>CAMRHE010000458.1:700635-1401270 GCA_947044405.1 Leptodactylus fallax
GTCAGGCAGAAGCGGCTGAAGAGCACAGAGCGGCTGCGGATCCAGGGAAGGTGAGTTAACATTGTTTTTTATGTTTGATCATCTCCCCGGGGGGGCTCCGCTTATTATACTCAGGGATCTGAAGAGACCCCACAGTATAATAATAGGAGTTTTGTTTCGGCCGTGTTTGGTCCGATCGAAACTGCTGGGTGAGGACTTGGGCTGCCGTGTCGGGGAAATATGCCTCGCATGCCACTCTTGGCATGCGTGCCGGGGGTTGCCGATCCTGTTCTAGGCCTTAAGTAGAGTGGCATAGTGGCTTGTTAAGCTGACCGTTAACAAATAGTCAGGATAGACACTTTAATTTCCCCAAACATGTCAATGTGTGATAGCACATTGCCCTGGAAGAGTATTTCTGTATGTCTGTCAAGTGTATGGTACACATGTGGCAGTCAAATGGTCAAGGGGGTCATTGTGCGTTGTGTTGCCACTAGTGTCTCATTAACCCTACAAAGTCATATAACATACTTGGTGTCATTTCTTCTCTTAGGAAGGTTTAGGACAGTTTGTACAGTATAATGCCCTCTTTATGGCCCCCACACAGTATAAAGCCCCCCCACACAATATCATGCTCCATTAGGGCTCCCCACACAGAAACTGCTGTATAAAAAGTGGTAATGCTTAGCCTTGATCCAATACTTAGCCTTGTTCTAGTAAAATAACACATCCACACTCAGCCTATGTTTATGTTTTACATATTTTGCAGTTCTATATGAACTACATACACAGCTGACAGATGGGACACATATGGCACACACACAACTCACAAAGGGAACACAGAACATCACAACTTGGACATGGTGCACACACAGGGATATGGAGCTCACACTGGACACATGCTGCACACATACAGTAGCTCATAAATGCTGCATACACACATCACACAAAGGTCACATGGCACATACATAGGAGGCACATAGCACACAAACATCATGCAGGGGAAACATGCTGCACACACAACTCACATGGGAGGCACAAGGTACACACATAGCTCACACGGGGACACATATTGCACATAGATCTTAGAAGGGACACATACTGCAAGTATAGTCGGACACCAGCTGGCTAGAAGGCACTGGTCATATCACCGGTGGTGGAAAAGACAGTGAGAGAAGTCTCTTAAGTGGAGTTGACCAAAGGTATATCAGGCTAGCTTGAAGAAGCATGCAAGAGCGAGAATCACAGAAGTCATTCTTGCCTGTATAGACTAAAGAGTTAACTATTCTATGCTCAATTTCTTGTTCTCTATACCCTTAGTTCTTGTCATTAAAGTAGACCAGGGATAGGCAACCTTCGGCACTCCAGCTGTTGTGGAACTACAACTCCCAGCATGAATACTTGCTCTGCTGTTCTTGGAACCCGAATGGAAGTGAATGGAGCATGTTGGGAGTTGTAGTTTCACAGCAGCTGGAGTGCCGAAGGTTGCTGACCCCTGAAATAGACTATTAAGCATAACTGGTTGGTTGTATCTGTTCCCATTTGTTCCTCCATGCTACATGTTGACGCAGTCATCCGGATGAATGCAGATAACAATTTGGTGAAAGGTAGCTGCACTGAGTATGAAGTAAGCCTTACTGCACCTCGAGAAGAAGCCAATGGCGATGTTCACTGTTCCTATGACAATAATCTCTATGCTACAGTGGTGCCAATCTGTATGACAAGACTTCTCTGGTTGGCCTCAATGGATCATCTTTCGATGGAGGAGTTGCTGCAAGGCTGCAAGCATGTCTTGGCCATTATCAATCATTTCACTAAATTTGCAGTAGCGGTCCCCACCAAACACCAGACAGCTATGTCAGGTACACAAGCACCACAGAAACATTTCATACTGCCTTATGGCTGTCCTGCCCCACTTCATTCAGACCAGAGGGCTTGTTTTGAGGAGTTATTTGTAATGTATCAGATACAGAAGACGCAAAGCTCCCTACACTGAATCTAGGGGAACGGTGCCTTCAAGAATATGAATTATGACCTATTACAGATGCTGTGCACTTTGGAAGATGCAAGAAAAGGTGCACTTTCGCAGAAGAAGAAAAGGTGGCCAAATTAGTTGAACTGGTATGAGTATTCAACCACACGGTGCACGCAACTACTGAATATTCCCTGTTTATGCTGGTGTTCAAGTGGAACAGTAGACATGATGGTGCCCATCTGTAAGCAACTCAAAGCCTCGATACCATGGACTTGGGTGGGAGAACATTGTTGGTGAGTGCAAGAGATGTACAACCTTGTGGCCCAACTTTTAAATTACTGGGTCTGTTTTGCAGAGGAACTGGTAAAAAAAAAAACTGAGGTGGAGATGATATGTGGTTGTGATATAGCCAAACTGGCTGTTGTCTGTGTACAAAGTGAAACCTGAGGAAGGTTTGGCAACATGCTGCACCCCTGCACATTTGTAGCCCACCTACATGTGCCATATCATCATGTCAGGAGTATCAGTTCTGACGCTATGGCTTTAAGGTTTCCGCGCCAACCTGAGAAGCCTCTGTACATCAGGGATTCTCTGGTCTTGTCCAATTACCAGCTGAGAAGGCCTATTTAAGCTTCTTTTCTTCTCACCCACTTGCCTTCAATTATTTTCTGTTTGGTTTTGAGATCTGTTTCTTTGTTTAGACTGATCTCCTGGCATTTCAACCCTTTGTTATCGATTACGACTGACTTGTCTTCTCATTTTGTACTGACGTGATCTCCTGGTATACTGACTCCCTGCCTGGTGCGGATTGGGACTTGAAAGTGGCCCTGGAAAAAAAAAATTAAAACTAGCCCCATTTTATAGGGAGGTGTAACATAAAAAAAAAGAAAAACATATTCCCTGTCACAGCCTGTTTGGTCGTGCACCGTGCTTTGGTCCTTGGAACGCAAGCACCACATGTAACCGCTGGGGCCAATCAGCAGCATCAGCGGTCGTTGAAGAGGGACTGGTGATGTATGTGACTGACCTCTTAATGTGACCTCGTCATGCTGCAAATTCAACAAATGACCATTTTCACTTCTTTACAAGTCCGTGTTGCCCAGAAACACCCCCAAAACATCACTGCTCTAGAGGAGATCTGCATGGAGGAATGGGCCAACATACCAGCAACAGTGTATGCAAACCTTGTGAAGTCTTATAGAAAACGTTTGACCTCTGTCATTGCCAACAAAGGATATATAACAAAGTATTGAGATGAACTTTTGTTATTGACCAAATACTTATTTTCCACCATAATTTGCAAATAAATTCTTTAAAAATCAGACAATGTGATTTTCTGGATTTCTTTTCTCATTTTGTATCTGATAGTTGAGGTCTACCTATGATGACAATTACAGGCCTCTCTCATCTTTTTAAGTGGGATAATTTGTACAATTGGTGGCTGACTAAACACTTTTTAGAAACTCTGTTGTGCATAATAATTTGGAACAGTGGATTTCGATTTTTTTATTTGGGAAAAAAAATGTTAGCATTTATTGTCCAATAAAATTTGATTTATACTTTAAGGGTTGAATATTTGAACATCACACTGACTGTCATTTGCATTGGCCATTTAGAAAAATTAGAGAAAAATATAACTTGCATTGTAATTTGGAACGCAGTGTATATGAATATATATATAGAGGAGATTAGCGTCAGTAGTGGTAGGCAAAGCAGGTCTGCAACAGCTGACAAAGCTGGTAGGGTGCAAACAGGGGGTGTTATTTTGATAGACCAAAACCAACAGAAAAGAACAGCCTTCCTCAGTAATAAAGAAAATAAAGCTGGCTTGGCTGAGCTCTAAGTAACAAACCTGGGCCTTCCTGTCTATACCAAGTGCCGTTCTACCGGGCGCTGGACACACCACAATGATCAGTTAGTTCACTTACAAGCACAACACCGAGCCCCAGATTGAATACCTCCAGAATCCTGTCCAACACTGAGACCCCAACTCTTTTTGCAGGTGCAGCCGATTAATTAGCCACCTGGTCCTAATAACAGAGATGGAGTAGGTATTGGAGATCCAGCCAATTCTCACCAATCCAATTCCAATAAACCCTTTTCAGATTTTCCAAGAGCTCAGTAGTGCACATATGAAAGAAACCTGGGGGAAATATATCTTCTCAGTGGATCTTTTCCAAGTTTTTACATATACCGAACAGGATGAAGAGAGAATATTGCAGGGACTGCACAGAGATTCTACATTCCTCAGAACACCATCTTTATTGGACCTCAAACGTAAACATGAAGCAGAGTCAAAAAGGTTGGTTACCTTTAAACTACATCTGGTCACACTGGGTGAATATTGCAAGGCAAAGAAAATACCTAGGGGGATGAGATCTGGGATATGCCCTATTCTCCCAGGACAATAGTTTCTTCACAATATTTATACAGATTTCTTATAAATTTTCGATGGATTTATTTTTACTGAATATCGAATACTTACAGAAAGAGGTTGAACTTTTCAACCGTTTGCCACATTTCAGGCTTCAAACATAAGGATATAAAATTTTAATTTTTTGGTGAAGAATCAACAACAAGTGGGACACAATCGTGAAGTGGAACGAAATTTATTGGATATTTTAAACTTTTGTAAAAAATAAAAAACTGAAAAGTGGGGCGTACCAAATTATTCGGCCCCCTTAAGTTAATACTTTGTAGCGCCACCTTTTGCTGCAATTACAGCTGCAAGTCGCTTGGGGTATGTCTCTATCAGTTTTGCACATCGAGAGACTGAAATTCTTGGCCATTCTTCCTTGGAAAACAGCTCGAACTCAGTAAGGTTGGATGGAGAGCATTTGTGAACAGCAATTTTCAGCTCTTTCCACAGATTCTCGATTGGATTCAGGTCTGGACTTTGACTTGGCCATTCTAACACCTGGATACGTTTATTTGTGAACCATTCCATTGTAGATTTTGCTTTATGTTTGGGATCATTGTCTTGTTGGAAGATAAATCTCCGTCCCAGTCTCAGGTCTTTTGCAGACTCCAACAGGTTTTCTTCCAGAATGGTCCTGTATTTGGCTCCATCCATCTTCCCATCAATTTTAACCATCTTCCCTGTCCCTGTTGAAGAAAAGCAGGCCCAAACCATGATGCTGCCACCACCATGTTTGATAGTGGGGATGGTGTGTTCAGGGTGATGAGCTGTGTTGCTTTTATGCCAAACATATCGTTTTGCATTGTGGCCAAAAAGTTTGATTTTGGTTTCATCTGACTAGAGCACTTCTTCCACATGTTTGGTGTGTCTCCCAGGTGGCATGTGGCAAACTTTAAACGAGACTTTTTATGGATATCTTTGAGAAATGGCTTTCTTCTTGCCACTCTTCCATAAAGGCCAGATTTGTGCAGTGTACAACTGATTGTTGTCCTATGGACAGACTCTCCCACCTCAGCTGTAGATCTCTGCAGTTCATCCAGAGTGATCATGGGCCTCTTGGTTGCATCTCTGATCAGTCTTCTCCTTGTTTGAGATGAAAGTTTAGAGGGACGGCCGGGTCTTGGTAGATTTGCAGTGGTCTGATACTCCTTCCATTTCAATATGATCACTTGCACAGTGCTCCTTGGGATGTTTAAAGTTTGGGAAATCTTTTTGTATCCAAATCCGGCTTTAAACTTCTCCACAACAGTATCATGGACTTGCCTGGTGTGTTCCTTGGTCTTCATGATGCTCTCTGCGCTTTAAACAGAACCCTGAGACTATCACAGAGCTGGTGCATTTATACAGAGACATGATTACACACAGGTGGATTATATTTATCATCATCAGTCATTTAGGACAACATTGGATCATTCAGAGATCCTCAATGAACTTTTGGAGTGAGTTTGCTGCACTGAAAGTAAAGGGGCCGAATAATATTGCACGCCCCACCTTTCAGTTTTTTATTTTTTACAAAAGTTTAAAATAACCAATAAATTTCGTTCCACTTCACAATTGTGTCCCACTTGTTGTTGATTCTTCACCAAAAAATTACAATTTTATATCCTTATGTTTGAAGCCTGAAATGTGGCAAAAGGTTGAAAAGTTCAAGGGGGCCGAATACTTTCGCAAGGCACTGTACATATATTAACATAGTAATGCCTTAGTTTCTATGTGTAACAAAATAGAAAGTTTTAAGAATGTTTTAGGCAGACCCCAGAGTATAATAATTTTATGCAACTTATGTCACGGTGGCCATTTTAGTTCGCCCAAGATGAATTCTCAATTGTTTGGTGTCAAGTATGGGTGGGTTAATTGAGAATAGATCATCAATTAAAAATGAGCTGGAAAACTCTTTAAGCCTAAGGCCCCATGTGGCGTCCCGCAGCAAAAAAAGCGCTGTTTCCTCTCCGGACTTTCTGCTTCAATTATATCTACAGGGAAACCGGGAGCGTTTCCATAGGAATGCTGCGATTTCCAAAACCACTTGTTGTTGATTCTTCACCAAAAAAAATTAAAATTTTATATCTTTATGTTTGAAGCCTGAAATGTGGCAAAAGGTTGAAAAGTTCAAGGGGGCCGAATACTTTCGCAAGGCACTGTACAAGCTGTGAAAAAAGATATATTGAGTTTAAGATCTAAAGAAGTTAAAGGGATTATTCGCCTTAATTTAAAGACTGATGAATTTTCTACCTTGCAGTAGCTGGCCCATGACAGTAACATAACCATTAAACCTGCTGATAAAGGTGGGGCTGTCGTCGTCATGGACACAGCTATGTATCTGGGAGAAATTAGACGACAACTTAGTGATGTTTTTGTGTATATGAGTTTTTCTACAGATCCTAAGTTTACTTTTGTAAGAAAAATCAACACCGTACAAACGTGCGGGACTGATTGATGATGAATTGCACAATTACTTATGGGTCGAACATCCGGTCACCCCCGTGATATATGTGTTAACAAAGATGCATAAAGATTTATGTAACCCATCAGACAGACTTATTGTGTCTGACTGTGGTTTAATGTTTTCAAATATTGTAGTGTTTTTGGATAGAATATTAAGAAAATTTGCAATAGGTGTATCTTATATCGGAGATACGTCAGTTTTCCTATGTAAGCTACAGGAAGTACAAATTGTGATGGATAGAGTGGTGACGTTGGTTTCTTTTGACGTCATCTCACTCTATACGTCAATTAACCATGAAAGGGGCATATATGCGATCATGAAAAAGTTACAAACCTCTGAATATACAGAAGCGCATGTGATTTTGTATTACAATTATTACGTTTGGTCTTGACACATAACTATGTTTTATTTGGGGACAATTTTTATTTGCAATTGCGGGGTATCGCAATGGGTGCTAATATGGCACCCACATATGCAAATATTGTAAGAGTGATCTTGGAGGACGATTTCGTCTATATGTCCCACCACTTCAGGAGAGTCCTGCGGTGGTGACGATATATACTGTAGATGATATCTTCCTCCTATGGACAGGAACAGAACAAGAACTTAATCAGTTCTATCTTAATAATATTGATTCAGATATTAAATTCATTATGGTTGAATCTAAATCTCAGATACAATTTGTGGATGTGCTGATATCTCTTGATAATAATAATTTAACAACTCAAGTTTACTATAAACCTACAGATTATAATAATTTGCTTAAATTCGATAGCAGCCATCCGAGATCTATGATCAAGTCCTTACCTTTGAGATAGTTCTTGAGGGTAAAAAGGATCTGTAGTCAACCAGATAGAATGAAAGTTGATATGTACAAAATGGCGTAGAAATTTAAAATGACTATCCATCTAATATAATTGCGAAGAATAGAAATAAAGCAAAGCATAGTGATAGATTGGATTTGTTGAATAGTAATAGATACAGACAAGAGGGTGCTAGGATTCCATTATTTGTACGTTTAATAACCAAAGTGACCAAATAGGTAGTATCATACAAAAACACTGGCCGGTTCTAGAAAAAAGTAGGATGAGGGTAGCAGAATTCTCCTCTCCCCCATTATTATCTTATAGGAGAGCAAAAAATATTTGTGACCATTTGACCCGATCAGATGTGGGTTTGTTTAAATTATGCAGGTAGTCCACCATTTCAGGTTGGATTAGAAGAGGTTGCTATCCTTGTAGGTCATGTGTTAATTGTTCTGTCATGATAAAAGGGGATCGATTTCAACACAATGGTAAGAGCTATGATATTAAGCACGTGTGACACAGAGTATGTGATATACATGTTTACATGCCCATGTGGTTTGGTATGTATAGGGGAGACAACCTTAGATTTAAAAACACATCTAAACCAACATCGTTGCACAATAAGGAAACAGAAAAAAAAATTTGCCTGTTCCAAAGCACTTTTGTGAGCTTAGACATACTGAGCAACAGCTCAGATTTAGAATTATAGATCATATCTCCCCTCTTAGGCAAGGAGGAGATAGAGAACATCAGCTCGAATGTAAAGAACTGGAATGGATCCACAAATTGGATACTTTGAAAGAGAAAAGTCTCAATGTAGACTTTAAACTAATGGCTATGTGCTGAGTTGTGTAGTTTGCCAGTGGTACGGTATGACTTTCTTCATAAAATCTTGTAGGTATATTTATAGTAGCAGGGAATATATTTCCCTAGTAACATTTTTCTACATATATTAACGATATATTATAACGTGTGTTTGTGTATTTACATATACATATGTGTAAATACGACGATTGGGACTCTGATAGAGATATATATGTATTTATAGATACCAAAAAAATATATACATGAGTATATGTAGAAGTTTATGCATATTAATACTGTTGTTATTATTATTTTTAGATAGTTATTTACAGATAGTTATCACTACTAGGAAGACATATGGAAGAGCATATGGAACATCCCCTAATTTTTGTTTAATTTCTTTGCATATTTTTTAATATTATTTATATATAAAAAATGTTTACTTTTAGTTATGTTTTATATTGATGTTTATGATAATATAAATAAAATATTCTCTGTGGAATATTCTGAATATTTTTTGAATTTATGGATATAATTTGAAAAAAAATTTTGAAGATTTTTTGTAAAAAAATATTTTTTTGATATATGGACATAATGGGCATATTATGGACCTAGTCACCAATGATAATATTTTTGCCGTCCTAGTTTTATATCTATTCCCAAAGGCTGTAGGAGCTGCTGCAAATCTTAGATCCTAGATTGAATCAAGGAGCTTGCACAGTTCCATTAATTTATGAACTGTGTCCTATTTGGGATATAGTTTCATACATGATCTGGTTGAATTAATTAAAAAGGAAGTCACTAATGATTTTTGCGTCCAAGTTTTATATTTTTTCCCAAAGGCTGTAGGAGCTGGTGCGAATCTTTGGTTCTAGATTGGATCAAGCAGTTTGCACGGTTCCATTAGTGTGTGAATCATCCTATTTTTAATATTAATTTTAAAAGGTATTAATTAAATATTAATAATATTAATTAAAAAGGTATTCCATTCCATTGGAAAGTGGTCTGGGTTATGGTCCTTTTTTATGGTACATAAAGATCGCTATTTGTGATTTTGAATAGATTTGCTACTACCCCTTTAAATTTAGTTTGGTGACAAAACTTGGGTCCATATATAAAATCTTTTTGTTCTCATTTTTAATGTCTATTACTCCAATGTGCATATACAGTATGTGAATTTCAACATCCTATAGCCCTATGTGAGATGACAATTGAATATATAATGTTTATCTATTTGTTTATAAAAAATAGGGTGGTTTAAGCCCTTTGGACATTGCATGTACCTGCTCATGCAACAACTAACTAGATATGGGGCTGTCTTCACACATAGAAAGAGTATTGAAACTATCTATGGGCTTATGGCGAACGCAGTCAACTTAGGTAGAAATTGCTTAACAGATTGTGTAATTAATTTTCTCCTTTAAACCCTTGCGAATGCATAAATTGTAGGGCTAAATGAATATTTTAGTGAAATGGGTAAATTTCATCTCCATTTTGTTCTAATTCCTGTGAAATGCAGTTTTGAGAATGGAGAGATTTATGGGGGTTCCTATTACAGATGACTTTCAAAATCCCTTCAGAGCTGAACTAGTTCCTTGAAAAATTGATTTTAGAAATGTTCTTGAAAATTTAGAAAATTGTTGTTTGACTTGTAAGCCTTATAATATATGAAAAAATGAAAGATTGATTAAAATGTGATGCCAACATAAAGCAGAGGTACAGTGTTTTCATACTCTTTGAACTTTTACATATTTTGGCACCTTATAACCACAAAATGTATTTTATTGAGATGTTAAGTAATAGGCCAAAACAAAGTAACAGATAATTGTGAAGTGGAACAAAAATGATACATGGTTTTCAAAATTGTAATCAAATAAAATTCTGAAAAGTGAGACGTGCAAAAGTATTCAGCCCCCTGTACTCTGATACCCCTAAATAAAATCCAGTGTAATCAATTACCTTCAGAAGTCACTTAATTAGTTAATAGAGTCCAGCTGTGTGTAATTTAGTCTCAGTATAAATACACCTATTATGTGAAGGCCTCAGTACAGTACTTAAATAGTAAAAGATGCAGAAATAGTTTCTCAGGCGTAGAAGTAACCGTGGTCAGATGTTTGCAGAGTTCGGTACACAGGATCAGTAGATCAACCGTAGTCAGAGGTTTGCAGAGTTCGGTACACAGTAACAGTAGATCAGCCGTAGTCAAACGTTTGCAGAGTTCGGTACACAGGAACAGTAGATCAGCCGTAGTCAAATGTTTGCAGAGTTCAGTACACGGGAGCAGTAGATCAGTCGTAGTCAGACGTATGCAGAGTTAGGTACACAGGAGCAGTAGAGTAATGGTGAGGATCAGGGCAAACAGGAAGCAGATAGCCAGAATAATCAGGCACAGGATGGAGTAAGCTGTGGGTTTCTATAGGGACATCTACCCTGTGATTGGCCACAGAGCATGCATTGAATAGAAAGGACCCGGCTCAGCAAAGCAAAGAAAAAACAGGCTTCTACAATGGCATAATGATCAAGGCTGCAGAACATGGCTGAGAAGATAAAAGGTTCAAGACCAAGTGAGCTCAGTTCCTGACATTACTCCCCATTCTCCAGGAGCGTCCTCTGGACAGTACTTGACTTGGCTTGCCTGGGTAGCGCTGATGAAATTCTCTTACCAGTTGTGGAGCATGAATGTTGTGTACTGGTTCCCATGAGTTAGAGTTATCTTCAGGACCATATCCTTGCCACTTAAAGTACTGTAACTGATTTCGAGAAATTCTAGAATCCAAAATATTTTCTACTACATATTCCTTTTCTCCATCAACAATAACTGAGTCAGGTGGAGGCAAGTTATGCCCCGAGAATGGATTTTCCACAAAAGGCTTGAGAAGGGAGGAATAAAAAACTGAATGAATCCGCATAGAGTCTGGAAGTTTTAAACGAAATGCTACAGGATTAATTTGAGCCACAATTTCAAATGGTCCAATAAATTTCTGACCTAGCTTGGTTGAACTTATCTTGAGCTTCAAGTTTTTTGTGGAGAGCCATACTTTTTCTCCTATAGCAAAGGAAGGGAAAGACTTGCAATATCTATCAGCAGTTTTCTAATAGGGATCCTAAGCTTCATGCAGAATGTTTGTCAATTTTTCTTGAACTTCCTTCAAGGTAGACAGTCTGTTGGTGACAGCAGGAACTGAAGAAGATTAGAAATTAGATTGGAAGATTAGGAATGAATGCAGAATGGAAACCCATATTGGCAAAAAATGGACTCTGAGATGTAGATGAATGGTGGGAGTTGTTATAAGCAAATTCCGCTGTAGGAAGAAAATTAACCCAATCATCTTGGAGATAACTTGTATAACACCGCAAATACTGTTCAAGGGTTTGGTTAGTATGCTCAGTTTGGCCATTAGATTGTGGATGATAAGCAGAAGATAAGTTCACTTCAATTCCTAGAGTGGCACAAAAACTCTTCCAAAACTTTGAGGTAAACTGTACCCCATGGTCAGAAACTACATTGCCAGGTATACCATGTAGGCGGAAAACTTCTCGAATAACCAGTTCTGCATTCTCTTCCGCAGAGGGTACCTACTTTGTGGGTATAAAATGAGCCATTTTGGTAAGAAAGTCTACCAATACTAGAATTGTATTCATATTTTTTGAAGATGGTAGATCAAATAAACCTTCCCTGTCTTCTCTCTGGTAGCTCCGGCTGAAGTTACAGTCGGCTCCCTATTTCGAAATCGTGCAGCTGCTGAGTTCTGCTTGGTCCTATCTTGGGATATACGTCCTTGCAGAACAAGACAATCACCTTCCGGACATAAAAACCCAATGGGCGGTCCGGAAGTGGTTAAAGCAGGATTAGGTTATAAAAATATACCAAGCTTTGAGCATCCCAAAACCTAATGGGCGGTCCGGAAGTGAATAAAGCAGGATTAGCTTATAAAAATATCTCAAGCTTTGAGCATCCCAAGGAGCACTGTTCAATCCATCATCCAAAAGTGGAAAAAGTATTCTACAACCGCAAATCTACCAAGACATGGCCATCCACCTAAACTCACAGATCGAGCAAGGAGAGCACAAGGAGAGCACTGGTTAGAGAAGCAGCCAAGAGGCCCATGTCACTCTGGAGGAGCTGCAGAAATCCACAGCTCAGGTGGCAGAATCTGTCCACAGGACAACTATAAGTCATGCACTCCACAAATCTGGCCTTTATGGAAGAGTGACAAAAAGAAACCATTGTTGAAAGAAAGACATAAGAAGTGTCATTTGCAGTTTGCCACAAGCCATATAGGGGGACACAGCAAACATGTGGAAGAAGGTGCTCTGGTCAGATGAGAACAAAGTTGAACTTTTTGACCTAAATGCAAAGCGCTATGTGTGGCGAAAAAGTAACACTTCTCATCACCCTAAACATACCATCCCCACTGTGAAACATGGTGGTGGCAGCATCATGCTGTGGGGATGCTTTTCTTCAGCAGGGACAGGGAAGCTAGTCACAGTTGATGGGAAGATGGATGGAGCTAAATACAGGGCAACCCTGGAAGAAAACTTGTTGGAGGCTGCAAAAGACTTGAGACTGGGAAGGAGATTCATCTTCCAGCAAGACAATGACCCTAAACATACAGCCCTGGCTCTGTCACTTCGGGTTCAGGCAGAGGCGACTGCGCATGCGCAGGTTTTCAACTGCATATATCGCTGCGTAGGATGCCTACGCAAGGCTAAAGACAAAGAGAAGATGCAGGGGGGAGTGAACATGAGGCACTAAGGGGCGGCAAGTTGATGACACTGGTGTGCTTAGAGCACAGGGGAAACGCCACCTGTGCTCCCTGAGCATAATTTGCATATCAGAATAAACGCTTTTTTACAGAAACGGAGGGGACCACAAGAGAATAAGAGGGGTAGAATAGCCTTTTTAAAGGCAATTCCAGAGTGCCATTACTTAAAAATGTAATTTTCTAATTATAGACTCCCTTTAATGCTAGCTGTGATCTTATCTTAAATTCTTAAGGTTTTTATTTGTCTGTGTTGTGAATCATGCTGTCACTCCTAACTATGAGTATGGCATAGTTCACCTGAAACGCGTCAGAAGGAGGACGCTCAGTGTGTTCTTGTTTGTAGTTTTGTTGCAATGGATTTGAGGATTTTTAAATAATTGGATTTTTGAATAACTGGATAGCAGATATCAGATATGTTGGTGGAAAAGATACAGAAGAAAATAATAAATACTGTAAATAAATTCACATGCTCAGTCTCTCCATAGGAAAGCACATTTAAATAAACTTCAGAGTCTATCCAGGAAGATGTGCAAAAGCCATCAACCGTTGTATTTATAGTCCCTTAAGTTACAAGTTTGCAAGTTTCAAGGGGACCTCCCTGATACAGGGGCATTATTGTTACCTTGGTTGGGGTTCTCCAGCAGCTCGTTCACTCTAGGGTTGCCACTTCATCAGTAAACTACCAATTTGGTTTGTATTTTAGGCAAATATTACCTTTTTTATTTTTAAAGCTCTAAGGGAAAGGTCATACACCGACTTTGTGGCAAGACCCATCATGCAAAATCCTGCCTTTAGTAGAAAGATTTCCCTTTCACTTTCAGTAGGGAGGTTCACATGCAATATGCTTCTTTTTTCCGCTAATTTTTTTTTTCAGCTAGCAGAAAAAGAAGTATCTGCCTCCCATTAAAATACATTTTTTGTGGGCACAAAGGGACTGGGTAGAGTGAAAGGGGACATGGACGGGTTTAAGGACATGGCTTATCACAAACTTTTGTAGACTTGTGCCTCTTCGTTTCCACAAAGTGACCTAATTCATCCTGTATCACTGTACCCACAAAGATAGCTGTGTAGGGTAAGTAGGGTCACTCACATGAATACTAAGTCCAGAATATGCAGAGATATACTTTGCCTCAGTCTACACAGCAAAACCTACAAATAATCAGCATAAAACTGGACATGTCAGCTTACTGTGTTTGTTCTAGTGGTTGTATAAAATCTTGTATATTTTAAGTCACATAAAAATACTAATTTGTTTATTTAATTATGATTTTTATTTTGTAATGAGTCTTTCTCTTTTATAAGTACAGAATGCATAATATGCATGTATATGAGTCCCAGTTAGTGTACATACAGACTCCTGTAAATCCCCCTAACCCTGTCCTGCCAAAATTTTTTTATTTATTTTTCCCAGCACAGAACTGTATGTGGAGTTATTTATTGCAGGACAAATTGTATTTCATAATGGTACCAGTTAATATTCTGCACTAGGAAGCTGGAAAAAAAATTTTGAATGGAGTGGAATTAGCAAACATCTGCCTTTACACAATCTTCTTGTTTTTGTTTTTATGGCGTTTACTGTACAGAAGAAAATTACATGTTACCTATATTGTGTGGGTCACTAATATCATGGTAATACCAAACTTATATAATTTTTGTTATATTTTAATACCTTTACAAAAATTCTAAACTTTGAAAAACAAAAATAATTCTTTGAGTCATCCATATTCTGACACCTGTAATAGAGTAATATCCTTCACCATCACAGAGAATACAACTGTCCCATTTAAAATTTCCATATGGAGAACTAACTTCATATTTGTTTCAGACCGAAGTGATGGAAAAGTTTAGATGTAACTAAAGGTTAACATGACTCATAACGTGTTAACAACTCTGTTGCAAAAAGTGTTAAGTTAACTCTTTCAATGGATTTTCAATGGCTTTTGTTGTCTTCTGAGTTATGATTTCACAGCACAGAAATTTACTAGAAAGTGAAGTTAAACAGTGCTACATCTGCACATGAGTGAAATACTGAAAAAGGTCCCGGCTGATGCTGGGTTCTTGTTTGTGGCTAGTAAAGGTAACAATACTCATCTCTGCATAGGCTATAGTGGACTGTATAAGACTGCCAAAGTCGCTCCATTGATTCAAGCACAGTGGGACTTTTTTCAGTAATCTCCACCTTGATTCTTAATTTGTCAGTGCTGCTAAGTTAAACATCCAAAATGATAATTAGGTTCTCTACTATCAGGTGAGTATCCCTGGCTGTCTGCTTCAGCTCCAGCCCACCCACGAACAGTAGGGAGTCCAAAAATCATATTGGGTACTGAAACTAACAGCACTAATTGCTCAGGAACACTGGGGGCTAGACAAAATATTCCAACTGTAAAGATGCCATGAGTTTAAGTTGGAGATGGTGGTGAAAGGTCCTTTATAAGTTGAACGTAAACTACCTTTTTGGTGATGGAGGGTGTCTTCTTTTGGGGTACATTAGACCAGAGTATTTTCTATGAATCCAGCTAAAGTACTGGCATTTCTCACTGGTCTCAACTTAAGGCTGTTCAGAGGTTTCTGTGATTTGCTAATTACTATAAGAGATTTATCAGATATTTTTCCTCTATAATGACCCCCATTACCACTCTAAATAATAAAGGAGCCATCTGGTCCTATCTTGGGATATACAGATGCAGAGCTGCAGTTTATTGTTGAGGTAGATGCCTCTGATATTGAAGAAGGGGCTATAAATTAACAATATAATATTCAGGACCACGAATTACACCCTGCTACTGAGATGAACTATGATGTACAGTAGATAGTCCTGAGCTGTTTGCTATAAAATTGGCTTTTGAAAAGTTAAGGCATTAGTTGGATGGATTCAAATTCCAAGTTTCCTATACTGACCATAAAAACCTCTTGTATTCTATATAATAGGCTATGAGACCCAACCACAGACAGGCTAGATGTGCCTTGTTTCTTTAGGGTTAATTTTGTCATTACCTTTCATCAAAGTTCCAAGAAACTTAGGGTTGATCCCCTTTCCCATAGTTGTTTCAGTAACAGTAACTGCATCGGCACAGGATGCAGTTGAAATACATAACAAAGCAGAAAGCTATTAGCTTTCAGTTCTGCCATTCTATAACCTGTACATGTAGCAGTGATGGGGTGAGCAGGACCTCCTCCTGTACACAGCCTGTGTGCATCTACTATTTTCTTTCTAGTGGTACCATAGAATTGGGGGTCAAGGTTCCTGGAGGAAAGTAGAAGATGCGCACAGGCTGTGTGCATGAGGAGGTCCCGCCCGGAACCTTGACCGCTATTCTACGTTTCCAGTGGGAAGAAAATAGTATATGCGCACAGCCTGTGTGCAAGAGGAGGCCCCGCCCACCCATCACTGCTCTGTAAGTACATTAAAACTATACAGAGCAACAATATATGGGATGGTATATGGGGGAGGGGGTTACTCTTAGCTCACTATTACAGTAATAGTGACCCCCACAGGTAACAGCATTACTTATGTGGGGGGCTATTACCTGTGGGGGGCACTATTACTGTAATAGTGCCACCCATAAGTAACATCATTACTTATGTGGGGGAGGGAACTATTACCTTTGGGGGGTGCTATTAGAGCACTATTACAGTAATAGTGCCCCCCACAGGTAATAGCATTACTTATGTGAGGAGGCTATTACCCGTGGACAGTTTCCCGAGATTTTCAGTCGGATTTGCAGGGGACGGACTCCGGCACAAGTGTGAACCCACCCTTACACTGGTACCCTAGCAACAATTAAGACGTCAGTGTCCTGGCACAAGCGGACGTAATGACATCACTACATAACATCGCCTGTGCTGGGACACGGACATCCTGTGGTAACGGCATCTTGTAGGCTGCAGGATACAGCAAGGAGAGTCGGCACTGGCAAGTCCAAGCAGGGGAATTGGAGGCAGGTGAGTATTATTGTTGTTTTTTTTGTTTTTTTTTTAGGGGGAGGTGGGAAACCTTAAAAATATTAAGGGCTAATAACCATAAGGGGTCATTAGGGCAAGCAGGGGCATTATTAATATAAGGGGACTATTGGGAGGCAGTATTTATGTAACAGTGTAAGAGGGTATTGGGCTATACTAATTTAAGGTGGGCATTTTTGATTTAAAGGGGTTGTCCAGGAATTACAGTAATTGGGCAGGAGGCCGGGGAAGGTGAAACATAAAAAAAACCAACATATTCAACAGTCTCCAGCTCTCCGATGCCCCCACCATTGTCTGGTCGATCACTGCCCAGGGGCTTGTTCTGGCAGAAGTCCTCGCCATATGTGACTGCTGAGGCCAACTTGTGGCCTCAGTGGTCACAAAAAGGACCCAGGAGGTCACTAGTGACGTATGCGAGTGACATCCCTGGTCCTTTCCTGTGACCGCTGAGGCCACGTGCAGCAAGGACTTCCACCAGAACAAGCCCCCGGGCGACGCTGGACCTGACAGCAACCAGGGACACTAAAGTGCCTGGGACAGGAGAGTATGTTTTTTTTTTTTTTTTTTTTTTTTATATTTCACCTTCCTCGGCCTCCTGCACCAGTTCTGCATTTGCTGGACAACCCCTTTAAGGGAATATACAGGAGAACTATTAATTAAGGGGCATTATTAGCTGAGGCATTAGCAAGCAAACAGGAGTATTTTTTGGGGGGGGCACAGGGGGCATTATTGATTTAAGCAGGCATACAGGAGTATTATTAATTGGAGGGGCACAGGGGCATTATTAATTGAGGGACACTATTAATTTAAAGGGTTGTACTATCATAGATTTTAAAGTAAGCGAGCATTATAATATACTTTCCCCCCTTTACTTGCACTGGGCTGTCTGTCACCTTTGCTTGTATACAGAGTGGCTGCAGCGAGATGTCACAACAGTGGAACCGCAGAGGCCCAACACTATGTACCGCTGTACTGTAAAGAGTGGTGATTGGCTGCAGCGGCCAAACACTATATACTGCTGTACTGTAGAGAGCGGTGATTGGCTGCTGCAGCCCAACACTATATACTGCTGTACTGTAGAGAGTGGTGATTGGCTGCAGCGGTCCCGTCAACTTAACATCAGTGCTGCAGCCGCTCCATATACAAATAGTGCAATGAAGGTGATGGCTGGCCCAGGGTAGGCACAGAGGGGGGGATGCAGGTAAGTGTCAGTGCATTTTTATTTATAACCCTGTCCTGCTGCCTGCATTAATATTTCTGATCCCGAACAATCCCTTTAAGGGGGCACACAGGAGGAATTAATTAAGGGGCACAAAGGGGCATTGTTAATTTAAGATACATATGGGGGCATCATTCGTTTACAGGGGATTTTTATATCATGTATTTTATAATTGGGGGTAGCAGCAGGATGGGTGTGCAGGAGAGGACAATGTGGGTTGGATGTCTGGGAAAGTGAGAAGCCAAAGATGTCTGTGTTGCAAACTTTACAGAGACAAGTTGCAAATGGAAGAAGTGATCATGGCGGTCCAGATGGAAAAGACGAGAAATGTGAAAGATTACAGTCAGAGACGTCACCTATAAGTAACAATATTTTCCTGTACTGTATTTACTTAAAATGTATGCAGAGCCTTGTGTACAGCCAGTATCTGTGGTCACCATATAGTGATAACATCGGTATACCCAGGTAGGGGCCCACTTGGATATGTTTGCCCCCTCTGTGCCGAACCCCTAGCTACGCCTCTGACAGTAACAATTAGACTGAGAACATGAATCAGGCATTAGAGCAATTTTTCTGGTTTTATGTTTCATAACTAAATGATGTTTTACCCTTTTCAGAGTATGCATTGAATAATTATTGTCATGTATCCACTCATGTCTCTCCTTTCATTTGTAATTGTCTCCCCTCTCATCTGTAAATGGTTTTCATGTCAAAGTTTCCTCATTCAGTGGAAAAATTGAGTTTTGAAGTTGTGTTGCTCAGAGAGTCAGGATGCTAATGTTTATATGGAGTAAGGTCCACAAGGCCATAGGCATTGGTGTTTTTTTTTCACCACATGCAAGTTTAATTTGTACCGCATGTCACATAATTTCAGAGTAGGAGACCGAGTTTAGTTCTCTACCAATCATACCAAGTCATACCAAGACAACCACATGTCAAGTTGAGCCCTAGGTTCATTGGTTCCTTTAAAATTCTAAGGCAAATTAATCCAGTTTCTTATATGATGGACTTGCCCTGCAGCATGAGAATTCCCAAGATCTTTCATTGTTCTCTTTTTTAAACCTGTGTGCCCTATTAGAAGGTTTGTCCATAGGTCTCTACTTGTTTAAATCTATGATCAGCCTGAGTAGGTGGTTGATAGGATTCCTGACTGGTCTGGTGGACAGCTCCATTTTATCTTGCACAGTTCTTCTGTTGTGTCTTCATCTCGCAAATATTAGTTTGTTTCTTCCACACAAGTTTTTTTTCCACATACTGAGCTATTAGTAAGCAGATGAGTAGCCTGTTTAGGGAAGCGTTCCTAATTAGTTAGCCATTTTTCTCAGAGATTTTTAGAGTCCACCAACTGTCTGTCAGTTGCAGTGTAGCTTTTGGGTTCCCTAAATTTTCCTGATTTATTCTACTATCTTGACCCTTGTTTAACCTGTTTGTCTGTTTATATCTGTCTATTTTGTGACTTGTAGTCCTTCTGTGTTTGATACCTATTTGCATATGTGTGGTTTGCTTTTTGCTCCACCTCTGCTATACAGTGTTCTTGGATCCTGTGCTGTTATCTGCTGATGATTCATATATTTTCACTTGTGGCTGTCTATTTTTTGGGCCAAAAAAGTCCTGTTGGTACCCGAGTACCAAGAGACACTGTTAGTAACTGTAAAAGAAGAAGTTCAAGTCTGACATCTAGTTTCCAGCCATCACAGTCACAGATTAGTTGTTTAGTTACTTGAGCTATTCTTGATGATTTTTTGCAGTATTTTATGGTGCCTTATCCAGCTGAATGAGGCCTGACATTGGAAAATTCTTTTAGTTATAAAATGTATTTGATGTGTAACAATGTTTAGGTAGGTGATATGTGTCAAAGGAATATTCTCCACATGAAGATGTCAGTACCCAAGGTTTCCTGCAAGAATATTGCCCAGAGTAATGGTCCCCAGTCTTTCTTACCTTGAAAGCCAGATTGATTGGTGAAAGATTGTTGAGAGTCACATTGCTCACAAAGTGATCATGATATCATTTTTTTTGTTTACAGTATTTTGCCACAGTCCAAGATCTATAACCTCTTCATTTTCAGTTCACATAGCCTTTTAATTTTAATGCTTTGTACATGTTTCCAGTTTTTTTCTCTCTTCTGACATTTAGTATAGAAAGATTCCCTGGAGACACAACCAACTCCAAATCCGTGTACTTTGTAACTCAGTCTAAAATAGCTTATGGTGCAATTTTTTTCCACACAGACTGTGGGTCCATGTTCTGTCATTTGTAAACTAACAGCACACATATCAGAAATACATCCTTGTGACTTAGCCCTAAAATTGTACTATGGATTGATTATTAAAACTTATTCTTTATACAAGTTATACAATTTTCCCTCTGTATCAATCCAAGATCTCTCTCTGCTTGCTGTCATTCAATGGGGCCGTTCTTTGTTTATTTCCAGTCAGTTTTATTCAGCCAACATCACAATGCCAAGTACCTTTCAAAAGCTCCTGTGTTGAGCAAATACATGTGATTTTTTGGGGGGCCATTTACTGCATTTACTATTTTTATCTTCTTGGATGGTGCTTGATTTTCTTTATTGATCAATATGTTTTCAAGCTGTGACTTACAAGCCATGCCCTTGCCAAGTTTCTAACAGTAGTTTTAGACATGAGTTATATGGGAGATTTTTTGTAGTTCAGTCATGCTACTGAAATTGCCAGTGATTGATTGTCTAATTATGAACTTGAATTTAAATTTATGGGATTTACTGTATTTACAATAGACAATATAATGACGTTTACAAAGAGGCAGTTTTAAAGAGAGGGAAACAACCTAAATGCCTTATAATGATTACAAAAAATACGTAATCACGTAATTTTTCTCACTTTCTCACACTGTAGATAATCAAGAGGACGGATAAAATAATATGTTGCCAAAACTCAACTGAATGGTTTCTTGTCTCCCTGGCCAGGGTAGATAAATTACTGAAAGGGGCTGAGGAAGGCCTAGATGTCATGGTCCATGTGGGTACCCATGACAGAATACATGGTAGGTGGAAGCTCCTTAAGAATAATTTTTGAGAACTAGGCTCCACGATGAAGGGAAGGACCTTCAAGGTTTTATTTTCTGGAACACTGCCTGTGCCAACACAGGAAAGGTTGCAGAAGCTTAGGGAGGTAAATGCATGGCTCAAGTTTTGGCGCAGGAAAGAAGGATTTGGGCTCCTAGAGCACTGGGTTAACTTTTCATTGGGTATATGCTGTTTTCCACAGATACTGTAACTTGCATCTAAATGGAAGAGTTCAGGAAGAGATAATTCTAGCAGCGGTGGTAAAGCATTTAAACTAAGGATGAGGTGAAACAGTAAGACAGACATTACAGTGGTAGATAGGTCAGAGAGGGGACAAACTGTAATGGTGGATAGAGATGAGCAAACTGGTGCAGATTGAACCAACTTTGACCCGAATTTTCCAAAAGTTTTGGGATGTCAACGCATTACATGTGACTGTGAGGCCTATGATAGTCCAGAAAGAACACATTTATATAGTTGATGTGGCTGAGACATAGCTGGTCTCGTCACTTGATTGGGCTGCTAATATTCAGGATTTTACACTCTTTTGTAAAGACAGGGCTAAAAGGATGGGAGGTCGAGTGTCTATGTATGTGAGAAGTGACATGAGAGTGAGTGTGAAAGAGACAAATGTGGGTGAAGATTGTGAGAATGTTGAATCCTTGTGTATAGAATTGCATAAGGACATCACCACTGATAAAATACTTTTTGACATAATCTATAGATTACCTAACATAACTGAAGAGCCAGAAGATTAGTTTTATAACCCAATTAAGTGGGTGGCAGAGGTGGTTATGTTGGTTTTGATGGGAGATTTTAACTACCAGGATATTTACTGGGGATATGGCTCTGCATCATCTGCAAAGGGAGGAAATTCTTCAACTTATTACAGGACAATTTTATGGTCTACTGTGTAGAAGATCCAATGAGGGGAAGCTCTACTGAATTTGGTCATTTCTAACAGCGCTGGACTTGTTGGAAATGTCACTGTTTGTGAAAACCTTGGTAATAGCTACCATAACCTAATTACTTTCCACCTAAATTGTAAAAAAAAAACACCATTTTCCCAGGTTAAGGGTCATATTTCAGGTTATAGACGGGGAGCAGCTATGATACAGAGGTTGAGTGGGAGAAATTTAAATCTATGTTGATTAAGTATATAGCAAAATGTATACCCATAACGAACAAGTATAAACAACTGAAAATAACACCAAATTTGCTTACAGTTATAGTTAGAGAACAATAAGCAAATAAAATCAAGCATTTAAAAATTATAAACCTGAAGGGTCAGCTGGAGCCTTTGAGAATTACAAAGCACTTAATAAGGCCAAATTCACACTAGCATTGGAGTCTCCATAAGAGACTCTGCCACAGAATCCGCTTAAAGGGAGTCTATCATTGGATCTATCGGTTTTTAACTGACACCACGTTGGAATAGCCTTTATAAAGGCTATTCATCTCCTACCTTTATTTTCCATGTCATTGTCGCCATTTTCAAGTTATTCACGGTTTTCCATTTATGTAAATGATGATCAGAGAGCACAGGGGAACGCCCCCTGTGCTCTTAGCACAGCCTCGTCATCCCCCACAACGCCACCTATGTGTTGTATTCATCACGCCCTCTGCTTCTGGTTTCTGCCTCTTTGCTGAATTTGCATGTCGTCTCTTCCACTTCAGAAAGAGCAGAAGCAGGGGGCGTGATGAATAAAACACAGAGGCGGCGAACAGGGGATGATGAGGCTGTGCTCAGAGTACAGAGGGAACGCTGTGCTCTGTGAGCATCATTTACATAAATGGAAAACCGGGAATAACTTGAAACGGTGGCGAGGACATGGAAAATAAAGGTAGGTGATGAGTAGCCTTTATAAAGGCTATTCCAACATGGTGTCAGTTAAAAACCGATAGACCCAATGATAGACTCCCTTAAAAATCAACGGAGAGAAAAATCCAGCAAGGAGGACTTTTCTCTCAGCTGGTTTCAGTATAAAATCAGCAGAAATCGGGTGGAAACCCGGCAGACTCCATTATAGTCTATGGGGTCTGCGGATTTCTGCGTGTAACCACTTTTTAAGCAGACAGGGTTTCTGCCTTTTGGATCCCCATGCAAATCCGAAGGATGAAAACCTGAACGCTAGATGAACCTAGCGTAAAATCTGGGAAATAAAATCAGCTAAGATAAATAATGAAAGGGAGGTGGCTGCAGAAAGAAAAACTAACCCCCCAAAATTCTTTAAATATATAAATGCAAAAACACCAAGGTCAGAACAGATAATTGAGAATTGGCCACCAGGGATCAAAAAAAAAGCAGAGCTACTAAATGGGTTAATTAGCTCTGTATATACAGAAAAGCAGGGAGTAATTGATGATTGCAATACAACAACCAATATACTAAATTGAATAAACCTAGAAATAGTGCAAGCTAAGCTTAACAATGTCAACAAGGCTCCAGGTCCAGATGGGTTATACCCATGAGTACTTAAAGAACTCATTCCAGTCATTGCTATACCCCTATACTTAATTTTTAGGGATTCTCTAGTGACTGGTACAGTGCCAAAGGGGCTGGCACAAGGCAAATGCAGTCCCCATTTTCAAAAAGGACTCTAGTTCTTCCTTAGGTAATTATAGACCAGTGAGCTTAACATCCCTTGGTGGGAAACTGTTTAAGGGGCTCTTAAGGGACCATATACAGGACTTTGTGATGGTACATAATATTATGAGTGACAGCATGGTTTTAATCAGGACAGAAGTTGTTTGAAAAACTTGATTAGACTTTATGGAGAGGTGAGTAGAAGTCTGGATGGGGGAAAGCTATGGATATCATCTTCCTGGACTTTGCAAAGGTGTTTGACGCTGTCCCTTATAGACGTTTAATGGGTAAAATTAGATCCATTGGCTTGGAAAATATAATTTGTAAATGGATTAAAAACTGGTTAAAGGTTCATATCCAGAGAGTTGTGGTCAATGACTGCTTCTCAAGCTGGTCCTCTGTTATAAGTGGTGTACCGCAAGGTTTAGTGCTGGGTTT
Source organism: Leptodactylus fallax (assembly GCA_947044405.1). Classification (NCBI taxonomy): domain Eukaryota; kingdom Metazoa; phylum Chordata; class Amphibia; order Anura; family Leptodactylidae; genus Leptodactylus; species Leptodactylus fallax. The sequence continues at coordinate 725,078 of CAMRHE010000458.1, forward strand.
GCTGTTTATTAATGATATAGAAGATGGGATTAATACTACTGTCTCTATTTTTGCAGATGACCCCAAGGTATGTAGTTCAGTATATGGAGGATGTTGATCGGTTCCAATCTGACTTGGACAGACTGAATGTTTGGGCATCCACTTGGCAAAGTAGATGAGGTTGAATGTGGATAAGTGTAAAGTTATGCATCTAGGTAAAAATAATCTGCATGCAGCATATGTCCTAGGTGCAGTAAAGCTGAAAGAAGGACTACTGGGACTACTTGTAGGTCATAGATTAAATAACAGCATGTAATTTCAATCAGCAACTTCTAATGACCACAGGACATTGTCATGTATTATATGATAAACTTAAATGGACAATACAAGAAATATGGGAAAAAACTGTTCCCTATAAAATCCTCTTAAAATACAAGGGGGCCAAAAGGCTTAATCTCCAAAGGTGACAAGGCTTCTTCACTGTAAGGACTGTGAATCTGTGGAATAGCCTACCCCAGGCAACTATACTAACTATTTAACTGTACTAACTATGTAATATATACAGTGCCTTGCGAAAGTATTCAGCCCCCTTGAACTTTTCAACCTTTTGCCACATTTCAGGCTTCAAACATAATGATATAAAATTTTAATTTTTTGGCGAAGAATCAACAAAAAGTGGGACACAATCATGAAGTGGAACGAAATTTATTGGATATTTTAAACTTTTATAAAAAATAAAAAACTGAAAAGTGGGGCGTACCAAATTATTCGGCCTCCTTAAGTTAATACTTTGTAGCGCCACCTTTGGCTGCGATATCAGCTGCAAGTCGCTTGGGGTATGTCTCTATCAGTTTTGCACATCAAGAGACTGAAATTCTTGCCCATTCTTCCTTGGAAAACAGCTCGAGCTCAGTGAGGTTGGATGGAGAGCGTTTGTGAACAGCAGTTTTCAGCTCTTTCCACAGATTCTCAATTGGATTCAGGTCTGGACTTTGACTTGGCCATTCTAACACCTGGATACATTTATTTGTGAACCATTCCATTGTAGATTTTGCTTTATGTTTGGGATCATTGTCTTGTTGAAAGATAAATCTCCGTCCCAGTCTCAGGTCTTTTGCAGACTCCAACAGGTTTTCTTCCAGAATGGTCCTGTATTTGGCTCCATCCATCTTCCCATCAATTTTAACCATCTTCCCTGTCCCTGCTGAAGAAAAGCAGGCCCAAACCATGATGCTGCCACCACCATGTTTGACAGTGGGGATGGTGTGTTCAGGGTGATGAGCTGTGTTGCTTTTACGCCAAACATATCGTTTTGCATTGTGGCCAAAATGTTCGATTTTGGTTTCATCTGACCAGAGCACCTTCTTCCACATGTTAGGTGTGTCTCCCAGGTGGCTTGTGGCAAACTTTAAACAAGACTTTTTATGGATATCTTTGAGAAATGGCTTTCTTCTTGCCACTCTTCCATAAAGGCCAGATTTGTGCAGTGTACGACTGATTGTTGTCCTATGGACAGACTCTCCCACCTCAGCTGTAGATCTCTGCAGTTCATCCAGAGTGATCATGGGCCTCTTGGCTGCATCTCTGATCAGTCTTCTCCTTGTTTGAGATGAAAGTTTAGAGGTACGGCCGGGTCTTTTGTAGATTTGCAGTGGTCTGATATTCCTTCCATTTCAATATGATCACTTGCACAGTGCTCCATGGGATGTTTAAAGTTTGGGAAATCTTTTTGTATCCAAATCCGGCTTTAAACTTCTCCACAACAGTATCACGGACCTGCCTGGTGTGTTCCTTGGTCTTCATGATGTTCTCTGCGCTTTAAACAGAACCCTGAGACTATCACAGAGCAGGTGCATTTATACGGAGACTTGATTACACACAGGTGGATTATATTTATCATCATCAGTCATTTAGGACAACATTGGATCATTCAGAGATCCTCACTGAACTTCTGGAGTGAGTTTGCTGCACTGAAAGTAAAGGGGCCGAATAATATTGCATGCCCCACTTTTCAGTTTTTTATTTTTTACAAAAGTTTAAAATAACCAATAAATTTCGTTCCACTTCACAATTGTGTCCCACTTGTTGTTGATTCTTCACCAAAAAATTACAATTTTATATCCTTATGTTTGAAGCCTGAAATGTGGCAAAAGGTTGAAAAGTTCAAGGGGGCCGAATACTTTCGCAAGGCACTGTACATATATTAACATAGTAATGCCTTAGTTTCTATGTGTAACAAAATAGAAAGTTTTAAGAATGTTTTAGGCAGACCCCAGAGTATAATAATTTTATGCAACTCATGTCACGGTGGCCATTTTAGTTCGCCCAAGATGAATTCTCAATTGTTTGGTGTCAAGTATGGGTGGGTTAATTGAGAATAGATCATCAATTAAAAATGAGCTGGAAAACTCTTTAAGCCTAAGGCCCCATGTGGCGTCCCGCAGCAAAAAAGCGCTGTTTCCTCTCCGGACTTTCTGCTTCAATTATATCTACAGGGAAACCGGGAGCGTTTCCATAGGAATGCTGCGATTTCCAAAACCATGACTGTTTTGGAAATCGCACCATGTCCACTGTGCAGATTTTACCACAAAGTGGGGATGGGATGGGGCCCCACGTGGCAAAAACACCACGGGAAAAAAATGCGGCGTTTTACAATTCCTGCAAAGTGGATGGGATTCTAGTAAATCCCATCCACACATTGTGGAAAAATGCGTGCAGCGGACAATCTGCGATTTCCAAAACCGTTGCGGTTTTGAAAATCGCAGCAAGTCAATTATACCTACGGAAACACTGGCAGTTTCCCTATAGTTATAATGGAAGCAGAAAGTCTGCAGAGGAAAAATCTGTGGCCCTTCTCTGAAAAGCGCTGCGGGAAAAACCACAATGTTACTGCCGCGGTTTTTCCTGCAGCGCTTATTTGCTGCAGCCCGCTACGTGGGGCTTTAGTCTTAATAAAGCCCAAGTGTCACTTTTATTAAATTAATTTCCCCCTCATATTATGCCCCTGATTCCCCCTGACATAAATACTGCACCCCTAAGACCTCTTATATCGATGTCCACCCCCTTATGTTCATAATACCTCCTAATATAAATAACCTCCCCCCTTGTACCCCGTAATAACCCTTATATAAATGACCCCCCTTATGTTGATAATGCCCCCTCCCTTATAGTTATAATTGCCCCTCCTAACAACCCCTTATACTATTAAAATACCCACAACTAAGCTAAAACAAAACAAATATAAGTTATACTCACCTACCAGCGACCATGACGAATGGATCCGCTGCTTTCTCTTCTTGACCCGCACTCTGTGCACAGGGTCCACGCACAGGGAGTCAGCGTCTCAGCGTAGGAGGCGCGATGTTGTGACGTCATCGTGCCGCCTGTGCTGATGACTGTGTTCTCATTGTCATGTAAACCGCAGGCCTGAAGAGGCTTACGGTTTACAAGACAGCAAGTGGTAGGAAGCGTTTTAACTAGATCGGTGTCTGCAGACACCGATCTAGTTAAAAGTAAAAGATGTATTAATGGTGGCCCCGGGGTGGGCCCTAAAATGTCAGTGGGCCCGGGGCAGCCGCCCCCTCTGCCCCCCCTGCTAGCTACACCTCTGGTTAGCACTGTATGGCAGCTTTATTTATGCACTATATGGTGTCATTCTTTACTTTAACACTTAGTTACATAATGTTGGCTTTATGTAGCCCATGCAAGTTGGTTTTATTTAGCATGTCCGAATTGTTATTGACATTGGTTTGGAAGTCATGTATAAAACTATTATTTACATCACAACTTTTATTTTAGTTGAAGTGCCTTTGGAATTGACAACACATTTTAAAAGTTCATGAACTGTGCAATAAATTTTGCAAAAAAGTTTTGCAAGCAACCAGGACCGTTTTAACACATTGGTAGGCCCAGTGCACAGGTTTAATAAGTGGGCCCCCCAATCACCACTTCTTAGATATACCTAACCTGTACAAATTATAATTCCCCCTCAGTGGCCCTTACATAGTTATAATGCCCCTTAGTGGGCCTCACATTGTATAATGCCTCCTTAGAGACCCCATACAATAATGCCCCTCAGTGGCCCATCACACAGTTAAATGCCCCTGCAATGACATCACACAATATATTGTCCCCCCAATTTCCCCTCAGGCATTCCCCTTTCCCCCCCAGTGATCCCTCAGTCATTATATTATACTGTCCAGCTCAAGTTGCCCCCACTGTAGGAAGTACCTTTCTTGGTGCACCTACATTTTCTAGTCCCCTTCCAGCTGCCCCCACAATTTCATGTCCCTCTCCAGGTAGTCTCCACAGTTTCATGTTCCCCTTCAGTTATACCCAAAGTATATGTATTGTCCTCTCCTGGTGCCCACAGTATAATGGATCAACTAATTAAAAACCCCAAAAAAATTAATACTCATTTTTTTTTCCCATTCCCCTGTTCTTTTCTGGAGTAAAAGGGGCAATGTAAGTACTTGGTGATGCAGGGAGCTCTTCACTGTATTCAACTCATCTGCAATTTTCTCTAACCATCTTAATGGTGACAGTCTTTTATCTTGATAAATTAGTTATCAGTGGATATGACCATGAATGAAGGAACTTTTTATGGTCTGGCACTTGTCTGAAACCCAGCCATGATATTGTGACTGGGGTATTTTCTGGTGCAGAATCACAAAAGCAAAGACATGCTGTCACAAAAGATGGGTGAACTTCTGAAAATTTATTTCATCCAGTGTTTGGACTAAACAATCCTCTGGTTCGGTTCAAACTGAATTTGTTTGGATAGAACCGTTCGTAAAATTATTATACTGGTATAATAGGAGTAGGCCCAAGGGAGGTGTAAAATATATTATACACATCTTTCGGGCCTCTTGTCTGAGTCAGGTAATGTGTTCCTTCCTCCTCCGTACATGTGACATCTCAGAAAAGTGCCAGATTGTGATTGGGCCTCAGCGGAGACATAGGAACGCTGAGCATTATGGCTCAATCACAGATCTCAGTGCTGACCCTGGGAGCGTGACATCACAGAAGAGCACCAAGAGTGCTCTTCTAAAACATCACGCACATGGAGGAAGAAGGAACATATCGTCGGACAGGTGCCAGAAAGAGGTGAAGTAAGGTGAATATAATTTTTTTTTTTTACACCTTCCTGGGCTTACTCCTATTATATTCTGGGGTCTGAAGAGACCCCAGAGTATAATAATTTTATGCAAATCATGTCACGGTAGCCATTTTAGTTCACCCAAGATGAATCCTCAATTGTTTGGTGTCAGTTATGGTCCGTCCTAGCACATGACACGGGTGTGGCTGTCAGGGGTCGACTCACTACACTCACTCAATCTTGCACTTAGCCTTCACTCAGGCTGCATATTGAGCATAAGTCGCACCCCAACACTGTCCATGCACCCCAAATACATGCTGTCACCACTCCTGATTCAGTTCCAGCAGCAACCTCACGCACATATGCAGGTGTCTCAAAGACGTCAAAAAGGTAATGGGTTCGTAGAGCAAGAGAAAATAACCTTCAATTTAAAAATTTGTATACAAAGAAAAAATGATAACAAGGACACACAATCCACACAGCGTTGGAAGTAAAAGGGAGTAAAAACGAATAATACCCGGGTTTCTTTGTTCTTGGAGGCTGTTAAGAGTCTTAGTTGCAGAATGGACACACCCCAGCTCTCCTTAGCTGCTCTCTCAGATTTGACAAAAATTCTAGGTTTCATTCTCAGTAAAGAGCCACACCTCCTTGCCATGGTGCTCCCCTCCTCTTACTCCCCACTGCCGGATCCTGAGAAAGAATGATGTTTTCCTGGCTGTGGGAAAGCTGTGTCTGGGGTTGAGCTCAGCGTCATTAGCCCTCCCTCATTCCTTTGACATCTGTTTGTCCAGGGATAATAAAACTGTTTGGCTAGAGCCAGAAAGGGCAATCTTCCCTTGTATACATCAAACCACTGAAACGAACTGACCAGCAATGTAAACACATCATAGGACTAACAGGATTAGGTAATTTGTATATAAAACAACACATATTAAAGAAAAATACATAAACAGAGGTTCTCTCATCATCCCAAACAATTTGGAATATTTGGGACAAGTCTGGCTCGTTGCGAGCTGATTCGCCCAACACTACCAGCAACATGAAGAAAATCATTGCTGGGTTTTAGACAAGTACCAAATTATAGAAAGTTCCTACATTCATGGCCATATCCACTGGCAGCCTATCAAGACAAAAGCCTGTTACCACTAAAAAGGTTACCGAAAATCTTTAAAACCTTACAAAATTTTTAAATATTTATATTTGCAAAAATATTTAACTTTTTATTAGCCCCAAAATTAAATATGGTTATGTTCATGGGAAAACCCCTTTAAATCTCTGCTTGCTTTCAGCTTGGGAGTCCAGTGGGTGGTCCTACTCATTGTGGCACTGGTATACACATTTATACAGAGAAAGATGTCAATCACTGACGAAGACCACCTAAGCTCCAAATGAGCAGAGATTTAAGTAAATAAATTAGAATTTTATAACTATCTAAACACATCTCACTTTCAGTACTTAAAAAGAACCTGTCATATTGAGGTTTAGCTGAAAAGTCCAAGTAACACTTCAATTTAATTCAATTAGATCTTAGTTCTTTCTCAGCTTAGTAGTCCAGTGGGCAGTCCTACTCAGTGACTGCTGTTTTTGTATGCACTTTCATACAGGGAAACCTGTCAATCACTGGCTAAGATCACTCAGTGGACTACTAGGCTCAGAATGGGCAGATAATATCGAAGAAATGCCAAATTATGCTGAATACTATATGCCAGTCTGCTCAGGTCCTTCTCCTCTATAACATGATTGTTCTATAGCAGATTAGTCTACAATGTGACAGATTCCACATAAGGACCAAGCGTAATAAGTTCATAGTGCTAGGTCCTGGACTTAAAATCCACACCTCTGTAAGCTTATGGTGCAGGTTTAAAGATCCCTACAAAAGTATGTTAAATCCAGGCATTCAGGGATGGTCGGGGACCGAGAAGAGAAGACAAGTGAAATGGGAGCAGACACGCAGTAAATTGGCATGGCCACTACAAAATGGACAGAGCCATCTCACTGTGTCCCCTGGTTATGTCCACTGTGTAGTTTTGATGATTGGTGATGTGAATAGCTCGGTAGTGGGGGTGTCTGGTTCAAACCCCCCCATATGAAATTAGCCCAAGGATGGATAGGTCATTAGTATCAAAATATTGAACAACTCTTTTAAGATGTTGTCGTTAAGGGGTTAAAGGAACTACTGATGTGTTGGTCCATAATCTCTAGTATTTCTGTAGCAGTACTGACAAACATTTCACATTGATCTTTCTTCAAATAGTAGTTCATTGGAAAGTGGAGCTCCTATAAACTGTGATCTAGTTGCTTGGATGATTATAAGCTGGGTAAAATGGTAAGACACGCAGTATGTTTCATTTACAATGTAAAATGTAACTAGTGCCTTTATTTACCCATCCCTTGCTGGTTTTGCTTTATTGTAAATATACAGTAATTTTCAGTGTAATAACAATGTCACATCTTCCCCATTCATAATGTATACTGTAAATTCGTTGTAAGATAGCATTTCCATGTTGTATTAGTTGTATTCCTGAAGCACCAGTATGGATTTAAGTTTTGTTTGCTAAAATACTTCTGTAAAGCATTTGAAAAGTCGCTGACCCTCCGGGAAGATGCAACTCTTTTCTATCTTTACAAATATATCCTCTGTCAGATTTTTCCACTCAACCTTTGTCCCTGGTCAGCTGTTATCTTAGGGAGCTAAGCTGTCGGCAAATATTAATGTTGTAGTGGTTTCCTTAGTAACAGGAGAGCTATTATTAAAGCCCAAAAGCAGCTTTTTTAATTTCAGTGGTTACCGACTGATACAGATGGAAAGGCTGTTAAACTTTATTAAGAGAAATGTTGTGTATGTAGCAAGGTTAGGAGCTGCTTTGGCTTCGCTATCTGTCTTCTATACATACGAAGGATCTTTAATTTGAATGTAAAAGCTTGTGTTCACAGACATATCAGTATTAAACTGGAATAAGCAGAAACTATAGCACCTATGAATCTATCGTGTACTTTTTAGAGGTTACTTTAAAGGAAACGTACCATAAGTTAAGGGGATATACATAATATATAATGGTATAATGCTTGCATATGCTTTAATATTATGATCAGCAGAGGTTTCAACCTTTTGTACCCCTGCCAATCCTCTTCATCATTTCCCCTCCACAGGAGCATGGCCATGGCCATCTACTATAAAGGTACCTTTTACCTACTCCACTCACTCCAACCTTCTGCATCCTTCAAGGGGCACCACTCCACTAATTTAGGCACAAATGATGATAAATTTGATGGGACCGATGACACCCACCAAATCTACGCCAGACGCCCTTTGAAGAGAATTGGCGTATGGGACTCAGGGAATGGGAATTCAAAAAGACGCAATTTAAGCACAATCCAGGCTGCAAAATATAGAACAGGTCCTATTCCTGACCTATTTTGGGGCCCTTGCTTCCGTGGCTCCTATTCATTTAATGAAAGGGGCCACGGAAACACAGCCAGTGCATGGGCGGCACACGGGGACATCCACGTGTCGGCCAAGCGCAGCCCGTGCCTTTAATTCACGGCCGGTAGCACACGGTCGTGTGCAACTGGCTTTAGAGTGAGATTGTTCATCTCTGTAGCTATACTCACTCACCAAGGGCTTTGGGAACCCAAACAATGGAGAGGCAGACCACTAAAACGGCAGTTACACACAGGTCCGTACGGTGTCCATCTTTTTTAAACTGAAACCAACAGAAGAAAAAGTCCAACTTTAGCAGACACATTCAGACCAGACATCTTTTCTTTTTCCATGGACCATCCCCACCACGTCCCAGCAGGGGGGGGGGGCGGTTCGGGCAGTTTAGGGGAGGGGCTTTGTCATATGGGGGCGGAGTTATGCGCTAAACAGTGCTGTAGACCAGGGCCATGCTGGCGGGACCTTGGTGTACAGCGCTGTAGACCAGGTCCCCGCCCAGTGTCGGACTGGCCCACTGGGATCCGAAAAATCCCCCGGTGGGCCCCGAGCCCGACTATTAGTACTCATTTTGCCAATGCAAAGGTCAGGAATCTGATCGGGTTGGTCAGGGGCCCGATCCGGCCCCTGACCATCCCGATCGGGCCCCTGACCAATGGACAGTGGCATAACGATCGTGATCGCAAGGGCTGCGACTGTGACTGGAGGGGTACGGGTCCCGCGGCCAGCTGGAAATGGCCGGGGCCCCGGACTACCATGATAGTGGTCGGGGAAAGCCTGGTTCCCCGACCGCTATACCTATTGTTAATGGAAGTGACAATAGGTATAGCCCAGGGGAAGTGACAAAAAAAAAAAAAATACTCACCTGTCCTGGACTCAGCATCGTCTCCAGCACTTTTTCGTCCTCACTGCAGGGGCCTGTGAGTAGGCCCCAGCGGTGGCATGGGCGCGCTGGCATAATGACATCATCGTACCCCACGTGACCGCTGAGGTGCAATCACAGGCCCCAGCGGTGACAGCTGGGGCACGGGACATGGAGACCAGGGGACCAAGGAAGATGGGAAAGACAGTAGGACAGAGCGAGGATGCCCTGGAGAGGTAAGACAAGGATAGTATAAGTGTTTCTTATTTTAATCACTTCCCCTGGGCCTCTACTTATTATATTCTGGGGTCTGAGGAGACCCCAGAATATAATAATAGCACTGGCTCTGGGGGAGGGGGCACTGTGGGCATATAATACTGTGTGGGGGCCACTGTGGGCATATATTACTGTGTGGGGGCCATTGTGGGCATATATTACTGTGGGGGCCACTGTGGGCATATAATACTGTGTGGAGGCCACTGAGGAGCATATAATGCAGTGATGGGGCCACTGCGGAGCATATACTGTAATGCTGTGCAAGGGCCACTGCGGCACATATAAAGCTGTGTTGGGGCCACTGCGGAGCATATATTAATGTGTGGGGGACCACTGCGGAGCATATAATGCTGTGTGGGGCCACTGTGGAGCATATAATGCTATGTGGGGGCCGCTGTGGAGCATATAATACTGTGTGGGGCCATTGTGGGCATATAATACTGTGTGTGGGCCACTGTGGGAATATAATACTGTGTGGGGCCATTGTGGGCATATAATACTGTGTGGGGGCCATTGTGGGCATATAATACTGAGTGGGGCCATTGTGGGCATATAATACTGTGTGGGGCCATTGTGGGCATATAATACTGTGTGGGGCCCAATGTGGGCATATAATACTGTGTGGGGTCCATTGTGGGCATATAATACTGTGTGGGCCACTGTGGGCATATAATACTGTGTGTGGGCCATTGTGGGCATATAATACTGTGTGTGGGCCACTGAGGAACATATAATGCTGTGTTGGGGCCACTGCGGAGCATATATTGCTGTCTTGGGGCTACTGCGGAGCATATATTGCTGTGTTGGGGCCACTGCGGAGCATATATTGCTGTGTGGGGGACCACTGCAGAGCATATAATGCTGTGTGGAGGCCACTACGGAGCATATAATGCTGTGGGGGGGCCACTGTGGAGCATATTATACTGTCCCAGTATTGTTTACATGCCGGGTGCTGCGCTGCTCATTCACCGTGTTCTTGATAACTTCAGTTGTGGGTACTAAAGCTGTATCTCTTTCAAGTATCTAAGATATCACTGCAGCTCCCGTAACCGTCACTATCAAGAATACACTCTAGGGAGGGGGTAGGGTGATCCTGATGAGCAGCCGTTGGAACCAATCCAGTTGCAGCTTGTTGCTGCAAGCGTCACTGGCATACTGACGCTGTGCGCGGCGACGGGTTTCTGCATAGGAGCCCAGACCAGCAGTGTGAAAGGTAAGTACAACCAGGGTCGGACTGGCCCACCGGGGAACTGTTGAATCCACCGGTGGGCCCCGAGCCCCGACTATTAGTCTTCATGTCATGGGGCCCGATCGGGATCCTGACCATCCCGATTGGGCCCCTGACCAGTGGCACAACGCCTGCGACCACGACCGGGCTCGGTGGGGTACGGGGCCCGTGGCCAGCTGGAGATGGCCGGGGCCCCGGACCACTATGATAGCGGTCGGGGAAAGCCTGGTTCCCCGACCGCTATACATACTGTTATTGGAAAGGGGCCCTGGCATATTGCAGGCCCCTTTCCAATAGATAGCAGGGCAGGGCACCCAGGGGAGGTGACTGAAAATAATAAATATATATTCTCACCTCTCCTGGGCACAGCGTCCTCTCCGGTGCTCCTCCGTCACGACTGAGGACTGTTTTTAGGCCCCAGCGGTCACATGGGGCGCGGCCGCGTAATGACATCAGTGCGCCCCCACGTGACCGCTGAGGCCCAATCACAGGCCTCAGCAGCGACGTCGGAAAAGGGCCTGAAGACGCTGAAGACGACAGGATGGAGCGAGGATGCCAAGGAAAGGTAAGGCAAGGTGAGTATGAATGTTTGTTATTTTTAATCACTTTCCCTGGGCCTCCGATTATTATACTCTGAGACCCCGAAGTATAATAATAGCACCGAAGCGGAGGGGGGGCTGTTGGGAGCATATAATGCTGTGTGTGGGCCACTGTAGAGCTTATAATACTGTGTGGGGGCCACTGTGGAGCTTATAATACTGTGTGTGGGCCACTGTGGAGCTTATAATACTGGGTGGGGGCCACTGTGGAGCTTATAATACTGGGTGGGGGCCACTGTGGAGCTTATACTCCATATAGTGGCTCCTTCATTTTTTTTTTAATTATGCCGGGGCAGGTGAAAAAAACAAAACAAAAAAAAACCCCAAACTTTCTCTCCTGTCCCCAGTGTCTTCTAGCGCGGTTCGGTCCTGCAGTTCTGTTGTTTTCTTCCAGCTGAAATTCCCCCTGCACATGACTACCTGTGACGTCACGTGACCCCTGAGGCCAATCAGCGGCCTAAGGGAAGGGACCTGGGACGTCACAGCCAGTGAGGACTTCCGGCAAAAAGAAGACAGCGGAGCTGCAGGACCGGACCGTGCTGGGAGGACACCGGAACACCGGAGACAGGTGAGTATGTTTAGTATGGTTTGTTTTTTTTTTGGGGGGGGGGGAAGGTAGGGGGGATTCACCTCCCCCGGACTAATTATAAAAAAGAAAAAAATTATACTGGACAACCTCTTTAAAGTGTGGCGCATTAGGTGGGCCCTGGGGGGTATATTAAAGTGGTTGTCCAGGCATAATTTTTTATGGTTTATCCTCAGGATAGGCCATAGATACCTGATCTGTAGGGGGCTGACCCCAGACCGATCAGCTGTATGGAGCCACTTCTGATGCCCGTCCTGTACACAATACAGGGCCAGAAGCAGAAAGCTCTGTCGACTGTATAGGGGCTGGGCACCTTCACTGTATCTCAGCACTTATTGAAGTCAGTAGGAGCTGAGCTGCAGTGAAGGTGCCGTGCTGCTATACAGTGGATGGAGCTTTCTGCTTCAGGCCCTGTGTTGTGTACAGAACGGGCTCCGGAAATGGCTCCAAACAGCTGATGGGGCCGTGTGTCAGCCCCCATCACTGCTCCCACACAATATAATGACCCCATCACTGTTCCCCATACAGTATGGGGGACCGGTGAAGAGGCCACTATGTGGGGGGACCAGTGAAGCGACCATAGAAAAATTTGGTCCAGACAACCCCTTAAAAGAGGTTGTCCATAAACTGGAGCGACCACTGTGTCGGCCGCCAGGGAGGTGTAAAAATAAAATTTAAAATAAAAGCATACTCACCTGTCCCCAGCACTTCGTTGTCCCCTGCCTGTGTCTGTTCGGTCTCATGGCGGCGCCTCATTTCTGGAAATCCTGTACCTAATTGGTCTTAGCGATCACATGAGGTGCAGGACTCCCAGCAAGGAGTCGCCGGCATGAGACTGAATGGACACTAGCAGCGGACAATGGAGCGCCGGGGACAGGTGAGTATGTATGCTTTTTAATTTACTTATTTTTTACTTTACACCTCCCGCCAGCTACATGGGTTGCTCCAATTCCTGGACAACCTATTTAAAGGATTTATCCATCTTTCTAATATTGATGGCCTGTCCTTAGGATAGGCCATCAATATTACATCTATGATGATACAACAGCCAGGAGCTCTTCAGATCAGCTTTTCCAGGACAGTGCGACTACAGGTAAAGGTAACAATTCTTGGAGCCACACTGTTCACTTGCCATACAAGGTGTAGCAGTAGGTTTAGGTAGTGCAGTGGTGCACATGGTATAGTGGGCCCTAGACATCCCAGTCCGACACTGAGTACAACTTACCCACGCAAACAAAAAAACAACTTTTGCCCCTATTTTACCCCAAATCTTTTAACTTCACTGACCACTCTGATAACTACAACACCCAGCATCTCCAGATGCTCTGGGTCTGTTGAGAGTTGTAATCCCCCTCCCACCCCAGCTAATATCTCACTGTATTGTTATGCTGGTGCCTGCTCTAGGGCTCCAGCATAACAAAACCTAAGCCGCAGAAACTCCAATACTGCTATAGGGAAGACCAGTGAAGGGGCCAATGTATGGGCATACAGTGGCCCCTTCAATATTACCCCCCGTATAGTGACCCCTTCACTGGTCCCCTATACTGTATGGGGACCATTGGGGGGAGCAGTGATGGAGGCCAATAGCCTGAGGGACATTAAAGCAGATGTGCAGGATAACTTTTTTTTTTTTTTTTAATTACACCAGGGACAGTGAAAAAAAAAAAAAAAAACAACTTTCTCTTCTGTCCCCAGTGTGTCCCAGCGCGGTTCGGCCTGCAGCTCTGTTTTCTTCCAGTGCAAGTTCCCCCTGCACGTGACTACCTGTGATGTCACATGACCCCTGAGGCCAATCAGCGGCCTAAAGGAAGGGACCTGGGACATCATAGCCAGTGAGGACTTTCGGCAAAAGAAGACAGCGGAGCATCAGGACCGGACCCTGTTGGGACCTGCTGACATCGGAGCACCTAGGACAGGTGAGTAGTAGTTTAGTATGTTTTTGTTTTTTGTTTTTTTTTGGGGGGGGGGGGATTCACCTCTCCCAGACTAATTAGAAAAAAAGACAAAAATTATACTGAACAACCTCTTTAAAGTGTGGCGCATTAGGGGGTGTATTAAAGGGGTTATCCAGGCATAATTTGTTATGGTTTATCCTCAGGATAGGCCATAGATACCTGATCTGTACGGGGCTGACCCCGGACCGATCAGCTGTACGGACCCACTTCTGGCGCCCATCCTGTACACAATACAGGGCCAGCAGCAGAAAGCTCTGTCCACTGTGTATTAGCCGACACCTTCACTGCATCTCAGCACTTATTGAAATCAGTGGGAGCCGAGCTGCAGTGAAGGCGCCGGGCAACTAAACAGCGGATGGAGCTTTCTGCTTCTGGCCCTGTGTTGTGTACTGAACGGGCCCGGAAGTGGCTCCGAACAGCTGATGGGCCGGGTGTCAGCCCCTACTAATCAGGTATTTATGGCCTATCCTGAGCATCTTTATGGTAAGATAATTATTTGGGGCCAAACTTTCCAGTTTGCCCAGGGCCTCATTTTGTCTAAAATCGGCCCTGCCAGTACTAACATGCAATAGAGGCTGTTCTTAGCTGATGCCCTGATGGTGGACAGCAGCATATAATTAGCCTCTATGCCGATATGCACTGAGCAGTAACAGCCACAGTTACTGTAGTTAATATATCAATACAAAAGTGCAATAAAAACTGCAGCAGTTGAGCTGGTGCCCTGATGGTGGACAGCAGCATGTGAAGATAGCCAACCTAAACACAGCCAGAAGCCTTGCTCATATAGCGCTAACCCCGCCCCTTTTGCACGCCCCTATCTTTGACATCAAAAGACCCAACCAATAACGTGGTTAGTCCCTCCCACCAAGGCCGGAGGTTCGTACTAGTGGGTGTACCTGTTGGTATGGAGACGGGGAACGCTGTGCTGCTGGCATCGAATCAAAACAAAGGTAAGGAGAAGGTGAGGTAAACAAATCAGCTCAATGAATGTCTAAAAAAAATGAAAAAAAGGGGGGGAAGCGCTACTGGGCGTCAGACATACGAGCCTCTTTGCAACAACAAAAAGATGAAAGCCCGAACACTTATTCAAACTAGATGAAATTGAAAAACTGGCAAACTACTCATTGAAGCACAAACAAGAATAACAGCGATGTCATGATAAGATGAAACATGCAGCGCTAAAATAACAAACAACACCCCTAACACAGTAGAGCCCCCTATATGAAGAGAAGAAATATTGATATAAATTTGAATAGCTTTAGAATAGTATGAAGGAAAAAAAAAAACTTTTTAAAAATGTCTTTTATTTTTTTTTCCTTTTTCTCTTTGGACAAAACATGAGGCATGCATCCCAAAAGAGTGAAGATCAGTCACATGAGATGGGTATGTAAAGTATATGACTCAATAAGTCATAAATATAGAATAGAAAAGGAATAAAAATAGAAACATCTAAATGAACGGAGTAAAGGAAATGGATTCATTGAGGCCATGAGGTTTAACCGATTGAAACTTAAAAATCCATCTGGTTTCCTGATGTAAATTCAACCGGTCCCAATTGCCACCCCTAATAGGGGAAGTGATGTGTTCAAGTCCTTGGAACTTAAGACACTTTGGATTGCCTTCATGCTTTTCCCACACATGTGATGATAATGTTTTATCCTCTTTCCTCAGGATATAGCCCACATGGTCTAATATCCTGCGGCGGAACTCTCTTTTAGTTTTGCCAATGTAGTTAAGGGGATAGGGACAGGTAGCACAATACACCACCCCAGTGGTACGACAATTGATAAACTGTCTGGTATGGTATATGAAACCTGTAGATACACAACATACACTGTCACCCCTGGCTATATAATCGCATACCTTACACGAACCACATTTGAAAGTTCCTTTAGGTATATTACGTTCAAGCCATGTTCCAACCAGTGGGGAGGGATTAAGATGACTGTGTGTTAAATAATCCCCCAAGTTCCTACCCCTTCTGTATGTAACCGAAGGGGAATGACTGACCAAATGTCTGGATCCATAGTGAGTATGTCCCAATTTGATCTCAAGATCTGTGTAATGAATATCAGGTATCATAATCTGCAAAAAATAACAAACATATAGAGAACACCAAACAAAAATACCAACAAAACCAATAATTGTTCTAAAAAATAACACATCCCAAAAGTCCAAAATTAATCTTTATTTAACCACAATTAAATTTCATAATGTTGCAAGCAGTTTAAAAGCAATTAAAAGAAAATCTGGAACAGTGTGGTACACAGGAGTAATATCAGATATTTATACACATAATCCATCAATATAATAAATTACAATCTCAATCCATATATAACCTATTCCAATTCATAAATAATATATAACAATATATAAATACACAATTATAACCCATGTCACAAGAAAAAAAAAAATTATATATACATACTACATACTATAGCTCAGTAGAACTACAAGTAGCAGCAACAAAATAATATAAGTGCATCAGTGCAAAAACAAAACTCCCCAAACAGAATTCATTAGAAAAAATAAAGTACCAACCAGCCATAAGGCAAGCTCCTGTGACCACGATGGTATAAATGTTTATATAGGGCCCACAAGGTTAAACTAACTTCAAATATAGCTCACCTGTGCTGTTCATATCGGGCGCATGTGTCGGGATCATGCTTCCACCACATGGAGGCAAGTGTCACGAGTCGTGGAACGTATATGCATTCCACTGACACATAAAAAACGCAGTCGCGATGGAGTGAGACAGCAATGCACAGCACAGGAAAAAGCGGGTGGCCATTTTAAAGAAGGGCAAATACTCTGGAATCCCATAAGGCATAAGGCATCTATAACCCAGCAACTCAGTGAAGAAACAAAGAGCAGCTGTTGAAAGGGGCCTGGTGGCATGTACAGACATCACATAACACTGGACCCCTTTCCATTTAGGAGATGTATAGCCATCAAGGAACCAGACTTTCCCCGACCACTATCATGGTGCTGCAGGGCCCTAAACCCCTTCGGGTCCAGTCTCAACCCCTGCAACCACAATTATTAAACCCCTGTCTCTTATGCTACCTGTCTCTTGAGCCTACTCACAACTGCGCCAACCACTATAATACAGAATATGCATATAAAAAGGACAAACAAATCTTTTTTAATTATTCTATTTTTTTAATATTAAAAATATTGCAAAAAATATATTGAAAGTAATAAATAACAATAAACATAACATTATACAAATAAACAGTAGCTTAAATAACAACGGCAAGCTTTAGAAACAAAATTTATTTAATAAACTCCTGAAAAACTTGGCCAGCAGCATGCCCTGGAACCAACTTGAAACGCATGTCTTGTTCCCTTGGAAAGGCTTCTGTGATTTTGTTCACGGCACACAAGGGGATTGCAGCACTATGTCCCAATCCAAGAAGCTGGTCAATTTTATGTAGGTGGCAAAACAGAGATGTATGTAAAGTAAAATAAAATAATTAGAAGATCAAATTGCATCCAATATGAAAGAGAGAGTGTTGTGAGAACTCGGAGTCTAAAGATGGCTGCTGAGGGTGTAGTGGGTAGGCTAGCTAGGGAAACAGGGAGGGGAGTGAGTGAGAAAGGGAGGGGGAGTGAGTGGAGCCCAAGGAATCATGGGAGTTGTGCCACAGCCCAAATGGATGGAACCAGAAGATGGGAGTAATAGTGGCGATAACTATGTCGCCGGATAAGCTGATTGTCCTTATCCAATCTTTCCCAGCACACCTCCTAGGCCAGACACCGATGAGGGGGGCCTGTGTGCTAACAGATGGTAGTGGTAGTAGTACCCCCAGGGCGCTTCCAGTTGGAGAGGGGTCCTCTCTTACTCTGAGTTGGTATGATGGTGTTCAGAAGGGCCTCGATGGTGATAGCAGGAACGTCTCAGGAGACAGTGATGCAGTGAAACAGGATAAACTTTACTGTGGCAAATGTAAACTGTGAATCTGTGCATCTTCCCAATGGGGGTAGTAGTCTCCCAACTGTATGGTATGCCCAGAGTTGGGGATGAGGAATGCCCAGACTTGATGGTACTTAAGTGCCTTGTATTCTACTCCAACAACTCTCTCAGTATCTTAGCCTGGGGGCTGTTAATAAGGAAGTCCTTCTGGGCCCAGTTATCTTATGAGGTGGGTCCCAGATAACAACTTCTAGCAGGCAGGACTCCTTCTCTCCTCCAGGCACTGTATCTGTTGGATAAACAGCTGAATATTCCCTGTCTCAGGGACTGAATAGGGACTGCAGGGCACAGTGTGACAGTACCAATATTCACTGTCCACCACTAACTGCTGACACCGAGGCCCTAACGTTCCTGAAGAGACTTTTGTCTCCCAGGCCCCACCCAGCGGCCTGTGATTGGCCAGGGCTGTACCAAGTGCGGGGTTAAGCCAAACAGTGGGGCAAACTAACAAGAGAATATACAAAGGGAAGCTGCAAAACAATAAAATACACATAACCTATAAATAGTACATAAACATAACAGAACCAGAGGCACAGAAAAATAAAAACAATAAAAGCAATGTCACTCTGGGATGCTGCAGTTGTATTAAAGGCACACAGGAAGATGCAGATGTAAACAAATGCAGAGCTTGCTAGGAGCTCCCAAAGAACTCAGACATCACTCAGATTACTGCTAAAGGTATTTGGGGTCACTTATTAACCTATTAATAGCACTAGCAGACCTTTTTAAAAATTCATTTTGTGCTCTGAAAACCCTTTTAAGATGTGTTTTCAAAGCCAGTCTTCATATCCCCTGCAGGAGTGGGGGGTGTGCATTATTAATCAGGAGACGCAAGCTTCCTCTTAAATCAGACGCACCCTCCGCCCGGGTCTTGTATCTGCTGTGAAATCTACACTCACCTGTGACCCCGGGGCTTGTGACATCATAGAAGAGGTAGGTAGAAGCTTAAAAAGCTTGAAGAGGACTGGAGATGTGCACTGGACACCATGAGGGAGCTGAGGAAAAGTGAGGGAAGATGAGCATCAGTGTTTATTATTTTTTTTTCCGCACCACCCTTGAGCCGTGCTTATTTCACTGTGGGGACTGAAGGTACCCCAAAGTATAATAATTCTTGATTGGTGAATCACAAAAATTTTTAATTTGGCCGAAACCAAAAATTGTAATGAGCCCATGTTGATATAAACTGGTTCGCTTACCTTTAACAAAGCTCATGAGTATCACCTTCTATATGGGAAAGAGCAGACAGCTCAGTCTCTCCTCCAAACACGAAAGGAGGCTAGGAACAATAGACAGTCTAGATACTTCTAGAAGAAAAGGGAAATATCCTGTCTGAGATAATACCGTCAGCACAATCCAGCAATTTTAATGGAGAAGTAACCCTGCTGCAATATACAGTACTATAGCAATATAATACCTACAGAGGAGCAATGCAATATTAATGAACCTGGAAGCTTAGAGCTGTGACAACAATATTTAGAGACAAGAGTCAGTTAATACAATATAGATTGTAAAGCTCAAGCTAGTATAAGTACCATATAATCTCAGCAATAAGTCAGATACTGAGGGGATAATAGAAAAGGGTACATGACATGAGCACAACACAAAAAAAAACACACATTAGTGTTCCCGGATACAATAAATTTTAATGAAATATATGAACACATGCTCCAACATTCTTTATAAAGTATATCAATAAAGTTGATATTACCATGTATATCCACAATAAGTGTCAACTATTAAACTGGGCTGTATCAATACAGTCCAAGAGTATATGTACATACACATGTGGAAAAAATTGTTGGTACCCCTCGTTTAATGAAAGAAAAACCCACAATGGTCACAGAAATAACTTGAATCTGACAAAAGTAATAACATATAAAAATTCTATGAAAAGGAACAAATGAAAGTCAGACATTGCTTTTGAACCATGCTTCAACAGAATTGTTTTAAAAAGAAAACTCATAAAACAGTTCTGGACAGAAATGATGGTACCCCTGAAAATAATGTGACCAAAGGGACATGTTAAATCAAGGTGTGTCCACTAATTAGCATCACAGGTGTCTACAATCTTGTAATCAGTCAGTGGGCCTGTATATAGAGCTACAGATACTCACTGTGCTGTTTGGTGACATGGTGAGTACCACACTCAACATGGACCAGAGGAAGCGAAGGAAAGAGTTGTCTCAGGAGCTTAGAAAGAAAATTATAGACAAGCATGTTAAAGGTAAAGGTTATAAAACCATCTCCAATAATCTCCATCTCCTTGATGTTCCTGTGACTACAGTTGCATATATTATTCAGAAATTTAAGATCCATGGGACTGTAGCCAACCTCACTGGACGTGGCCGCAGGAGGAAAATTGATGACAAATCAAAGAGAAGGATAATACGAATGGTAACAAAAGAGCCCAGAAAAACTTCTAAAGAGATTAAAGGTGAACTTCAAGCTCAAGGAACATCAGAGTCAGATCGCACCATCCGTCGTTGTTTGAGCCAAAGTAGACTTCATGGGAGACGACCAAGGAGGACACCATTGTTGAAAACAAATCATAAAAAGAACAGATTGGAATTTGCCAAACCACATGTTGACAAGCCACAAAGCTTCTGGGAGAATATCCTATAGACAGATGAGACAAAAATCTAAATTTTTGGCAAGGCACATCAGCTCTATGTTCACAGATGGAAAAATGAAGCATATCTTGAAGAGAACACTGTACCTATGTGTGAAACATGGAGGAGGCTCTGTTATGTTCTGGGGCTGCTTTGCTACAGTGCCTTGAGAAAGTATTCGGCCCCCTTGAACTTTTCAACCTTTTGCCACATTTCAGGCTTCAAACATAAGGATATAAAATTTTAATTTTTTGGTGAAGAATTAACAACAAGTGTGACACAATTGTGAAGTGGAACAAAATTTATTGGTTATTTTAAACTTTTGTAAAAAATAAAAAACTGAAAAGTGGGGCGTGCAATATTATTCGGCCCCTTTACTTTCAATGCAGCAAACTCACTCCAGAAGTTCAGTGAGGATCTCTGAATGATCCAATGTTGTCCTAAATGACTGATGATGATAAATATAATCCACCTGTGTGTAATCAAGTCTCCGTATAAATGCATCTGCTCTGTGATAGTCTCAGGGTTCTGTTTAAAGCACAGAGAGCATCATGAAGACCAAGGAACACACCAGGCAGGTCCGTGATACTGTTGTGGAGAAGTTTAAAGCTGCATTTGGATACAAAAAGATCTCCCAAACTTTAAACATCCCAAGGAGCACTGTGCAAGCGATCATATTGAAATGGAAGGAGTATCAGACCACTGCAAATCTACCAAGACCCGGCCGTCCCTCTAAACTTTCATCTCAAACAAGGAGAAGACTGATCAGAGATGCAGCCAAGAGGCCCATGATCACTCTGGATGAACTGCAGAGATCTACAGCTGAGGTGGGAGAGTCTGTCCATAGGACAACAATCAGTCGTATACTGCACAAATTTGGCCTTTATGGAAGAGTGGCAAGAAGAAAGCCATTTCTCAAAGATATCCATAAAGTCTCATTTAAAGTTTGCCACAAGCCACCTGGGAGACACACCAAACATGTGGAAGAAGGTGCTCTGGTCAGATGAAACCAAAATCGAACTTTTTGGCCACAATGCAAAACGATATGTTTGGCGTAAAAGCAACACAGCTCATCACCCTGAACACACCATCCCCGCTGTCAAACATGCTGGTGGCAGCATCATGGTTTGGGCCTGCTTTTCTTCAGCAGGGACAGGGAAGATGGTTAAAATTGATGGGAAGATGGATGGAGTCAAATGCAGGACCATTCTGGAAGAAAACCTGTTGGAGGCTGCAAAAGACCTGAGACTGGGACGGAGATTTATCTTTCAACAAGACAATGGTCCCAAACATAAAGCAAAATCTACAATGGAATGGTTCACAAATAAACGTATCCAGGTGTTAGAATGGCCAAGTCAAAGTCCAGACCTGAATCCAATCGAGAATCTGTGGAAAGAGCTGAAAACTGCTGTTCACAAATGCTCTCCATCCAACCTCACTCTGCTCGAGCTGTTTTCCAAGCAAGAATGGGCAAGAATTTCAGTCTCTCGATGTGCAAAACTGATAGAGACATACCCCAAGCGACTTGCAGCTGTAATCGCAGCAAAAGGTGGCGCTACAAAGTATTAACTTAAGGGGGCCGAATAATTTGACACGCCCCACTTTTCAGTTTTTTATTTTTTACAAAAGTTTAAAATATCCAATAAATTTCGTTCCACTTCACAATTGTGTCCCACTTGTTGTTGATGCTTCACCAAAAAATTAAAATTTTATATCCTTATGTTTGAAGCCTGAAATGTGGCAAAAGGTTGAAAAGTTCAAGGGGGCCGAATACTTTCGCAAGGCACTGTACATCTGGCACAGGGTGTCTTGAATCTGTGCAGGGTACAATGACATCTCAAGACTATCAAGGGAGAGAAATGTGCTGCCCATTGTTAGAAAGCTTGGCCTCAGTCACAGGTCATGGGTCTTGCAACAGGATAATGACCCAAAACACACAGCTAAAAACACCCAATAATGGCTAAGAGGAAAACATTGGACTATTCTGAAGTGGCCTTCTATGAGCCCTCACCTAAATCCTATTGAGCATCTTTGGAAGGAGCTGAAACATGCCATCTGGAAAAGGCACCCTTCAAACCTGAGACAACTGTGGTTGTGCTCATGAGGAGTGGGCCAAAATACCTGTTGAGTGGTGCAGAAGGCTCATTGACAGTTACAGGAATCGTTTGATTGCAGTGATTGCCTCAAAAGGTTGTGCAACAAAATATTAAGTTAAGGGTACCATCATTTCTGTCCATTTCTGTCCTGTTTCATGAGTTTGTTTGTTTTTTTTAATTCTGTTGAAGCATGGTTGAAAAGCAATGTCTGACTTTCATTTGTTCATTTTCATAGAATTTTTATATATTATTACTTTTGTCAGATTCAAGTTATTTCTGTGACCATTGTGGGTTTTTCTTTCATTAAACGAGGGGTACCAACAATTTTGTCCACATGTGTAGGTGAGAGCACAATCAATATATTTCTTTTACCTCATCAATAACTTTGCATGACTGGTTAATAGTGTCTTTATTTGGTAAACTGTGCTTTCTATCTGTGGTTCAAGGTGATTGTAAGGTAAAACTTCTTTATGTTATGGACTTGGGGCCTTCATTTCAAAAACTGACTTTCACAAATGTTCTAGACTGGCTTATTATTAAAATAAATGTTGTAGATCTCATATTGTCTTCTGCAAGTCTCTGTCTTAAATATAACATGAGAAATCATCAGTTTTATAACATTTCCAAATTTCCCTTGAAAAATTCCTTGAGGGGTATAGTTTCTAAAATGGGGTCACTTTTGAGGGGTTTCCATTGAACTGGTACTTTAGGGGCTCTGCAAATGCGACATGGCACTTAAAAACTATTTCACCAATATCTGTCCTCCAAAAGCCAAATAGCACTCTTTCCATTCTAAGCCCCACCATGTACCCATACAGCAGATTACGACCACATATGGGGTATTGCCGTGTTCAGGAGCAATTGTTTATTAAACTGTGTGGTGCTTTTTCTTCTTTAAACCCTTCTAAAAAATGCAAACCTTGGGGATAAAGTGACATTTTAGTAATTTTGAATTTACACATCCCAATGTTAATAAAATCTGTGAAAAGGCTGTAGGGTCAAAATGCTCACTATACCCCTTTATAAATTATGAGAGGGGTCTAGTTTCTAAAATGGGGTTGCTTTTTGGGGGTTTCCTTTGTATTGGTACTCTACAAATGCGACATGGCACCCAAAAACAATACCAGCAAAATCTGCTTTTCAAACACCCAGTGGCGCTACTTCCCTTCTGTGCACTGCCGTGTGCCCAAACATCAGTTTACACCCACATGTGGGTTATTTCTGTGGTTGGAAGAAATTGCATAACAAACTGTGAGATGCATTTTCTCCTTTAACCCTTTGTGAATGTGTTAATTTTAGGACTAAATTAATGTATTGATGAAAAAAAATGAAATGTCTAATTTTCACCTCCATATTGTTTTAATTCCCGTGAAATGCTAAAAGGGTTAACAAACTGAAATGCTGTTTTAAATTATTTGAGGGGTGAAAATGGGGTGATTTATGGGGCTTTATAATACATAGGCCTTTATAATCCCCTTTAGAACTGAAGTGGTCCCTAAGAAATTAGTTTGGGAAATTTTCTTGTAAATCTGGAAAAATCACTGTTACACTTGTAAGCCTTGTAACATCCAAAATAAATTAATTTAATTTAATAAATTTGTAGACCTGGCATTTTCAGACACAGGGATGCTTAATGTGTATGTGTTTCATTATTTTTCTTTTATATGTGTTCTAGGGGAAAAGGGGTGATTTGAATTTTTTTTATTTTATTTTTTTTACTGTAATTAATAGCCCCCCCACAGGGGTCGTGAACCCCTAGGAAGCCTGATCTCTAATGCAGTGCATTACAACCCTAATGCATTACAGTGGATCCAAAAGAAATCAATTGATCCATTTTGTAACTAATGTAAAACGGATCAGTTGCGTAAAAAAAAAAAGACCAATGAAATGCATCCGTTTTTTTAACTGACAGTTAAAAACTGATGCAAAACAGATGATACTTGGCCATCAAAAATGCAAAAATGAAACAGAATGTTGCAAAATGGATACAAATCGGCTTAATAGCCTAATAGTATTTCGTTTGCTGTCTGTCATATAATGAAACCACCAAAAGAAGTAAAAGACCGATAAAGAAATAAGCACAAACTACTGTAGACAAGGAGAAAAACAGGTGGTTACATGTGGTTCTCTTTTAAAGATAGTTTACCACCTTCCCCAAATATATTCAACTACCTCCACATTGTTACAGAGCACATTACAGTGATACAAAACACGTCTTTGTCACTTTTATAGATTGATAGAAAAATTTATTTGAAGCTTTATGCAAATGAGTCATTGGTCACCGAGCACATGTCTTGAGATCCAGGAGCACTGCTATTACCGCTTCAACCTCTCCCCACTTCTGCCTGTGTCACCCTGTGCAATGGGAGTTGATTTTCAGGCAGGACTGGCATTGTAATGCGGTGGTGACAGTGGCATATGCTTAGGGAAGGTGGTAGAATCCCTTTAATAAATAATGTAAACATTTGAATATGTTTTAGCAATATTTTGATCTACATTTTAATGCTTCTTATATTTTTATTATACCGTGCAGTAATTTCCTTCTCTTTCTTTTATTTCCTTCTTTGGTTGTTAATACAATGCCAATGTAATGTTTAGATGACAACCATTCAGGTCTTCAGAATTATTTCTTAATTCAAAGCATCAAACATACATCTTACTTACTCTTATTCTCTTACTGCAGCCTTAACTTATTTTTATAAATCTGATTTAAATAGCTTTGCTATGACAAAACACCGAATTAACTAATAAATCATTTACAATATAAGCAAAGTGTACAGAATATATGCTGTCAAATGTACATCTGCAAAACTTAATAATGAAACCAAGGTAAGAATATATATTCCTGTACTAAAAGGTATAATACATGAATCTAGGTCATCACATTTACATATCATCATATTTTTAAAACAGAATTATATTTGCAGCACAGTTTTATTACTATTGCTAGAATATTTTACTATTTTAAATGGTGGCATATAGGTCAATTATAAAATATATATGCTATATTAAAGGGGAGGAAAAATAATAAAAAAGCTGGCGATTTATATTAAAGTATTCTGCTGAGGTCACACAGGGACTGCTAACAGTAGTAGGTTAGCTGCTGCAGACTTGCTAAATTTCTGCAGTGCACAGTAGCAGCATTGTGGTTTAGATTCCATTAAAACCTAAAGTACAAAGTGACCTATGTTTCAGGTTTTCAACCTGCAGTATGTCAAGTTTTGCTGCAGATTTTACCAGCAGCTTTCAGCGTTTGCAATGCAGAAGTTGAGAGCAGCAGATGACACGTCATGTAGATGTTTTGAGTCTTTTTTGAGATAGCAGCTTTCAGGAAAACTTGCTTCTAAATTTCCCTGATGGATGCTCAGCAGCTTATTTGGCCCTTATTTATGTTCTTAGCGTTACAGAGAGTCTGTCATGTCCAAAATGCCTCTCAAACCAATAATAATGCCATGCAGATGCATATAACTTCTTACTGACCATGCCTGAAAAGGCATTAAGGCCAGGGCCTCACGTGGCATAAACGCTACAAAAGCTGACGCTGCCTCTGAGGTCCTACAAGCCACGGTGAGCCAGTTGCAGTCGTACACCCCCAGACTCTCCTTCTTGTGTCTGGAGACTTCAATCATGTCTCTCCATCATCCACACTGCCCAATCTCACACAGTAAGCAACCTGCCACACAAGAGATAACAAAACATTGGACCTGTTCTTTGTCAATGCGAGGGAGGCATATAACTAATCAGCCCTACCGCCCCTGGGAAGATCGGATCACAACCTAGTGCATCTCCGACCTGTGTACAAGCCAATTGTACATAGAGAACCAGCTGACACCCACACAGTGAGGATATGGTCCGAGGAGAGTGATGAGGCTCTGAGGGACTGTTTTGACACAACCATATGGGAAGTGCTGCAGGATTCTTATGGAGAAGACATAGAAGGATTCACACACTGCATAACAGACCACATTAATGTTTGTGTGGACAACACAGTACCCACAAAAGTGGTGAGGTGTTTCTCTAACAACAAACCATAGATTAATTCTGATATAAAAACACTACTTAAGGAGAAAAAGATGGCATTCAAGGCAAGAGATAAGGTGGGGCTGAGGGAGGTACAGATTGAGTTGAGGCGTCAAATCAGGCAGGAATAAGCCAATTATAAGAAAAAAATGGAAAAGAAAATGAAAAGAAAAGAGATTATGGGAGTCTGGGAAGGGCTTAAGTTAATTTCTGGTCATAGACTGTCTCCCAGATAGAAGCAGATGTTAATTGGCTTAACGAGCTAAATCTATTCTTCAATAGATTTGATCACACACCTGCTCCTCCCACCCCAGCATGTCATTCAGTTCCCTCTACTACAATGACTTCGCCCCCTGCGGCTACTTCCCACCATACCAGTAAATCCAGAAATCCATCTTTATCTGACCACAGTCTGACCTTCATACGTGCCCAGGTGAGAAGGGAGCTGAAAAAGATCAAAGTTGGGAAGGCTGCAGAGCCAGATGACATAAGTGCAAGGCTAATTAAGACTTGTGGGGATCAGCTGTGTAATATTATTATTACATATATGTTCAATATGAGCCTGAAGCTGGAAATAGTCCCTGAATTATGGAAATCTTCTTGTGTGGTACCGGTTCCAAAGAGACCTCACCCTATGGACCTCAACGACTACAGACCCGTAGCATTGACATCCCACCTGATGAAGATCTTAGAAAGATTGGTTCTCACACATCTCCGCCCTCTAGTGAGCCCGGCTATGGACCCTCTCCAGTTTGCTTATCGGCCAGGTATTGGGGTGGATGATGCCATCATCCACCTTCTCAACAGGGTTCTTTCTCAGCTGGAGAAACCAGGGAACACTGTGAGAATAACGTTCTTTGATTTCTTCAGTGCTTTTAACACCATATAGCCGGGGTTACTGAGAGACAAGCTAGCCCTTGCTGGAGTGGACCACCACCTCTCCAATTGGATCTTAGACTACCTCACAAATCAACCTCAGTATGTGAGAGCCCGAGACTGTGTGTCAGATACCGTGATCTGTAATACGGGGGCACCTCAGGGTATAGTTCTTGCTCCTTTCCTCTTCACAATGTACACTGCAGATTTTAGGTGCAACTCATCTAGCTGCTATCTACAAAAGTATTCTGATGACTCAATAGTAGGCCTCATCACAGACGAAAATTACAGGGAGTACAGAGAACTGAACCGGGATTTTGTGAACTGGTGCCAGCGGAACCACCTTAGGATTAACGCTGGGAAGACCAAGGAGATGGTGGTGGACTTTCGTAAATGCAGATGCCCTCCTAAACCAGGGGATGGGCATCGAGATTGTCAACACCTATAAGTACCTGGGTGTGCTCCTTAATAATAAGCTGGACTGGGCAGATAACATGGAGGTCTTGTTCAGGAAGGGCCATTGCAGGCTCTACCTGCTTAGGAGGCTGAGAGCCTTTGGAGTACAGGGGGCACTTCGGACTTTTTTTCAACTCAGTAGTGGAATCAGTCATCTTCAGAGTGGCCTGCTGGGTGAGCAGAATATCAACCAGGGATAGAAATAAACTTGACAAGCTGATTAGAAGGACCAGCTCTGTCCTGGGGATCCCACTGGACTCAGTGCAGGTGGTAGGTGACAGAAGGATACTGTCCATGGTGAGCGCCATGCCGGAGAATAAGTCCCATCCCATGCATGAGACCGTGATAGCGCTGGGCAGTACTGTCAGTGACCGACTGCTTCACCCTAAGTGTGAGAAGGAGCGCTATCAGAAGTCTTTCCTCCCCACTGCAATCAGGCTGTACAAATCAACACCGACCTAAGCGGAGATTAGTCCATATAGAGAACTGAAATATCCTTCTGTTGTGATATCCCCCCCCCCCCCGCTACTTCTTTACCTGTACCTTTCTATCTGTCTGTCTACTATCAATGAAATGCCTCTACCTTGGAACGTTCTTGTATATTTTGTATTTGTATTTGTATTGCTAATCTTTGCATTGCATATCTTTGCTGCTGTAGCATACTGAATTTCCCCATGGTGGAACTATTAAAGGATTATTATTATTATTATTATTATTGTTATTAATTTGTCCACTGCGAAAACGCCATGGCAAAAAATGCAGCGTTTTACAGTCCCTGCAAAGTGGATCTACATCCACACATTGGAGAAAAATACCAGCAAGGAGAAAGTCTGCGATTTCCAAAACCATTGCGTTTTTGGAAATAGCCCCACGTTGCGGAAAAGTAGCTTTTTTTGTTGCAGTTTTTTGAGCCAAAGCCAGGAGTGAATTGAACAGAAGGCAGTGGCGTAATGATCGTGGTCACAGGGGGTGCGACCGCGACCAGGTCTGTAGGGGTACAGGTCCTGCGGCCAGCTGTAAATAGTGGTCGGGGAAAGCCTTGTTCTCTGACCGCTATACATATTGTTAATGGCCAGTCGGGTCCCTTTCCAATAGCTGCCAGCCCAGGGGAGGTGTATAAAATTAAAAAAATACTTATACTCACCTGTCTTGGGCTGAGCATCCGCTCCGGGGCTCTTCCTGCCGGTAACTGAGGTCACACCAGCTGTCACATGGGGCACACTGGCATAATGACGAAGAGAATGCCACAGACAGTAGGACAGATTGAGGATGCCCCGGAGAGGTGAGGTAAGGTGAGTATAAGTGTTTGTTATTTTGAATCACTTCTCCTGGGCCTCTAGCCCAGAGTTTAATAATAGCACTGGCTCTAGAGGAGGGGCTCTTGGGAGCACATAATACTGTTTGGGGGTCACTGTGAGCATGTAACACTGTGTGGGGGCCACTGCAGAGCAGGTAACACTGTGTGGGGGCCACTGCGGAGCACGTAACACTGTGTGGGGGCCACTGCGGAGCACGTAACACTGTGTGGGGGCCACTGCTGAGAACGTAACACTGTGTGGGGGCCACTGCGGAGCACGTATTACTGTCCCAGTATTGTTTACATGCTGGGTGCTGCACTGCTCACTCACTGTATTCTTGATAAATGCAGTTGTTGGTACTATAGTTGTATCCCTTTCAAGTATCTGAGAAATAGCTCTAGGGAGGAGTAAGGGGCCCCGGACAAAAGTTTGCACTGGGGCCCACAAGACTTTAGTTATGCCACTGGCAGAAGGTAGAAGTATAAGAATTTCCTTTATATTCCCCATTCCTTTTGTAGCCATTGTTGGCTTTGGCTCAAAAAACCACGACAAAATCTGCACCAAAAAAAGCTGCATTTCTGAAACATGGGGCCTTAGCCTTAAAGGGGTATTCCCATGAACATAATCATATCTCTATTTATAGATAATTAATAGTTAAACATTTTTGCAAATATAAGTAATTAAAAATTCTGAAGAGTTTTAAAGATTTTCTCTAACTATCTTAGTGCTGACAGTCTGTTGTATTGATTGGTTGTCAATGGATACGACCACGAGTGCAGAAACTTTCTATAGTCTAGGACTTGTCAGGAACCCAGCCATGATTTTCTTATTGTAGCTGGTTTATCAGGCAGGGACACTACATGTATCAGAAGATATCCCAGCCACAATAAGTAAATCAATCATAGCTGATTTTCTGATCATAGAAAGGTCTTGCATTCATGGTTATATCCACTGGCAACCGATCAAAACAACAACTTGTGACCACAAGATATTTAGAGAAAATCTTTAAAACTCTGCAAAATATTTAATTACTTATATTTCCAAAAATGTTTAACTTTTAATTATCTACAAATTTAAAAATGGTTATGTTCGTGGGAATACCACTTTAAAGGGGTTGTGCAGGACTTAAAAACATGGCTGCTTTCTTCTTCTCAGGTAAGTTGCATCATGTCTGTTGGTCACATGGCCATTCTGCAGTTCAGAAGTGGCATTGCCATGTGACCAACAGACAGGTTTTCAAAGTTCTGTACAACATTTTAATGACCAGCCACATTTTAACATTTTTGCACATGTGTTTTAATTAATGGCCGTAACTTATTTAATTATTTGGCTAGATTTATGGGGGTTTTTTATAACCTCTGTGGCTGTCTATTAACACCCTTTTAGGGAGTTTTTTTTTTTTTTAGAATGTTATTGTTTTATTGAGGGTAAACAGTACTAAAAGTAATAAACAATATATTTGTGACAGTTTTTTTATTTGGATTTTTCATTCTACCATTCAAAAATGTTAGTTAGGTGTAGGAAAAAAGTAAGAATGCTTTAAAAAATAGTGTTAATTGCTTATTTTGTCAACAAAGTTAAGTGAATGAACAGAAGAGAAATCTAAATCAATATTTTGTGTGATCACCCTTTGGAGGAGAAGTCCTGGAAGTGATGATATGGATCCCACAGAGCCCTGATCTCAACATCATCAAGTCTGTCTGTGATTCATGAAAAGACAGGAGGATTTGAGCAAACCTATATCCACAGAAGATCTGTGGTTAATACTACAAGATGCTTGGAAAAATCTCACTGTCAAGTTCCTTAAAAAAATTAGCAAATGTATATAGAAGAATTGATGCTGTTTTGAAGGCAAAGGTTGACCACACCAAATATGTATTTGATTTAGATTTCTATTTTGTTCATACACTTTAATTTTGTTAATTAATAACTATTAACACTATTTTTTACATTCTTACTTTACTTCTATTTTTCACATCTGCAAGCACTTTTCTCCCAAAAAAAAAGTCAGTGTATCTTATAAAGCGAAGGCACTGAAAATCAAGCTCTGAATGACGTCAGAGACCACTGTGGCCTGTGATTGGGCTTCAGCAGTCACTTCGGTGTCTTCACACAAAATGACCCCGGCATAATGTCATTTGGGTTACGCCGCCATCATTTTGCGTCATGACGCCGACGTAACTGTAATCACAGGCCTCAGCGGTCTTTGGCAAAATTTATAATGTCTCTGTAAACAGAAGAGGCCCGAAGACCTGCGCCGGAGCCCAGGAGAGGTGAGTCTCAATGTTTATTATGTTTAGTCACTTCCCCTGGGCCTCCAATCATTATACTTGGTTGTCTGAAGAGATTTTGGCGGACCCCAAAAATTTGTAAAGAAAACCGTATGGAACACTATAGGGCATTATAGTGTGTGGATGGGTCACTATGGGACATTATACTGTGTGGAGGGGCTACTGTGAGACATTATACTGTATGTAGCCCTCTGTGAGACATTATAATGTGTGTGGAGGGGCCACTATAGGACATTATACTGTGTGGAGTGGCCACTAAGGGACATTATTCGTAACCCCTTCCCAACATCATGGCGGATGTCGGATATTTAAATATCGTGGTCAGAACTGAGCAGCCGCCATAGCTTCTGGGTCTCTGCTTTATTTATGCAGCCTGTCATGCAAATGTTGGCATTTTGCAATGCAATGCAATGCATTGCATTAGTGATCAGACCCCCTGGGGTTCAAGACCCCTAGGGGGTTTAATAAATTAAGTATATATAAAAAAAAAAAATTAAAAATTAAAAGATTAAAAAAAGAATTAAAAGTTCAAATCATCCTCCTTTCCCTAGAATACATATAAAAGTAAGAAATTACTGTGAAACACATACATATTAAGTATCAATGTAACTGAAAATGTCCGGTTTACAAACTTATAAAAATATTTTTCCTGTACGGTAAACGCCGTAGCAGAAAAAAAAATCTAAAGTTCCAAACTGCCGTTTTTCGCTGTTTCGTCTCTAATAAACATTTGAATAAAAATTGTTCAAAGCAATAGACATTTGCCAAAATGGTATAACTAAAAAGTACAACTGGTCCCGAAAAAAAGACGCCCTATGCATCCCCGTACATGGAAATATAAAAAAGTTATGGGTGTCAGAAAATGGCGAAAAAAAATATTTTTGCTAAATTGTGTATTTTTGTTAAGGAGTTAAAATGTAAATAAAACTATATAAATTTGGTATACCCTGTATCATACTGAAACATAGAATACAGGTGCACTTATGCACTTTTTCTCCAATTCCACCTCATTTTTAATTTTTTCCAGCTTCCCAGTACATTGTACAGAATAATAAATGGTACCATTATGAAAAACAATTTGTCCCACAAACATTAAGCCCTCACATGGCTCCATGAACGGAAAAATAAAAAAAAAGTTATGGGGTTTGGAAGGAGGGGAGTCAAAAATGAAACTCGACAATCAAAAAATGCCACAGATGGGAAGGAGTTAACCCCTTGTCGGGTGTTTAAATATGGCGGCCACTCAGGAGTCGAGCAGCCGCCATAGCCACTGATCGTGGGCATTAACCCCTGTGGTGCCTCGTAAAAAGTAAAAAGCTGACAGAGGCGCCATTTTACTGGCGGGTGCCGCCTTTTTGCCAGGGATTGCCAGCAGATTGCCAGGGTCGGCGTCCAGTTACTATGACAGCCGGAAGCCTTGTGAAGACTCCCAGGCCTGTCTTTCATTAGTTTCTATTGCAGGCCACTCTATGCATTGCATTAGTGATCAGACCCTAGGGGGTCTAACAAATGCAAAAAAAAATAAAAATTTAAAAAAGTAAAAAAAAACAAAATTAAAAAAATTAAAAGTTCAAATCACTTCCCTTTCTCTAGAACACATATAAAAGTACTTAAATACTATGAAACACATACACATTAGATATCCCTGTGTCCGAAAACACCCGGTCTACAAATCTATAAAAATATTTTTCCCGTACGGTAAACGCTGTAACGGGGGAAAAAAAAAATCGAAAGTGCCAAACCCGCCGCTTTTTCACTATTTCACCTCTGATAAAAATTTGAATAAAAAGTGATCAAAGCAATAGCAATTCCCCAAAATGGTACAACTAAAAAGTACATCTGGCCTCACAAAAAAGACACCCTATGCATCCCCAGTACACAGAAATATAAAAAAGTTATGGGTGTCAGAATATGGCGACTTTTACAACAAAAAAAAAAAAATTTTTGCACCGTATCGGATTTTTGTTAAGGGGTTAAAATGTAAATAAAACCATATAAATTTGGTATGCCCGGAATTGTACAGGTGAATACAGGTGACATGTCATTTTGGCTGCAGCGTGAATGCCGTAAAAACGAATACCGTAAGAAAGTCGCACAAAAGCAGTTTTTCTTCAAATCCACCCCATTCTGAATTTTTTTCCGGCTTCCCAGTACATTGTACAGAATAAAAAATTATGGCATCATGAAGAAAAATTTGTCCCACAAACATTAAGACCTCATATGGCTCCGAGAGCGGAAAAATAAGAAAGTTATGGGGTTTGGAAGGGGGGGGGGGGAGTCAAAAACGAAAAATGAAAATCGAAAAATTCCTCTGGTGGGAAGGGGTTAAAGAGGTTGTCCAGGAATTTGGATTGGAATGGTTCAAATATTTCTCCCCTATTTTCCTCCTCTAAAACCTAGGTGAGTCTTATTATCAGGTGTGTCTTATAAAGTGAAAAATACGGTAATATGTCCCCCCCTCACAATTTACTATTTTTTATTGTATTTTTTCATTGTAACTGAGGCATTCATAGGATCCCCAGTTATGGGTAAAAACAGCCTCTACTCATGACAATAATCCCTGGCAGATGATCTTAGGGTGGGTTCACATTTGCACCCAAAGTCCGTCCGCCGTGAATCTGACCTAAATGTTAGAAAAAAGGAATGGGAAAAGGATTGGGAAAGATTTGAGACGCTTTGCTTAAAAACCCAATCACTTCTATGGGTTTTTAAAGCAATGCGCGGGCGTCCAATTGCACCCTCTGCACCGCAAAGCCGTTTTTTTTCGGCGGAAACAAAGTCGGACATGCAGGACTTTGTGTCCAACTAAAAAAAAACGGCTTTGCGGCGCAGAGGGTGCAATCTGACACCCACGCATTGCTTTAAAAACCCATAGAAGTGAAAGGGTTTTTAAGCAATGCGTCTCAAACCTTTCCCAATCCTTTCTCTATCCTTTTTTCCGACATTTAGGTCGGATCCGTGGCGGACGGACTCCGGGCACAAGTGTGAACCCACCCTTACAGAGTCAATTTGGATCTGTTAAGGCCTTGCAGCTCTTCTATCTCTGGAGGTATCAGTGATCACCTCAATGATGTCGCAGGAAAACAAATAAAAAGCATGAAACTAGTGTTTTTTCGCTGTTTCCCTTCCCATAAAAATTTGAATAAAAAGCGATCAAAACATCATACATTCCTCATAACTAAAAAGTACAGCTGGCCCCACAAAAAAAGACACCTTATGCATCCCCATACATGGAAATATTAAAAAAATTACGGGTGTTAGAATATGGCGACTCTAAGAAATGTATTTCTTTTACAAAGTTTTGGATTTTTTTTGTTAAAACATAAAAAAAAAAAAACTATATAAATTTGGTATTCCCAGAATCATACCAACCCATAGAATACAAATGACATGTCATTTGATCATTTTGGCTGCACTGTGAACATCATAAAATCAAAGCCTATAAGAAAGTCCTACAAAAAGTTTTTCTCCAATTCCACCCCATTCTGATTTTTTTTTCCAGCTTCCCAGTATGAAATATTAAATGGTACCATTACAAAGTACAATTTGTCCAACAAACATATGGGAAGGGGTCAGAATTAAGGACACTGAATAAACAAAGTAAAAAAACCTTGAAATACATCCAATGGGTTGGATAGTGCTTATTATTTTTCTTTAATTTATAGTAGTTTTTCACATAAAATTTTTATGATAGTTTTGGATTGTGTATTATTATTTTTTGTTTTTTTATAGTTATTAAAAGGGCTTGTATTATGCATTAAAGTAAGATGTAAGGCGGAGGACCCACGTTGCAGAAATGCTATTTTTTTTTGTTGTAGAATTTGCTGCGGTTTTTTGAGCCAAACCTAGGAGCAGCTACAAAAGGAATGGGAAATATAAAGGAAGCCCTTATACCTCTCCCTTCTGCTCAAACCACTCCTGACTTTAGCTCAAAAAAACCGCAACAAAATCTGGAACAAAAAAAAATGCAGCATTTCAGTAACGTGGGGCCTCAGCCTTAGGCTAAGGCCCCACGTAGTGGACCGCAGCAAATAAGCGTTGCGGAAAGAAAACACAATGCGTTGAAGAAAGAGGTTTCCTCTGCAGACGTTCTGCTTCCATTTTACCTACGTTCCGTAGGTATAATTGACATGCTGCGATATCCAAAACTGCAATGATTTTGGTAATCGCAGCATGTCCGCAACGCATATATTTTCAGCAATGTGTGGATGGGATTCGCTAGGGATTCACGTTTCCACTGTGGCCAAACCGCGTATTTACACCAAGTGGGGCCCGACCTAAAACTGTTTATCAAAGGTGAACTACTTTTTGACCAGTCACTCCATCATTAACTGAACTGAAGAGCATGTTGTATTTCTTAAAGCATTCCTGTTAATTTTATATATATATATATATATATATATATACAGTGCCTTGCGAAAGTATTTGGCCCCCTTGAACTTTTCAACCTGTTGCCACATTTCAGGCTTCAAATATAAAGATATAAAATTTAAATTTTTTGGTGAAGAATCAACAACAAGTGGGACACAATTGTGAAGTGAAACGAAATTTATTGGTTATTTTAAACTTTTGTAAAAAATAAAAAAAATGAAAAGTGGGGCGTGCAATATTATTCGGCCCCTTTACTTTCAGTGCAGCAAACTCACTCCAGAAGTTCAATGAGGATCTCTGAATGGTCCAATGTTGTCCTAAATGACTGATGATGATAAATATAATTCACCTGTGTGTAATCAAGTCTCCGTATAAATGCACCTGCTCTGTGATAGTCTCAGGGTTCTGTTTAAAGCGCAGAGAGCATCATGAAGACCAAGGAACACACCAGGCAGGTCCGTGATACTGTTCTGGAAAAGTTTAAAGCCGGAGTTGGATACAAAAAGACTTCCTAAACTTTAAACATCCCAAGGAGCACTGTGCAAGCGATCATATTGAAATGGAAGGAGTATCAGATCACTGCAAATCTACCAAGACCCGGCTGTCCCTCTAAACTTTCATCTCAAACAAGGAGAAGACTGATCAGAGATGCAGCCAAGGGGCCCATGATCACTCTGGATGAACTGCAGAGATCTACAGCTGAGGTGGGAGAGTCTGTCCATAGGACAACAATCAGTCGTACACTGCACAAATCTGGCCTTTATGGAAGAGTGGCAAGAAGAAAGCCATTTCTCAAAGATATCCATAAAAAGTCTTGTTTAAAGTTTGCCACAAGCCACCTGGGAGACACACCAAACATGTGGAAGAAGGTGCTCTGGTCAGATGAAACCAAAATCGAACTTTTTGGCCACAATGCAAAACGATATGTTTGGCATAAAAGCAACACAGCTCATCACCCTGAACACACCATCCCCACTGTCAAACATGGTGGTGGCAGCATCATGGTTTGGGCCTGCTTTTCTTCAGCAGGGACAGGGAAGATGGTTAAAATTGATGGGAAGATGGATGGAGCCAAATACAGGACCATTCTGGAAGAAAACCTGTTGGAGTCTGCAAACGACCTGAGACTGGGACGTAGATTTATCTTCCAACAAGACAATGATCCCAAACATAAAGCAAAATCTACAATGGAATGGTTCACAAATAAACGTATCCAGGTGTTAGAATGGCCAAGTCAAAGTCCAGACCTGAATCCAATCGAGAATCTGTGGAAAGAGCTGAAAACTGCTGTTCACAAACGCTCTCCATCCAACCTCACTGAGCTCCAGCTGTTTTCCAAGGAAGAATGGGCAAGAATTTCAGTCTCTCGATGTGCAAAACTGATAGAGACATACCCCAAACGACTTGCAGCTGTAATCGCAGCAAAAGGTGGCGCTACAAAGTATTCATTTAAGGGGGCCGAATAATATTGCACGCCCCACTTTTCAGTTTTTTATTTTTTTTAAAAAGTTTAAAATAATCAATAAATTTCGTTCCACTTCACAATTGTGTCCCAATTGTTGTTGATTCTTCACCAAAAAATTTAAATTTTATATCTTTATGTTTGAAGCCTAAAATGTGGCAAAAGGTTGAAAAGTTCAAGGGAGCCGAATACTTTCGCAAGGCACTGTATATACAGTGGGTACAGAAAGTATTCAGACCCCTTTAAATTTTTCACTCTTTGTTTCATTGCAGCCATTTGCTAAAAGCAAAAAAAGTTCATTTTATTTCTCATTAATGTACACTCAGCACCCCATCTTGACAGAAAAAAAAAATGTAGATATTTTTGCAAATTTATTGAAAACGAAAAACTGAAATATCACATGGTCATAAGTAGAAAAAAAAGTATTTAGTCAGCCACCAATTGTGCAAATTCTCCCACTTAAAAAGATGAGAGAGGCCTGTAATTGACATTATAGGTAGACCTCAACTATGAGAGACAAAATGAGAAAACAAATCCAGAATCACATTCTCTGATTTTTAAAGAATTTATTTGCAAATTATGGTGTAAAATAAGTATTTGGTCAATAACAAAAGTTCATCTCAATACTTTGTTATATATTCTTTGCTGGCATTGACAGAGGTCAAACGTTTTCTGTAAGTCTTCACAAGGTTGGCACACACTGTTGCTGGTAGGTTGGCCCATTCCTCCATGCAGATCTCCTCTAGAGCAGTGATGTTTTGGGGCTCTCGCTGGGCAACACGGACTTTCAACTCCCTCCAAAGGTTTTCTATGGGGTTGAGATCTGGAGACTGGCTAGGCCACTCCAGCACCTTGAAATGCTTCTTACGAAGCCAATCCTTCGTTGCCCTGGTGGTGTGCTTGGGATCATTGTCATGCTGAAAGACCCAGCCACGTTTCATCTTCAATGCCCTTGCTGATGGAAGGAGGTTTGCACTCAAAATCTCACGATACATGGCCCCATTCATTCTTTCATGTACATGGATCAGTCATCCTGGTCCCTTTGCAGAGAAACAGCCCCAAAGCATGATGTTGCCACCCCCATGCTTTACAGTAGGTATGGTGTTCTTTGGATGCAACTCAGCATTCACTCTCCTCCAAACACGACGAGTTGTGTTTCTACCAAACAGTTGTACTTTGGTTTCATCTGACCATATGACATTCTCCCAATACTCTTCTGGAACATCCAAATGCTCTCTAGTAAACTTCAGACGGTCTGTTGCAAATTCAGTCTTCCCAGCCTGGTGCAGGTCTACAATTTTGGTTCTGGTGTCCTTCCACAGCTCTTTGGTCTTCACCATAGTGGAGTTTGGAGTGTGACTGTTTGAGGTTGTGGACAGGTGTCTTTTATACTGATAACAATGTCAAACAGGTGCCATTACTACAGGTAATGAGTGGAGGACAGAGGAGCCTCTTAAAGAAGAAGTTACAGGTCTGTGAGAGCCAGAAATCTTGCTTGTTTGTAGGTGACCAAATACTTATTTTCCACCATAATTTGCAAATAAATTATTTAAAAATCAGACAATGTGATTTTCTAGATATGTTTTCTCATTTTGTCTCTCATAGTTGAGGTCTACCTATGATGTCAATTACAGGCCTCTCTCATCTTTTTAAGTGAGAGAACTCGCAGAATTGGTGGCTGACTAAATACTTTTTTTCCCCACTGTATATATATATATATATATATATATATATATATATATACTGTATATATAGATTAAAAAAAAATGGTGAGCCTTGAGTAATGTCCTATTTTCTTCTTCCTTAACCTTCTTGTAATCACACAGAAGATGCTATTAGTGCAGTAATGCATTGTACATAATTTATATGTGATAATGCACATAATATACAGTGCATCATTCTGACAAGCATTGTGCTTTCCTATGCAGATTTCTAAACACTGCAGTCTAAGTGAATAATCTTTGCACAACCTTGAGAAATCAATAGCTTGCTTAGTGCTGCATTTTACCAGCACCAGAGTGATTTGTGTTCCTTGCTATAGTGGGCGTATTTCCATCTAATCTCTGAATATAGTAGGGCCTTCAACTTGGCATTTCTGAGCCTTCTTTTTAGGTTTATTGTGCAACATAAACATCAATTGGAAAACATAATGAAATTGACTTACTGTATAATGATACCAGAAAGATGCAGTAGATCTTACTCTGGTTGCTAATCTAGAGTGATTTATAATGCAAGCAATAAACAAAGAGATTGATGTTGTATATAATTGTTTTGTTACTTTGTTTTAAAGCTAGGGTTTCCGTTATTCTCTCATATTTGTATAACACATATTCCTCTAAAAATGTTCACAATGAAACATAGATAGTAGTATAATGTTGTACTGTGTTAGCCATTGAAAGTAGTGGAAGAGTGAAGAAATCAGGCGATACCTTTTAGAGGATAACTGAGTATATTTATAAGTAAGCTTTCAAGAGTACTGGCTCTCTTCTTCAGACATGGTGTTATACAAGAACTGAAAATTCACAGATTATTTATACTCTATACACATGATCTTCAAAGGATTTTAGAGTCCTTAAAAAAAACCAAAACAAAAAGCAATCTAAGTAGAGAAGTTATTTACAACAGGTCAAAAAACAATCTGGAAAGTTGTGGTGCATGACAGAGGGATCTGTTATCTATCTGTAATCAGGTGGTGATTTGTGACCCTCACAGTGCATACATAGTGTGACATGAAGCTGGCATGAATATTAAGTCCAAATTGCAGAGTTTGAAATTTTTGCATAAACTTGTATTCCGATTCTTTCCTTTTCTCCTGCGTCTTAAAATGTCCCATTAAAACCACAACCCGCAAATCTTCATTAGAGTGGTTTTCTCCGGAGAAATGTGCGGCCACTGGGAGATCGGTTCTGCTGTTATTAATATTGGATCTGTGTGAGTTCATTCGCTGACTAAGTCTCTGTCCTGTTTCCCCCACATAGAGGCCTGTGGTGGGACATTGCACACACATTATGATGTACACCACATTGGAAGACCTGCAGGAAAATGTCCCCCTAATTGAAACATAGAAGCAGACACTTCCGTGATAGTTCAACTGTTTTCCTTTCCACAAAAGTTATATTGATTTGCATTGGTAAAACATTAGTCCACATGGCAGTCGTTTATTAATGGTGTTGTTTGTGCAACACTTTTGTTTCAATTGTGCTGCAACTGCTGAACATATGCAACACATCTTTGAACAAGTTATAAGGTTCTAATCACATCTGCTTTGTGACTTTTGTTTATATTAGAAGACGAAACTGTATTCAAAGTGAAGGAACTGCCAACCAAATGGCTTAGACTGACACTAGGTTCACACTAGCGTTTGGGTTTCCAATATTTGAGTCTGCTTGGGGACCCAAAAAACAGAAACCCTATCCACTTAAAAAACGGTTACCCCCCATAGACTATAATGGGGTCCGTCTGATTTGCCGCCTGGTTTCCACCTGAAATCGGCGGAGAACAAAGTCCTGTGGCAGCAAGGCATCGCATTTTTCTCACAGCACTTTTCACAGAAACTCTGCAAAGGTTTCTGTTTCCATTATACCTATATGGAAAATGCCAGCGTTTCCATAGGCATAATTGACATTCTGCGATCTCCAAAACCGCAACGTTTTACAGTCCCTGCAAAGTGGATGGGATCCTAGTGAATCCCATCCACACATTGCAGAAAAATACGCGCAGTTGTGGAAATCACAACAT
The DNA here is from genome assembly GCA_947044405.1 of Leptodactylus fallax. Lineage (NCBI taxonomy): Eukaryota > Metazoa > Chordata > Amphibia > Anura > Leptodactylidae > Leptodactylus > Leptodactylus fallax. The sequence continues at coordinate 766,290 of CAMRHE010000458.1, forward strand.
GTCAATTGTACCTATGAAAATACTGACGGTTTCCCTATAGGCATAAATGAAGCTTCTGTGAAAAGTGCGTTTCCGCCGCGCTTTTTCACTGTGGACCGGTACGTGGGGCCTTAGCCTCAAGGGGAGTTCTGACCGTAGACATTTTGGCATATAAAAAGGGTATGTCAAAAATGTCTGGGACTCTTCTGAGATGTAGAGGAAAATTTATGAAAGAAAGTTTTGAATATGCCATAAATGTCTAAAAGGATATACCTATTTAATGCTAAATATTTCTTATTTCTTAATTCAGTTTTAATTTTCTACCTGTATCTAATTTTAGGTAATGCAGAATTTGTAGGATATATGCAATAATGTTCATCATCAGTCATCTTTTCTTTCTCTATTCCTGTGTCACTTCCAGGGGAAGATTACAATAAGGCAATTTGAGTTATTTCCCAGGGCCTGGTGCTGCAAGGAGGCTCAATGGCAAAAGGGAATTAACCCTACTTCAAAATCAACTTAAATGGCATCCAGTTTAGGCCTGTAGCCTATAAGTGTTACAGGCAACACAATGATCTCATTGTGCTGCCTGAGCTGGGTCCAGACAGTTCAGGCCAGAAGAAGCCTGAATCCTGCATCACAAAAATGCAGCTGTTATGGGAGTCAGGTGAAAATATATTACCTCTTCTTAACCTACTGGCATGAGGAGGCATTATACTGTGACACTAAGGGGAAATAGGGAATTATACTGTGGGGGCACTAAGGGGCAGTAGGGCATTATACTGTGTGGCTGGGCACATAGGAGGCATTATACATCTCTTAACATGTAAAAAAAATTGTCATGGTGCATGAGGGTTTCTCCCTCATTCTGTTCTTATAAAGTTTTATAAAGTGTTGTTACTTTCAGGGAGGGCACTATTTGCTGTGCACATTTCCAAAGGCACTATGAGTGATACTAATTACTTTAGGGTGTGCTATATGTGTACTACTAGTATTTTCAGGGGGGCTACCTGCAAGGATGTAACTGGAGAGGGTGCAGTCGCTGCCAGGCTTACGAGTCTTGGGGGCCCATGAGGTGTCTTTTCCTTATATGGAGAAATTACTATAAATGATGCATTATAGTTGGGAGCCTGGCTACAGATTCTGCATAGGGTCCAAGAAACATCATGTTATGCCTCTGACTACCTGCATGGCACTATTACAGTATTTGACGGCACATTAACAGGACTAAAAACAGGATGGAGGGGATTATGCAAATGGAAGGAACCAAATACTTTTGTGTGGCAAATAGAGATGGGTGAACCTCTGAAGATTTGTTTCCAGAGCTTTAATTGGCTTCTAAATTGTCTTTAAAACATAATGACTGAGACTGTCAGGACTCCTAGGACTCTATCTAGACCATCCTTAGGTCTCTAAGGCAAATACGGCCGAAGTCATGTCAAAGTGATGGTATATCTATGGGAAAACTGATGGTAGACAGTGGTTACAAATAGCTAGTATAACCATACACCTCATTGTCACCTTCTTTTACACATTTTAACACTCAAAATGCTCCAAAAATTAGACTGTTTTGGTGGATGGTTCTTTCCAGTGAGATTTTTTATACACACATGGCAGTTATATTGTAAAAAGCAATGGTTTTATATAAGATGTCTACTTTTTGGGGGACTTGTAAGTGCAACAGGCTTATTATTTTGGAGAAAAATATAGTCTGGTTGAAAACTGATGAAGAAGTGGCTTTCTGAAAAAAAAAACAATTGTGGAAAGGTGTCTTTTATACTGATAACAATTTCAAACAGGAGCCATTACTACAGGTAATGAGTGGAGGACAGAGGAGCCTCTTAAAGAAGAAGTTACAGAAGAGCCAGAAATCTTGCTTGTTTGTAGGTGACCAAATACTTATTTTCCACCATAATTTGCAAATAAATTCTTAAAAAATCAGATAATGTGATTTTCTAGATACGTTTACTCATTTTGTCTCTCATAGTTGAGGTCTACCTATGATGTCAATTACAAGCCTCGCTCATCTTTTTAAGTGGGAGAACTTGCACAATTGGTGGCTGACTAAATACTTTTTTCCCCACTATATATATGAATACACAGGTTATGTGCTATAATAGAGACATCAGAGAGCACTAGCAGAGCTGAGGTCATTCTGCCTGATCACATGGGTTATACACTCATTAATCCAAAAAGGACTGAATCAAACAACAGCAACACAACTTGGTTAAAAGTTACTCAGCAGAGTATACAAGGTCTGAAGAAGGAAAATATGGATTGTACCTTGCCTGGCAGATGATCTGCTGCCTGTAGAGCGGCCATGACTTTTCTGGTTTGCATGAACTATCTGGTGCAAGATTTGGAGCAGAGGCAGATAGTAACCCAGCACAGCTGAGGAGTGACAAGAGTTAATATCAGCAGTATATGCACAAGGTAAGTCTAGATATAAGACTTCCTATCTTAACTGTTAGGGCTGCCCATGAATCCTGCTTTAAGTGCACTGGTGTGATATATCAAACATGTGCATACCTTCCTAAGACCCAGGACTGGGAGTGGATTTCTTTGGGCTGATATCCAGGCCTCTCGGTGTAACAGCAGGCTGTGTACCAAGTGGATGTCGAGTCTTGGGGTCTTGGTACACCTGCAGGCAGAGGGACAAAGACCCAGCCCTGTATACAGCCTGGAACAAACCAAGTAGAAGCCTGCAGAAGACACCATGATGATCCACATCATGTCATCCAGTATGGAGAGCTCCACATAATAGTACATAGTCATACACTAACCTATAAACTCCATAAGGAGTATGTAGGCTCTTTGGGACAAAGGACTGGATAATCCATGGTATACAGCCTGGATACAGACATAGGTTTTATACAAAATAAAAAGGACTCTCAGAAGAGTCAAACCTGTACTCTTCTTACAGTATGTTCCTGAAGAGAAAATAAAAGACAAGTGTGGTGTGGTCTCTCCAGACTTATATAGGCGGTCCATGATTAATTAATTCATTGATTGAGCTTAATTACTGCTTATTAACCTGTCTCTTCTGATTGTATCCAGGGAACTATTAACTCCCATATGTGTGTGCCTCTGACGGACGACCAGGAAAATTAAATGTACTATGTTATGATTCACAAAGCTTTTGTTTTCTAGCTATAATCTTTATGTGTAGGATATAGCTAATGATTCTCTGATGACATAGTCACAGAACTATTAGTAAGTAAAACTGTAAGTTTTTACTTTAGAACTAAATGTAATATACATGCTATAAAATAACTGTAGAAGACATTTATGAAGTTTTTAATTTTACATATTACAAAATTTTAATTACATATTATTTAAAAACAACTTTTTTATTATAGAAGCTACACACATTGTACTACATTTAAAATATTAAAATTATGCGCAATTCTGAATGGAAGCCCAAAAAAATCTAAATTAGCCCCCAAAAATAATTAAAAATGTAAATGCAAACAATAAATACAACAGTCATAGTACGTAGAATCCCTAAATAATAACTGGGGACCAGGAGAAGGCAGAACTGCTAAATGTTTTGGTTTTTTTTTAGCTCTTTATATACAACGAAAAAAGAGTTGCTGATAAAGGCGGTGCAGGTCTTGTTAATATGTCAATTATTATACAAAATGGCTGAATATAGACTCTGTTCAAGCTAACGTAAACAAAGTAAGTGTAAACAAGGAGATTCAATCTCCAGAGGCGACTACAATCCCTTACTAGGAATTCTGTGAATCTGTGCGATCGTCTACTGTCCCTCTGGAGCTGGTCAAAGAACTAACAGGTGATGGCTTCAAAAAGGCTTAGATGCCTTTTTACAACAAAATATCAATGGTGCTTACACACTGACGAGGGAAAAGATAACAATGTTTTGAACTTTTGACTTTCAGGCTCCATATCTCACCATCCACTATAACTTCAAACATGAGACTACCATTACCAGACTACCATACTATCATTTTATAGACAATCATTTTGGCTATCTCATACATAAATTTGACTTGCAACTATTTAGCAGATGATTTGTTATGCAGATTCTTGTCATATAACTGTATTGCTACTGTTTTGCTCCTGGTGGTGGTAAAATCTCAATAGCCGTCTCTCGGCCAAGCAAATTGCCAAATTGCATTATGTGAGTACCATGACAGTTGGAAGAATGCAAAATGAAGTCTGTCCATCCATTCAAAAGTCAAGAGGTGGATGTCCAGTCAAAATAACAGAGTCAGCTCATCACAAGGCCTATCAGTTCAGGCGTGGCAAACATGACAATGGAGGTGGTTAATATGCTTCATAATATTGAGATCACAGACATCTATGCAAGCACTGTGAGACGTGCATTACACAAGTCTGGAATGGTTGTCGGAAAAAATGTGAAGACGCTGTTACTTCAATATCATCATAAGAAGCATTGGCTCAAGTTTACAAAAAGTACAAAAAGTGAACGGTAGAAGATTGGAAACAGGTGATTTTGAGCAATGAGACAAAAGTCAATAGGTTCTGATGGGTGCAAATACTGTAGGTCTAGAAGAAACAAGGGAAAAGAGGGTTAATGGATCAAGAAATTGAAGGAACTGTCAAGTTTGGTGGAGGAAGTCTGATAATATGGGTTTGTTTCACAGCCAAAGGCATTGGATACTTAACCAGGATCAGTCCCCACAGTCCACAAACACTTGTGGGTAGAGTTGAAGAAAAAGCTGTATTCATACCCAAGTGAGTTGACCAGTATGCACCAACATTGGGCACAAGGAAAAGAGATTGTTATGTTTGGCTCCGAACAGAATAGTAACAAATGAGCGTGTCAAATAAACTGGTTTATTTTAGAAATGCAAGGTAAACAAAGGCAGACAAAATAAATGAAAATCAAAGCAAAATAGGCAGGTGGATAACAGCGGGGGAATTATCCCTAACATTCACCCTGGCACCTAGCCTAGCGCCAGAGTTTTCCTCTGATAAGAGGACGCCTCACAGGAAGCTAAATAGAGACCCTAGGAGTTAGCCCTAATAGAAACTCAGGAGGACAGTACCCACACACTCACAAAGACCACAACACAGACATCCTCACAGTAGGCCAGAGAGTAAACAGACAAGGCAAGAATACAGAACCAAACAGACTGCAGAACTACAAGTCACAGGAATGGCTGAACACAAGAGTATAACCAGCAGAGAACTGGAGTAAAGCCCCAGCTTAAATAGCACACCAGAGAGTGGGGCAGAACCTCAGGGAAAAATCCCTCCCAAACCACAGACTCCAGACATACAATGGTTAACACTTGCCAGCCCGGACCAGCCGCCTAACAGAGATCTGGGACCTTCTTGCCTCAGGTATTTTTCGATTTTCGTTTTTTTGACTCTCCACATTCCAAACACCATAATTTATTTTTCTGTTCACAGAGCCATATGTTAATGTTTGCGGGACAAATTTCACTTGGTAATGGTACCATTTAATATTTTGTGCGATGTTTGGAAAGCAGTAAAAAAAAAATTAAGAATGGGGTGGAATTGTAGAAAAACTGCATATGTGTGACATTCTTAGAGGTTTGGTTTTTACAGTGTTCGCTGTGCAGCAAAAATGACATGTCACCTGTATTCTATCCTATTATAGACACTTAGTGGCACTTTACCAATATGTTCTATTATATATCTATTAGGTTGGCGGTATTATAGTCACTTTGCGATACCTTGCCTATGTGTCCTATTATAGGCCTATTCGGTTGACAGTATGGATGATTTTGAATCTAAGTACTGTGGGGGAGGTAGCTCGGTAGCAGCAATGGTGTGGACCCAACCAGTCAGAGACAGGGACACAAAGTCTGGTGCAAACAGGTTTATTTGGAAAAACAGCAAAATAAATAAACTTTCACTTCAGGCACAAAATAAAATACAGCCTTAACTTCGGGCAAAAAGGAAGTAAAACAAAGCCCTGCTTGTCCGAGCACTAACTAAACAGAAAAAACTAGCTATACATATGGCTGACTATCAACCACATAAACAAAACACAGTAGCACAGTACCAGACTTCTCAGTGGTTCAGGACAGACCCAGGCACCTCCTCTCACTCCCAGGATATGCCCTGAAGTGCAGACTCTGAGGCCTTTATGGCTCAGTAACGAGCCTTAGGACCTACACCTGGGGCTGAGGCCTACTCAAGACCTGCCCTGGACCATACATACATCAGAAATCTGGGGCCAATATAGCGGGGCTCCAGCACTCTGCCTGTCACCTTCTCACAGTACTTATGCATGCACAGTATTTTTATTTTTTTTTTTGATACTTTTTTGATACATCTCTTTTTTTGCATTTGCTGAATATGCAAAGAGTACCTGAACTGCCATTTTAGGAGATGCGCAGGCACATTGCAGTTTGGCACTTAGCCTCAGTATGACTAATGATATTACTACTGCGCTGTGTTGAGTATTCTATTCATGGGCCGTTGCCCAGACGCTGTTGACTCAATGGAGTGTGTCTGCGCTGGAACGTTTGTGAACAAAAGGTTCCTGTCTATTGGCAGACTAGATCTACTTCTTGTTAGGTTGGGGATGCAGTCAATCAGCTGTTAATCAGTTGTGGTTGGCTGAAGCTGTGAGTATTGTTAGGTGACAACATCAGAGGCTATATAACTTTTGGTTTTGGCGTGGTTCATGTCATTTGCCCCATGGAACGCTGATGAAGCCAGTCTATGGCAAACTGTAATTTTCCTCAACCTTTTCGGCAATTTGGAGTTTAGTCAAGTCCAGTCCAGAACTTCAGTGCAGTCAGTGTATTTCCCTGTCACTGCAGAGTGACTAATGTCTACATGACCTCCCAAAAGCCAGTGGAGTGACTGTCAGCGGACACCTGGAGTATTTGGTGTAGGGTCTGTATAAGCTCAGCACCCCACAAGCAAATAGATAAGAAAAAGGAGCCATTACCTGCATTCTGTGAGGCTACTGAGAAGCAGCTGTTCAACCTCTGTGAACTGTTGCTAAGTCGTACTGCAACTGATAACTATATCATATCATCATACTTTTAGTTGCAGGTCAATCCAGTCCATATTTTTTTATGTACCTGCGATGTGTAAACTGATCTAGTCCATATTTTTGTATGTACCACACACATGTAAAACTCCACGTAACAACATAATACAGAGCTACTGAGGAAGGGCATAGTCTCCCCAAAAACACATCTAGCATAACTATATCTTGGGATATTTATTTTTATTTTACATTGGAAATATGGACATTTTTTTATTCAGTTCAGACAGTCTACATCTCCATAATATCTTTTGTGGCCAAGAAGCAACTCAACAGCGAGTCTCTGACAAGTTAAAGGGGTATTCCCATGAATATAATCATATCTTTATTTGTAGATAATTAAAAGTTAAACATTTTTGCAAATATAAGTAGTTAAAAATTCTGCAGAGTTTTAAAGATTTTCCCTAACTAACTTAGTGGTGACAGCCTGTTGTCTTGATCTGTTGCCAATGGATACGACCACAAATGCAGAAACTTTTTGTGGTCTGGGACTTGTCAAAAACCCAGCCATGATTTTCTTATTGTGGACAGGTTATCAGGCAGGGGCATTACATGTATGAGAAGATATCCCGGCCACAGTAAGGACATCATTGCTGATTTTCTGACCTTAGAAAGGTCCTGCATTTATGGTCGTATCCATTGGCAACCAATCAAGACAAGACTGTAACCACAAGATATTAGACAAAATCTTTAAAACTACAAAATGTTTAAATGATTTATATTTGCAAAAATGTTTAGCTTTTAATTATCTACAAATTTAAAAAAGTTATGTTCATGGGAATACCCCTTTAAAGCGTGTTAGTGCCCCATTACTAGGGGCTTTCTCCATTATACTGTGGACTTACATGGAATATTTGTACAAGTGGCCCCATATTCATTTATTTTGCTTCTGCTACATTGCTACCCATCAACATTTCTACTGTTTGATATATCACATTGGGATATCATCTTAAGTTGTTCTGTGAGTATAAGTGTCTCCAGTAATGAGCATGTAACTATTATGCATTATTCTAAAGTAAAGAACCATAAGTTGTCTACAAACTGCTAGACCCCTGTCTCCTATATTTATACCATCTCTGAAGGTGCCCTAATTCACCATCATTGCTGGAAGACAGAACGGTTAGTTGTGTCCTGCCCCTTTTTCACTTTTCCATGTGTACCTCAGTGAGTCGGAACATATGGCCACCTGCCCTCATCACCATAGTCATAATCAAAAGGTCCGACTCCTGGGTGCTGAACATCTCTAATTACATGAATAGAAGTCTGTTGTACATGGGGTATAACACGGTCATCCTAATTTTACCCTGAAGCAAAAATTATCTTGTGTTATGGGGCAAGATAGCAGTGATAATGCTAGTTCTGATCGTGACTCTTATATCCAGAGTTCTCACCAGAAACACACCTTATTCCTTCCCATAAAGTAAGCTTTTTTTTTTGCATCTTTATATACAGTGGGGAAAAAAAAGTATTTAGTCAGCCACCAATTGTCCAAGTTCTCCAACTTAAAAAGATGAGAGATGCCTGTAATTGACATAATAGGCAGACCTCAACTATGAAAGACAAAATGAGAAAACATATCTAGAAAATCACATTGTCTGATTTTTTAAGAATTTATTTGCAAATTATGGTGGAAAATAAGTATTTGGTCACCTACAAACAAGCAAGATTTCTAGCTCTCACAGACCTGTAACTCCTTCTTTAAGAGGCTCCTCTGTCCTCCACTCATTACCTGTAGTAAAGGCTCCTGTTTGACATTGTTATCAGTATAAAAGACACCTGTCCACAACCTCAAACAGTCACACTCCAAACTCCACTATGGTGAAGACCAAAGAGCTGTGGAAGGACACCAGAAACAAAATTGTAGACCTGCACCAGGCTGGGAAGACTGAATCTGCAATAGGCAAGCAGCTTGGTGTGAAGAAATCAACGGTGGGAGCAATAATTAGAAAATGGAAGACATACAAGACCACTGATAATCTCCCTCGATCAGGTGCAAAACGTAAGATCTCACCCCGTGAGGTCAAAATGATCACAAGAATGGTGAGCAAAAATTCCAGAACCACACGGGGGAACCTAGTGAATGACCTGCAGAAAGCTGGGACTAACGTAACAAAGGCTACCGTCAGTAACACACTACGCTGCCAGGGACTCAGATCCTGCAGTGCCAGACGTGTCCCCCTGCTTAAGCCAGTACATATCCGGGCCCATCTGAAGTTTGCTAGAGAACATTTGGATGTTCCAGAAGAGTATTGGGAGAATGTCATATGGTCAGATGAAACCAAAGTAGAACTGTTTGGTAGAAACACAACTCGTTGTGTTTGGAGGAGAGTGAATGCTGAGTTGCATCCAAAGAACACCATACCTATTGTGACACATGGGGGTGGCAACATCATGCTTTGGGGCTGTTTCTCTGCAAAGGGACCAGGACGATTGATCCATGTACATGAAAGAATGAATGGGGCCATGTATCGTGAGATTTTGAGTGCAAACCTCCTTCCATCAGCAAGAGCATTGAAGATGAAACGTGGCTGCATCTTTCAGCATGACAATGATCCCAAGCACACCGCCAGGGCAACGGAGTGGCTTCGTAAGAAGCATTTCAAGGTCCTGGAGTGGCCTACCCAGTCTCCAGATCTCAACCCCATAGAAAACCTTTGGAGGGAGTTGAAAGTTCGTGTTGCCCAAAACATCACTGCTCTAGAGGAAATCTGCATGGAGGAATGGGCCAACATACCAGCAACAGTGTGTGCCAGCCTTGTGAAGACTTACAGAAAACGTTTGACCTCTGTCATTGCCAACAAAGGATATATAACAAAGTATTGAGATGAACTTTTGTTATTGACCAAATACTTATTTTCCACCATAATTTGCAAATAAATTCTTAAAAAATCAGACAATGTGATTTTCTAGATATGTTTTCTCATTTTGTCTCTCATAGTTGAGGTCTACCTATGATGTCAAATACAAGCCTCTCTCATCTTTTTAAGTGGGAGAACTTGCACAATTGGTGGCTGACTAAATACTTTTTTTCCCCACTATATAAAGTGTAAAGTGACACTATCTCTCTTACTGCCAGCCCAACATTCAGAAATAATATTGTAAAAAAGTGTCAATAGCAACTATACTGTTTTTCCCGCAGCTCTTTTTTGCTGCAGGACACCACGTGGGACCTTAGCCTTAAAGAGGACCTTTCACGTCCTCATGTATATGCTGTTTTACATACCGATAGAAAGCCGACAGCACGCTGAATTCAGCGCACTGCTGGCTTTCCCAGTATGTGCCCCGGGGCGGCGGTCTTAGTTTCACGGTTTACTGTCAGTTTACTTACAGCGCTATGGGCAAGTACAAAGAGGGGGCGTTCCTTATAGCCCAGCAATAATGCTGAGTTGTAAGGAACGCCCCCCCAGTACAAGTCTATGAACGAGAACTGTCTGGGAGGGCGTTCCTCACAGCGCAGCTAGACTGTCAGGAACGCCTTTCTGACAGTAAACTGTGAAACTAAGACCCCCAATATCTCCAGCCCCAGGGCACATACTGGGAAAGCCTAGAGTGCTTAATTCAGCGTGCTGTCGGCTTTCTAGTGGTATGTAAAACAGCATATACATGAGGACGTGAAAGGTCCTCTTTAAGGCTAAGGTCCCACGTGGTGTCCTGCAGCAAAAAAGAGCTGCGGGAAAAACCACAGCGGCGACGCATCGCGGTTTTTCCTGCAGCACTTTGCACAGAAAGTTCGCAGAGGTTTCCATTGCAGACTTTCTGCTTCAATTATATCTACAGGAAAACCGCCAGCATTTCCGTAGGTATAATTGACATGCTGTGATTTCCAAAACTGCGTCTGTTTTGGAAATTGCAGCGTATCCGCTGCGCATATTTTACTGCAAAGTGTGGATGGGGGCCACATGTGGTGAAAACCCACAGAAACAAACCCGGCATTTTACATCTAGCAAATCTCATCCACACATTGCGGAACAATACGTGCAGCAGATGAACTGCGATTTCCAAAACCTGTTGCGGTTTTGGAAATTGCAGCATGTCAATTATACCTATGGAAACACTGGCGGTTTTCATATAGGTGTATTAAAATCAGAAAGTCCACAGGGGAAACCTCTGCGGACCTTCTGTGAAAAGTGCTGCGAGAAAAACCACAATGTTACCATTGCGTTTTTTTCTGCAGCGCTGTTTTTTTCTGCAGCCCACTATGTGGGGCCTTAGTCTTATTAAAACCCAAGTGCCACCTTAATTAAATTAATTGACCCTCATATTATGCCCCTGATTCACCCTGACATAAATACTGCACCTCTAATGGCTCCTTATATTAATGACCACCCCCTTATGTTCATAATGCCTCCTAATATAAATGATGCCCCCTAATGGCCCCTTATATAAATAACCTCCCCCTTGTATTAATAATACCTCCTAATAACCCTTATATAAATGACCCCCCCATCGTCATAATGATAATGCCCCCTAATGAATCCTCCCTTATAGTTATATTTCCCCCTCCCAACCACCCCTTATACTATTAATATACCCACAACTAAGCTAAAAAAACAAAAACAAAAGTCATACTCACCTGCGATGATGATGAATGGAGCCGCCGGCGCTTCCTCCCTGTCCACGCACAGGACGTCTGTGTTTGAGCATAGGTGGCGCGATGTTGTGACGTCATCATGCCACCCGTGCTGAGAAGCAGACATCATCTGTGGTCTCGGCTTCTTGTAAACCGCAAGCCTGTGTTGGCTTGTGGTTTACAATACTGTTAAGTTTCAGGTTCCGTTTTAACTAGATCGATATCTGCATACACCGATCTAGTTAGAAATAAAGGATGTATTAATGGGGGCCCCGGGGTGGGCCCCCAAAAATTCAGTGGGCCCGGGGAAGCTGCCCCCTCCCCCCCCCCCCCCCGCTAGCTACGCCTCTGCTCTTAGCCATTCTTGGGTGTTTTTAGCTATGTGTTTTGGGTCATTATCCTGTTGCAAGACCCATGACCTACGACTGAGTCCAAGCTTTCTGACACTGGGCAGCACATCCCTCTTTAGAATCCCTTGATAGTCTTGAGATTTCATTGTACCCTGCACAGATTCAAGACTCCCTGAGCCAGATGCAGCAAAGCAGCCCCAGAACATAACAGAGCCTCCTCCATGTTTCACAGTAGGGACAGTGTTCTTTTCAAGATATGCTTCATTTTTCCATCTGTGAACATAGAGCTGATTTGCTTTGCCAAAAATTTCGATTTTTGTCTCATCTGTCCATAGGATATTCTCCCAGAAGCTTTGTAGCTTGTCAACATGTAGTTTGGCAAATTACTTTTGTCAGATTCAAGTTATTTCTGTGACCATTGTGGGTTTTTCTTTCATTAAACGAGAGGTACCAATAATTTTGTCCACATGTGTATGTCATTATTTGCCAGTTTGTCTGCAATGAAGCAATGTGTACTGACCTTGGCTTCATTTATGCACTTCACATGCATCAAATGTCACCATAGCTGCATTGTAATGATGAATGAAGATGGGGAAATTGGAAAATGGGATGAATATAGATCTATCCATTAAATTTGTAACAAGCATTTAAATTCTACCTTGTGAAATAAAAAGTAAAATGAAATGGTATATAGTACCAATATATTGACAATATTACAATGCTGTGGAAATACAAGAGATAAGGTAGTCAGGTTTTATTCCGCTGCAGTGTAGAGATTGTTAATAGCAGCTCTGATCAAACCTCCAGCAAGGTCACTGCTAGTAGTCATTTGTAAAAAGTGGATTATTTGTCCTTGTTCTGGCAAAACCTTCTAGTAGTGTTCTACATTAAAATAAACTAAAACAGGAACTTTTATGCATCTATATTATTTTACTCCAAGAACCAAAAAAATATCAGCAATGTTTCACTATTTTCCTTTATAGTTATTGCAACCTGTTTATTCTCTGTCCTTATAATTCAATTTTGTTTGACTTCTGCAGCAAGTCATATCATGTCTATATGCTACAGTATTGAATGGCGAAATATGCATAAAATTCCTGCAATAAGTTTTCCCCATGAAATGCCAGAACAGAAACCATACTTTGGCTAATTCCCCACATACCAAAATGCAACTAAGAACTGCTGTGGAAAAAACTACAGCAAAAATGCATGGCGTTTTTTTTCTGCAGCATTATTCATTGAGTTTTTGATGCATTTCCCCTATTAAAGAGGGCCTTTCAAATCCCCATGCACATGCGGTATTATATACCGCTAGAAAGCTGACAGTGCACTGAATTCAGAACACTGTTGGCTTTCCCATTATGTGCCCCGGGGCTGGAGATATCGGTGCCGCTAGTTTCGGCACTGTCAGAAGGGTGTTCCTGACAGTCTAGCTGGGCTGTGAGGAACGTCCCCCCGACAGTACTCGTCCATAGACTTGTACTGGTGGGGGGGCGTTCCTTACCTCCCAGTGATGACGCTGAGCTGTGAGGAATGCCCCCCCAGTACAAGTCTATGGACGAGTACTGTCGGGGGGGGGGCATTCCTCACAGCCCAGCTAGACTGTCAGGAACACCCTTCTGACAGTGGGCAGAGATCGGTGCCTAAACTAATAGCACCAATATCTCCAGCCCCGGGGCACATAACGGGAAAGCCGACAGTGCACTGCACTTTGTAGCGGTATATAGAACCACATGTGCATGAGGACATGAAAGGTCCTCTTTAAATCTATAGGGGAGATGCTCGCATTTCCACAGCTAAAATTAATATGCTGCATTTTTCAAACAGCAGCATTTCCGCAATGTGTAGATGAGATTAACCAAAATCTTTGTTCACTTTTCTGATACTGTAAAATGCAGTGTTTTCTTCCACCGTGTTTCTGAAGCAGCCAAAATGTTGCAGTTCCAGCAAAAAAAACAACAACAAAAAAAAAAAAAACAGCCTTTCTGCACAGTGGGGCTTTAGCCTTAAATCTAGAAGGAGACTTCAACAAAAACACTCCCAGCATAAAAAATTTTTAAAAAAAATAGAGCAATAGACAAATGACATCCCAGATGTGATCATTGGGAGACAATTCCGTAGACATTGCATGCTACGGTAGCACTTTTAGGCCACGCAGGCTGTTCACAGTAGCATGAGCAACATGCTGGGACTACTGGCTATACCATTGGTTCCATGATCAAATCAATTAAATGCTGAGCTGGACTTGCAGCCTAATGTCATGCAAAAGTGACGTACAGTTTCACTTGCAGTACTGAATGGTTCAGTATGTACCATTCATCCATTCAGAATATCCCTTCATGCAGAGGTTTGCCTCTGTGCATGTCTTGCTGTCAGTACAGTTTGTTGTTTTTCCCAACCACCATCAACACACAACGTTGAACAGTGCTGACATCTTGGCCAAGGCATGTAGTGATCTGACAAAGTGATAAACCAAGGTCTCTCAGTTCAAGAATTCTGTACCTCTCAGGTTGCGATAACTGGTACATTTAGGAACAGGAGGCATCACTCAATCATCCCATACCAGTTGATCCAATTTTTGAGGTTTCATGTGGCTAAAAAAACTTTGCTTTCAATACAGATTTTATACCCCTCCCACATGCCACAGACTGGAGCTAGGTGCTTGAAAATGTGATCATTTGCAGATACCTGCTACTTCCTCGATTTGCAGAACATTACAACCTTGGTGTTGCAGTTTCAACATTGACATTATTTTTATAATTTGATAGTACCTGTTGGAATAAGAAAGTTTGTAATATATTTTATTAAAGAAAAATGCTTCCTTCCCAACTTATTTGCTTCTCCCTTCCCCTTCACTGCTTATGGTATATCTGTCCATGCACTGCTCTGATCCTTCACACCAAAGACCACAGAGATCTTCCTTTTCAAGAGTAATCAAACAAGAAAACTTCTGTCTTGTTTTTTACATTGCTGTGAAGGTAGACAGGGTGTCTGCAGTCATCCTGTTGGCATTTGAATTGGTTGCTCTAATCCTATTATGGATCAGAACAATGAACTTCAATGATGGAAATGTGAACATACCCTTTTTTGTAATCTTGCTGTTATTTTGACATTGTTGCATGGTGTTATTATTTAAAGTGTACCTTTTTACATTACAGTGAAAGGAGACAGACACTGATGGAGGGTACTCCATCTGCATCCATCGTTCTGTTGGCATTTCAGTCAGTTGCTCTGATCACATAATGGATCACAGCAACATATTTCATTAACAGCAGTATAAACCTAGCCTAATAAAGCCACATTGTGCATGAATACCACCGTGTATGAATAATAAGAATCATACGAATAATTATGAATAATAAAATTATAAGTTCACAAATTATGTTAATAGATGACAGAGTATCACTGACATATTTATTTTACATAGTACTGCTGGACAGTATACAAGTAAAGGTGGGCGAACCTCTGAAGATTCACTTTGTCCTGTAGCAATCCCCCAGTTTGTTTCAGTCCAAGGGAATTTCGATAGAGCAATATTTGAGAGCAAGGAGGAACTGCACAGTCGAACAGGATTTTGAAACAGAATGTAGTGAGCTATACCGAAAATTCAGGATGAGGGGATACCTCAAAGTGTATTACATAAAGCATATAGGATGACAAAGCAAACAGACAGAAGGGAGTTATTTAGCAACAATTGCAAAGATAAGGAAATTGCAATATCCTCTCATATGTGTGGGCATATATGATGCATATACCACTAAGGTAAATGCAGTTCTGAGGAAGTTCTGGTCTATACTCATGGCGGACTCGGATATGGCACCAGCATTGGGTAAAACACCTGTTATCACCTACAGGAGAGGACATACTGTAACCTTAGGGATATCCTGGTACAGAACTATTTAGGTTAAAAATCCCTATATCACAAAGCATGGTTACTATCAAGCGTGTTGGGCTCATATCCATGTGGCAACTGTAGTTTTTGTCAATACCTTCCACATATGAAAGAATTTACTAACCCAATAAATGGCAAAACAATAGGAATAGTACAAGTTTTGAATTGTAGAAGTAGTGGTACAGTATATGTGGCATCATGCAGCTGCCCAAAACTATATGTAGGGAAGACATCCCCGGAGTTTAGAAGAAGAATCTCTGGCCATATAAGCGCCATTAATACTGAAAAAGAAACACCGTTAGCTAGACACATGAGATCGATCCATTCTGGATATATAAACCAACTAAAATTTTGGGGTCTGTGCCAAGTGAAAGACGGACCTAGAAGAGGTCATCTGGATAAAAGATTACTCCAAATTGAGGCACATTGAATTTATAAATTATGCACTTTAAGCCACTTTAATGGTCTCAATGAGGGCTTTACCTTCCCAGCCTTTCTGTGAAATCTGAAAAATGGGGACAGTAGATTAAACTACTTTGGATTCTTGACTGCATTTCCACCTGATAATTATTCTGTGAGAAATTTTGGATATTCAGGTTGAATCCAGTTTGTTGCAAACCGATTCGCCCATCTCTATATATAAATAATACTTACTGACATACAAAACAATACAAAAAATAATCCCACAGTACAATATATAAATAATACTGTAATGCAATATGTATTTAATGTTTAACATGCCCATGACTTCCAGGAACTCTTTTTTGAATTTGGATATGGAAATGTAAGCAAAGCCAGAAGGCTGTGTGTTTGTCCTGTGTGTCCCTGCAAAGGCTTGACTGAGGCTTGGCTGTTTTCACAGACGGCCCTGGACAAAATAAATCCATGCAGAGCTGCACTGGTACACCCATGGCCTTGCTTTTTTCACCACAAGGTTTGGTTGCTTGGTTACCCTGAGAGTCAGAAGCAACACTAAAACACCTCCCTTGATTTGAGAAATGCCTACTTGACAAGGAACTGTGATTCCCTATTTTTTTCCTTTCCTATGTGCACCCTTCTTGTTCGTGTGTTGTACATGTTATCATCTGAGCTTGATTTCCATTCTGTCCATTCATATCTATCTATCTATCTATCTATCTATCTATCTATCTATCTATCTATCTATCTGATAGAAACAAAAAAGCACCAGGCAGCACAGTTAAAGACAAAATGGGTGCAAATCCAAAGAAGGTGGCTCCTTCTCAATATTCAAACAGATCAAATTGGCAGCACTCCAAGGAATGTGAATATTCAGTGTTTATTTCAAGGCGACGTTTTGGTTCTCACCTAGAACCTTTCTCAAGCACAATACATTGATACTAGCAACTATATAAAGGGTATACAATTCACTGTGAAATTATAGCAATCAATTAGTCAATGTCAGTGTGCATAAAGCGCCAATGCGCATGTCCAGAGAGGCAATGTGTATGGAGGCTGGGGCACATTAACTGCGCATGTCCATGCATGCGCAGTAGCATTCAAAACGCTCAAAATACATATTGTATACTGGCAAATAGATCACATCAATTGCGCATGTCCGCGCATGCGGAGTAGCGCTAAAAGTGCTCGGAATACATATTGGATGCTAGTAGATGGCAATAGGCACACTGCACATGTCAGATTGCACAATATGCGATTAAAGCATCCTAGAGAAAACAAACTGCATGGGTATACATAATGCAAGTCTAAATAGGGGGATAAATATGTAAGGAGCACTGAACCCACCATCAGGGGGTTATATACCAAATCTCAAATAGCAATGGCATATGCAAAAGAACTAATGAAATATTGAAAAAAAAAAAATCAATAAAAATTCACTTTTAAATGTAAGGTAACAGACCCGACCAGGTCATGGCTGGAACTCTCACCCCTATCGATCAACCAGACTTTATGGTAAGGGTGAGGTAATAAGACCACTACCCCACCACTTACGTTATTGGAAAGCACCCTGCTCTGACCTAGACCAGAGATCCACCCATACTTTACTGTCTATGGGATTTGGATTTATGCTCATGTCAGAGAGCAAAATAAAAGAAATAAAATGAAAAATAATAAAGTACAGAAATATGCCAAAGTACACTATATGTACAGTATAATATTCAGTGCACAACAACCTCCCATGAATTGGTGTGTCCCAGGATGCAAAGAACATTGCACAAGAATACAAAAAAGGTTTTTTATTATGACAAATAATAAATTAATAATAATGAAGCGATTAATGCCTTATAGTAATTGGGACTGTTCCAATTTTTTTTTTATTATGGTCACCTGTTGATTAATTATATTGGTTATACTGTTTTTGACTTTTTATAGTCTTATGACACTTTTGTACATGCTAATTTATTGCATGTATCTGAAAAGTTTATTGCACTTTGCTCCGCAATATTTTTGCACTGCTGCACCTTGCATTTTTCACTTTTATATCTTATTACTAATTGATTGTTATAATTTCACAGTGAATTGTATACTCTTTATATAGTTGCTAGTATCACTGTATTGTGCTTGAGAAAGGTTCTAGGTGAGAACCAAAACGCTGCCTTGAAATAAACACTGAATATTCACATTCCTTGGAGTGCTGCCGATTTGATCTGTTTGTTTTTTTTATCTACCTATCTGTCTATTTTATTTGACAATTTATCATCTTGCGTAATCATCTTGACCACTATCACCTTTGTCTTTGTAAAGTGATGTGGACACACACCTTAAACAGTTGGCCCTTGCTGCATGGGAAGGGTTAAACTGTCCGACTGTGCTTGTGGCAAAGGTGAAGCACAGAGCTAGTAGAGTTTAGGGTGCTTTAGTGAGTTTAGTCATATTTTCCAAGTCGCAGCACAGGAAAGGAGTTGCCAGGGCCTATTTTAGTATGATGAGTTAGTTAATATAGACTGCATGGTTACTGTACATAACAGAATTACCATAATTACAGAAAAGATGTGACAAAATTCAATACATGTAATTTAGTTTTACATTAATAACACAGGCAACATGTACTAAAAATGATTTTACTTAATAATTGCAATGATTAATATGAACTGTTGCAGCTTATATTGTGACCATGGCATTCTTATTTGGGTGACATACGTCTGCAGCTGGAAATGTACAGTAAGTTGTGAAGACACAGAAAACAAAATAGCCTTGGATCATCATGAACTGATAGAAAGCAGCAGAGGGCAGTAATGCATTAATCATAAGTAAATACAGTGAAAAAAAAAATTTACATCAAGCCAAGGATTATTTTAATTAACATAGTGGATTTAGATTGCAAGGTTTTAAGTCAATTGGCTTGTATTTTTAGGTTACATACCTACTGGGAATATAGTAGTGTGGTTAAGAAATTCACAATCAAGCACACAAATGCAGCAAAAATATATGTTCTTCGATTTGATGGTAAAAAATACATACTTGTAGGAAATGTCCTT
Organism: Leptodactylus fallax; assembly: GCA_947044405.1. Classification (NCBI taxonomy): domain Eukaryota; kingdom Metazoa; phylum Chordata; class Amphibia; order Anura; family Leptodactylidae; genus Leptodactylus; species Leptodactylus fallax. Next base: position 785,560 of record CAMRHE010000458.1, read on the forward strand.
AGAAGTGTTTGTATTGAAATCTTTGGTCATTGCAGTTTTTGCCCAATCAGTGGGGGCAAAGGTTCACTGACTTGGTCTAGAGCTGGGATTTAATAAACAAAACAAAAAAAACACAGAATTTTTCAATGCTCATTGATCATAATGCTTCTGGGTTTGCTGTAAAAAGCTGCAGCAGAGAAAACCTCATAAAAAGACTACTAGAATCCTTCAATGATGTTGAATACACACTTTGCCATGAAGTTTATAAGTTAGACATATAAGTCAAAGTTAAATAGATTTTATGGTGACCCTTTTCTTAGCCACTTGCTCTACAAGACTGTCTCAGTGCAATGTTACTGAAAATCAAAAAATAAATAAATGAACAAAAAAAAAAAGAAGAAAATTAAAACATTTTACCATGTACCATGCATTTACAAAAATGCGCAGTTCTCTTAGGCTACATACACACAACAGTGAAAAAAAGACACTAAAAATGGTGATGTCACAAATTGGGGTCTCATACATATACCCATTCTTAGTATATCAGTTCTGTGGGGTATCTGTACACCTTAATCACCACACACATTGTTATGGTATTAGATGCAGAACTTAGGTATTTAGTGAATCCCAGCACCAGACAGACTGAATCTAATGGCAAAAACAGCGCCGAGCGTCCGGCGCCCTCCAACCGCACCTCTCTCGACCCAAAAAGGTCTTCACCAGAACCCCTGAAGGTGGGGATGGACTTGATACTACTGCAGGTCGAGGCGGGCCAGCCGGAAGGTGCAGGACGCACAACGCACCACAAGTCCCAGGATTCCCAGACACCGAAATCACTTACCAGAATTTGTCCTAGGATCAGGCGGAGAAGCTGAGGGTGTAGAAGGCTGCTTTGGGCAGGAGCCAGGAGATGGCAGCAGAGTGATGAGAGTAGTTGTCCAAGCCGGTTCGTTATCGTGAGGTCAGTGCAGTACCAAGGGATGTCCAGAAGATAGGTCAGACAGGCCAGGTCATTATCGTGAGGTCAGCGCAGTATCAAGAGTTAATCCGGAAGAGTAGCCAGACAGGCCAGGTCGTTACCGTGAGATCAGCGCGAGTACCAAGGGTTAATCCAGAAGAGTAGTCAGGGAAGTCAGGGTTGTTAACAGGAGAGCGGAGTGGAGCCAAAACAGGAATCAGGGAGCCGGTGTCTAGAAACGAGCCGAGGTCACAACAGGAGAGCTGTAGGTACATGGTCAGGAAGTAAAGCAGAGCTAGGGGAAGGTATGGGGAGGTCGGATAGGGCACATGAGGAGACAGGAGAGAGCTAACATCCAGGGTAACTGAATAGCCAGTGCCGCATGTGAGCGGAAGTAACCTCTAAATAGACCCGGGCCGGCAAGCCCAATTAACTCCGTTCCCCAGCTAATATCAGGAGCAGATCGGCAACCCCTGCATGGCCGCCACGGAGGCTCCAGCACCGCTCCTGACACACACACAATCATTAAAAGGGGTAGTCCAGTTCCACACTCCCTTCCAGCTCACCTGTCACACTAGGCTACACAGGGGTGAAGCGACCTTCTACAATCATACATCTACACACAGTGCTGCCATCACTTGCCACTTAAGGATAGATGAGACACCAATATACCCAAGCCATGCAGAACTAGCAATCAAAAAGGCAGCACGGTTCCCATCTGCGTTCGGGTTTCCGTTCAGGGAGTCCGCTTGGGGCCCCCCCGAACAGAAACCTGTACACATAAAAAACAGTTACCTAAGGAAACCGGTGGACCCCATAGACTATAATGTGGTTTCCGCTCAATTTCCACATGAAACATGCGGAGAGAAAAGTTCTCTTTGCAGGACTTTTCTCTCCGCATGTTTCATGCGGAAACCGAGTTGAAACCACACAAACCCCATTATAGTCTATGAGGTCCGTGGGTTTCCCAGGTAACCGCTTTTTTATGAGTATAGGTTTCCATTCGTGGGTCCCCAAGCGGACTCCCCGAACGGAAACCCGAATGCAGATTTGAACCGGGCATAAGAGATATTTACTCTCTTCAAACTTGTGTTTAGAGCCAAAGGATGATCTTATAAAATTTTAGATTTAATACGCATAAACATGTATAGTGCTTCCGGGAAAAGATGGAATAACAAAAAGACAGACATGAACTCACACAGATCCAACATTAATAACTGCAGAACAGATCTCCCAGTGGCCGCACATTTCTGCGGAAAAAAACACTCTATTGAAGATTTGCGGGTTGTGGTTCTAATGGGACAGTTTAAGACGCAGGAGGAGAGGAAACAATGTGAGTACAAGTTTATGCAAAAATTTAAAACTCTGCAATTTGGACTTAATATTCATGCCGGTTTCATGTCACACTATGTATGAACTGTGATTTGGACTCAATATTCATGCCAGCTTCATGTCACACTATGTATGAACTGTGAGAGTCACAAATCACCTCCTGATAGCAAACAGATAACAGATCCCTCTGTCACGCACCACAACTTTCCAGATTGTTTTTTGACCGGTTGTAAATAACTTCTCTACTTAGATTGCATTTTGCTTTGGTTTTTTTTAAGGACTCTAAAATCCTTTGAAGACCATGTGTATAGGGTATAAAAAATCTGTGAATTTTTAGTTCTTGTATAACACCATGTCTAATGAAGAAAGCTAGTCTTCTGAAAGCTTACTTATCAAATATACTCAGTTAGCCTCTAAAAGGTATCGCCTGATTTCTTCACTCTTCCAAAAAGACAGACAGGCAAAGATTCCACACTAGATGTGGCTCCAAAGAATCTGAACAAGAGGTCCTGTGCCTCATGGCTTTTTATGGACACCTCACCCCAAGCTAGTTCCTTAACTCTCCCACCTGTGACTGTCATAATTTTCCTTTGTTGGAAATGTAGGGCTTTTGCTCAGCAAGCTCTCAGATGGTCCAGACTCGCAATGTCTGCTACGATCAGAACACCTGACTTGCTAATTTGAGTGAACACAATTGAATTAGCACCTGGATATTATTAACTAGCTGTATCCTGGCTTGTGGGTTATGTTTTATAATTACTGCACATAGGAAACACTCTAGCTTAGCATATACCTAGAGACACATTGAAGCAAAAACTCCACTACAACAATGCACACAATAGTTAAAACATAACTAGACACATAATTTACAGTATAATATATATATAAAATCACAAATGAAACTCAGTTTTCCACATTCTTTTTCCATTAGTGTGTCATTTCTTTTTCATCAGTTTTCTGGCCATGTGTCAGTTTTTAGCGTTGTTGTGCATACTTTTTTTTAACTGTGAATAAACAGAACTTCTTTGGTCTTTTCTTTTTTGACCAAACCCATTTTTAACATCACCCAAAAAAACAGACATTAAAAACTGACCTCATAGACTTATATTGAGTCTGTCAGGATAAAACTGAGTACTATAGGGTCTTTTCTGTTTATGTCCTTACATTATTCACTGTTAGTTAATAATAATATATTTTATTTATATAGCACCAACATATTCTGCAGTACTTTACAAATTTTAGGGTTCAAGTACGGACAAAAAGAGACATTACAGAGTTTGAAGTTAATTCACACAACGGGACTGAGGGCCCTGTTCGCAAAAGCTTACAATCTATTAGGAATTGTGATAGGCCTGTCTGAAAGGATGCACTTGAAGCTGTAGATATTGGGAGTTAATCTGATTGTCCACAGTAGAGCATTCCAGAAAAGTGGTGCAACTCGGGAGAAGTCTTGGATACCGGAGTGGGAGATTCTGATAATAGAGGATGTTAGTCTTAGGTCACTGAGTGAACGGAGAGCACAGGTTGGGCAATAGAGATGAGGGAAGAAATGTAGGGAGGTGCAGCATTATGGAGAGCCTTGTGGATGAGGGTGATAAGTTTATATTGTATTCTGTATTGAATAGGTAGCCAATGCAGTGACTGGCACAGACCAGAGGCATCGCTGTAACGTTTAGACTGATAGATAAGCCTGGCTGCTGCATTCAGAATAGACTGTAGAAGAGAGAGTTTAGTAAGGGGAAGACCAATTAAAAGAGAGTTACAGTAGTCAAGGCGAGAGTGAATCAAGGTGATGGTAAGGGTCTTTGATATTTCTGTGTTTAAGGAAAGGGTGGATTCTGGAGATGTTGTTGAGGTGGAGATAATGTGAGTGTGCAAGAGATTGGATATAGGAGGTGAAGGAAAGTTCTGAGTCAAACATAACCCCGAGGCAATGGGCAGACTGCCTAGGAGTTACGGTAAGGCCGGAGACTGAAATGGAAATATCAGGGGTTGGTCTGTTAGTAAATGGTGGAAACAACAGTAGTTCAGTCTTTAAGAGATTCAGTTTCAGATGTTTGATGTGTCTGTGGTAAAGAAAGGGTGAATTCTGGAGATGTTGTTGCAGTGGAAATGACGTGAGCATGCAAGAGATAGGATATGGGGGGTTAAGGAAAGTTCTGAGTCAAACATAACCCTGAGGCAACTGGCAGACTGCCTAGGGGTTAGGGTAAGGCCGGAGACTGAAATGGAAATATCAGGGGTTGGTCTGTTAGTAAATGGTGGAAACAGCAGTAGTTCAGTCTTTGAGAGATTCAGTTTCAGATAAGGACATGACATTTGAGACAGGACATGGGCATAACATTTGAGAAAGGACAAGGACAGGACAGGACAAGGACATGACATTTGAGACAGCAGAGAGACAGTCATTGGTGTTCTGTATTAGTGCAAGGGTGATGTCGCAGCATGAGGTAAATAGTTGAGTGTCGTCAGCATAAAGATGGTACCAGAAGCCAAATGTGGTGATGGTTTGTCCAATAGGGACTATGTAGAGAGAGAAAAGAGGACTGAGCACTGGTGAACTCCAACAGCAAGGGGAACAGGGGAAGAGACAGAGCCCACAAATGATACACTCAAAGTGCAATCTGAGAGATATGAAGAGAACCAAGAAAGTGTGGTGTCTGTGTTAGTTAAATAAAATAGACATAAAAAATGTCTGTTACACATCCATTTTTTACCACTGTATGCATAGGGACTAAAACTTCATAAGTAATTAAACAGTCTTTATAGTGGAACGGATAAAATCACCTGATCTGTCATGCATCTGACATTCCAATGCAAATTTAAAGTAGGCCTCAATGTTGTGAGATAAAGATCGCATTGATTGCATAAGACCAAAAAACATGGCTGCGTATTTCTAAAAAAAAAAAAAAAAGTGACAAACCTGTCCACAAGTTGTTAGTGGTACCAGTTATTGTACCGTTCACTTTAATCTTTTTGCTGCAACATTTTGCATCTCTGGACCTTTGGTTGCCAGGACAACTTTCACATGTGTGACATCTTGCTATCCCTCATCGATATATCATACAACAAACATACAATCTAAATTTCACTAAAAGACACATCTATAAAATGTAATCGTGATGAACATATTATACGTTACTGATTGTAATGAGATATTAGTAGTATAGGGCACCTGTTAAATCACTGCTACAAGCTGAACAGGGTATGGAGTGTAATGTTTGTGTAGCAGTTATCCTTGGTAACTAAAAGGACTGCCAGCATTAACTTAAACCCAGAGCCTGTTAAAGAAATGCCTAAGCTCATCTCTAATAGCGCTCATGGCTCAGAATTGCACCAGGATAAATACTGTGGATACTGATGTATTGACCAAAGTGCTGCACCAAAGACCATGAACATAGATAAGAGGCGCTGACCAGAGAGAGCTAATTGTTCTGGTCTGTGTCTATTGACGCTACATTCACTGCTTAGTGCCGCTGTGATTTCAGTAAATGACCTGAGCAGGTGTCTGCTAAAGAGTTTTATGTTAGACACACCTCTTTTAGTCCCCCATGCACTGAAGTTGTAGAGCTAAGACTCAAGATCTATTTTTAGAGCCTCCTCTGCCTAGCTGAAAGTGATGCCTCATTTCTTCTAATAGTATCTTTCCTATGCGTTTCTCAGCTAGTTAATGCACGTGATCAGGAGATTCTTAGATGATAGACAGGCAGAGTAACATATAAATTGATAATGGAGGTAGCCACCGGCAAGTGGCACTACCTCCCCACTCTTGAGTTGGCATGGATCTTCATCGTGTCTTTGTTTTATGGTATATGTATTGTCTTCCTCTTTACTCACTCCCCCACTGTGCTGCTGTTGGTAGTTACAATTTGGTGAAGTGCCTTGTTATTTCCTGTATCTACCTCTCTGCATGCAGTCATCACAGCAAACTTTCCACCCCACTCCCCTTTTTTTTATAATTCTCTTTTGAGTGTCTTTATGAGCCACTTTTTGGTTATTCTGATGCTATTTTTTCTTTTAGCTCTGTTTGTCCGATTTGAAGTCACATCTAGCGGTTCGGGTTGAAGTAAAGGAGAGAGGGAGTGAAGGTGGATGTCCCCCCTCTGTGAGTCCAGAGGCTGGCATACCCCATCATACCCTGTTACTGCATTATGTGGTATGTTACCCAGATTCCTTGGAACCTGAAAGGCAAATCTGGTTAGCCCTGGCATGTTCTTGGAGTATTGTCAATTACATCATCATCTACTATGCTAAACATCTTTCTCAGGACCCTAAAAAGCACATCTGACAAGATATGTTACAATAATGTAGCAAGTGGAATTTATTTAGATAAATATAGTATTCCAAGAAATCTGAAAGGCAAATCTAGCAAGTTTTGGCAAGATTGACAAGCAGAGGGATTTATTTGGCATATTTAGTTTCTGCAGTAATATTGTGTTTACTGGTATGTAACCCAGCTTTCCCAGAACCCTGAAAGGGAAATCTGGCCAAGCTATTGTATGATTATAGTGTAAGGAAATAGATTTATGCAGGTAAATATACTATTCAGTATTTTTTATTAAAGATACAGTGCCTTGCTAAAGTATTCGGCCCCCTTGAACTTTTCAACTTTTTGCCACATTTCAGGCTTCAAACATAAGGATATAAAATTTTAATTATTTGGTGAAGAACCAACAACAAGTGGGACACAATTATGAAGTGGAACGAAATTTATTGGATATTTTAAACTTTTGTAAAAAATAAATAACTGAAAAGTGGGGTGTGCAATATTATTCGGCCCCTTTACTTTCAGTGCAGCAAACTCACTCCAGAAGTTCAGTGAGGATCTCTGAATGATCCAATGTTGTCCTAAATGACTGATGATGATAAATATAATCCACCTGTGTGTAATCAAGTCTCTGTATAAATGCACCTGCTCTGTGATAGTCTCAGGGTTCTGTTTAAAGCGCAGAGAGCATCATGAAGACCAAGGAACACACCAGGCAGGTCCGTGATACTGTTGTGGAGAAGTTTAAAGCCAGATTTGGATACAAAAAAAATTCCAAAACTTTAAATATCCCAAGGAGCACTATGCAAGCGATCATATTGAAATGGAAGGAGTATCAGACCACTGCAAATCTACCAAGACCTGGCCGTCCCTCTAAACTTTCATCTCAAACAAGGAGAAGACTGATCAGAGATGCAGCCAAGATGCCCATGATCATTCTGGATGAACTGCAGAGATCTACAGCTGAGGTGGGAGAGTCTGTCCATAGGACAACAATCAGTCATACACTGCACAAATCTGGCCTTTATGGAAGAGTGGCAAGAAGAAAGCCATTTCTCAAAGATATGCATAAAAAGTCTTGTTTAAAGTTTGCCACCAGTCACCTGGGAGACACACCAAACATGTGGAAGAAGGTGCTCTGGTCAGATGAAACCAAAATCGAACTTTTTGGCCACAATGCAAAACGACATGTTTGGCATAAAAGCAACACAGCTCATCACCCTGAACATACCATCCCCACTGTCAAACATGGTGGTGGCAGCATCATGGTTTGGGCCTGCTTTTCTTCAGCAGAGACAGAGAAAATTGTTAAAATTGATGGGAAGATGGATGGAGCCAAATACAGGACCATTCTGGAAGAAAACCTGTAGGAGTTGCAAAAGACCTGAGACTGGGACGGAGATTTATCTTCCAACAAGACAATGATCCCAAACATAAAGCAAAATCTACAATGGAATGGTTCACAAATAAACGTATCCAGGTGTTAGAATGGCCAAGTCAAAGTCCAGACCTGAATCCAATCGAGAATCTGTGGAAAGAGCTGAAAACTGCTGTTCACAAATGCTCTCCATCCAACCTCACTGAGCTCGAGCTGTTTTCCAAGGAAGAATGGGCAAGAATTTCAGTCTCTCAATGTGCAAAACTGATAGAGACATACCCCAAGCGACTTGCAGCTGTAATCGCAGCAAAAGGTGGCGCTACAAAGTATTAACTTAAGGGGGCCGAATAATTTGGCACGCCCCACTTTTCAGTTTTTTATTTTTTACAAAAGTTTAAAATATCCAATAAACTTCGTTCCACTTCACGAGTGTGTCCCATTTGTTGTTGGTTCTTCACCAAAAAAATTAAAATTTTATATCCTTATGTTTGAAGCCTGAAATGTGGCAAAAGGTTGAAAAGTTCAAGGGGGCCGAATACTTTCGCAAGGCACTGTATCATTCACTCATAGCTTCCTTTACACTCTGGTTCAACTAAATGCTGATGGATTTTTTTTCTGTGGGCAAAGACTAAACAGATGGCATTGGGCTGCTATAATAGTTTTGATCCTCAAACCACCAAAATTTGTTACCAAAACCTCAAATACAATGTGTTAATCACATAATGTACTATCTACAAATTTGACCAAAATGTCTTAGAATAAGAGAACTTCACCAAAAACCACAGGACATTGTAAACCCAAACCACCAAGACTGGCACGTATCACCATCTAACACCCACTTTACCTAAAATCTAACAAGTCCTTAGGAAACATTGGTCTCTTCTCAGAGGCGTAGCTAGTGGGGGGGGCAGGTGGGGCGGTGGCCCCGGGCCCACTGACTCTCGGGGGCCCACTTTGGCGCTGCCACAACACAGGTTACCCTCACATATTAACTGCATCGGCGTCTGCATGACACCGATACAGTTAAAATACATTCTCTACTCGTACATAGCTCGTAAACCACAAGCCACTTCAGGCCTGTGGCCTACGAGCTTCCCTAAGATGTCTGCGTCCTGGCACAGACGTCTGCGCGATGATGTCATTGTCCTGCGCCGTCCGCGCCAGGACGCACGTCTTGCTTCTTCATTAAGTGGCGGCAGTGCTGGCGGTGGAGACTCCTCCTCGGGGGATCAGAGAAGTGAGTAGCATCGACTTGCTAATTGGGGGTGGGGGGATGGGGGGAATACATATAAGAGGTCAATTGGGAGCATTGGGAATTTAGATTAGAGGCCATAACTAATATAAGGGGTATTAGGGGACTTTAATAAAAGAGGATATAAATTATATAGAAAGGTCAATAGGGGCTGTATGAATGTAAGGGGAGATAATATTAAGGGGCATTGGGGCAGTATTAAAGGGGTTTTCTAGGGAATAATAAAGTTTACTGGTAAAGATTGTATTGGGCAAATTGGAGAGGAGGCGGGGAAGGTGAAACATAAAAAAAAAATACTCACTTGTCTCCAGGCTTCCGATGCCCACAGTCCTCTGCTGCTGTCTGTCCAGGCACACGCACGCCGCTTCCCTGCCGCAAGTCACAGCTGGAAGAAGTGGTCATGGCGGTCCAGATGGAAGAGACAATAAATGTAAACCGTCAGAGATGTCACCTGTAACAACATTGCTCCTGTATTGTATTTACGTAACTGGTCTTCACAGCCCCCTGTAGAACCACTATCTACCACTATACGGTCACCGTATTGTGATAGTGTTGGAATACCTGAGTTGGGGGCCCACTTGGATGTGTTCTCCCCCTTTGTGCTGAACCTCTAGCTACGCCTCTGTCTCTTCTGGGTCAAGCTCATTTCTGAGTGGAAGAATATAAGATCCCTGCTGTCAAAGATACCAGGGGCAAACTAATTAGGGCTGACATTGGTAGCCTAAACAAAATCAGTAGGCAACAATTTTCATGCCTTGTCCATCCACACTGAAATGGTTTTCCATCAATGTTACTACATGTTTGACTCATCTTTTGTGGTCTATGTGTTAAAATGCCCATCTATTTTTATTAAAAAAAAATGGTCTCAACTACAATGTATGCCAAAGACATATAATATGACTCTACTGTCCTATCTTCACATTTCACCAATATGTCTGACAAATTCATACAATGTGATCACAAGTCCAGAGAACCAAAGGGCATTTTAAACCCAAACAATCAAAGCCACCAAGAGTGGCATGTTTACATCCTCTAGTCAAGTTTTTCAATTTTCTTCTACTTTATTGCAGAGCAAGCAGAACAATACCACAATGAAATGATCCACTTAGAACAGTATTCTAATCCTAAATAATCTTTTAGCCTTGCCCTACTAACCATATACCCTCCAATTATCACCTAGCGTTATTCACTACACGTACTGTACCAATAGTTTACTGTGGTTTGATTGGCTGTTTCTTGCATTATGTATGTTATACTTTATTTATTGTAGCCTAGCAACACATTGGTGATGTCACAGGCTTTCCCCTTCCTTAACATCTAGCACCAAACATGAAATATAACACAATAGGGCAGATTTACAGTATTATGCTTTGTATGGTAGTTTCATGTCATACAAGACATAAAAAAAATTTGGAAATTGCATTTTTGTGCAAAAAAAAAAAACAACAACTTTTTTTGGCCACCCTCCACCGGCAATGGGGTTATGAAGACTTTGATGACTTATTATGTTGTCACCGCAAACCAAATTTCATCAAGTCATCTCACACTGTGCGTGCTGATAGTGAGGCAATCAAAGGGGTCACACATATCAGGCTTTGGTTCATTTCTCATCACTCTTGATCCTCTAGTAAGTAGATCTCTGGATAATGATAACATTATAGTATATCTTCCTCTAGAACTAAAATTTGACTATATATAAACTAGGGTTATGAACTATATATGTATTATATTATTCTCCTTCAATAGGTTTGCGTTTATATATTCTAAAATGATACACCAAATAACTTTATGTTTTCAATTGCCGTTGATTGAGGTCAGGGTTTGACCAAAATCAGCGGCACTGTGTAAAGTAATTTTATTTACCATGTTGCATTGTCTATCTACTATGATGCAAATGTCAACCATTGACATTCACATATAGTCTTGATACCATGTTTTGTTTTGGGGTTTTTTTTTATTGCAGATCAGGACATAACATACTGTTAAGTTTTACTGACCTGTAGTTTAGATACTGTGTATAGTTTTTTTTTCATAATGTTGGGTGCATGAAAATTGTTGCCTTCTGATTTTGTTTAGGCTAGCCCTAATAAGTTTGCCCCTGGTATCTTTGACAGCAGGAATCTTATATTTGTTTCCTACCACTGAACCAGTTGTGAAGGCAAATACATTTTTTCCCCCAGTCCCAACATTCTCATTTTACATACCAACCTTTTATGTGGTACAGTATCAAAAGCCTTTGAAAAGTCCAGATAAATGTCATGTTATATACAAAGAGAAAGAAAAAAACACATACAGTACAGAGTTATCATACAGACTCCTAAACCAGCACTAAATATTATCATGTCAGCCACTGACCACCAGAATTCCCTATGACCCCACAGTAAATTTTGATAAGTAGAAAAACCCCTTAAGGCTAAGACCCTACACTGCAGAAATGCAGCAGAAAAAAAAAGTTTTACAGTACCAGCAAAGGGAATTAGATTTCATTTAGTCTTATACACACATTGCAGAAAAAAAAAGCTGCAAATTCAGAAATATGTGCATTTTTGAAAAACATGGTATGTCAATTTTAGCTACAGAATCATAAGCATTTCCACATATATTTAATAGGGGAAAAAATGCAGAGAAAAACTCATCAAAAACTGAATGAAAAACACTGTGGAAAAAAAACAATGTTTTTTCACTGTTTCTCCCCACCCCCCTCAATGTTTTTTAGCTGCATTTCGCTATGTTGGGTCTAATCCCTAAAGAGGTTATCCAGGATAAAACTTTTTTTAAAATTAGGCCAGCAATTGACTGCTGATTGGCCTCAGCAGTCCAGTGCAGCAAGAACTTCCTCCGAAAGAAAACACCACAGCAGTAGGACCGGACCACGCCGGAAGACATCGGAACACCGGGGACAGGTGAGTATGTTTTTTTTTTTTGTTTTTTTTTCACCTGACCCAGCCTAATTTAAAAAAAAAAAAAATCCTGGAGAACCCCTTTAACATCTTAATATACTGCACATGACACTATAGAAAACAATTCTAGAATGCATAATGGTACATATGTATATAAGAAAACATAGACAGACATTCATATGCTGTATATACTCATACATATACAATTATACACCATATATGCTTACACATATTTAATTATATACCATATATACTTACACATATATAATTATATACCATTTATACTCACACACATTCATATACTGTATATACTTACACAAATACATTCATATACTATACAATATATACTCACACATATACAATTATATACCATATATACTCACACCTATTGATATACTTAATATAGTCACAATTATACATTTATATACCATATATAATCACACATACCTGTATACAAATATACAGTACTTACACATATACCTGTATAAAAGAGACCTGCACTGCAAACAAATGTACACATTACACATATATCCATATTAAATATGCATATTTTACAACAAAAACACACATTTGGCAGAGGAAAATCAGCAGCAGCTCTAAGTATGGCATTAGTGAAGGCTATACATGGCAGCAGACTTCCTCCCTCACACTCCCATCTGATTGCTGAGTCACTGCTTGTGAAGAGGAGGGGGAGGAGGGGTGTTAAGGGTGTCCTTTTCTCCCAATCTTTATTCTCCATAGTAGGTAAAGTATGCCACTGGCAGGGGGCCCCTATGGGTGTGTGAGCCCTGGGTACTTGCCCAGTTCCCCCCCCCCCTTCCCAAACGCTAGCCCTGCATGGATTATCGGCATCATTGTTCTGATCACATCAGATGTGCTGCTGATAATCTGCATCTTTTATCCTGTATAATAGATGCAAACAGCTAACCAGTAACCATTTCCTCACTAGTCAACTGATCGGTAGCACTATTATACAGTGCTATTTCTCTATAGCTCTAAATATCAGGCTATTTTTTTTTGTCATATTAGCAACATTTATTTTAATTTCAGTATCTTATATATGTGAAATGGTTTAGCAACATAAGTGGACATGGATGTTATTACATATTATATCCTCCTTTTTTCTTATATTTTACATTGCTATTCACTTTGAATCTGTGGCGGAGCCCATCATGTGTTTTTTTTTTTTTTTTAATAATTCATTTTTATTGGATTTTATAACAAGCACACAAAATAGATAATACACGTTATGTATGCATCATAACATAATCATTTAAACAGGTTTTGCACAAACAAGTACTATTATTCTCAAAGCCACTGTGTATTTTAATCGTTAAATTAATTTCCATCCTGTCTTACAGCAATGCTAAAAAAAATTTTGTGCTTCAATTTGTGTCTGCCCGAAACATGTCAGAACAGCTATGTACCTGTAGTTTTAAAGGCTCTTATGCTAAGGCCTCATCTATTGAAGCGCAGAAAAAAAACACTGCTTAAAAAACTTTAGAGGAAACACATTGTGTTTTTTTCTGCAGCGTTTTTCATTGTAATTTTGCAGAGTTTTCCTCTGCAGACTTTCTGCCCCCCTGTTATACTTATACAGAAAACGTCAGTGTTTTCCTCTGGGTTTTTTTCTTTCTGCAATTTGTGGATGGGATTAGCCCGAATCCGATCCAATTTACTGGTACTGTAAAACACAGTGTTTTCACGCTGCAGCAAAAATGCTTTGTTTTCGCAACGTGGGGCTTTAGCCTAATAAAGGCTTCTCTTTATGGGAATCCCAGGAGAGCTGAATTTTCTCTTTATTTAATAAGATACAGATGTGGACAAAATTGTTGGTACCCCTCGTTTAATGAAAAAAAAAAACCACAATGGTCACAAAAATAACTTGAATCTGACAAAACTGGAATTTGCCAAACTACATGTTGACAAGCCACAAAGCTTCTGGGAGAATGTCCTATGGACAGATGAGACAAAAATCAAAATTTTTGGCAAGGCACATCAGCTCTATGTTCACAGATGGAAAAATGAAGCATACTGTATCTTGAAAAGAACACTGTCCCTAATGTGAAACATGGAGGAGGCTCTGTTATGTTCTGGGGCTTCTTTGCTGCATCTGGCACAGGGTGTCTTGTATCTGTGCAGGGTACAATGAAATCTCAAGACTATCAAGGGATTCTAGAGAGAAATGTGCTGCCCAGTGTCAGAAAGCTTGGTCTCAGTCGCAGGTCATGGGTCTTCCAACAGGAAAATGACCCAAAACACACAGCTAAAAACACCCAAGAATGGCTAAGAGGAAAACATTTGACTATTCTGAAGTGGCCTTCTTTGAGCCCTGACCTAAATCCTATTGAGCATCTTTGGAAGGAGCTAAAACATGCCGTCTGGAAAAGGCATCCTTCAAACCCAAGACAACTGGAGCAGTTTGCTCATGAGGAGTGGACCAAAATACCTGTTGAGAGGTGCAGAAGTCTCATTGACAGTTACAGGAATCGTTTGATTGCAGTGATTGCCTCAAAAGGTTGTGCAACAAATTATTAAGTTAAGGGTACCATCATTTCTGTCCAGGCCTGTTTCATGAGTTTTCTTTTTTTTTTAAATTCTGTTGAAGCATGGTTGAAAAGCAATGTCTGACTTTCATTTGTTCATTTTCATAGAATTTTTATATATTATTACTTTTGTCAGATTCAAGTTATTTCTGTGACCATTGTGGGTTTTTCTTTCATTAAACGAGGGGTACCAACAATTTTGTCCATGTGTGTATCTATTTTGTTGCATTTTGCTATTTGATGCCATTGCCATCCTGAACATGTTATATTACTAATAAAATAATACAAACCAGTTAGCATACCTGGATTCTCCCCTGAAGCCCAGTTCAGCACTATACTGTACATACTTTGATCGTATGATCAAAGTGACTGCAATTGGGAAGGATAAGAGGACACTTGTCATTGCAGCATGGAAAATTTCAATCAAGATAAAGCAGGAGCCTTCTTAACTCAGTCTCATACACAGGCATAACAGTATCCAGTCCAGTGTAGTATCATGCATGCAAGCAATGCAGCTGTTGGATATAAAATATGCTGACTGGGCGGCCTAGCTGACTGATGCCTTGGACAGAACTGAATATACAGTATGGTGGTGCAACTATTATTATACATCTCAAACAACATCTTCTCTGTCTGAAATAAAGCTACATTTGATCATATCATAACCCCCATCAGTGACATTATTTTTCTAGAAAATACTGAGTAGATAAAAGAAATTGAGACATAAGGGCCGATTGTGACATTATAACCCAAAGGCGCATATACGGGAAATCTGTCTGCACTATACTGTATATGAAAAGCATGTGGCTGCAGTGTATATAAAGAGTATGTAGCTGCACTGTATAAAGTGATCCTGTGGTTGCACTGTATATAGGAGCAGGTTAATAGTATTGTATATGAGTATCATGGGAATTTGTGAGTTTTACAGATATACTGTAAATATCTAATCTAATATATGAAGGATAAGGGACTTTAACTGTCATTATTGGACCTCACAATTAATCTAGGGCTACCATAATGCAGTAAGGTGGGATACAGCACTGTATTACTTATTGACCATATTATTATTATTTTTTTATGAAATATTATTTCATGTTTTTATTTATCTTTGCTTTACGTGGTGCTTCATATAGTAGTCAAACATAAAATTACATTAACAATAAAAGCAGTTGTAACAACATACTGTAGCAGAGATGAGATCATATCAAAATGTTTTTGAAGAAGTGCGTGTTCAAGCAATGCTGAAATATTACCTACTCCATATTTGTTCAAAAACATTTTGCATAGAGCTGCTACCATTGTAATTTAAAATCTAGGATCCAAAGTTCTTTTTTTTGTTTCCAAGATAATTTTTTATGAAAATACTGATTTCCTTTTACATACATAATATTTGATGCATGAATGAAGCAAATTTCCACTAATTTCCATTTTAATGATGTGCTGGTTCTGCAGTAATTGTTAGCATTGCTATTCAGTTTTAAGTTTAATACCAATAATAATAGCTTGATTTGACAGGTTATCTTTATTTTCATTCAGCATTTAAGAAAATCATTGCTATCTAGCGTATACTAATTGTGTCTTTGGATTACATAATCACATTCACCACTGAATGTTACAGAAGTGTTCTACAAGCTCTCAGGATGATGATTGGAGATGTACTGTTAAGGACCTTTCAGGTTATTGAGATTGGGTGCTTATAATCAATATTTCATGATGGGAAATTTTTGCATTTATTTTTTATCAGTATGCTATCTAAAAAGCAAGATAGCTGTGTATCTACTGAAGTTACAAAGATGTACCTGATAGACCATTAAATTGTATTTATTTTAGACACTATGGCAAACTTTATTAACCCCACAGGAAGCTGGTCTTGTATAGTACTAAATGAAGCTGCACTTGTTTTTTTCATCTCCTTATTTCAAAATCCATTTTCTTTTTTTACTTTTTGCCATCAACAGCTGTATAAGTCCTTATTTTTGTGACATGAGTCATACATTCCCTCCATTTTGGGATGCATATAATATATTGTATAACTTTTTTAAATAATTTTTTTACATTGGTTTGTTTGTTTCTTTTTCTTTCTTTCTTTTTTTTTAATGCAGCATTAATGACCTACTGCCATTCAGTTTTTTGCATGTTTATGTTTTTATTCCATAAATACTACTATAAAATACTTTGACCCACATTTACTAATAATTAAAGTGGTTATCTGGGATTAGAAGACATGGGTTTGGGGAGTATAACCTATGTTTACCATAACATTTTTCAGCCTCATAAGCATCACCAACTACTTTTACTGAGCTCCATAGGCTTTTCCTTAATTAACGTCTTTCAACCACAGCTATTTTTCATTTTTGTTTTTATGTCCTGTTCCAAAAGCCATAACTTTTCTTTATTTTTCCTTTCTCTGAGCAGTGTGACAACTTATTTTTTTGCTGAACAAATTGTGCTTCATATATGGTACCATTTAATAATCCATAAACTATACTGGGAAGCTGGAAAAAAAGTTTACAATGGACTGAAATGTGAAAAAACTGCATGTGTTAAAAAAACGTATTAGTTTTTTTTTTTTTGGTGTTCGTAATTTTATTAACTATTATTTTTAGAACTCCTATGGGACTTGAACTCTAGGGGTTCTGATAAAAAGTACAATATACTGCACATCAGTACAATTGTATTTCAGTATTTTGTAATGTCCACTCACTTCTATTAAAGGCTGCCATATTTAAAGAGCCAACATCTGCTGTACTATTATGTCAGATGTTGGCAGGAGATTAAAGGCATAGCATTAGTTCATAAACCTGTGTGTTGATGATGAAATATTTGTAGAAAAGAAAATACTTGTTATCATATATTATTCAATTACATTTAAAGGGGTCATGAGTGGTATACTACGTGGTATGTAATAGTGTAGCTTATATACCAAATGTGAAAATCCATAAGGAATTTATTATATGCAAATATTTCTAGTAAATACCAATAGGAATAATGTTCATTAATAATGGTTCATTAAGCTAATCAGTCTTGGTAAAAGAGGGGTCACCAAATTATCTAAAATGCAACAGGGGTTGAACTGCTGTTTAATCCGTGTCCGTTTAAGAGCAGTTTATAGCTAGGACAAAAATGTATGAAGAAAGGTCTACATTGGGGCCTATTTCATCATCTGATTTGTAATTGGATCTTAAGCATTTCTCAAGTTAATGAGTGTCCGTTAAAGCCTGTAGCTTGTTGTCTGGAAAAGTTTTTCTAAAGAGAGTCCATTCAGAATGTATCATACTATCAGAATTATAGCTAGAGTAAATGTAGTAAATGCAATGTCTACATTCTGGAATGGCTTTCAGGAAAAGACTTATACTGGGACATTTATTTGTTACTCAGAAAAATGTCTCAGTTGATGCAAGACATGATAATGGCTTCAAAAAGGTACTGGTTAATCAATTTCTGCTAAGATAGATAAATATTTGAAGCATACTAATCTGGAAGAGGGGCAATCTACAAATGTAAAGTAGGGATCACTATTGCAATTGTAAAGAAATTTACAATTTAAGAAATTAGACAGGTCAATAGGAAATCTCACCATGCAGATATGAGGAATTCAATCTGACATTATTTCGATATAAAATAAGGGGTAGATTGGAGGAGGCCAAAGGAAGGATTTCTATATTGCAAGATACTGCAACCTCCCTAAAATTAAAAGTTGCCAGTAGGCTAGCAGAGAATCCGCTAAAAGTTTTATAGACCTAGAAGATAGGTCTAGACGGGCTAACCTTTCTTGCATTGGCTTCCTTGAGAGGATAGAGGGAGAGAACTGCTGAGACTTTACCTCAAAATGGTTTAGAAGAAGTTTGGAAAGACAACCCTTTCAAAATTCTTCTCTGTAGATAGGGCTAAACTCCAACCACCTGGAAGACACCAACCACCTGGAAGACACCAAGCTTCTGTCTGCAGGGGATCATGACATTATTATGTATAAGGTACATTAAAAGTTGATTCTGTTGGTGAATGGATCTAAAATTATGTTTTTTTCCTAGACTATTCCATAACTACATCTAAGAACATCTAAGGTTTTTTTGAAATTAAGAAACACCTCAAGTAGACTACGGTATTCTTTACTGTTTATGCCAAAACTTTGCATTATTTATGAGGATTATACTATATTTTTGTATTCACTAGAAGAGGCAGTATCATGGATAGACGCTCACAGCATTAGTTTAAATACTCCTATTTTTTGTAAATACAGACTGAGCATAAGTTATGTTAGAAGGTGCTGGATTAATGGTTATAGACTAATGGTGTCAAAGTACAGTGGATGAGATGCTGAATTAAAGACTTCCTTAGATATATTCTTGGGTTTTCTCAGGAGGCTAGTGGATATATATACATATTTTTTCTTTATTCTTTTCCATTTTTATCTGTTCATTTATGAAGATTTTTTTTTGGATCATAAAGGGATTAGAAAACAAGTTTAAAAGTCTTGCTGTATTTAATATGATTCAGAATTACCTGCCATGGATACTTTGCCTGCAGGAAACTTATCTGGGGCCTGACTCATCAGACAGGATCAAGCGAAGATGTATTAAGATTAGCTATCATTTAGTCTTCTATCAATTTTTTTTTTTTTTTACAACAAACTTGTTGAAGTGTATCATGGCTCAAACAAAGCAGATTTCTGACGACCGTAGGAGAAGATGCTCATCAGGCTTGAAAAGGTTAAAAGAAATCTCTAAAGAGTTTGAACTCCACCAATCCAGTCAGATTGTGTATAAATAGAGGAAATTGAAGACCATTATTAACCTCTGCAGGAGTGGTTGACCAACAACGAGAACAAGGAAAAACAGGAGAAAAAGAATGTCGCTGCCCTTGTGCAGCTTGTTAAAGATCACATAGAAAAACCAGAATTATTGGAACAATATTTCATAGACAAATGAGACCAAAATGGTGATTGTTGGTTTAAATGAGATTGTTTGGTGAAAGGCAAATACTGTATTCCAGCTTAAACGCTTTGTACCATCTGTGAAACACGATGGCTATAGTATCATGGTTTGATCCAATTTATCTGTATCCTTGCGATGAACACTTTCCATTATTGATGGAACAATGAATTCTGAATTATACCAAAAAATTCTGAAGGAAAATGTCAGGATGTCTGTCCATGAGCTGAATCCTAAGACAATGTGGAACATGCAGCATTATAGTGACACAAGCTGTACTAACAAAGAATGGTTAAAGAAGAATAAAGTTTTGGAATGGTCATGCCAAAGTACTGACCTAAATCCAATAGAAATGTTGTAGAAGGACCTAAATCAAGCGAGCAGATACTGAGAGAAAGGGTTCACAACTTTTTGGCACTCACAGATATATGATATTGGATCATTTTCTTCTGGAAAATTTAAAAAAATATTTTTGACTTGTTTGATTTATTTTTCTTTATCTACTTTTAGGACTTGTGTGAAAATCTGATTTTATATTACCAGCAAAGATGTATAATATGCTAAAACATAACTTTTAATAAATAGAAAAATAAAAATTATACCACTACTCAAGAAAACCATGACCAACGTTTTTTAGAACTAGAGTAGCTCAACTGCGGACCTTACCACTGTATTGATCAGGAGGCTGCTGTTTTTTGTCTGTGAAATGGTCTATATGTAATGATGACCACTATATTTTTCTCCTCCATTATTGGAGTATTGAGATTTACCCTATATAGAATTTTCTACTAGTTCCTTAGGAGATAGGTCCCCTGATGAACAGTTTCTCCACCGTGAAACGTACGTAGGGACATTTAGGGACAACTTTTTTTAGGGATAGTTACATGGTACTGCCCTTGTTAGGGCGGGAGTTATGGGGGTTAGAGGTGAGAATTGAGGGTGATTTGGAGTATACATGGGACCCAGCACCCATTCTGACTGACCTGCTGATATACAGGCGCACTACAAGAACCAGCGGAGTGGTGAGATCAAACTGATTTATTCGTTTTTAAAAAATTCACTATTCTCTGCTAATGTTTAATTGTTTGGTATGAGATATGAGATATATAGTATTTAAATACAGTATACCTTTTTTCCATAAGATCTGGTAAATTAGAGGTCTATATGTAATGTTATTGGCACTTTTGAATGTTTTCTTGAATATAATTTTTATTTTTCTATTTATTAAAAGTTATGTTTTAGTATATCTTTGCTGGTAATATATTTCTTCTTGGACGTTTTATGCTGACACAGTATCGTATCAGCTCCTTTGCTTGATTGTAATATCTGATTTTATGTCACATTTATGCAAAGACTTTCAAGCACCACTGTATTATATTGATGGGGTACTTCAATGTATTAACCCCATAATAGTACGGCAGATGTTGGGTATTTAACTATGGCGACCGCTCGGAAGTTGAGTGGCCGCCATAGCCACTGAGTTTCTGCTGTATTATACAGCAGAGACCCAGTGCTAATGCTCACGATAAGTGCCCGCACTGATCGCGGGCATGAACCCCTCTGGCGCCTTGGTCCAAGGCGCCATTTTGCCGGGGATCGTTGATTAAGCTCCAGGGCAGGCGTCCCATTGGCATGGCAGCTATGAGGCTTTTGAAGAATCCCAGGCCTGTCTTTAGTTACTCTCTATTGCAGGCTGCTCTATGCAGCCTGCACTAGAAGCGCCGGTAATTTGCAATGCAATGCAAAAAAGTAAAAAGAGAATTCTAAAAAATTTTTTAAAATATTAAAAATTCAAATCACCCCCCTTTCCCTAGAACACATATAAAAGTACTTAAATACTGTGAAACACATACACATTAGGTATCCCTGTGTCTAAAAATGCCCAGTCTACAGATCTATAAAAATACTTTTCCCATATGGTATGCTGCTGTTTTTTCACTGTTTCACCTCTGATAAAAATTTGAATAAAAAGTGATCAAAGCAATAGCAATTCCCCAAAATGGTATAACTAAATGTACATCTGGACCTGCAAAAAAGACACGCTATGCATCACTGTATATGGAAGTATAAAAAAGTCACGGGTGTCAGAATATGGCAAATTTTAGAAAAAAATGTTTTTTGCATAGTTTTAGATTTTTGTTAAGGGATCAAAATGTAAATAAAACGTACCGAAACATAGAATACAGGTGACATGTCATTTTGGCTGCAGAGTGAACGCTGTGAAATGAAGCTCGTAAGAAAGTTGCACAAATGCACTTTTTCTTCAAATCCTGCCCATTCTTAATTTTTTTAAAGCTTCCCAATACATTTTACAGAATAATAAATGGTAGCATCATGAAAAATTTGTCCCGCAAACATTAAGCCCTCATATGGTTTGCGGAAAAATAAAAAAGTTGTGGGGTTTGGAAGGAAAGGGGGAGTCAAAAACAAAAATCAAAAATGTAAAAATTTCACCAGTGGGAAGGGTTTAAATAGTAATGTTGCCATGTTTTCCAAGTCCCTGTAATTAGAACATTGCCTTGCAATACACGTAAATCAAATCATATATAAAGTAGCATTTTGAAGAACGAAAAAAAGGAAAGATATGGACCGCACATCCCAATATTATATATATGCGGTCCATAGCTTTCCTTTTTTACGTTCTTCAAAATGTAACTGTATATATGATTTTGAACTCAAAAGAAGAAAAGGGAGCCAAAAGAAAGTGGAATGCTATGACATCAGACACAGCTAGTCCACCAATTGCAACAGATAATATTAAATCAAAAAGGCACTGATGCAAACAATAATAAAACTTAACATTTAATAACTAAACGTTAAAACAGTATCAAAGAATTATAGAACAAACATCAATTTTTAAACATAGCCACTCGTTGGAGTCTAATGTCATAGCAGATATAAAGATATTCACCACCATATATCATAAAACATCATGGCGGCTAATAATTAGAAAATGGAACAATCTTACCAACATCTGAGGCAGGAGAACCCGGTAGGTGATGGTGCCAAAATAGGAGGATGAACTAAGTCCCTATTCATGCCCCTGAAATTTCCACTAACACCCAAAATGACTCCTGCCCTAACAAGGGCAGTACCAAGCTGTCCTTAAAGTGACCCTATAAAAACCTAGTCCCTACGCGTTTCCTGGTACAGTAATGCACCAATCATCAGGGGACTTATTAGACTACTCATAAGAACCAAAAACTTGGCCAAATACATATAGAGGATAAACAAATAAATAAATGCTGCCTACAGTGGTAGAACAAAACATAAAGAAAACCCCACAATGGAGGAAAACCGCTAGATGCTGACTGACTCCATGTAGTGACAATGGCAGTAAGAGCAAAGTGAATCAGGGCAACTTATATAGCTGTAAAATCTACCTACAAACAGGTGTGCTCAAATTCACATAAGTGATGTTTGTTTGAATATGGCGCTAGAAAGCGCGCACATTGATGATGTAATACTCAGTGTCACATCTGCCCATAGTGATACGAGCGCTCAGAACCAAACTGCGCATGCGCGAAGTGAAACAATCTCCCCGCATGCGCAGTAGCGCCCGATCATCTGCAAAAGATGCGCATGCGCGAAATAACCACCCCGCGCATTCGCACATTCTCCTCAAACAGCGCTAAATAACCAACGCAGATGTGCGCTGTGGGACAGGGTGATAAAGGTCCCACACCGCATATAAGCTGTCTAAAGGATTGCCAAAGCCTAATAAACACATCCATATGCCACAACCAATGAGTCAGTTAGTAGCAAAGTTCACTAATGTAAAACAAAGGGACCCAAAGAGACCCAATCAGTCTCAATTCAGGTTAGATAGCCCCAGAACATTACAAGCTGGACTGAATCAGCAAAGCTGTTCAGAAGTAGGAAAATGTCTCCAAGGATAAATATATACACATCATCCTGTAAAGATAAATATGCAAATGAAATACCACACATAGATCTATGTCTATATTCTATTGTGGAAAAAATATATATCATAACACTAAGGTCTAATTCACTTGAGCAAATGGGAAGAAGAGGAAGATCAAATGAAACAACAAAAATTAAGACGTTCATTAAGTCCCTTTGGGATCTCAGTTTGTAGTTTGAATATCCATTTGGATTCACATTGCAATGTCATTCTATGCCAATCCCCTCCTCTTGGATGGGGTTTAACCAAATCAATTCCTGTAAAGCGTAAACAAATAGCATTACCTCCATGGCATGAATTGACATGTCTCGCCACTGGGGTATCCCGTTTATGCCGTATATCCCCAAGATGTTCACCAATTCTTTTCCTCAATTCTCGGTTGGTTTTACCAATATATTCCAATTTGCACTGGCATGTGATCTTATAGATCACTCCTCTAGATCGACAAGATATAAAATGCTTGATTTTAAAAGAGGTCTTCAAATTTTCCGAAAAAAATTCTCGTCCCGCCAGTACAAAAGGACATGAGGAACAGCCACTACATTTAAAGCAACCCTTTGGTGGGGAAAGCCAAGATGTGGTTGTTTGTTGTACATCCAAATGTCTATGAACTAAACGATCTTTCAAAGATCTTCCTCTTCTAAACGTGATCTGTGGTCTCTCACTCACGACTGCCTTAATATCGGGATCCATAGTTAAGATATCCCAGTGGCGCTGTAGAATCTCCCTTACTTGTGGGGCCCCATTGTCAAAGGTTCCGATCAACCGGACAATCTTTTCCGAACTAGCTTGTTCTACCTTTTTGGGACTCAATAACTGAATACGATCACATCTAAAGGAGGATTTAAATGCTTCCCCTAAGATCTTATCGGGATAGCCGCGTTTAATAAAACGTGACCTAAGATCAGCAGCCTGGTCCACAAAGTCCTGCCCCCCCGAACAATTTTTTCTAAGTCTCAGATACTGGCCCCGAGGAATTCGCCTCTTCAATGGATAAGGATGATTACTCCGCCATTGCAGAAAGGAATTGGTGGCCATAGCCTTCCTAAACACTTTGGTATTAAGTGTACCTCCACAACCTTTAGAAATCAACACATCCAAAAAAGGAAGGGTAGAGCCACCAACTTCAAACGTGAAGGATAAACCAATTTTATTCACGTTTAAAGTATCTACAAATGCTGCAAACGACTCTGCACTTCCCCTCCACAGGACCAAGATATCATCAATGTATCGTGCCCACAGTTCAATTTTAGTTATGAAATTCTCTCTTTCATCTGTGAATACCATAGTCTCCTCCCACCAGCCCAGGAGCAAGTTTGCATATGTTGGTGCACAAGGATTGCCCATGGCAGTGCCCCTGAGCTGGTGGAAGTGCTTACCGTTGAAAGAAAAGAAGTTATGAGTCAATGAGAATTCTAAAAGATCCAAAACAAATTGACTGTGGGCACGATACTGATTACCCCGTGATTTAAGATAGTACTCCACGGCTTCTAAACCCCACTGATGTGGTATTGATGAATATAATGCCTCCACATCAATGGAGCATAAAATGACCCCCTCATCCAGGGTTATTCCTTCAAGTTTACGAAGTAAATCGGAGGTGTCCTGTACATAAGATGGAAGGGAAGTTACAAAAGATCTTAAAATTTTATCAAGATAAATCCCAGCATTTTGACACAGGCTGTTTACTCCTGAGACAATTGGTCGTCCCTTCAGGGGGGGACAGGCCTTTGTGGACTTTAGGTAGACAATAAAAAGTTGCCTCTACTGGTGTCAAAGGCATCAAAAAATCAAATTCTTTATCGGAAATCAATTTTAGGGACCTGGCCTCCAAAAGCAAGGTTCGCAAAAGACCACTATATTCAACAGTCGGATTGCCACGTAAAACCACATAATTATCCCTCTGTAGGAGGAGAGACTCACACATAGCAATATATTGGGAGACATCCATAAGTACCACATTACCTCCTTTGTCCGCTGGTTTAATAATCATCCCTTTATTCATTTCAAGACTATGTAATGCTGACATTTCTTCCTTAGTCAAATTAAAGGGACAGTGTGTATGTTTAATTTTCTGCAAATCCAATACAACTTTCTCTACAAAGACATCAATACATGATGGATCACTTATGGGGGGTAACTTAGTATTTTTATTGTGGAGATCTGTAAAGGGACCACACCCTGTAATATCCCTCCCTTCCTGTTCAAGATTCGCTAATATTCTTACATCAGGGAAAAGATCTAACGGAATGCCCAGCTCTGAACTGACTTTTTCATCTTGTTTTTTAAAAAATTTATGCCATCTTAATTTAGGAGTGAAAAGATGTAGGTCCTTCACCCAATTAAATAAGTCAAAATCAGAGCTGGGAACAAAGAAAGTCCTTTGTTTAAAATACTTATCTCCATCGTACTAATATTCTTAGAGGAGAGATTAATTATTTGAGATTCAGTTGGTTCTGGGGTTGATTCCGATTTCTTAGTAGGTAAGATTGTTCTAAAAAACTACCTGTCTGATTTTTTCCACCCCTCTCTCTACCTCTACCTCTCCCTCTCGGTCTTCCCCTCGTTGATCTACTACGGGTTTCAGAATCCGAGCGTTCAGTATCTGTAGAAGATATCTCACTCTCTCCACCCCTGAATACAGATCTGTCACCTATTGTACTATAAACTTTGTTTTCTCTGAAGTCCTGTAGGTCCCGAGCAAACTGTTTATGTTTACGTTCTTTTAAATGATATTGGAACTTCTCCAAAGAATTCTGAAGCTGTACTTCTTTGGATGCAAATTCCGACTCTCCCTGAAATTTTTTATAATATCAAGTTGTTTTTTCAACCGATTTTCAAGTGTCTCTAAATGAGTTCTCTCCTCCTCCAGAAGAATCTGTAGCAATCTCAGTGAAAAGCTAGTCGCTTCTTTCTCCCATTTACTCAATAAATTTGTATTTCTAATACGGGCTGCTGGAAGCAGCCCCACCCTTAGGCCCCTAGGGACTATGTTATTTTTTATATAATTCTCCAGACTTTGATATATGGTGGTGAATATCTTTATATCTGCTATGACATTAGACTCCAACGAGTGGCTATGTTTAAAAATTGATGTTTGTTCTATAATTCTTTGATATTGTTTTAACGTTTAGTTATTGAATGTTAAGTTTTATTATTGTTTGCATCAGTGCCTTTTTGATATATATGATTTTGCTTCTCAGCAAAATCTACAGCGCATACAGCAAAATCTATGCAGTAGCTCACTATGAACATATTGTGTGATAGTGAGCCACTATGACTCTAAGTATTATTCAGGGAAGCAAAGGTAGTATTTCATTGCTAAAACAGATCATTCCTATTATGATGTGGTCCACAGAGCTTTTGACAAGGTCTACTGAAATTTTCAACCTTTGATAGGGTACAAGTGCATCTCAATAAATTAGAATATTTTTGAAACATTCATTAATTTCAGTAATTCAGTAATACAATCCATAATCAGCGTCTTCCATGATTGTGTGTCCTACTGAACCAGACTGAGGGACCATTTAAAGGCTTAGGAAACCTTGGCAGGTGACACACTGAATTTACAATACTGAACTTTTTCACAATATTCTAATTTCCTTAGATTTGGGTTTTCATTAGCTGTAATCCATAATCAACATTTACAGAAATAAAACACTTGAAATAGAACACTCTGTGTGTAAAGAATCTAGAAAATATAGGAGGTCACTTTTTTAATTCAATTACTGAAAGAAATAAACGTTTCAAAGATATTCTAATTTATTGAGATGCACCTGTATATTCAAATATCCCCTGCCTTTTTTTGCTCTGCTCTGTTATAGAGCCCTAAAAATAATAGTGTCTATAATGGGATCTGTTGGGCGTTCTTTCTGGTATCCATCATTTCTATGGATGAAAAATGACCCTTTTTGTGCATAATTTTGTGCAGTTCCCTATGCAGGTGCAAACTTAGCCTTACAATCAGTCTACTAGGACCAACACACATAACATCATTTCTGAACAATTTGTCAAGAACCAGGTTCGACCTGAATATTCCTAATTGTTTGTTTTTTAACAAAACCAAACAAATGGCAATTCGTCTTGGACAAACTAAAATGGCCACCACCATGTATTGGGCAGGAAAAGTACAGAAGAGACATTTGTCTTGTGAGTCACTGTGAGTTTCTTGCACCACCTGACATCAGTTGATAGCCTCCCAGCCAATAGTCAGTGGTAGGTGGACACCTTAACCCTTTCATTCCTCTGTCAATTTTAGTTTTTGCATTTCCTTTTTCCCTCTCCCCATTCCAAGAGGCATAATTATTTAATTTTTCAATTCACAGAGTCACATGATGGCTTATTGTTTGCAGGACAAATTGTACTTTGTAATGGCACCATTCAATATCCTGTACAATGTACTGGGAAGCTGGAAAAAAATTGTGAATGAGGTGGAATTGGAAAAAAAAATTCTTGTGTTTAATTTTTACAACATTCACTATGTGGTAAAAATGAGATGTTGCCTGTATTCTGCGGGTCAGTACGATCACAGCAATACCAAATTTATATAGTATTTTGTAATGTTTTGATAGCTTTTAAAAAATTTTAAACTTTGCAAAATAGAAAATTTTGTGTCGCCATGTTTTGACACCTTATGTGTATAGAACTGGGTATGGTGTTTTTTTAAGCGGGACAAGATTTTGTCTTTATTGATACCATTTTGGGGAAGTTCTGATGGTTTGATCTCTTTTTATTCTAATTTTTATAGGAGGCAAAGTGTTGAAAAAAATTCACCATATGGGATAAATATTTTTATTTTTTAATAATTTGGACATTTTGGAGCGTGGGGATACCTGAAGTGTTTGCTTGTTGTTGTTTATTTATTTGTATATGTGATCGAAGGGAAAGGGGGGTGATTTTAACATTTATATTTTTTGTGTTTTTTTTATACTTTTAAATTTTTTTTTTCTTTTTTCTTTTACGGTCTGACCTTTCATACTATTCACTGCAATACTAATATATTGCAGTGAATAGTAGAGGCAGCGTGTAATAGAAGAGATATAATGACAAGCCTGGGAGCCTTCAATAGGCTCCCGGCTGTCATGGCAACCAATCGCTGCCCTCCGATGGCGATTTGGAGGGCAGCGATTGTTCAAAGATGGTGGTGCCCTTGGCGACTGCGCACTTTAGATGCATCTAAAGTGTTAACAGCTGCTATTGGTGTCGGAACCGATCGCAGCTGTTAGCGGTGGGTCCTGGCTGTATTGTACAGTCCAGATCCGCTGGGTATGGAGATAGCTCAGCTCTGTGAGCTCTCTCCATAAACCCCTTTGTGCATAATGACATGAATTAACGTGATTATGTATGAAAGAGTACTGATGTTATATACAGTCATATACACTATATAAGGTGCTGTAAGCATGATTCATGAGGCAATGTAGTAATGGTGGATGTACAGATGGTTTTGTGAGTCATCTCACTGCATGGTACACAGAACACTGAGTTATGAAAAGGTTACATATTGCAAACAATAGAGCTAGATAATCTTAGGAATAGGAGAGTTTAGTCAGATTTAATCAATTACAGGCCATTAGTGATAGTAGTAGTAATTTCTGAGCCTGACATCAGCATCCTGCACTAACATAAAAAGACAAAAGACAGTTCATGCTTTCACTGCCAATAATCTAATTTTGTCTAAGTGTGTTGTGCAATAGAGGAGTTTCATCTGTCTACAGGGTCTTTAAGCATAGTTTTTACTGACAGTCAGTCTCTTTAGTGAAAAATCTTTTGTTAAGGGTTTTCTTTGGGAATGAGTTTAAATTTAACCACCACAGGCATTTTTCGATTTGCATTTTTGACTTCCCACCTTCCAAACACCATCATTTTTTTATTTTTCCATTCATAGAGCCATATGAGGGCTTAATGTTTGTGGGATAATGTGTACCTCGTAATGGTACCATTTAACATTTTGTATTATGTACTGGGAAGCTGGAAAAAAATTCTGAATGGTGTGGTATTTTTTGTGCTCTTTCATCCAATAAACATTGTGAAGGAGTGTGCAAATCTGAAAAAATATTTGTTTCTTAAGCATTTTTTATTTTTTTTTTTGCTGCTCATATATACAGTCTTGCAGCCTGTACTGATCTGGAAAAAAAACATTATCTATTTTGCCTATTGTCAATAAATAACCTATGATTTCCCATTCATAACGTTGACTTTAAAACTTAACTTTCATTACAATATAGCCAAAAATATAAAACCGTGAGCTGAGTTAAATCAGCTTGTGCCTAAAATAATATTCCTAATGTGAAAACCACATTTCATTTCCATAAGATTACGCTAAGCTTATAGTAAATGAGGGTTATCTCCCTACAAAATATCACAGACATTCTACACTACAAATCTGTGGCCCAAGAATAGGGAATAATATACACACGTGGACAAAATTGTTGCTACCCCTCATTTAATGAAAGAAAAACCCACGCTGGTCACAGAAATTTATTGCTTTATTGGCTATTATCATCTACATTTTCTAATTGATGTATTAATGGAGGTGTGATCTATACCTACAGTAATGATTTGTATTCATTAGCTGTCAGACAGAGGAGTAGTTACCCATTGGCTAAGGGAGGCAATTTTGTTTATGCCAGTCCTATATAAGGACTTTGTTAGTGAGCAATGGCCTCTTACCCCATACTCCTGAGGACGCTCTTTGTGGGTGAAACATGTTGGGGGATGTTTATTATTTTATTGCAGTAAGTTGCCTCAATAAGTCTTGCATAATTATAGCCGGAGTGGTACTGCAGACACTCTAGGCCCATGATGGCGAACTTATGGCACGCGTTCCAGAGAGGGCACGCAGAGCCCTCTCAGTTGGCACGCGCGCCGTCGCCCTGATCGCTCACTAACGGGGAATCAGGTACAGGATTCCCCGTTAGTAAACGATCGCTTCTTTCAGCTGTATGTGCAAATGCAAATGCGAATGCACATACAGCTGAAAACTGTCAGTGTAAATCGGTAAAGGCTAAATACTGTATTCTGGAAGGACCTTCTGACGTCATACGGTCACATGACAGGGTAGGCGTGTCTTTACTTGTAAGAAGGTCCTTCTACATGAAGAAAAGTTGTATCCTGAGCAGTGGAGGAACATGGAGAGATGTGGGGTGGGAGAGATGTGGGGTGGGAGAGATGTGGGGTACAGGGTGTACTGTGGGGGGGAGATGGGGATGGGGGGAGGGGACTGTGGGGGGGAGAGATGCAGGGTGTACTGTGGGGGGAGAGATGCGGGGTGCAGGGTGTACTGTGGGGGGGGGAGAGATGCGGGGTGCATGGTGTACTGTGGGGGGGAGAGATGCGGGGTGCTGGGTGTACTGTGGGGGGGGAGAGATGCGGGGTGCAGGGTGTACTGTGGGGGGAGAGATTCGGGGTGCAGGGTGTACTGTGGGGGGGAGAGATGCGGGGTGCAGGGTGTACTGTGGGGGGGAGAGATGCGGGGTGCAGGGTGTATTGTGGGAGGAGAGATGCGGGGTGCAGGGTGTACTGTGGGGGGGAGAGATGTGGGGTGCAGGGTGCAGTGGGAGAGATGCGGTCTACAGTGTGTAGTGTGGGGAGGAGAGATGCGAGGTGCAGGGTGCGTGCAAGAGGGGGGGAATGGGGGGTGCCGGCTGCGTGTGAGCAAGAGGGGGGAAATGGGGTTGCAGGCTGTGGTGAGCAAGAGGGGGGAGGCAGGTTAATTTAAGGTGAAATTGCCGTGTTGGCACTTTGCGATAATTTAGTGCGCTTTGGGTTGCAGTTTGGGCACTCAGTCTCTAAAAGGTTCGCCATCACTGCTCTAGGCTATGTTGGTATAACTATAGTAGTATTGTTCTCAAAATTACAGATTATAGACCAGGATAGAATATATACACACGTGGACAAAATTATTGGTACCCCTCACTTAATGAAAGAAAAACCCACAATGGTCACAGAAATAACTTGAATCTGACAAAAGTAATAATATATAAAAATTCTATGAAAATGAACAAATGAAAGTCAGACATTGCTTTTCAACCATGCTTCAACAGAATTTTTAAAAAAAGAAAACTCATGAAAAAGTCCTGGACAGAAATGATGGTACCCCTGAACATAATGTGACCAAAGGGACATGTTAAATCAAGGTGTGTCCACTAATTAGCATCACAGGTGTCTACAATCTTGTAATCAGTCAGTGGTCCTGTATATAGGGCTACAGATACTCACTGTGCTGTTTGGTGACATGGTGAGTACCACACTCAACATGGACCAGAGGAAGCGAAGGAAAGAATTGTCTCAGGAGCTTAGAAAGAAAATGATAGATAAGCATGTTAAAGGTAAAGGTTATAAGACCATCTCCAAACAGCTTGATGTTCCTGTGACTACAGTTGCACATATTATTCAGAAATTTAAGATCCATGGGACTGTAGCCAACCTCCCTGGACGTGGCCGCAGGAGGAAAATTGATGACAAATCAAAGAGAAGGATAATACGAATGGTAACAAAAGAGCCCAGAAAAACTTCTAATGAGATTAAAGGTGAACTTCATACTCAAGCTACATCAGTGTCAGATCGCACCATCCATCGTTGTTTGAGTCAAAGTGGACTTCATGGGAGACGACCAAGAAGGACACCATTGTTGAAAACAAATCATAAAAAAGCCAGGCTGGAATTTGCCAAACTACATGTTGACAAGCCACAAAGCTTCTGGGAGAATGTCCTATGGACAGATGAGACAAAAATCAAAATTTTTGGCAAGGCACATCAGCTCTATGTTCACAGACAGAAAAATGAAGCATATCTTGAAAAGAACACTGTCCCTACTGTGAAACATGGAGGAGGCTCTGTTATGTTCTGGGGCTGCTTTGCTGCATCTGGCACAGGGTGTATTGAATCTGTGCAGGGTACAATGAAAGCTCAATACTATCAAGCGATTCTACAGTCATGGCCAAAAGTTTTGAGAATGACACAAATATTATATTTTCACATGATCTGCTGCCCTCTGGTTTTTATGTGTGTTTGTCAGATGTTTTTATCACATACAGAAATATAATTGCATTCATATTATGAGTAACAGAAGCTTATATTGACAGTTAGAATGAGTTAATGCAGCAAGTCAATATTTGCAGTGTTGACCCTTCTTCTTCAGGACCTCGGCAATTCTCCCTAGCATGCTCTCAATCAACTTCTGGACCAAATCCTGACTGATAGCAGTCCATTCTTGCAGAATCAATGCTTTAATTTTGTCTGAATTTGTTGGTTTTTGTTTGTCCACCCGTCTCTTGATGATTGACCACAAGTTCTCAATGGGATTAAGATCTGGGGAGTTTCCAGGCCATGGACCCAAAATCTCTATGTTTTGTTCCCTGAGCCATTTAGTTATCAAAGGCATTGTTGAGCGCCAAACTGCTCTTGGACGGTTGGGAGAAGTTGCTCTTGGAGGACATTCTGGTACCATTCTTTATTCATGGCTGTGTTTTTAGGCAAGACTGTGAGAGAGCCGTTTCCCTTGGCTGAGAAGCAACCCCACACATGAATGGTTTCAGGATGCTTTACAGTTGGCATGAGACAAGACTAGTGGTAGCGCTCACCTCTTCTTCTCCGAATAAGCTGTTTTCCAGATGTTCCAAACAATCGAAAAGGGGATTCATCAGAGAAAATGACTTTACCCCAGTCCTCAGCAGTCCACTGCCTGTACCTTTTGCAGAATATCAGTCTATCCCTGATGTTTTTTGTGGAGAGAAGTGGCTTCTTTGCTGCCCTCCTTGAGACCAGGCCTTGCTCCAAGAGTCTCCGCCTCACAGTGCGTGCAGATGCACTCACACCTGCCTGCTGCCATTCCTCAGCAAGCTCTGCACTGCTGGTAGCCCGATCCCGCAGCTGAAACACTTTTAAGAGACGGTCCTGCCGCTTGCTGGTCTTTCTTGGGCGCCCTGGAGCCTTTTTGGCACCAATGGAACCTCTCTCCTTGAAGTTCTTGATGATGCGATAGATTGTTGACTGAGGTGCAATCTTTCTAGCTGCAATACTCTTCCCAGTTAGGCCATTTTTGTGCAGTGCAATGATGACTGCACGTTTCTTTAGAGATGACCATGGTTAACAGAAGAGAAACAATGATGGCAAGCACCGGCCTCCTTTTAAAGTGTCCAGTGGTGTCATTCTTACTTAATCATGACAGATTGATCTCCAGCCCTGTCCTCATCAACACCCACACCTGTGTTAATGGAGCAATCACTGAAACGATGTTAGGTGGTCCTTTTAAGGCAGGGCTGCAATGATGTTGAAATGTGTTTTGGGGGATAAAGTTCATTTTCTAGGCAAATATTGACTTTGCAAGTAATTGCTGTTAAGCTGATCACTCTTTATACAGTCATATGAAAAAGTTTGGGCACCCCTATTAATCTTAATCATTTTTAGTTCTAAATATTTGGGTGTTTGCAACAGCCATTTCAATTTGATATATCTAATAACTGATGGACACAGTAATATTTCAGGATTGAAATGAGGTTTATTGTACTAACAGAAAATGTGCAATATGCATTAAACCAAAATTTGACCGGTGCAAAAATTTGGGTACCCTTATCATTTTATTGATTTGAATACTCCTAACTACTTTTTACTGACTTACTGAAGCACAAAATTGGTTTTGTAACCTCACTGAGCTTTGAACTTCACAGCCAGGTGTATCCAATCATGAGAAAAGGTATTTAAGGTGGCCAATTGAAGTTGTTCTCCTATTTGAATCTCCTCTGAAGAGTGGCATCATGGGCTCCTCAAAACAACTCTCAAATGATCTGAAAACAAAGATTGTTCAACATAGTTGTTCAGGGGGAGGATACAAAAAGTTGTCTCAGAGATTTAACCTGTCAGTTTCCACTGTGAGGAACATAGTAAGGAAATGGAAGACCACAGGGACAGTTCTTGTTAAGCCCAGAAGTGGCAGGCCAAGAAAAATATCAGAAAGGCAGAGAAGAAGAATGGTGAGAACAGTCAAGGAGAATCCACAGACCACCTCCAAAGAGCTGCAGCATCATCTTGCTGCAGATGGTGTCACTGTGCATCGGTCAACAATACAGCACACTTTGCACAAGGAGAAGCTGTATGGGAGAGTGATGCGAAAGAAGCCGTTTCTGAAAGCACGCCACAAACAGAGTCGCCTGAGGTATGCAAAAGCACATTTGGACAAGCCAGCTTCATTTTGGAAGAAGGTCCTGTGGACTGATGAAACAAAGATTGAGTTGTTTGGTCATACAAAAAGGCGTTATGCATGGCGTCAAAAAAAACACAGCATTCCAAGAAAAACACTTGCTACCCACTGTAAAATTTGGTGGAGGTTCCATCATGCTTTGGGGCTGTGTGGCCAATGCCGGCAGCGGGAATCTTGTTAAAGTTGAGGGTCGCATGGATTCAACTCAGTATCAGCAGATTCTTGAGAATAATGTACAAGAATCAGTGACGAATTTGAAGTTACGCCGGGGATGGATATTTCAGCAAGACAATGATCCAAAACACAGCTCCAAATCAACTCAGGCATTCATGCAGAGGAACAATTACAATGTTCTGGAATGGCCATCCCAGTCCCCAGACCTGAATATCATTGAACATCTGTGGGATAATTTGAAGCGGGCTGTCCATGCTCGGCGACCATCAAACTTAACTGAACTGGAATTGTTTTGTAAAGAGGAATGGTCAAAAATACCTTCATCCAGGATCCAAGAACTGATTAAAAGCTACAGAAAGCGACTAGAGGCTGTTATTTTTGCAAAAGGAGGATCTACTAAATATTAATGTCACTTTTCTGTTGAGGTGCCCATACTTTTGAACCGGTCAAATTTTGGTTTAATGCATATTGCACATTTTCTGTTAGTACAATAAACCTCATTTCAATCCTGAAATATTACTGTGTCCATCAGTTATTAGATATATTCAAATTGAAATGGCTGTTGCAAACACCCAAATATTTAGAACTAAAAATTATTAAGATTAATAGGGGTGCCCAAACTTTTTCATATGACTGTAACATTCTGGAGTATATGCAAATTGCCATTAGAAAAACTGAAGCAGTAGACTTTGTAAAAATTAATATCTGTATCATTCTCAAAACTTTTGGCCATGACTGTAGAGAGAAATGTGCTGCCCAGTGTTAGAAAGCTTGGTCTCAGTCGCAGGTCATGGGTCTTGCAACAGGATAATGACCCAAAACACACAGCTAAAAACACCCAAGAATGGCTAAGAGGAAAACATTGGACTATTCTGAAGTGGCCTTGTATGAGCCCTCACCTAAATCCTATTGAGCATCTTTGGAAGACGCTGAAACATGCCATCTGGAAAAGGCACCCTTCAAACCCAAGACAACTGGAACAGTTTGCTCATGAGGAGTGGGCCAAAATACCTGTTGAGAGGTGCAGAAGTCTCATTGACAGTTACAGGAATCGTTTGATTGCAGTGATTGCCTCAAAAGGTTGTGCAACAAAATATTAAGTTAAGGGTACCATCATTTCTGTCCAGGCCTGTTTCATGTGGGTTTTTCTTTCATTAAACGAGGGGTACCACCAATTTTGTCCACGTGTGTATATATTCTATCCTGGTCTATAATCTGTAATTTTGAGAACAATGCTACTATAGTTATACCAACATAGCCTAGAGTGTCTGCAGTACCACTCCGGCTATAATTATGCAAGACTTATAGAGGCAACTTACTGCAATAAAATAATAAACATGTTTCACCCACAAAGGGCGTCCTCAGGAGTATGGAGTAAGAGGCCATTGCTCACTAACAAAGTTCTTACATAGGACTGGCATAAACAAAATTGCCTCCCTTAGCCAATGGGTAACTACTCCTCTGACTAACAGCTAATGAATACAAATCATTACTGTAGGTATAGATGACACCTCCTTAATACATCAATTAGAAAATGTAGATGATAATAGCCAATAAAGCACGGATGCTTGAGCATGTGCATTGCATGCCGGAGCGGACTTAGCTATTATTCACAGTGATAATATGCAAGTGCGCATGCATGATGTAGCTGCCACACAGAACTTAGCCGCTGTTTCACTGACATGGGGAACAAATGGGCTCAACTCACGCATGCACATTCGGTATCGTATCATACTTAAACAATGTTCACCGCAAAAGGCACAAGTGTGCACGCACCTGTTCTGATGTGCC
This sequence comes from Leptodactylus fallax, assembly GCA_947044405.1. Classification (NCBI taxonomy): domain Eukaryota; kingdom Metazoa; phylum Chordata; class Amphibia; order Anura; family Leptodactylidae; genus Leptodactylus; species Leptodactylus fallax. The sequence goes on from CAMRHE010000458.1 coordinate 822,190, forward strand.
CACTGTGTCCAAAGCAGCACTTAATCAAACTGTTGTCATCCATGTGCAGACGAAAATACTGCGCTCCCACACAGATTACATCTCGAGAATGTCCTCCTTTGTCTATTATGATGATTGGCTTAAAAGTAGATTTCATTGGCTTAGACCAACCACTGTAGGTTCATTCCCTTGTGTTGATTGCAAATTCTGTAAATTTCTTCCAAAACTGAAAACTTTTTGTAATCCTGTTGATGGAAGGGAATATGACAAGCCTTTCCTCACTGTGATCCGTCGGAATCTGAAATCTCAGGCACTGACGAATCATCAGTGAGTACTTATTCGGTTCGCAGATGTTTTTCTAGATGAAGACCAAATAGTAACAGTACCAATAAAAACTATTTTTTTTATTATAATATTTATTGAAGAATTTTTCAAGTTAACAACAAAGCAAAAATCAAAAGTTAGCAATACGCACATGGAAAGTGCAAAAAAATAAAATAAAATGAGATTGCCTATTACAAATTAGACAACAAAACAGAGGAGACAAATAGAGGGAAGTCAGTGGGGATCAGGTAGGTGAGTGAAGGGGAGGGAATCAGAGATTCCCACCGGGGAACAGTATTGTTCAAGGAGGCCATCAGATACTCCAGATTGCGGATATCCATAACTCGGGCTAAGAGTTCAGTGTCAGTAGGCAGAGTCACAGACTTCCAGTGTGATGCAATGAGGGTTTTGGCTGCGGTACAGAAATACAAGAACAATCTAGCAGATTTCTTACCCGTCTGTCTCGGGGGTAAATTAAGTAAATAAATAAGGGGGTCTAGAGGGACTACCTGTAAAAAGAGCTTTCTGTAATGCTCCTAACTCTTATCAGGGGACAGTGCCAAAAAATATGAAACAGTATACCCACAGCAGAGTGATATTTCCAACACACCAAAGGGATTGTGGTATTCAGGGAGTGTAAGAAAGAAGGGGTATGGTACCAATGCATAATAAGCTTGTATTGTGTCTCCTTAAATGTCAAACAAGTTGAGGATTTAGCTGCATCTGACCAAATAATCCACCCTTGGGCAGGAGAGAATGGATATCCCAATACTTCCTCCCATCTAGTCATGTACCTGTTGACTGGGGGAGTAGACCCCTCTGGGGAAGACAAAAGCTGATAAATTGTGGTAGTCAGGCCTTCGTGGAGGTGCCTGCCCAGCACAATTTCTCAAAGACTGTAGGGGTAGAGACCCTCAGAACCAGACAGAGTGAGTGCAAAGTGGACAATTTGACAATAATGTAACCGCTCAGTCTGGGGAACTGCCAGTGCTGCGATAAAGTAATCAAAGGGCCTGAGCTCCAAAGTCAGGGGATTAAAAAAGTCAGCTAGCTGGAGGAGCAGGTTAAAGAGGAAGAAGGTCATGGAGGAATTCAGCAAAACGAGCGAAAACCGCCTATTACAAATGGTCCATATCACCTTTGTAAAGCAAATTGGGACCAAAGTGGGGCGTGGAGGGGCTGTGGGAGACCAGACCTACAAGAGAGCATTGGGGTGCATAGTCGCAAACCACAGCCTCTCAAGCTCCACCCATTTAGTGTAAGCCTACGACGCTACCCAAAATGGAATGCCTCTCAAGTGGGTGGCCTAATAGTAGTGAAAGAGATGTGGAACTGATAATCCCCCAATCCCTCTCCCCGCCAGCATTACAGACCTAGGAATCCAGTGCTGCTTGGCATTCCATATATAGTGAAATATGGCCCTCTGCAGGTCGCGTAGATCTGAACGGGGTACCGGAACAGGAAGGGTTTCAAAGTAGTTTAAGAGTTTAGGAAGGAGGGTCATTTTACTGCCATGATCCTACCCAATAAGGAGACATGTGAAGGACGCCATTTATCCAACAGTGACTTGAACAGTTTGGGATAGTTCACAGAATAAAGCATCGCATAAGAGGGGGAAACTTAGATCCCCAAGTATTTAAGAAACTGTTCCCGCCATTGAAAAATCAAAATTGTCACGGAGCAGTTGGAAATGTTCAGGGGGAGGGCCTCTGTTTTAGTATGGTTAATCTTATAAGCGGAGAGACGACCATAGTCTCCAAGGATAAGCATGAGATTAGGTAGAGAGGTGTGGGGGCTAATGAATGTGAGCAGAACATCATCAGCAAAAAGGCAAATTTTGAAGTCGCTATCCCAGACCCTAATTCCCTTGATGTCCGGATTCAGACAGATAGTGGCCGCCAGTGGCTAAATGCAAAGTGCAAATATGAGGGGGGAGAGAGGACAACCATAACGAGTGCCATTTTTAATGGGGAAGGAAGAGGAGTAGGGAGGGAGTATTATGAATTGTATGAAGAAAAGCCCTGCTAAAACCATAAGCTTCCAAGGAAGACGACATGAAGGACCAGTCTATGTGATCGAAGGCTTTTTCCGCGTCGAGGCTGAGAAGGATAGCAGAAGTTGAATGATGATTTGCCACCTCAGTTAGGTCCACAGTCCTTCTGGTGTTATCTCCACCCTGATGACAGGGAATGAAACCCACCTGGACCTTAAAGGCAAGAGAGGGGAGCCCTACATTCAGGAGACCGGCTAGGAGTTTGGTGAACAGTTTCAGGCAATGGGTCTATAGCTAGAACACTCCTGTGGGTCCTTGTTAAGCTTGGGAATGAGAGTCAGGTGAGAGTGCAGCATCAAGGTGGGGATAGATAAGGGCACCATCTAGAAACAGCCACTGCAGAAGGATGGTGAGGTTGGCCTCGAAATTTTTGTAATACAAGTATGTAAATTAGCCTTAGTCGAAGGACTGAGAGTTAAGGATGGGTCACTAGATGAGCTGTAAGGGACAGAATTTTGGTTATCAGGGTCCATTCCCTAACTACCCTGCCTTTTTTTAACCATGTTTTCCTTAAAACAGAGTCCGAGGACACAGAGTCCTCGTTTTCTCTAAAGTAGTTGGATAAGTGGTTACGCAAAGTGGTAAGATGAGGGCATTTTTAAAAGGGCCTCATTGACACGCCAGCATCTAGGCAGGACCAGGACACTAGACAGGGAGACAGTAACCGGGGTGTGGTCCGACAATGAAATTAAGCCCACCTCCACCCCGGAGGCCATGATAGTCTCTTTCAATGCAAAATCGTGAATACAGCAAATTAGCAAATAATTAGCCATGAGCATGCAGTCACTAGGTCTCTGTACTCACTTGAAATGGCATTACCAGCTTATCTGGCAAAATGTAATTGGCAGTGGCACGAAGTGAGCAAGACCATTCTATTCCTTCTCACCATGATTGTCTTTGCAGGCAGGCCACATCCACACGTAGAACATGGTTATTATCATTATCATCTCCATCTGCTTCTCCTCCTCCTCCAAGACACTGTCAGTCATTATCCATAAAGGAATATGTATCCAGTAAATAGCAATCTGCACCTACAGGTGAATCTCAATAAATTAGAATATCTTTGAAACGTTTATTTCTTTCAGTAATTATATTAAAAAAGTGACCTCCTATATTTTTTAGATTCTTTACACATAGAGTGTTCTATTTCAAGTGTTTTATTTCTGTAAATGTTGATTATGGATTACAGGTAATGAAAACCCAAATCTAAGAAAATTAGAATATTGTGAAAAAGTTCAGTATTGTAAATTCAGTGTGTCACCTGCCAAGGTTTCCTAAGCCTTTAAATGGTCCTTCAGTCTGGTTCAGTAGGACACACAATCATGGAAGACTGCTGACTATGAATTGTATTACTGAAATGAATGAACTTTTCAAAGATATTCTAATTTATTGAGATGCACCTGTAGTCATTTGGATTGTCTGCAACTTTAAGATAAAATAAGATAATCCTTTAATAGTTCCACTATGGGGAAATTCAGTTTTGTTACAGCAGCATAGATAATACAAACCCAAAAAACAACATATGCAGAAACTCCAAGGTAGAGGCATTACAATGACAGTAGGTACAGATAGAAAGATAAAGGTAAAAAAAGTAGTAGAAGGGATACCACAACTTAAAGATCTTTCAGTTCTCTGTATGGAATGATCTCCGCTTAGCTCAGTGTTGGTTGTACAGCCTAGCCGTAGCAGGGAGAAAAGACTTCCGATAGCGCTCCTTCTCACACTTAGGGTGAAGCAGTTGATCAGTGGCAGTACTGTCCAGCGCTATCACGGTCTCCTGCATCAGATGGGAGTTACTCTCCCGTATACAGCTCACCACGGACAGTATCCTTCTGTCACCCACCACCTGCACTGGGTCCAGGGGGCTCCCAAGGACAGAGCTGGCCCTTCTAATCAGCTTGTGGAGTCTATTCCTGTCCCTGGTTGATATACTACGCCCCCAGCAGGCCACTCCAAAGAAGATGGCTGATGCCACTACAGAGTTGAAAAAGGCCCTAAGAAGTGCCCTCTGGACTCCAAAGGCTCTCAGCCTCCTAAGCAGGTAGATCCTGCTGTGGCCCTTCCTGTACTGTGGATCCAGGTGATCTGCCCAGTCCAGCTTATTATTGAGGAGCACCCCTAGGTACTTATAGGTGTTGACAATCTCAACCCATTCCCTGGATGTCCACTGGTTTAGGAGGGTATCTGCACTTATGAAAGTTCACCACCATCTCCTTGGTCTTCCCAGCATTACAACGTTACTGGCAGTGCAGTCGCTGCCGTGCCCTTTACTGGAATCCACTGTGTTTACCCAACTGATGGCAGCGCATAGTCTCAATAGAGGATACCTAGTCATCATTATTTCTCGAGAAAAGCTGTTCCTACTTTATATTACCATGTGGGCCTTTCCTTATAAATGACCATGTGGGGAAAGATGCATACCACTCTCAATATGTGGAGCAGCAATTATGGGGCAATTAGGAACAATACATAGCTTTCATGGCCCACTGGGTCAATATTTTGAGCATCAGAGGCCACAGTCTATAAAAGGAGCAAGGACCAGGGCTTTCTAATACTGACATCACCTCATGAGGGTAGGGAAGGAACAGCTTCAACACCAAGCAGGACCCATCAGTTTGAGCAGCTATATATGATGAATGATTACTGCATGCAAAAAACCACAGAAACAATGGAGTGGAAAACTGTGAAAGGAAGAAGAACTTCTACCTCATGATCATTTGTGGAAGATAGTCCAGATTTTTCAGCTGACAGGCTGACAGTGTGCCCCAAATTTCTCTTGAAATTATGTAAATTGTCAGTCCGCCAACATGATGATGTGGCATGTGCTCCCATACAGAGATAACCAGCAGGATAATCCAGGTTCTTTTCTGCCTTCTAAGTGTTGTTCTCAGGGTCATAGAGACCTTTCCATTTCAGAAGATATTCTAGCTTTTTCAGCAGGCAACCAGGCCAGGCACACTGATGGTGTGCCCCAATTTTTTGCTGTACTCATGCTCATAGAATCCATTCCATTTCTAAATATATTCTTGCTTTTTGAGCTGGCAGATCAGGAACACTGATAGTGTGTCACAAATTTTTCTTCAAATATTGTAATTGTCATTGATTTGTGCTGCATCTGCTCTCAAATTTGTCAATTTTGGGTGTTTTTTATGAAGTCAGTCCTTTATCACTTTACTTTTCAAGTGGCAGGCACGCTGACACGCTTCATCACGTTTCAACTAGGCACACAGCCACAAATTTGTCTCCCAAATAAGAACAAGCCTGGAGCACTTGCAAGTCATCTAAACTAATTTGATACAAATTTTTCTTAAAAAAAAAAATAGCTTTTTGAAATATAGCCATTATGTGTGTCTAAAAAACCATGGGCAAGCACCTTTCACCAAATAAAGGGTTATTTGTGGAGCATTTTAAATGTTAAAATACATAAAAATGAGTGAAAGCGCACTGTATGATTAAACTCGGAATTTGTATCCACTGCTTACCATCAGTTTTTACATAGATATACTTGTCACTTTCACTTTGACATAACTTCAGCTGTGTTTACACTATGTTTTAAGCAATTTAAGGTGTGAGTTGTACCAAATGTATTTGACCCAAAACAAATCTGGAACCCTAGCCACTCGAACCTGAAACGAATTTTGAGAGGTTCACTCATCTCTATTTCTGACCAATTTTACCCATACTCTATATTGTCATTTTGCATATTATTGAATGGACTTGAGTAAGATTCTTTCAGTAAGATAGTAAATGTTATAAATTAATATTTTTTTCCACAGAATTCCATCTAAAGTCCATTAATAGTGTCAGGCCAGTTCTAACTACAAGACTATATTGCTGCAATATTAAGTCGGAAGCCATGATGTTGTAAAAAGAGTGGGAATAAATACTCATGGTCCAATGATATGATACCCTGATTAGAAGTCAGTAAAATGTACTTTAAAGTCTTACTGAGTGGAGAAACCACCTCTTATTCTAAAGTAATTGAGTTAAGTTGGGTATGTGGGCAGAAGGAGATGCCTTTCTGAAGGCCTAGCACTGACTAACCTTGTGTTTCTAGATTAGCATATTTGAGAGTGCTGTTTTTCTTACTTGTGTTACAAATGGAACAAGTCCTGCACTGGCACTTCTACATTAGCTAGAGGGCTAGTTGCATTTCATTACAACAAGCGGGACTCCACTGCTATGCCTGAACCTGCATGCTAGTGATCTGCAGGTAGCAAAGATGTAAAATGATGCTCCTGAGCCCCAATGTGTAATCTGTACCTGGCCCCCCAACTATAATGTTTCACTAATAGTACTGATCTCCTTATATTGGGAAGAGACACCATATGGGCTTCTAAGACTCCTGAGCCCAGGTGTGACTGCACCCTCTGCACCCTCTCAAGGTATTCCCTCTCAATGTGTGATGCAGTGCCCCCATAACTCCCTGGGTGCGGTGTCTGTCACAACACCTGGAACTGCATTCATTATGCCCTTGTTTTGAAACTAAAAGAAAAATGGTGTGTACAAGGAATATTAAGGATTTGGGTGAGGAGGTGAGGAGCCTTAAATGAACACCTCCTAAGATCTACAAACATAAATTATTTCAAGATGGAAGCCTTACTTTTTCACAATCACTCACAAAACAAAATGGGTTAAATACTTTTCACCCTTGTAAATGATTATCTATTCTATTATAATGATGATGCATGATGTGTAAGGAAACATCTGATCTATAATACATAGCAATTATGTAGAGTGGAAGTTATTGATCACTAAAAACAACATGAAACATTAAAGGGATTCTATCATTAGATTTAGGCAAATTTGCCTAACGACATGTTGGAATAGCCTTGCATGCGCTGTAGTGAGAAGTGCTGATTCCTACGTAGCGAAGAATAATAAGAGGAGGATATCTTCACATGAAGGGGCGTGCAGCAGCAAGAGGAAGTGGAAAACTGGATATGACAGCGCTGTGCTCGGAGCACAGGGGGAACGTGCCCAAAATTAGCATATGACAATAAATTATTTACTTCAAAAACGGCGTCGGATAAAAGCTACGGTAGGGATAGAATAGCCTTTCTAAATGCTATTCCAACATGTCGGATAGAATCCCTTTAAAATAAATACTACTTTAGGAATAATAGAAAATGATACCTGAAATTTAGATACAATTATTTTGCATTTTCTTGCCAAAACTACTGGTAAGTTTAGGTCCTTATTGGATTGCTGCACTTGGCTATTTTGTTTCTGGTTGTCACACTTTGTAGTTAATTTAAAAAATACTCCTGTGTGCAATAAAATTTGTGATGAGAAGATTCATTGAGATAGGCATGTCATATGATCACTTTGTCGTGAAATAATCACTATTCATTTTAGGTGTAAAAACTTGCTTCTTTAACTATTGATACAGAAATTATGAAACAAGGTTAACACCAACATGGTGTTAGTATTAGGACAAGCAACGGTGGGGTTGTTTGTTTTTAATTTATTATATTATTATGGCATTGCCAAGTGACAACTACAGAATTTGAATAAAAAAATTACATGGTCAGTTGAAAAGTGATAAAGAATTGACTTTATTTAAAAAAATAAAAAGTGACCCTAAAAGGGTGTTGGTATTAGAAGAAGCAATGGCATGGGTTTTTTGAGGTGGGAACCTTTTTTTTAAATCTAATTTTGTTTTTGTTTTTTTATGCCAACACTGTTGCACCAAGTGTGGATTTCTGGCACTGTTGGCAGTGGTGATCGCTGTGATAACAGGAATGGTTGTATAGTATGGAATAATGTGATGGACCAAGCCACAGTAGATGATGTCTGGGTATTTAGGAATAGCAGGCATCAGCAGCAGTACAGTAAGGCCCGTTTCACATCTACTTTCGGGTTTCCGTTCGGGGGAGTCCGCTTGGGGACCCCCCGAACGGAAACCTATACACATAGAAAGTGGTTTACCTGGGAAAAACGCGGACACCATAGGCTATAATGGGGTCCGTGTGGTTTCCACTCGGTGTCCGCCCAAGCAAGCGGAGAGGAAGCACTTTCATGCGGAAACTGAGCGGAAACCACTCGGACCCCATTATAGTCTATAGGGTCCGCGGGTTTCCCGGGTAAACCGCTTTTTTATGCGTATAGGTTTCCGTTCAGGGGGTCCCCAAGCGGAATCCCCAGACGGAAACCCAAATGCAGATGTGAACTGGGCCATAATGGAGACAGAGGCAGTGGCAGATCTATACATTGGCAACAGCAGTGTGAATGTCCTCATGGGTCCATGTCTGACCCATTTTGACTAAAGTAGATTTTTCCACACTTGTGGTGACTTGATGATGCCTTTTCATATAAGTATGGAGAGATGTAGTTCCTACATTTGTTCCTATATGGTCACAGCAAATTTTCTGCTTACAGATATTGCACATTGCCATGGATTTGTCATTTGGCAGTGTAAAAAAATATCCCCACACGGAGATGACCACATGTAGTTTCTGCTGCCAATAACAGAAGTGCTGAAAACCTGTCTGCCAAGAATCTTGGCTTTGAAATAAAACTAAGGTCATGTCTTTAGCCCAACTAGATTTTGAGATATCACTGGTTAAAGCAGTGCTGCATATATTAACTAGTGTGCAGGAGAACATATGCAGTTGACAGTGTGCAGGGAGGAGAAAATTAAGTCAGAAAGCATACTTACCGTTTAACCCCTTATACTGTTTGTTGTGGTCAATGCTAACCACAGAATCTAAGTCGTTTTACAGAAAAAAAGTAAAAATAGAATTTTTTTTAACCTTGTTACTGAAAAAAATACACAAATTAGTATGTTATTTATTCTACATGATAAACACCATAAACCATAAAATTCAGATGCCCGAATTGATTACTAATAAAAATAATATTAATAATAATAAAAACTGATCAAAAGGTCAGATGTACCCACAAAATACAAGGTCTCATAAAGATACAATGAAATAAAATGTAGAAATTTATGAAAACTGGAATGTAGAGAGGGATAAAATGTTACTGGTTTAAGGCTAAAATGATCGATAAAGGGTTAAAATGTACATGTCCCAAGAAATACAGTATATGCCAGCAATATTTATTTGAGCCATAACTTCAAAATCTTCATTTTCAGGTGGATTTTTTAAATTTTATTGTGACTGTTAGAGGGTTAAGTACTATAGGTGTAGAATTGTTGGAAATTCTTAACTTCAGCAAGAGCAAGTGATATTAAATGTGCACGCTAGGATCTATCAGACAACATTTATTGTAGTAGTTGTAGTGTATATATTTTAACCACTATTATAGTGTGTTAACTCTTGGGGAAATATGAACTGGACAAGTATTGTACATTTCTTCATAGATCTATTACAACAATGTGTTTATTATGGTATAGCCTACTGAGATTGCTGCTGTGTTGCATACCTCTTCATAAATGGATAAAGAGATTCATTCACTGCCTGACTAGATGGTTTTATGTATTCTGTGTGGGAATCCATTTCTTTATAAGATGATATTTTTCCTTTTGTGATTTCCATAGTACCTATTTCTTAAGGCATAACTATTTGAGGTGAAAAGGTTAGTGGTCACGATCAGGTGTTATTTTCATTTTTGTAGTTCCATAGTTGATATTTACAGTAGAATAACTAAACGAGGTGCAAAAGTTGTTGGTCACACTCAGATCTTTCAGCCTGAGTGGGCCCAAAATGTTCCTCTGCCCCATGGGAAAAAGGCAGTACTATAAATTACTGTACAAATGATTGTCGTGGGAATCCTCGCTACAGTTTTTGTAGGGGCTTAAAGTTACCACTCTTGCTATTTGGTACCATGTCTAAGGAGCATGACATGACTTTTAATTATCAGAAAGATAATATTGTAGATAACAAAAAAACATTTCTTTTTTGTATGGTATTAATAATAATCGGTTTCAACAAATGGAAATCATAATTTTTACAAAATGTAAATGGTGCAGTTGTAGTGTTAGACATATATTTGTGGAATAACGCAAATACATGATATTTCACATGACAATGTGTATAGTATTCTGCAATTTTATTTAAGGTGTTCCACTTTAGTATTGTGGTCTATTTTGGCTTTCTGGATGTGGTGTTCTTTTCCATTATTTTTCCAATATTTTTTCGTATCAAATATAATAATTTGTTACAAAAAAATGCAGTTTAAAACAGAAGTTTACATACACTATATAAAAAGACACATATGCATGTTTTTCTCACTATCTGACATGAAATCAGAATAAACCTTTCCCGTTTTAGGTCAATTAGGATTACCAAAATTATTCATATTTGCCAAATGCCAGAATAATGAGAGAGAGATAATTTTTAAGGCATTTTTATTACTTTCTACAAAGTCAAAAGTTTACATACATTTCATTAGTATTTGTCACCATTGCCCTTAAACTGTATGACTTGGGTCAAACGTTTTGGATATCCTTCCACAAGCTTCTCACAATAGTTGATATGAATCTGGGCCCATTCCTCCTGACAGAACTGGTGTAACTGAGTCATGTTTGTAGGTCGCCTTGCTCACACCTGCCTTTTCAGCTTTGCCCATAAATTTTCAATAGGATTGAGATCAGGGCTTTGTGATGGCGACTCCAAAAGAATAACTTTTTTTATCCTTAAGCCACGTTGTAACCAGTTTGGCAGTATGCTTCAGGTCATTGTCCATTTGGAAGACCCGTTTGCGCCCAAGCTTTAACTTCCTGGCTGATGTCTTGAGATGTTGCTTCAGTATTGCCACATAATGTTCTTTCCTCATGATGCCATCTATTTTGTGAAGTGCACCTGTCCCTCCTGCAGCAAAACAACCCCACAACATGATGCTGCCACCCTGTGTTTCACAGTTGGGATGGTGTTCTCAGGCTTGCAAGCTGAAAACACCATCTTCTACATTTTTCCTCCAAACGTAATGATGGTCATTATGGCCAAACAGTTCAATTTTAGTTTTGTCAGACCACAGGACATGTCTCCAAAAATTAAGGTCTTTGTTCCTGTGTGCATTTGCAAACATTAATCTGGCTTTTTTATGTTTCTTTTGTAGTAATGTCTTCTTCCTGGCAGAGTGGCCTTTCAGCCCATGTCGATACAGTTCATTTCACTGTGGATAATGACACACTCTTCAGTCAGCATCTTCACAAGGTCTTTTGCTTTTGTTCTTGGGTTGATATGCACATTTCGTACCAATGCACGTTCATCTTTGGGACACAGAACCTGTCTCCTTCCTGAGTTGTATGATGGCTGGACATTCCCATCTTGTTTGTACTTTGTGCGTATAATTGTTTGTACAGATGAACGAGGCACCTTCAGGTATCCGGAAATTGCACTCAAGGATGAACCAGACTTGTGCAATTCCACAATTTTCTTGATATCTTGGCTAATTTCTTTAGACTTTCCCATGAAGTTCCACAAAAAAGCAGTGTTTCAGGTGTGCCTTAAAATACATCAACAGGTGTTTCTCTAATTAACACAGATGTTGCCAATAAACCTATCAGAAGCTTCCAAAGACATGACATCATCATATGGGCTGTCTCAAATTGTTTAAAGGCATAGTAATCTTAGTGTGTGTAAACTTTTGACTTTGCAGAAAGTAATAAAAATGCCTTAAAAAATGCTCTCTTTCTCATTCTGTATCCATTGACAACAGTGCTCAAACAGTGGTAGAGATAGGGGATTTCATTGGGCTTGTTCTAGTGACATATATACTTTTGCTGATTGCTTTCAATAGGTGACACTGGTATTTTTTTTTACTTACTTTTATATGAAATATGATTGTTATTTTGGGAATACCTCTTTAAAGAGATAGTCCTGAAAGAATTTAAAATCTTTCAGAACTTCAGTGGTACCTCTCAATAAAATATAGGAGATTCCATCAGGCAAAGTCACTGTGTATCACTTTTTAAAGCTTGGGGAAGTTGTAGCAATACAGAAATTAAGATAAGATCAATGAGGTTTTGTACATGCTGGGGATACTGCAGCAAAGAATTTGAGATTTATGACATTTATCTTACAGAGAATCTTGTCCTCTGTATTCAGTGTACTATCAGCTTTGCAGTGGTATATAACATTGCATATGTTAGAGGATATGAAAGGTCCTGTTTAAAGTCAGAGACAGTAGAAAATTGGTCTAGAAGATGGAAGAGATTGAGGAGAGAGGTTAACAGCTTGGTAAGGTTGAGTAGGAGGTCATCAGGGAATATACTGGTTTTATATTTTTTGGAGACTATAGAAGCTCCTACTACATGTGCATCTCAATAATTTAGAATATCTTTGAAACGTCCATTCATTTCAGTAATTCAGTAATACAATTCATAATCAGCGTCTTCCAAAAGACAGAGTGGGCATATGTCATCAAAATGTTAGTAGCCTACAAAAGACAGGCATGTTTTACAATTATTGTTGAATCTACAGGGGGTATTCCTACAGCAGTACTCATTATATTCAGAGCTAAAATGGAGTGCAGAAATTAAGGGAGCTGTGCTATGTTTCCTTGACAGGGGATCAGAGCTTCCAGTTTTGATGGGCCCTTGGGTGACAGAGTCTCGGTGGGCCTACTGTTAGTTGTGGTCAGAGGCACAATCAGTGATCAGTGATTCACGAAGTAAATCATATCTGCTCCTCCTGCTCTGACTTTATCTTCTGTTTAAAACAAGAACAAGCAAGACAAAAGAAAGCTTCTCTCTTTTTTTATAACATTGCGGTGAATGTTGATGGATGCAAACGGTGGGTGTGCCATCTACATGTGTCATTCTGCCAGAACAAACTGAAAAGGGTGAATCTAGCCTAATTTGTACAGTACTGTAAGTATTGGTTGGATATATACATTAAAACAATTACCATACATATTAAACAATAATTGTAGTCTTCATACACTTTTTAACAAACCTTTAACAGTAAAAAGAAAACACAGTTTAAGCTTTGTTTATATCTGCATTGTGGATTCTGTTATACAATGGGTACGGAAAGTATTCAGACCCCTTTAAATTTTTCACTTTGTTTCATTGCAGCCATTTTCTAAAAGCAAAAAAGTTCATTTTATTTCTCATTAATGTACACTCAGCACCCCATCTTGACAGAAAAAAAAAAAGAAATGTAGATATTTTGGCAAATTTATTAAAAAAGAAAAACTGAAATATCACATGGTCATAAGTAATTTAATAAAAAATAAAGAAAAAATCTGCCACCAGTTTAATGCCCCCTTCATCTGCCACCATTTTAATGTCCCCTCTTCATCTGCCCCCAGTTTAATGTTCCCCTTCATCTGCCACCAGTTTAATGTCCCCTCTTCATCTGCCCCCAGTTTAATGCCCCCTTCATCTTCCCCCAGTTTAATGCCCCCTTCATCTGCCCCCAGTTTAATGTTTAATGTGTAAACATAGGGGCAGAATGCTAATTACTCCTGCTCGCAAGTTAGGCCATCAATAAGAGATCAATGGGGGTCCACCATCTGTGACCCTGTTGCTCAGCTATGTGAAGGGGCTGCTTGACTATTATGAGCACTGTGACCTCTTCACTTCGCATGCCATCTGATTCATAAAAGCCGTGCAATATATAGTAATTACTGACTTATCCCATTGACTTCCATGATACACAGGTGTAATTACATTATACAGTCAATAAGAATCAAATGGCAAGCAATGTAAACAGTGAAGAGGTCCTGGTTGTCTTGCACACTCTGTAGCCTATTCATTAGCTGATAAGTGGGGGTTCTGGGTGTCATACCCCCATTGATCTTTTATTAATGACCTATGCTGAGGTCATCAATAAAAATGAACTGGAATCTTTAAATATATGTTATCTAAAATGGCTCAGTATAGACTTCAGCCAAGGATAGGTGAGCAGGCATTTCCAGGTATTTGCAGCTTTCACTTCAACTAGTGTGTGCATGTGAACATGTGCAGCTGCAAGAAGGCAAGAATGATTCCTGATTCTCATGTCCCTGTGACTTCATGTAACCTTAGTGGAGGGGGTTCCATGGACTTTTGTTCAGGATATCTCCTCTTGCCATCATCATTCAGACAGAATACTCGCCTTAGATGTGCAGTCAATGCAGCCAAAATACAAGTTCTCATAAGGCTACATTGAAATAAAATTTATGAAAGCGGGAATGCAGACAGGGATAAAATGTTACTGTTTTAAGGCTAAAAGTTAATTTCCTAAAAGGTTAAAATGTACATAAGACACAGCAATATTTACTTTGGCTATAAATTCAAGATCTGCAATAAAAAAGTGACATTTTTGGGAGGATTTTTGCAATTTTAATGTGACTGTTAGGATGTTAAATTCTAGTCGCTAATGAAATTCATTAGTATTCATAAGTAACCTTCAAACCTATAGGAGAACCAATGCCACAGTTACATCTAGAACATTAAGATGGAAAGTTACTTTATTTCCCTCTATATTCACTTCATTTGAGATGGAAAGCCAGGCACTTTACTTGAGATTGCTTAAGGCATACAGGGAGACATGAGAATAAGATTAAAGGACTTGTGCTATGCAGTGTGCAGCAAATGTTTTCTGTGTTAGTGGGGAGTTAGGAGGAATACTACTGTAATGTGTGTAGTAAGAGCATATTACTTTTTATTAATGTTTGCAAAAAGATAATGCAACATAGAATTGTTATGATAGTTCAAACTATATTATTTATGTTGTGTTGATCCAGAAGAAGGCATAAACAACATTTAAGTCAAGCAATATTCTGTTTGTCAAACATGACAATTAAGTAACAACATCTGACACTTTTTTAATGAAAACTTTTTATGATTTTGCATCTCAGGCATCCTCTTATTTATGAGCAGCGATCGGTGAATACCCGATTTATACCTGGTTTAGGGGCCTTGTGAGAAGAATTATGGCATTGGTACAATTCATACTATATTGATATTAACATTTCATTTGTATTTGTATGTTTTTATTCATTGGATTTGACCATTTTTTGCAGAACACCCATTTCAACTTAAGATATTGTCCTTTATCATATTTATATATATTGAATATAAGCGCTTGGCTGTCTGTTATCCTACAGTATTATATTACATATTTATTTATTGCTGGATCTGTGATGGGTAATCTATGAACATATACTGCTCATATCTGCAGGGATGACTGGTATCTTATTTTGCTTATCTTTTACTACAAAACAGAGAGAGAATTACATTGTAGAATTTACCTTAATAGCGACATCCATCAAATGTTTCCAATCTAACCATCTAAACTAATACCAATGCATGCGCAATGGACATGCGTATTTCCTAGCTGCTATTTTTACTGGCTCTTGAGGTTTTTATGGGTATTTCCCTTATTGTAAGCATTTTCCTTTCTAATTAAGTCTTGAGCATTGATTTATATTGGTTATCATCTGAACTTTTCTTCAGTACAGAATTCAAGGTAATATTTATAGTCTTGCAACTGTTTATATATTCCATTCTAAAACACAGAGTAAGGCATACTGTGTAATTGGAAATGTTCTAAACATTGGAGGAATGCAAATATACACATTGCCAATAACAATAGGCAGAGAATCAAAACTATAAAAAACACACTTTTTACAGTAATCCCTACCTGCCCCAACACTCCCCTGAGCACATGGTTAATAACCATACTCTTATAACTCCTCCAATATTATTTGAATATCTTGTTTATCAAATAAAAATCCCAACAATTTACTCCATCCTTGCTTCTCACTATATTCTTTTAAAATTAATATCCATAAAGTGGTGAAAAAAAAAAAAAAAAAAAAAAACCCAAAAAATAAAATTTGTATGAAAAATACCAAATTTTGGGCATTTATTAATGACTCTATATTTGCATGTTGATCCATACCAGTTGCTTCTATACTAACATCAAAGGTTCTAAAGGACATTTTCCATTATAAAAATTTTATGGGGAAATCATGTTAGTGTGAATTTTACATCAATGTATAATTATGTTTCTCCAGTGAAAATATTACTAATAATCCTTAACTGGTATAAAAATTATTTTATTAATTATATTTCTATTACATTAGATACATTATATTGTATTACATCACCAACATATTCCATCCCACAGAAGTGCCAACTTTCCACTATACACCTAGGGATCAATTCAACCAATGCAGGATATTCTCCTACTAACAGCCACCTATTTGCAAAGGGTGTGATTCTGAACATCACAGCACGGTTTCTCCAAACCTTCCACATATCTGCAAATAATAGCAAAGTTTTATAAGTATTAGGCAAATCTATATCGTGAGCATTAGGATAAGATAAGATAAGATAATCCTTTAATAGTCCCACTGTGGGGAAATTCAGTGTGTTACAGCAGCATAGATAATACAAATACAAATACAAAAGCTCCCCTCTACTTTGGCCATCTTCAATGTTGGACCAGACCTCGCGTGAGCCAGGCCAGTGTCGCAACGCATAATGAAGTCTCTGAAGCCTGCCGGAGCACAGGAGAGGTAAGTAACAGTGTTTTTATGTTCCCTCACCTCCCCTGGGCCTCCAATCTGAAACGACACCGGAGTATAATGATAGCAGTGTTTGTGGGGTTCACGGAACGTGGCCTTACTTACCAATCGGTAAGTAAATAGGGCCCATTACCTGCTGGTGTTACTTCAGCAGGTAACGACCTATTAAAAAAAAAAAAAGCATTGGGGGCCCTCTGGGCCCCCTAATGTCCCAGGCCCTGTGGCAGCCGCTACCGCGGCTACCCCGGTAATTACGCCCCTGGTACAGATATAAAGGTAAAGGTAAAAGTAGTAGAAGGGATATCACAACTTAAGATACTTTCAGTTCTCTGTATGGAATGATCTCCACTTAGGTCGGTGTTGGTTGTACAGCCTAACCACAGCGGGGAGGAAATACTTCCAATAGCACTCCTTCTCACACTTAGGGTGAAGCAGTCGGTTACTGACAGTACTGCTCAGTGCTATCACGGTCTCATGCATGGGATGGGAGTTATTCTCCAGCATGGAGCTCACCACGGACAGTATCTTTCTGTCACCCACCACCTGCACTGTGTCCAAGGGGCTCCCCAGGACAGAACTGACCCTTCTAATCAGCTTGTTGAGTCTATTCCTATCCCTGGTTGATATGCTGCTCCTCCAGGAGGCCACTCTGAACAAGATGGCTGATGCCACTACAGAGTTTAAAAAGACCCTCAGAAGTGCCCTCTGGACTCCAAGGGTTCTCCGCCTCCTAAGCAGGTAGAGCCTGTTGTGGCCCTTTCTGTACAGTGCATCCATGTGATCTGCCCAGTCCAGGTTATTATTGAGTAGCACACCCAGGTACTTATAGGTTTTGACAATCTCAGTGCCCGTCCCCTGGATGTCCACTGGTTTAGGAGGGTATCTGCATTTACAAAAGTCCAACACCATCTCCTTGGTCTTCCCAGCATTAATCCTAAGGTGGTTCTGCTGGCACCAGTCCAGAAAGTCAAGGTTAAATTCTCTGTAATCCCTGTCATCTTTGTCTGTGATGAGGCTTACTATTGCAGAGACATCAGAATACTTCTGTAAGTAACAGCTAGATGAGTTGCACCTAAAATCAGCAATGTACAGTGTGAAGAGGAAAGGGGAAGAACTGTACCTTGAGGTTCCCCCGTATTACAGATCACGGTGTCTGACACACAGTCCTGGGCTCTCACATACTGAGGTTGGTCTGTGAGGTAGACTAGGATTCAGTTGGAGAGGTGGTGGTCAACTCCAACAAGGGCCAGCTTGTCTCTCAGTAGCCCTGGCTGTATGGTGTTAAAGGAACTGGAGAAACCAAAGAACATTATTCTCACATTATTCTCCCTGGTTTCTCCAGGTGAGAAAGAGCTATGTGTAGAAGGTGGATGATGGCATCATCCACCCCAATACCCGGCCGATAAGCAAACTGGAGAAGGTCCATAGCCGAACTCACTAGAGGGCAGAGATGTTTGAGAACCAATCTCTCTAAGACCTTCATCAAGTGGGATGTCAATGCTGTCTGTGTCCAGATATTGACTTAAGACTTTTCCAGACTTCACTAATGTTTTTGTGTTCCATTTGCTCTTCCATCTTTCTCTTATAATTGGCTTTTCCCTCCCGGGTTTGATGCCTCAGCTCCTTTTGCACATCCCTGTCTTTCCTTGTCTCCTGATCTAAATATCATCTTTTTCTCCTTGAGAAGAGCTTTTATATCAGGGTTAATCCATGGTTTGTTGTTAGAGAAGAACCTCACTACTTTTGTGGGTACTGTGTTGTCCACACAAAAATTAATGTAGTCCGTTAATGCAGTGTGTGAGACCTTCCAGGTCTTCCCCATAGGAGTCCTGCAGCTCTTCCCATGCAGTTGTGTCAAAACAATCCCTCAAAGCCTCATCACGCTCCTCGGATCATATCCTCACTGTACGGGTGACAGCTGGTTCTCTACGTACAAGTGGCTTGTACACAGGTCGAAGATGCACCAGGTTGTTCTCACTGGCATACTCCGGCTTGTAGGACCTCACAGGAAGCTTCAGATTTCGCAGAGGGGGGGGGGGAGACATATGCAGCTATCAAAATAACATGCGATAGTTCCCTCAGTAAATAGAAAGATCTCATGCTCACAGCTAATAGTTCAATGTCCTTACAGTAAGTTTGCTACTTAATCACAATGTGACTAGAGTTACACCATGTATCATTCAGAAATATCGCCAGACCTTCTCCTTTTCTTTTATCACTCTCCCTTGTCCTGTCCGCCCGAAGGAGTTTAAAGCCATCCAATGAGACAAGAGTGTCCAGAGTAACTTCGATAAGCCAAGTCTCTGTAAACAGCATCATGCTGCACTCCCAAAATTCCTGATGATGCCTGGTCAGCGCTGCCAGTTCGTCCATCTTATTCGCAAGAGATCTCACATTGCCCATAATGATGGAGGGGAGAACAGGTCTATAACATTTACTCCCAGCCCTCCGAAGGGCTCCAGCTCTACAACCTCTTCTCTTTTACTTCCTTATTTCCTGAGAGATGTCTGGTCTAGTAGCATGCAGCCCTGCTGTGTCCCTAAGCTGCAGCAGCTCCTCCCTAGAGTAGACAATAGAATCCTGGATACATACAGGAACTCCAGACACAATAGTTCCCAGTGAAAACAGAATAAAAAGTACTGCAAAGGTAAAAGTCCAAGTCTTCATATGGTTATTGATAGTGCAATGCCCCTTAAGTACGGTAATAAGAAAAAAAAGAAAGGAAAAGAAGAGAAAGCTCAAGGTGAGCAGGAGCTGCTGTAACAGGATACCACTCCAGTGGCACCATCTGGAAAAATCAATCTCCTCAAAATAAATGAATAATGCCTAGCTTTTTTAATTTCTGTATTAACAAAATAAGATGACCCCATATCCATTCTATGAAATATCCCATCAGATAGGCCCAGTTATAATATCTCAGATTTGTAAAGGCACTTCCTCTTACCCTCTCGAAAGAAATTCCAGAAGGGAATATTCTAATTCCTTTATTTCTTTTTACTGCATAATATACAGAATCATCTAAATAGAGTAAAAAAATCTTTACTAATAATACCATTTTTATATGATTCCTGATATATTAAGAGGAAGTCCTCTCCAATTCTGAATATATTTCTTTATCATGGGTAACAAAGACCTAAATTTATTTCTGTCAATTACCTCCTTTGTACATCCTATTTTCAATCCCAAATAAGTAATGACCTCAGAGACTATTTTAAAACCGTGTTTCAGAAGATTTTCATTCTGTTGGTTACTCTGATTTTTATTTAGTAAAAGTATCTTAGTTTTTTCCCTATTAATTTCAAAACCTGAAACCTGATTTGTATATATTCAACATATCTGTTATTTTACACAAATCCATGTATACAGTACTTTATTGAAAGACCACAAGGTCATCTGCTAACATGGCCAATTTCATTTCTTCAAAGTGACCTTTCAATCAGTTCAATACATAGGTTGAACAAAATATGACAAGGGGCATCCCTGCCTAGTACCGCTTGATAACTTAAACCTTGTTTAACCCCTTTTACGGCAGATGCCGAGTATTTAAATATGGCAGGCGCTCGGGAGCCATAGCCGCCGGGTCTTTGCTGTATTATACATTAAAGCTCCCCCATTTTCCTACCTTAATTTTGGGGAGGATCGCCACGGTAAAAAAAAAATCTGGTTTTTTTGCTGTTTCGCATCCCCATACATAGAAATATAAAAAAGTTATAAGTATCAGAATATGACGACTCTAAAATTATTTATTTTTTTTTGCAAAGTTTTGGATTTCGTTAAGGCAGGGGTGTCCAAACTTTGGGCCAGATTTGGAGAGGTAAAAATGTGCGGGGGTCAACCATTCAGCCTAACATTCTTTTAACCATTAAAGAAGACCTTTCGCATCCTCATAGATGTATGGTATTATCTATGAGGACATAAAAGGTCCTCTTTAAGATTAAATGCAAATTAACAATTTTATGAATTTTTATAGCAAGTGGCATACTCTTAATTTCTTCACACAGAGCTCAAAAATTAGCCCCCATCACTGCCCCAAACACATTATAATGGTCCCATCATTGGTCCCCATGCATACAGTACGGTCCTGCTCTGTCTCTCTGCTCCAGGCGCACTGTTGTGATGTCATGTGCACCCTGAGGATGACGAAGCGGGAGGCGCCACAGGACAGACAAACTATCAGCAGCAGAATCGGGTCGGCTGCACCACTTCTCCCTGGTTCTGCCGATCCGGTTTTAACAACCAGATCGGCAGAACCAGGCTGCATTCACTTACTGCTCCCTGCACCTGCTCGCGGCCTCCTCTTCCCTCTTCAACCTTCAATGGGACCTGTGTGCCACATTTCAGGTCACGATGGCGTAATGTGTGGCGCATGGGGGCCCAGTGGCTGAAGAGGGAAGAGGAGGTCACGAGCAGTAAGGTAAGTTAATAGGGGCTGTCACTGGACCTCTACTGCCTATTAAAAAAGAAGTGGGGATGCGGTAGGGCCCCCTAAAGGCAACAGTGCTGGTGAGCTGGGTGAAATTTGGACACTGGCCGCATTTGGCCATGGGCTGGACTTTGGACCTTGCTTGCTTTAAGGGGTTAAAATGTAAATAAAACTATATAAATGTAGTATCCTGAAATTGTACTGAAACATGGAATACAGGTGACATGTCATTTTGGCTGGACAGTGAACACCATAAAAACAAAGCCCGTAAGAAAGTCATACAAATGCATACAAATGCACTTTTTCTCCAATTCCACCTCATTTTAAATTTTTTTTCCAGATTCCCAGTACATTGTACAGAATAATATATGGTACCATTATGAAGAACAATTTGTCCCGCAAACATTAAGCCGTCGTTTGGCTCTGCGAATGGAAAAATCAAAAAGTTATGGTAGATGTGGTTTGGAAGACAGGGAGTCAAAAACAAAAATCGAAAATCAAAAAATGCCTGTGGTGAGAAGGGGTTAATAATCCCTGGCATACAGATTTAGGATATGGGATATTTACCAACTTTATTCCTATACTTATAACATTCAAAATTTTTCTTAGATTTTGTAAACAGTGCTATCTTATTCAAATAATATTCATACAATGCCTTCTTCTCCAGCAGGTGCATATTTAAATTGGCTACGTTTAAATAATTCCTGCCTAACATTTTTTTATTGAAGAAAGCTATGTCAGATATAATTTTATGACCATTTTAGTTGCTTCCCAAAATAGAGTTGGATTCTCTAGATGATGTTGATAGTTAAAAAAATAGTCTTTACGTGTAAATAGTCTTTAATATTTGTAAAAATTCTTTGTCACTACAGAGAGATGAAGAAAAACACCACAGTGTATGACCATTTATTAATGCACAATTAAGTACATTATTATCCATTAATGTACTTAACGTACAATAGATAGACCAAGAATAGCATGATCTGACATTATTATCTAACTAATTTTCACGTCTAGTACGTTTGTTATTTAACTCTCGGAAATTAAGATATTATCTATCCTTGATAATATATTGGAAAGGAAAGTAGATATATTATTGTTGCACTGGTTTCAGGTATTGCCAAATATTAATCATGACTGTATTACTAATCAAATCCTTAAGATCAATCTCATTCACTTGCTGCCCAGATTCTAGTTATATCCTCTCCATTAATTAATCTACTGTTGTATTAAAATCATCTGCAATAACTTTATATCTAGTCTCATCTACCATAATCCATTTTCTTAATCCCCCCACCCAAAAAAAAAAAACCCCTTCAATGTGTCGACAGCAGCATCACACAGCAAGGAAATATTGATTATTCCCAAACACGCTCCGTCTTTTTGACTGGCGCTACCGCAGCATGGACAAGCAATGGGTTTCTATTGAGGCTGATCTGTTATTGGTCCCCCTCCCCTCATTGCCGTGGATTCCGCCTCATTTCCGCCCGAGATCCGTCAGGCACTCGTTCCTCTCTTCACACTTCCTTAAGACCTGGGATTCAGTTTGTTCCAGCGGGAGAGTGGCCAGAGTCCCTGGCCCCCTTAGTCCTCTCTTTATCAATCCTATGTTTCCACCGGGCTGCTCCACAGATATATTTCTTTGTTGGCGAAGCGGCGACGACGTTAGACTTAGACAGGTCGCTGGGGATCCGCCCCTTCCTCTGTTGGCCCAGCTGAGCACTTCTCACCTGGACCTTCATTTATCCTGGCTGGAGTATGGTCAACTTACGGCCTTCCTGCGGAAATTCTCTTTGTCCCCTCTTCTTTCCTCTGCCATGACTGACCTGGAGTCCATCCTTTCCCACAATGACTCTTCCCCGCGCGCACTCTCGGTTCTTTACAGCGTTCTTCTCCGAGATGCTGCCCTGAAGCCCCCCTCTTACACAGGCCCCTGGGACTCAGAGCTTCGTGCGGGCCTCTCCCCTACTGACTGGGATAGGGTTTTCCTGTTCACACACAAGCTTCCGTTGCCCTGCAGTGTGCAAGAAAAGAATTTCAAGATCCTGTCTCAGTGGTAGCGGTGCCCTGATTACCTCCACAGAATTTATCCTGCTGTGACTGACCAGTGTTGGCGCTGTGGTACTGAGAAAGGCACCCTATATCACATCTGGTGGGAGTGTGACGTTCTCAGGCTGTGAGATGCTGTGTTCGCTCTGTATGCTAAAGTGTGTGGTCGCACCATCACAGCAACTCCCCAACTGGCCCCTCTTTCAGTTGTCCCTAGCAGGATGTCTGCGGTGAAAAAAGACCTCCTGCGACACTTTTTCACGGCTGCTAGAACCGTCATTCCCAGGCAGTGGCGAAGCACTGTTTTGCCCTCCCTGGTTGAATTTCTTCAGGAGCTTCTCCTCATAAGGAGAATGGAGGCCCTGGTGGCGGAGGATTCCCCCGACCCCTCCAAATTTGATGCTCTCTGGAGGCCTTGGGTGGTGTTACAGGAATCGTCTGAGTTCTCTTCCTTCTTTGCCTGATATAGTGATACCTTGACTACTTCTTTCTTCCCTTTTTCTCTCTTCCGTCCTTTGGAGGAGGTCATTGGTCACTCTTCCATCTCACTGTTTCCCTCTCTCCCTCCCTTTTTTTTTTCTCTAGTGTATGTTTTCCTGATTGTAGTTCCAAATCTGTGTTCCTTTGTCTGTTTGTTCTTCTCCCATTACTTTTAAGATATTGCTTTATGGTCCCGTATATCTGGGCCTTCAGTTCCTCTGTTATTGCACTGTGCTTCACAGCGTTAGCTTGGGTCTTATCCCAAGCTTCTTGTTTATAGGCTAGGCCTGCGTCATTTGTTTGCTCACACTATTTTGTTTTCTTTTTCCACTGTACTTAAAAAATCTTTAATAAACTTTGATTAAACATAATTATCCCAAACACAGACTAAGCTCACATTGGCAGAGTCTCCTTTGGAGACTCTTTTGCAATGTCCACCTGAAATCGGTGAATGATAAAGTACTGCACGAAGGAACTTTGCTGGTTTCAGATTTTAAAAAAATTTCAACCCAACGGACACCATTGTAATAGCTAGCTTAGTGGTCCGCCTCTCTGTTGTTCTGGTTCTCCAGTGTAACACAACAAAAAAATCATACTCCTTTTGTGCATTACAAAGAAAAAAAAAACAGCATGAGGCTAAGGCCCCGCGTATCGAGCCGCAGCCAAAAAATGCTCCAGGAAAGACATAGCCAGAAACGCATCACGTTTTTTTACACAGTGGTTTTTGGCTGCGGCTTGCTACGTGGTGCCTTAGCCGCTTGCTGTGTTTTTTGCTGTTTTTCCTCTGCGGACTTTCTGCCTCTATTATACCTATATGGAAAATGCCATGGTTTCTGTAGGTATAATTGACATGCTGTGATTTACAAAAATGTGATTGGAGTCTGCAATCCCAAAACTAAAGAATTTTTTTCCTTAACAAAGCATCTTAACTGCTTTGGTGCAATTGTATTTGGTACGCCTATTAAGCGTATATTACATTTCGCCTGATTCTCCAGATCATTCACCTTTTCCAAGAGAGCTTCATTTTGCCTTGTTAATTCACTACATTTAACATACAGTTCTTCTAATTCTTCCTCCATACTAGATAATTTATTTTCCACTTGCTCCAGCCTATCTTAGTAAGAATTTAACTCATTCTTCAGCTCTGTAAGGCAATTAGTTATAGACTTATTCATTATATCTGTAAGTTTTGCAAGTATTTCTTGTGCCACCATAATTATCTTTTTCCATTATTATATTGCAGCCAATCAGCTGTATCATTGTCAGAGCTCAAAATATTTGACTGGCGTCCCACACGTTGTCTTGTAATTGATGAACTAAATTTACCAGAATCTCTTCCATTGTCCATCAGCAACGATCTTGTAGCTTTACTCACTAATTTCCCTCCTTTCAGCACATCTTAACACATATATTTCTTGTGGTCAAACCAAGAGAAACGCAGCTGTTGCAGCTGTAAACCAAGACTGCTTCCAGCGCTGCTGTTATCCAACAATCAGCACTCTGCTCCAGACAGGGCAGGACAAACAGGCCCAGCATTCAGCAGATGTGCAACACCCCGCACCCATTGCTTGTGTCTCGGCAGAAGATCAATGACCAGGGGGGAAAGCAGTAAGCTTGAAGCAGGGCATCCTGGTGCATGGTATGAAAGTCACACCTCCCACATGTTGCAGCCCTGCTAGCCAAACAGAAAACTCCAAACCTTGGATGTGAATAGAGAATATTAAAGAAATCATAAATCATGTTCTAAAGCTAAATAAACCATGTGATGATGCTATCTTACACTTTATTCCTTTAGTGAGCTGTCTGTTTCAGGCCTTAATGATCTCAAACCATTTTTTGCATTTTTCCATCGATACACACCAAATAACTTTTCTATTTTTCCATCACTGTACCTGTGTGAGGGCTTTCTTTCTGGAAAGGAAGTTTAAGTTTTACTACTTTTGCAAAGCAAAAAAACATTTTTTGTAATAGCAATTTTTTTTTTTTTTGCATTGTCACTTTCCAAGACCCATAACATATTTTTTTTTGTCAACAGAGTTTTGTGAGGGTTTATTTTTTGTGGGAAGACCTAACACTTTTATTAATGCCTTTTTGGAGAACATAACACTTTTTGATTGCTTTGTATAATGTGATTATTAATGTGTTATTATGATTTTACTGTGTTTCTTCTGATTTCCCCTTAAAATTGCTTAACAATTCCCTACAATGTTCCCAGAGTATTAGCATCTTCTTCTTTCACAGATTTTGCCATTGTGTCATGACACCTCTTTAGTAATTGAATACTGTGAAAAGACCAAGTCCGATATTTTCTTGGATGGTCTATATGATTATATTAACAAAGCATAGATGTGTCCACACTTGATTAAGGATTCCAACTGTCTTGAAACCAAGACACCCTCCTCCAATGTGTGGTCACACATAAACAAAGCATATTGTTTTGTGATAACTTGCCACAAAATTATGTTGTGTTTAGAAAAGCTGCTAAACTTGTGATTCATATATCTGGATATGTCTATCCAAGAGGACATGTAAGAGAAGTAACACATCTCTAGCTATGGAGAACCTTGCACATGTTCTCTAGGATCACCTTTTAGTGCAGAATATGATTGGCCAAAAATTATAGCCATTATTCATTGTTATATTTTTAACCCCTTAACGACCCTGGATGTACTATTACGTCCCTGGGTCGAGGTAGTTAGTGCACACGGGCATAATATTGTGCCCATGGCCGACCACCCACTCACTATCTGAGTGGGCGGCATCGGAAGCGGGTGTTAGCTGTAACTGACAGCTAACAACCTGCTCCATAACCCCTGGTCAGAGCTGAGCTCCGATCAGGGGTTTTAACCCCTTGTATGCTGTGGTCAAACATGACCGCGGCATACAAGGGGTACCGCGATGTATATAACCCTCTCGGTACTCCCACCATGAGATCAGGGGGTGCTGTTATCTATTTTCTGTATCCCGGGGTCTGGCCAGTGACCCCAGGCTGATACAAGCCCCCAGTACCTGGTTAATCCTGCTGAGATGTCAGGAAGTCAGCCTATGTTTTGTTTTGTTTTGTTTTGTTTGTTTGAGTTGGAAGGGACCTCAAGGGCCATCGAGTCCAACCCCCTGCAAAAGCAGGAATTCCTAGATCATCCCAGCTATATACCTATCCAGATTCCGCTTGAAGATTTCAATTGATGAAGAACCCACCACCTCCCGTGGCAGCCTATTCCACTCCCTCACTACCCTTACTGTTAGAAAGTTTTTCCTAATGTCTAATCTGAATCTCCTTCCCCTTAGTTTCATCCCATTACTTCTTGTGCTTCCTTCTGCTAATGAGAATAGGGTAGATCCCTCTGCACTGTGACAACCTTTCAGATATTTAAATACCGCTATTAAGTCTCCCCTTAGCCTTCTCTTCTGCAAACTAAGCAGTCCCAATTCTTTTAGCCTTTCTTCGTAGGACATGGTTTGTAGACCTTCCACCATTTTGGTTGCTCTTCTCTGGACCTGCTCCAATAAATCGATGTCTTTCTTAAACTGGGGAGCCCAGAACTGTACACAGTATTCCAGGTGGGGTCTGACCAGGGCAGAGTACAGCGGAATAATTACCTCTCTTGATCTAGCTTCAATGCTCATCTTGATACATCCTAGAATTTGGTTAGCCTTTTTATCCACCGCACCGCACTGTTGACTCATGTTGAATTTGTGATCTATTATTATGCCCAGATCCTTTTCCCCTGTACTCTCACTTAGTACTATTCCTCCCATACTATATATGCTTCTTGCATTTCTGTTACCCAGATGTAGAACTTTGCATTTGTCCCTGTTGAATACCATTTTGTTCACCTCAGCCCATTGTTCCAGTGTGTCTAAGTCCTTTTGGATGCACTCTCTCTCCTCTCTAGTGTTGGCCATTCCTCCTATCTTTGTATCATCTGCAAATTTTATTAGTTCCCCATTAATCCCATCATCCAGATCATTTATAAAAATATTAAAAAGTACTGGGCCCAGGACAGAGCCCTGCGGCACCCCGCTTTTTACTTTCTTCCAGTTTGATGTATAGCCATTTAGAATTACTCGTTGTGCCCGATCATTTAGCCAATTGTGAACCCACCTTACTGATGTTTTATCAAAGCCATACTTGATCATTTTTTCAATAAGAATGTTATGTGATACTTTATCAAAGGCCTTACTAAAGTCAAGATATACTATGTCCACTGCATTCCCCTGGTCCAACCATTCAGTGACTTTATTATAGAAGGAAATAAGATTAGTCTGACAAGATTTATTAGGCATAAAGCCGTGCTGGCTCTGATTAATTAAAGCCTTCCCATCCAGGTACCTAATTAAATGTTCTTTAATGATTTGTTCAAAGATTTTTCCTACTATCGAGGTCAGACTTACCGGCCTATAATTTCCTGGGTCGTCCCTATTCCCCTTTTTGTAGATGGGGACCACATTTGCCCTTTTCCAATCTAGAGGGACCACTCCTGTTTCCCATGACTTATTAAAGATTATTGCAAGGGGTTCTGTTATTTCCTCTGCTAATTCTTTTAAAACTCTAGGGTGTAAATCATCCGGTCCTGGGGACTTGGTTTCCTTAATCTTAGCTAAATGTTCTCTTACCAAACCTTCACTTATAATCAGCTTGGAGTCCTCATTCCCCTCATCACTATCACCATTAATGTTGATATTTCCATCCATTTCTTGGGAGAAGACGGATACAAAATATGAATTTAGTAACTCCACCTGCTGATCCACCATGTTAACTTTTTCACCCTTTTCGTTCTTCAGGACTCCAATGGTTTCCTTCACTTTTCTTTTGCACTTAACATATCCCCAAAAACCTTTTACCTTACTCTTAACTTCTTTTGCAAGCTTCAATTCGTATTCAGCCTTAGCTTTTTTAATGCTTATCTTGCAGAGTCTGCAAACTGCTGTATACTCTCCCTTAGATATAGCTCCCATCTTCCACTTGTTGTATGTTTCCTTTTTCTTTTTTAGTAGGTTATGTAATTTTTTGGTCATCCATCCTGGAGTTTTTAGGTGATTCCCATTTTTCTTGCTTCTAGGTATTGTTAGTTCCTGTGCATTAATGATTTCCCTACGGAAAATTTCCCACCCCTCATGTGCATTTTTGTGCTTAAGTATTTTTCGCCATGGAATTCTACTAACCCTTACCTTTAGGTCCCTAAAATCTGCCCTAGTAAAATTGAGCCTTCTAGTCTTTGTCTTCTCAGGTCTTCTTCTTACAACCCCAAACTCGAGTATAGCATGGTCGCTGAATCCCAATGTCCCTGCTATCCTTAATTCCTTAACCATGTCCTCCTTGTTAGTTAAAACTAGGTCCAGAATGGATGTTCCTCTCGTGTTTTTTTCTACTAACTGGGCAATGAAGTTGTCTGCTAGAGAGGATAAAAATTTGATAGAGCTTTTACTCGTAGCTGTGTGAGTTTCCCAATGAATATCTGGGTAATTAAAGTCTCCCATGATAACAATTTCAAATTTCTTCGAAAGCGTGGTCATTTGCTTTGAAAAAATCTCATCCATGTCTTCTGTCTGTCCTGGTGGTCTATAATAAACACCTATTATGATGTCCTTATCATTGTTTTTCCCCTGAATTGTTACCCAAATATTTTCCAATAAGTTATCATTTTGTAAAACTGTGATTTCCGTGGAAATGTGATCTTTTTTAACATACAATGCAACTCCTCCCCCTCTTTTATTAGTTCTATTTTTTTTGAATAAGTTGTATCCTTCCATCTGTATATTCCAATCATGCTTATCGTTCCACCAAGTTTCTGTAATACCAATGACATCATATTTTTCCTTCTGTATTATCAGCTCTAATTCTCCCTGTTTATTTCCCAAGCTTTGCGCGTTTATGTAAAAACATTTCAGATTGCGCTCTGGTACTTCCTTTTTTTAATTTCATTCTGAGTATCCTGTCTTGGGTCCTCATTACCACATCTAGTAACCTTGTTTAGTATATCCTTTAGCTGCATGTTCTTGTCTTCCTTTTTACTTCCCATCCCCTCTTCTTCTAGTTTAAAGCCCTCCTGATAAGTGTGGCAAGTCTTCTGGCAAATATGTGTTTCCCAGGCTTTGTGAGATGTATCCCATCTCTAGCAAGGAGTCCATCATAGAGGTAATTCACTCCATGGTCCAGAAATCCAAATCCTTGCTCTCTATACCACTGCCGAAGCCACTTGTTTACCTCTAGTATTTTATTCCATCTCCTGATACCATAACCATCAACTGGGAGAATTGATGAAAATACTACCTGCGCATCCAGTTCCTTCACTTTCTTTCCTAGATTTTCAAAGTCTTTACGAATAGTTGGTAAATCATTTTTAGCCGTGTCGTTTGTACCCACATGTAACAACAAAAATGGGTAGTTATCCTTACAGCTGAAGAGGCATGGAATCCTATCGGCCACATCCCTAACTTTTGCTCCTGGGAGGCAGCATACTTCTCGTGCAGTTAAATCTGGCCTGCAGACAGCTGCCTCTGTGCCCCTTAGCAGTGAGTCGCCCATAACTACTACTCTTCTTTTTTTCCTCGCTACGCTATTTCTTGTTGCTCCCTCTTGTCTCTGGGTGACTTTTGTTTCTTCTTTTGCTGATAGATTATTCTTATCGTTTTCATCAGTCTGCATAAGAGTTTCATATCGGTTACCTAGCTGTGTAAGTGGTGATGGCCTTGTGATCCTTTTGCATCTCTTGGTCACCTGTATCCATTTATCTGCCTCTGTAGGTTCCCTCAAGTATTCTTCCCTTACTATATTTAGGAGGTTTGCTTCAGCCTCCACCACTGTAGGCTCTCTCATACTTTCTTCCCTTACTATATTCAAGAGGCTTGCTTCTGCTTCATCAATAAAAACCTCACTTTCTTTGATGCCTCTCAACGTCTCTATTCTTTCTTCCAACCTCTGCACTTTATCTTCTAAAAGGGCCACTAGTTTGCATTTCATACAGGTGAAGTTGGCTTTATGGTCAGGCAAATCTGTAAACATATAGCATATGCTGCAGCTTACCATGTGAGTTTTCTCCTCTTCCATATTCCTCTCTTCTGGCCGTGCTGGGCCGCTACTCACCGCCGTGAAGTTCACTCCTGGCCCCACTGGGCTGCTGCTCGCCGCTATGAAAAGCCCCCCGGGACACAGCGGTCTACCCTCCGCACGCTGCAACGCTGACTCCTGCTCACAGCTGACTCACGCTCACAGCTGACCAGCGGGCACGGCGGGCTGCTCCCCGGGTGGCGGTCTGGGTGTCCGTCCCTCCTTCCCTTGTAGGGCGTCTCCGCTCTTCCTCCGCTCTTCCTCTTGCTCTTCCTCTTGCCGGCAGTAGGCCGGCAGCTCTCTCCTGGCCGCACTGGGCCGCTGCTGGGCCTCTGCTCACCGCTGTGCAAAGCACCACTCACAGCTCACAGCTGACTCCTCCCGCTCACGTGACTCACTCTCCAATGATAGAAGTAAATTAGAAATTAGGTGTGTCTACACAGGCTGACTTACTCTATAGACTGGAATACACGTGTATACTCGTGTATTGCAGTCTATAGTACTGAACCAGCGATCAGTGCATAGCAAAGGGGAATCCTCTGACATATGACCCCATTCTGGAAACTACACCCCTGAAGGAATTTATCCAGGGGTACAGTGAGCATTTTTAACACCCAAATGTTGCATCAATTTATTTTCCAGAAATGAATACACAGATGATGGTGATAGGAGAAAATGACAATTTTTCCAGGAATACGTTATTTCAGTGTGTAATATGTTGTGCCCAGCTTGTATCAGATATGAACGCTCCATAAGCTGTTGTGCCTAGGATACCCATTTAACAGATTTTGGAGTGTGTGTCTCTGCTGACACAAGCTGGGCAGAACACATCGTGCACTGAAATGGCAAATCTCTGTGCATTCATTTCTCTAAATTAAATTAATGTAACGGTCAAGGGTTAAAAATGCTCGCTACACCACTTGATAAATCCCTTCAGTGGTGTGGTTTCCAAAATGGGGTCACAAGTCTGCGGATTCCACTTTACTGGCAATTCAGGGTCTCTGCAAAAGTGGCATTATGTCCAAAAACCAAAATATCACTCCTTCCATTTTGTGCCCGGTTGTGCCCAAACAGCAGTTTACGCCCACATATGGCATTGTTAAGTTAGTTATCCTGGGTACAACAGTGTCATACATGTGGGCATAAACTGCTGCTTGGGCACACAGGAGGGTGCAGATGTGAAGGGGTGCAACTGACACTCCTTGCCTTCCATGCACTGACGTGTGCCCAAAAATCAGTTTACACCCACATGTGGGGTATTTCTGTGCTCTGGAGAAATTGCTTAACAAACTGTGAGATGCATTTTCTCCTTTAACGTTTTGTGAATGTGTTAACTTTAGGGCTAAATGAATGTGTTAGTGGAAAAAAATGAAATGTCTAAATTTCACCTCCATATTTCTTTAATTCCTGTGAAATACTTAAAGGGTTAACAAACATCCCAAATGCTGTTTTGAATTATTTGAGGGGTGAAGTTTTGAAAATAGGGTGATTTATTGGGGTTTCCAATATATAGGCCTTTATAATCCCCTTCAGAACTGAAGTGGTCCCTAAAAAATTAGTTTGGGAAATTTTTTTTGTAAATCTGGAAAATCGCTGTTACACTTGTAAGCCTTCTAAAGTCCAAAATAAATTAAAGGACGATTAAAAGATGATTCCAATATAAAGCAGAGAAATGGAAGATAATATTTATTAATGTATTTGGGTAGTATGACTACTAGTAGTCATACTATCTGTCTGAAAAGTAGAGCATTTATTTTTTTATAAATAAATACAAAAAATATTGATGAAGTACAATGTGTGACAAAAAACAATCTCATATCACTTGTGTAAGCGTCTCAAAGTTATTGCCATATAAAGTGACACATGTCAGTTTTGAAAAACGAGGCCTAGTCCTTAATGCACTTTTCGACTGGGTCCTTAAGGGGTTAAAAACATTTAGCTCATTGTGACCAATCTCAGCTCAGTGTTAATTTTTCCAGAGAAAAGTAGGACATACAAGCTGAGATCTGTTTGGTTTCTTTGTGCAACAAAGTTAGTTTTTTTCTGTTAGATGATTTTAATAATTAAAACCCACTTTTTCTTTTCAGTGTAGTATTTAGCTTTTTCATACAGTACAATAAGAGAACCAAGAGAACCAAGCAAACAAATGAATTGAAAACAATGTAAAAAATATGAAATCATTTTATTTTTTATTGGCTGTGATTCCACTCATAAAAGAACATCTGAACTGATATCATGCAATGAGAAATAGCAGGCAAAATACGAATGAGATTTACATTCACAAAGTCTCTACATCTCCTCATGTTGTCACAAGAAGATTGAAGCATGCATCTGAGTATATGAGCATTAAAATTACAAAATGATTCAGCTAATCACAAAATTATGGCTGAGCGGATAAACTTCTATGTGTGAAAACATTTCTGAAAGACTGTTACCCAAACATTTTACTAACATTGAGAGGAAACACATATTAACGTAGCATACACAGAAGACATTACATTTAGTTCACATCAGCAGATCTGCAACGTTACATGACAACAGGATTTCAGTAAGCTTGTTAAAAGAGACATGTAGAGCAGCCTTGATATGTGTTACTCTGACACAGAAGGGGAAAAACACTAAACTAACACACAGTAAACGTAGACTGAGAAATTCCAGTGCAAATTAAACACATGATCTATTCTCTTTTACACATAGTAGCATTCAAAATGAATATTGCAGTCTGATTTTATATGGCTTTCTCTAAAGGTAGATGTAATTTATGAAAAAATAAGTTAAAAAAATAAAAAAACAATGCTGCATTATTTTTTTCTTTTTCTTTGTCTTTCCCTTCCAAAATTCAGAGAACAACAGCTCACCATTATTTTAGCTTGAAACGGAAGGGGCTGCAAACCTATTTCTGTATTGATTCTAGACTCATAGGCCTGTACCCCTTTCCATAATCAGAAGACAAAATAAATTTAGAAAAGACTACCTCAATTACCTGAGATTAAACACATTTATGGACGAAAAGCAATGGAGAGTGACAGAGATATTCAGTCTTAAATGAACAAATGAACCAGGCTTCTCTTTGGTCTTGCATTAAAGCCTCATGTTACATTTGTTAAGTGAATTATGAGACTAATACATACAATTTTAATGCTTTTGTTAATGTCTTTATAACATATTTACCTATGTTAAAAAAGATACATATTTTTATATAATATAATATTGACAATATTTTAGTATATACTAAATCTACATTTTAAGCCACAATATTTAGATTGTTTCTCTACATTGAATATAGTTGAGCGTTAGACCTGAGTTCAGATCACTGAATTATGACCAGATTTTGACATCCATAACACAAAGACAACACCCACGATTGTACTGAACTGGGCTTCAATCAAAATAGGGCTGTGTAGAGTCCTATATTTTATTCAGTAGAGCTTGAAAGAGCCACGTCAAATGGTTGTAATATGGATGTTAAAATGTGCCCATATTACAGTTGTGTGAAACTGGTCTAAAAATTGTTAATTGTTTGGTCTAACAATTGTATTGCTAATAAAGTTAATAAGATCAGGTTAGTAGTTTACAAAGTTTCAGTATTTTTCTTATCTGTTATGTTTGCACAACATATTTCTCTAAATATGGCAAAAGTCAAGGCATCCCAACAGGTAAAGTTAATTGTAAATGGGATTTGTGCAAAAGTGTTGATATGCTTCAGAATACCAGAGCCCAACTCACTAGTTGCTGGTTATACTGATTTACAATATTTTTGCTTAGGGATCTCAGCTACTAGTTTATCTTTTTTGTTGAAATTTTAGGTTTTATATTATATTGTATCTGCTACACTGAAGCAGAGAGAAAATATGATTATTATTCAGAACAACAATAAAATATATTGCTTCCAATAGTATGGGTTTAACATACATAGCCATAAATCCTTTTCCAAGA
Organism: Leptodactylus fallax; assembly: GCA_947044405.1. Classification (NCBI taxonomy): domain Eukaryota; kingdom Metazoa; phylum Chordata; class Amphibia; order Anura; family Leptodactylidae; genus Leptodactylus; species Leptodactylus fallax. The sequence goes on from CAMRHE010000458.1 coordinate 856,915, forward strand.
GTATTTGTAGCTAATTTTTGTTCTTCCAGTTAAATATGTAAAAGTGTATTTTGTATATTAAGTTTAGAATGCTAAAAATACTGACTATTGATATGTTAATTGTGGTAGAAATAATATGAAGCTTTGTGCTGTCTTAATTCTAGACTTTATGATCTGTAAAGAATGGCCTTAAAAATAAATGAACTGGCATTTTCAAGTGCAGTTTGTAATAATCTAAGCATAATTTGTCAATATAAAATCCTATATTATTTTTGTTTAATAGAAAATGGTATATATTAGCACTGCACGGTCAATATATTGTATCATAGTAGAGGCTGATATACAGGTTATTATGAAGTCCCAGGCATAGGAGCTTTACATGGTTCATTTTCTGAATTGTCTCTTACTGTCAGATGATTACAAAATGAAAAATAAATGTTTCCTTAAATCCTTATAATAAGTCGCTCATTTTGTCTGCCAGAAGCAAATGTCAATATCGATCATTTCCTAACTGGTCAGAAACTATTATGTTGTATCAACAGCAACACACCGACTTTTTCCCTGGCTAATAAAGCATTGACATGATTAAAAATGTTATTTGTGTACACAACTGCCAGATTAAACATACAATTGTACTATGGCTTATAATAAAATTGCGTAGACTGCAGCTCATAACCTTGACATCCTTTGAGAGGTGTCTACTGTATGTAACTATGTACAAAAGGAAAGGAGAAAAGAAAGTGGAGGGACTATAGTGAGCAAAGGTTTAGAGACGGGAGGGAGGGTAGCATGTGGCAATACTGAAATCTCCCATTAAACAAGGGGAAATCCATTGCTTTTCTGTTTATAATTAAAACAGTCTCACAGTCTACTGTGTTTACTTCTTGAACATATCTTGAAGTGGACCCGGTAGATATTTAATAACTGTGTCTAGAATGCTTTCCTCTTCTTCCTCCTCCTCATCTCCACATCCAGCAGGAATGGCCTTCTTCGGACGTGTCAAACTCCCCTCAGATTGTGCCTCCATTGCAGCTTGTGCCTCAGCTTCTTTCTCCTCTTTCTTCTTTATGCCATACTACAGAAAGGAATACAAAACAAAGGAAATGACTTTACTCTTGTACATATGTAAGCCTGTATAAGGCTATACTTAAAGTGTACTTGTCTTTTCAGGTGACTATTAATAATAAGCTACTATGTGTGTGTATGAGGAATAACTCTCTATCCATTGTATGACTTGTATTTTGCATTTCACTAGTTTATCATTCTTCAGGGTCCATCTCTAATTCTCAGTTGTCCCTGAGCTATGAGGTGAAAATTAGCTACTATGATGTCTCCCATAGACATGATAAAAATTCCTAAACAACAAAAAAGAACACAGGAGGAGAACAGGCCCTGAAATCACATGGCTAATGACACAGAGGAAATGAAGGCCAAACTCCACACAACTACTGGAAACTTCAGGACATGCTTATTAACAACAAAAGAAAAAGCTCCACAGACTGAGACAAAAAGGCCCATACTACAAACGCAAGAACAGCCCAGCCAGCAAAGCTGTGTTGTGAATCTTTCCTCTTATGAGCCAAACAAACACGAAATGTCAGTCTCCCAAAGGTCCTCCCTGCCCCCGGCACACACTGACCAATCCAACCTGCAATGATATGGAGGAGTTTTCAGAAAAATGAGATTGAGGGAATATTTTTATGACAAAGACCCTCCATACAGCAGCGACCTGAGATGGAACAGCCCATAAGGAATCCTACCAAAAAATCTACCTGGACCCCACGCCCTGGAGCTAATGCAGCACTGGATAAATATATTGACTGTTTCAGAAGCAAAGTAAAATCAGAAATCCTGGAGAAACAAAAGAAACAGGCGCATAACATAACCCTGCAGGAACAGAAGGCTATTACTTCACTGAAAGAAAATCAGGATATAATAATAAAACCGGCTGACAAAGGGGGCGCAATAGTCATAATGAACACCTCAGACTATATCCAGGAAGCAAACAGGCAACTGTCAAACCCATCCATACCCAAACTTGGAAGTGATCCCACAGAGGCCTATATGAAAGAACTAAAGAGTATGATCAAGGAGTTCCAGTCCATACCCAGAATCAGGTAAAAGGACTATCCCACAAGATCCCAGACCGGGCTGCTCTACATGCTCCCAAAGATACACAAAGATGGCAACCCTGGGAGGCCTATCATTTCTGGCATTGGGACACTGACAGAAAACATCCAGGTTGGGTGGAAAACTCCAAAACCCCTTGTCAGGGATACCCAAGCTATATCCAGGACACCACTGACCTCTAACAAACTGAATGCCCTGGGCCCCTACCTGAGGGTACCATGGCCACCATGGATGTGGAATCCCTGATACCAACATCCCCACAAGGATGGAGTTGCAGCATGTCGGGACACCTGGCAAAACAAAACCCCCAACAGAACCTGTAACGCAGCTCATACAATCACCTAGCCACAACTATTTTACCTTTGGAGAGGATCTATATCTACAGCGAATGGGAACTCAATGGGGACCAGATGTGCACCCCAAATGCAAATCTCTTTATGGCAGAAATGGAAGGAACATATTTATCAACATGCACCACCAAACCATGATTTACCCGTATATCGATGATATCCTTGTCACTGGACTGTAGGTGAGGAGGCCCTACCAATCCATAATGACTCAATGACTTCACCCGACCACAACCTAAACAGCTATCAGGGAGTGAAATCACTCTGGATACCACAATAACATAAAGACCACCGGCACCACACGAATACCACAAGCCCACAGACAGAACGGCACCTGAGAAACGACAGCCCACCCCAAGCACACAAGACAACATAACACAGCCAGGCAACGATACAACGTAGCTCCGACAAAACAGACCTGGACAAGCACCCCTGGATCTGAGGATGAAACCAGACTGGGAACAAACCAAAAGTAACAGACAACCAATGAACAAAGCGCAGCCATAACAGAGACAGTCTGCCACAAAGAGAGACCCAGAAAGAAGCCCGAGTGCCCCAGTAGTCACCACAACCCACAGCTGGAGATCCACGAAGGATTGCCAAGGAGCCCAACCGGGCACATAGGGACAACAGGCCAAGGACAATCCAGCCCCCTCTCCTTCCCGACAACCACCAAACCTGAGGCGAATCGTCCGGAGTGCCCTGAAGGCCCCAACTGAAAATGGCACCTCACCTTGCCTACATAAAAGGTGCAGACCTGCAAGCACATCCACACCGCTGACAGTGTACCTACCCACAGCACAACAGGTGCACAGAATTAGGGGGACACCGCAGGTCCCAAGGGTGTACCTCATAAGTGTGTGCAATGTCCCACCACAGGCCCTATGTGGGGGAAACAGGGCAGAGACCAGTCAACGAATGAACTCACACAGATCCACCATAAAACAGCAGAACCGATCTCCCAGTGGCCGACACTCCGGAGAAAACCACTCTATTGAAGATTTGCGGGTTGTGGTTTTAATGGGACATTTAAGCACAGGAGAAAAGAAAAGAATGGGAGATAAATTTATGCAAAAATCAAACCTGCAATTTGGACTTAATATCATCCAGCTTCATGTCACACTATGCATGAACCATGAACTGAACCAATATCATGCCAGCTTCAAACACACAGTGTGACCTGGAGGGCACAAACACCCCTGATAGCAAACAGATAACAGCAAGAATACTGACCCCCGTCACGCACCACAAGTTCCAGACTGTTTTTGACCTGTTGTAAAAACCACAGATTGCATTTTAAAGAATCCAAAAGCTTGAAAACCAGGTAAAAAATCTGTTAATTCAGTCTGTATCACACCATGTCTGATGAAGGGAGCGAGTACTCCTGAAAGCTTACTTATAATTCTCAGTTAGCCTCTAAAGGTTCGCCTGTTTCTCACTCTTCCACTCTCATGGCTAACACGGTACAACATTATACTCTCCCATAGACAGCACATAAAGAAAACAGGAGACTACAATAATCATATTTGATGTAGAAGTACTTCACAAAAATTCACTGTTACCCATTGAAAGCAATTAGCAAAAGTGTATCCCCCTTTTCCTACCACTGTTTGAGCACTGTTGCCAATGGCTATGACCTGTAATCCATCTTAATACAGGACAAACATGCTCAGTTTATCTTTGTCTTCCCTGTAGTTGCTTAATAGATCAGAGCTACATAACTATGAATGTGCCATCCTAACAGATTGAGCATGTGTGGAGCATGAATGGTTTCTGCTAAAACAAGGTATACCTAGGAAATGTAGTTTTCTTGGTGAAACAGACAGTCACACGATTCATAGTAAGGAGTATTAGTGCTATTGGGGTGCAGATCATAAAAGAAAACACAAAGGAGGTGGGTGAAGTCACAGGTACAGTGCACACAGTTTATTTGTATGGTTGTTCAACCTTTAAAAAAAAAAGTTGTATGTTGGGAAAACCCCTTTAATTCTCTGCCATTCATAAGCAGCATAGAAGACATTATACAGAAGTACTATTAACCACAGCAGCATGCCTTAACATGTGTCTCTACTTTTTTCTCAATGGGCTCCTTCTCCTGCTCCTCCTCCCCCCACCTTAGCATGTAATCTGATAATTTCATGGACTCATAGTGTTTTGTCTCCCAACACAGATTTGGCAGATAATTCAGAGTGAGTGAACATTTTAGGAGGGAGAGAGGAAGGAGGAAAGGAACATTGAGAAAGTAGTATTTTCTCTAAGATGTATTACAGTATTGCATATTTGCCTGAATGATTGATTTATGAAAAGTTTGTTGAAAGTAGAGTCAACACCTAAGCAACTAAAACATATTTCCTTTGAGACATGGTAATATAGGGATGTGCCATCAATAGAAATCTCAATAAGTAAACTGAAAATGCATTATAGAGTAACTTTGTAAAATATTGTTTTAAAAACAATGTTTCCTTGCAGAAATATTGCCATTATCTGCTTGTAATAGGGCCCTTGGTGTTGAAAATATATAGGTCTGCTCATGTCCATGTCCATGTCCTTCTAGTGAGGCTCTGTTAGTCATGCATGTCCAATGTCTGTGCTGCATCCTCAGTGAAAGAAACAGGGATATCATTTAGGCTGGGCATATGCTTTCTTCTTGCTTCATAGAGAGAAAACCCTGTATGGATAGTAGCATTTATAACAGTAAAAGGTATAAATCCTGATACAATCTCCAAATAGATAAGATCCTCATAATTCCTTGTTGTTTTCCTCCTTATCAGGTGTAGACTAATGAAAATATCATTTCCAGTCAATTAGCATGGAGTGGTAAGGGGTTTATGTAATTGCTTTCCCATCACAGCTTTCAGCCTGTATCAGATTGTCTACCTTTTCCGGTTATAAATGCTGCTGGCCATGCTGGACTTTCCCCCTGAAAAGCAGAAAGAAAGCTAATGTCTGGCCATTTCTGTCCCATTAGTCTGAACTAGAGGCATTCTTGATAAATTGTAGCAGCAGTGTACTATAACATGTTAGCCATCAATAAAAGTACAGTGGCCCCTTAAGTTACAATGGCCTCAGGATACAATATTTAAATTTATAATGATCTTTTCTAACCCATTGTAACTTGAAACCAGACTAAACATACAATTGGCTTGATGGTCTGTTTTTTACAGCCGTCAAAAAAATTGACACATCTTTTTCCATGAAATCAGACATAGATAGTGGCGTGTGAATAGACCAATTGAAAATAATGGCCATTTTTCACTGTCATGTGAATATGGGTTGTCTGTGCACTCGCACAGACATACATGACAATTTTCATGGATATTAGGTCCATGAAAAATAACACGGCTATGTGCATATGGCCTTAGGGTCTCAAACTAATACTGTAACTTGAGGAAAAACCATAGTAGGTTAATAGTTGACGTGATACTTTTATGTCTGAATTCAAGTTCTGTAATAACAAATTGAACTTATAGTATATTCTACTACGCTGACTTGATATACAGTAGTCCTTGGGACCTATTTCCCTTCAAGCTGTAATCCTCGTCTGGATAAGGACACTGTGTTGTCTGAAATATTCTGCATTATTTTATAGCACTAAACACAATAAAATACTATGAGTATTGATAAACAGACAGATCTATTATATGCTATCTGTACTTTCTGAGAAATAAATATTCTGATCCTCAGGCAGAAGGAATTAGGAATCTTCTAAAGCAGACAAACCCTTTAAATTTAGTGGCATTATGACCCCCAAAAACCCATCCAATGGATTATGGAGACAACTGTACTGTGCAGATTAGAAAATGTGGAAATTCATAACACATTATGAATTTGGCCCTACATTGGCAGCTGTGTGTGCCCAGGTAAATAGGAATGAGTGACTACTGAGGTCATTGCTTTCTGTTTAATTGTTAGGAAAAGAGAAACAAATTTCTATAGAGGTCACTGAACGTCAAACTACATTGCTTGCTGAGGGTCAGAGATAGGACATTCCTCTGCAAAACAATGGAGTGTAAAATTACTTTTTATGTGCTGAAATTAGTGGAGTTCCAGGGCAAGCTGTATTATTATTATTATTATTATTATTATTATTATTATTATTATGTTATTATTGTTAATATTACTATTATTGTGAGTGTGCATTGGTGAGCAGGGGGCCAAATGTTTTGCACTAGTCTCTGATGATCTCCATTTCTATTTCCAGATCCAGACTTCCATTTTGCTTCCAAGTCTGTTATTTTCTTCTCTATGGTGTACAGTAGTATCTTCAAGTTGATGTCTGGCAGTAGTGGCCTATTTATAGTGAACTGTAAGTTCACCATGTCACCTATGGTACTTTTCTTTGCCTTGCTATTGTTCCTGTGTATTTTGTCTCTGTCTTGACTAACGATATTGATTCTCACCTTGACATTGGCCTTGTTCCTGGGTTATGCTTCATACATCATCCCTTCGATTGTTCATCTGATACTGTATTTGTAGTTCTACTCCAGGTTCTGATCCCTGGTTATCTGTGACTATGCTTAGTCTCATCCTATGGCATGTTGAATTCTGATCACTCTCCTTTTAAAAACCTTGGCTCTGTCTCTAACTATATTTTTGCTGTATCAGTGCTACTGCCACTTATTGGTGACTATTCTAGGAGTCACATTTTGGGAATCTAAGCATGAAAATTCATACCTTTAGATTCTTAGATTACTTAGTTTCCACATCACAGTCTAGCTATTGCAAATAATTGTGCCTTATGTGGATTAGAAGGACAACATCTCTGGCGAGAAACACAACATTATCTACTGTACACATGATCCTCATACATAGAACCTTTTCCTTTCAATTGCCTTCTAAATTCCCCTGAAGTCAATTTCCAATTGTCCAATGGGAATCACTGTAAATGATTAATTTAATTTCTAAATGGATTGCTATGTTACGGAGGCACACCATATAAAATAATCATTTAGACAGTGAATCCATAAAAGTAACATAAAAACACCAGCTGGTCATTTGTAAGGATGGAAATTACATGTACAAGCAACAAGAATATTTGAAAATATGAGTGTGATGTGTTAATTTTATATTCTTAAACAAAATCATTGCTCCTATAAATGTGTTTGGTGCATATAATATTAAAGGATAATTTTTAAGCCATAACTGGATCATTTTGAACCATAATGCTTATTCATGTGCACCAGTGACCTTACTCTTCGAACATATACATGTGCACTTGATGATATTCTTAGATGCAATCAAATTCTGAATGCTTGGGGGTCAAAGAAGAACATTTTAGAGATATTCTCTGGAGGCTTAGCAGCTATGCCTACTTTTGGATTTTTTTTTCTATTGCTCCAGAGCATCAAAATAAAAACATGAAGCAGCTTTGCACATTGTCTTAAGTAAAAATATTCAGCTTTTAGGCTGCATTTACATTTGTGCTTGGAGACTATGATAGATTCCATCACATTTGACTAGATGTACTATATAGTGCTACAAGGATTAATGGGATATAATGGGAAGTCATGATGTACATGTGAACAGAACATTGTGTAGAGATATCTGTGTTGTATGTGTAGTCAGATACTTAACAATTTGAAAAAGGTACACATTACATAATAAAGGGGTTGTTCTGGATTTACTTACTGATGATGACCCAAGGGTTCCAGCGAGATCACAACCATGAAATCATGTGATCAGAAGCAGTGTTCCACCCCCTGGGTTGCTCAACCCCCTCTTCCCCCAATCTCACAGGTAATTACTTTACTATAGTAAGCCCCCATAGCACAGATAAGTAGTTACCTATGAGATCGGGAAGGAGGGGGGGCAGAGCAACCCAGGGGGCAGAACGCTGCTTCAGATATACTGGAGGTCATGGCATCACTGGAACCCTCAGGTCTATCATCAGCAATCCCTGAGACAAGGTAAGTAAATTACTACTGTCTGGACAACCCCTTTAATAAAGTGTTTAAGGGCTCCCTTACTATGTCTCCTGTTTTCAATCATTCAGCTACATGTGCATCTCAATAAATTAGAATATCTTTGAAACGTTTATTTCTTTCAGTAATTGAATTAAAAAAGTGACCTCCTATATTTTCTAGATTCTTTACACACAGAGTGTTCTATTTCAAGTGTTTTATTTCTGTAAATGTTGATTATGGATTACAGGTAATGAAAACCCAAATCTAAGAAAATTAGAATATTGTAAAAAAGTTCAGTATTGTAAATTCAGTGTGTCACCTGCCAAGGTTTCCTAAGCCTTTAAATGGTCCCTCAGTCTGGTTCAATAGGACATACAATCATGGAAGACGCTGATTATGAATTGTATTACTGAATTACTGAAATGAACGAACGTTTCAAAGATATTCTAATTTATTGAGATGCACCTGTATGTAGTGAACTGCTGCATGGGTTATTCATTTGAATGAAGCTGCATTGTGGCTTCATGTACTGTAAAGTGCGTGCATTGCTGACCAGGGAAGTTCAGAAAACTAAACACATCACTTAGGATTGATGGGGCCCCAGGTGTCAGACCTCCACCAATCCAAAAGTGATAGCATAACCTAGCAATATGTCATCATGTTATGGCAACCCCTTAAGGACGCAGCTTACTTTATCCTTTAGAACTAATTATTTTCATTTTTTTTAATTGTCATATTCCAAGAGCCATAACTTTTATATTTTATGTTGCTTTAGCCATATGTGGGCTATTTTTTGCAGAAAAAGTAGTATTTTTAACGGTGCAAATTTTAGAGCACAAATAACACAATGTAACAATTTTAAAAAAAATATTTGTTCCCAGTTGTTAAGTGTGTTTTCCTGATTGTTTGTACCTTAAATGAATAGAAAAAAAGTTATTATTCCCTGTAAACTTTGCTTTTGTGGTCAGCACAATGATATTTTGAAATTGATCTATTTTTAAGATTATTCGCAATATTTCAAGATACTTAAGAAGCTTCTGGAATTGTGAGAACTATCAAGAAGTTTCTAGAACTGGCCAGAATTATCTAGAACTTTCTGGGACTGCACAGAATTGTAGGTAGCTGTATAAATACAGTTATATAGGGCCACTATAGCCCTTCCTGAGAGACGGAGAGACAGGATCTAATTGATTGGGATTGCATAGTAAGTGGGCAATGGCCATCACAAAAGGGAATTGACCTAGACAGACAGGTGTGAATTCAATATCTATTCAGATTCTGATAACAACAGTATTCACAATTCACCCCACACCCATTACAGGAGGAGCTTAGGAATGTAAATGTATGTATTGTGCGTTACTCTGGTACCGGGTGATCAATCTTGCTCTGCTGAATCCTCAGTACACTCTTGAACTTTAATACTGCATGGAATAAAGACCATTTTTATCAAGTTTGGAGAGACATCCTTTTTCCTTACAGTTCACAGCAACTTAGTTTACAGTAGATGGCATCAAGAGGTTGCATACATCCAGCAGACGCATTTTGCTACGTATGTTCCAGTTTATAAAGACAAGAGCGAAAAAGTACTCTGTGGAAGCATCTGCTAAGATGTGTGAGGCCTACAAAGCATACTTCGGGATGCCTGTTGGTGACCAAGACAAACCATGGGCTCCTCATTTCACATGTGAGCACTGCAAGAAAACTCTTGAAGGTAAGTGGATAAATGCTACTCTCTTAAATAGCAGATTAACTGTGTTAATATTGTAAATATCACTAGTCATTAGTGTGAAATAGGCCTAAATCAAATTCTCAATCCAAATATTATTTTGTTTGCTTATAGGTTGGTACAGGGGAGAGAAGAGAGCCATGCATTTTGCTATCCCAAGAATTTGGCGTGAACCGAGTGATCACTCAACAAATTGCTACTTCTGCATGGTGGACCCTTCCAAACGTTGCACTGGCAAAAATGCACCGCCTGTAACATATCCTGACATTCCGTCATCTATTGCCCCAGTACCACACTGCCCTGAACTTCCTGTACCAACACCTCCAGACAGAGCTACACCACCTTCAAAAGAAAGCAGCAGGTCAGACATCGAGGAAGACGTTGAAGATCACGATTTCTCTTCATATGCAGATGAGGAGCGTAAGCCATACTACCCTAACCAAAAAGACCTCAATGATCTGATCAGAGACCTTGGTCTCACCAAGTCCAACGCTGAGCTTCTGACATCAAGGCTCAAGCAATGGAACTTATTAGATGAAAGCATCCAAGTCACAGATCAGAGGAAGCATCACCAAGTTTTTTCAATCTTCTTCAGTCATCAAGATGGACTGTGCTTCTGCAACAATGTGGCCGGTTTATTCGAGGCTATAGGTATCACCTGTAACCCGACTGAGTGGCGCCTCTTCATAGACAGCTCATGCCAGAGCCTCAAAGCCGTGCTGCTTCACAATGGGAACAAGTATTCATCTCTTCCTGTAGCTCACTTGGTGCACCTGAAAGAGGAATACACCAGTGTCAAGATGTTGCTAGGTGCCTTGAAGTATGATGAGTACGGCTGGGAAGTTATCAGAGATTTCAAAATGGTGTCATTCTTGATGGGCCTCCAAGGTGGTTTTACTAAGTATCCTTGCTTTATTTGCCTTTGGGAAAGCCGGGATACTGAAGCGCACTACCACAGGCGGGACTGGCCTCAGCGGACAGAGTTCACTGTGGGGAAGAACAATGTAAAGTGGGAGCCACTGGTGGACCCATGCAAGGTGCTGATGCCACCACTACACATTAAGTTGGGGCTCATAAAACAATTTGTCAGGGCTCTAGATAAGGAGTCGAGAGCTTTCAATTACCTCCAAGATCTTTTACCTAAGCTGTCTGAAGCAAAGATCAAAGCTGGTGTCTTCGTCGGACCACAAATCAAGAAGATCATAGAGTGCAGTGAATATCCCAAGAAGCTGAATAGGAAGGAGAGAGCAGCTTGGAACAGTTTTGTCGCAGTGGTACGCGGCTTCCTAGGCAATCATAAAGATGAAAACTATGTACAACTGGTTCAGACTCTGATAAAGAACTATGCTGCAATGGGCTGCAGGATGTCACTCAAAATCCATATCCTTGATGCTCATCTTGATAAGTTCAAAGAGAACATGGGAACTTATTCAGAGGAGCAAGGCGAGCGCTTTCACCAGGACATTATGAACTTTGAACGCCGTTACCAAGGACAATATAATGAAAACATGAAGGGCGACTATATTTGGGGATTGATTCGTGAAACTGATTTGTAGTATAGTCGTAAATCGCGGAAAACCGCACACTTCTGAACAGTTTTTGGTAATCTGTGTAAATTTGCAATGCATATAGTGTTCTTAGTCTGACTGTATAAATGAGAAGATGCAAAATCGTCTGTTTCTATAGTAAAAATGCATAATTTTCGTTGCCGTGGTCACAAAAACGAAGTTTATGATGAATGTAAGCAATTTTTAATTTGTTTTAGACATAAGCAATTGGAATATAACATTTAAAAGCTGGGAACAAAATTTGTGTTACATAGTGTAATTTAATGATTAACTTTTGTTTCTTTTTCTAGAAGGAAATGGGAAAAACTGCAGATTTTGATCTATAAATATTACGCTACTTGCAATATGGTAAGAATACTTTTTATTTTGTGGGTCAATATGATTGCAGTGATACCGGATATATATACTGTATATAGGTTTTTTCAATGTTTTGCTGCACTCTTTTCTAAAAAAATAAACATTTGTTTTTGGGTAGCTATATTTTGAGACCCATAACTTTTGTATTTTTCCAACAAATGGGCTCTGTGAGGGATTTTTTCTGGGATAAGTTAAAGTTTTCATTACTGCCTTTCTGGAATTTTTAATAGATTGGCATTACTTTTTTGGGTGGCATAATGAACAAAAATGATTTTAGCATTATTTTTTATTTTTATTTGTAAGAGAAAAAGTATAATTGTATAGGTCAGGTTGTTACAGGCATGGCAATACCAAATATGTGTAAATTTAAATTTTTATTTTTGATACCATGGAATACCATTGTAATAGGAAAAGGGATCTTGTTTTTTTCTTTTTTTACATATTCCATAAACATTTTTTTACTTTACATTAGGCTTTATATTCTGTCTGAATGATTTAACTTTATACCAAAAAGTATGCTAAGACATAGGTACAGAGTTTAAAGGTTTTTCCATCTGCTCTTGCCTATAGGGACACCAGTCATATGTACTGAAGAGAACATGGTGATGCGCAAAATATGCATATATTATGGCATGACGTGTACATTTAGTTTTAAATTAAATAATTCACAAAAACATAAAAAAATGAATTTTGATTTACAATTATTTCACTCTAATAATTCACACAACCCATAGTTAAATAAAATATGACATTTAGTCAAATATTTAGCATTGAGTAAATGTAGATCTATCCCTGAGGCTATATTCTTATTAATTATAGTTAACATTGTGAAGAAAAAGAAACGAGTTTACATAAAAAGCCATCAGTAGATGACTAGGATTGCAGCATGTATTAATTGATTTATTCCCAAGGGAAGCTTAAACAGCAAAAACAATTATACTGACTCTCCTCATGTACTTTCAATTCACATACTTAGATGATTTTGCTTGTAAATATCTTGAAAGTTTAAGCAGTTTATAGTTTCCCATAGCATGAATACATGAATCATAAATATGATAAATTCATTATGATTTTAATTAAAATTAGAAATATGATTAAATGAATTCTAAACACAATTATAAAGACAAAGTAGAAAATACATTTATATTTACTTTATACTTTATTTAGAATTCATTTAATTATAATTCTTTTTTTAATATAGTTCTCATCAAAAGTTCTTCCATTAAAAAAATGGGTGCAATTTTTAACATTTCAGTGGATTTTGGGAATTGATAGGTATATATTAAGAAGAAAACAGAGTGCATCCTTTGGACACTTAAATTCTAAACATTGGGTTTAAATGCAGGTACCTTAAATACCTCAGCTATAGCCATATACAGCAACAGAGACCTGGATGTGAACAATTCGGGATCATTGTTTTTATCTAGCGGGAAAAAGGAGTTTGGCAAGTTAATAAACAGGCTTAAGCAGTATACATAGTTCCCAAGATGTGTAAGGGGTACACTTAGCACTCTCTAATCTAATTATTTATGGACATTTTTATACTGAGGAAAATGACTGAATCTTATTGAGATGTAAAAATAGGACCTTATTAGGACTATTTTATTATGTTACATCTGAAGCTAAATGCTTTAGAAAACGTAATACAGATTTTGAAAAAATAAGACTTGTGGAGTGCCAAAGAGTCAATAAGGGGGGCTTATAAAAAATATATCCTTCACTTTTCAATTACTCATAAGCTATAAAGAAAGGGTGCAATACAGCATAGATAATGGAATAATTATGGTCAAAGTGGTACTACAAATCAAACACAAGATACAATCCGTGCTTCAGGAGAGAGTTTTGTTTTCCATGGAGCTGTACACAGATTTTTGAGTGAGAGATGTCATTGTTCTATAGTAAATCCATACCACTAAAGCTCTTGAGGCAGTGAGCACCATAGTAGCACATACAATAGTCCCTTAGCAGAAAGCGTGATAATCCTTATATGTAGAAGCTGTATGAAACCTAATGGAGGACAATTCAGAATTAACTAATTAAAACTGTCATTTAAAATGAATATATTTTTAATGGAGAACACATTACTACACTTTTATACAGATACCTTAAATTTGTATAGTTTTTAAAGCTATAGGCTTTGCCTTCTAAATATAGATAAAGCACCAGGAAATACATCTGTAACATCCTTGCCCGCTTGGACTGTGTCCGGCTATGATTCCTTGCTTTAGGTTCTTGTTGTATCTGTCTGAACACTGTTCTATTCCCTCACCTCTGTAATTGATTTTCCACCACACCCATTTCTTAAACCTTTGTTTCTGCTCCTCAAATAGTTAATCTCAGCCTTACTTGTGTGATTGACAGCCTGTCTTCCTATCAGGTCTGGGGCAGATTCTTTCTTCCTATTTATTGTTTGCCCACACTCACCTTAGTGCTTGCTATTGCCTTTTCTCTGCGTGCTGGCTCTATACTGTACTATTTGTATTTACATTTCTGATCTTTGGCTTTTCTTGTGACTACTCTCTTAGATTCTGATTTTGTACTGCGCTGCTCCACTGGTTCTGACCCCTTGGCTAGCTGAACTCCCGTTTGTTGTTATTTGTCTTGTCTTAATTCTGTGTTATCACCTTTATCATAAGAAGGGACTGGCGCCCAGTTGTCCGCTGTCACCTAGGGCAGTGAGGCAAGTAGGCAGGGACAGGGGGTGGGTTTAACTTGGGAATCACTGTCTTGTCATTCCCCCTCCTCCCAGGGTTCACCAGCAGCTACTGGGGAATTGCTCCGCTAGCAATTCCCTAACATCTTTCTATCAGAGCTATTAGCTGCCCTAATAACACCAGCCTATAGTAGTTGGGTCAATAGCAGCTTCTGAACTCCTAACCAAACCTATGACTAAGCTGCATAAAGGAATTCCCTTTGCCAAAGATGTTCCAATAATCTGACCAGCTAAAAGAGCCCATACAAAACACACTTCTTATAGAGTAGCACATTTTCTGGTCTGATGGCCACATTGACTGATTGAATTAATCTCAGGGTCACAATAACATTTAAACATTTAAAAAGGTATTACCATCTAAATCATTTATGGCCTACCAAGAGTACAGTATGTGCCAGAAACATCTGGCAGTTCTACATTCAAAACTCCCACCTACTGGGAGAATGGTGGTCTCCTGCTCCCCCATTAACACTTCAAAAAGGAAAAATCTATGCATGCATTGTGTGCTTGAAAGCTCCAATAACACTACAATAAAAGTAGCTTGACCAATGAATGGCTACCTATGCAACTCATCTATTCCTTTCTAATGTGCCACACAAAGGTGAGAGGACTTGGTTTGTGGGGATTTGAAAGATGGCAACACAGTATGCCATTAGTAGTTATACAAGATGACTATACAAGCTGCATCTGGCCCCGAATCTGCCGGTTGTACAGAGCTGTAGCTAGTCTTTCCTTCCTTGAAGAGGTCACGTGAGTGTCCCAACTTTCCAGGTCTAAAATAGTTTTATATAGTACAGCTATAGATTCACTGCATCTTATAATTTTTCAGTAAACAACACAGTGACTTTTTTATAGGAGATAACTACAGATACATCTATGGAAATGATGTTCTGAAACCTACCGTTTACTCAAAATGTGTGACCATCCCAACCTCCAAGTGATATATAGTTCATTGCCTTACCAACTGAAGGACACAAGGTACTAACTTATTCTCAAGTCTGTAAAGCACAATGTATCAATTTGGTGAGGGACAACAATATATGCACTTCAGTAACTCAAATCTGTAACATTTATTGTAGATCAGAGACTCCATGCACCATGCTTCAACACATTTACTAAGACATTAACGTCCACAGGGATTCCTTTGTCCATTGGGAACTTTTTGGTTCAGATACAGAACACGCATCATTTATCCTGCATATGTGCTATACTCAGGTTATGAAGGTGAATTCAGAACTGTATTTATAGTCTCAGTTTCTCAGTAATTTATCCTATTTGAAGCAACTACTGATGGCTGTAAAACATTCAATCTTCCTTTTATTCTCTTACTTTTATTAGTCAATATTACATCCTAAATTTAATATGAAATCATATAGAACAATGAGCATGCCATATACAAGTGCATCTCAATAAATTAGAATATCATCAAAAAGTAAATTTTTTTTTTTTTAGTAATTCAATTGAAAAAGTGAAACACATATATTATATTGAGTCATTACAGAGTGAACTTTTTCAAGTGTTTATTTATGTTAATGTTGATGATTATGGCTTATAGCCAAGGAAAACCCAAAAGTCATTATCTCAGAAAATTAGAATATTATATAAGACCAACTGTAAAAAAAAGTTATTTAACGCAGAAATGTTGGTCAAATGAAAAGTATGTACAGTAAATTCACTCAATACTTGGTCAGGGCTCCTTTTGCATGAATGACTGCATCAATGCGGCATGGCATGGAGGCGATCAACCTGTGGCACTACAGAGGTGTTATGGAAGCCCAGGTTGCTTTGATAGCAGCCTTCAGCTCATCTACATTGTTGGGTCTGGAGTCTCTCATCTTCATCTTGACAATACCCCATAAATTCTCTATGGGGTTAAGGTCAGGGAGTTTGCTGACCAATCGTGCACAGTGATACTGTGGTTATTAAACCAGGTATTGGTTCTCTTGGCAGTGTGGACAGGTGCCAAGTCCTGTTGGAAAATGAAAATTCCATCTCCAAAAAGCTTGTCGGCAGAGGGAAGCATGAAGTGCTCTAGAATTTCCTGGTAGATGGCTGCATTGACTTTGGTCTTGATAAAACACAGTGGACCTACATCACCAGATGACATGGCTCCCCAAACCATCACTGATTGTGGAAACTTCACACTAGACCTTAAGCAGTTTGGATTGTGTGCCTCTCCACTCTTCCCCCAGACTCTGGGACCTTGATTTCCAAATGAAATGCAAAATTTACTTTCATCTGAAAAGAACACTTTTGACCACTGAACAACAGTCCAGTTCTTTCTCTCCTTGGCCCAGGTAAGATGCTTCTGGCATTGTCTATTGGTCATGAGTGGCTTGACACATGAAATGTGACATTTGTAGCCCATGTCCTGGATACGTCTGTGTGTGGTGGCTCTTGAAGCACTGACTCCAGCAGCAGTCCACTCCTTGTGAATCTCCCCCAAATTTTTGAATGGCCTCTTAACAATCCTATCAAGGCTGCGGTTATTCCGGTTGCTTGTGCACCTTTTTCTACCACACTTTTTCCTTCCACTCAACTTTCCATTAATATGCTTCTACCCAATTGAGGAGTGGATTGAGTAGAAGGTAAAAGTATAAGAACTTCCTTTATATTTTCCATTCCTTTTGTAGCCATTCTTGGCTTTGGCTCAAAAAAACCGCAGCAAAATCTGCAACAAAAAAAGCTGCATTTCCGCAACGTGGGGCCTTAGCCGAAAAAGTTCACTCTGTTTGTAATGACTCAATATAATATATGTGTTTCACTTTTTCAATTGAATAACTAAAAAAAAAATTACATATTATTGTTTGATATATTCATATTTCTGACCAGTTCACCTCATGTATACTATTATGGTTAGAGTGTGTATAGGGATCTGATATCCTTTGGCATCAGGTATATCAGAGTATTATATGTACATCTATTTATACCGGTAGCATTTGGCTGGACTGGTTTATTCAATAGACTCTGGTTACTTAAATTACATTGTTCTCATATAATGATATATTCTGATGTACAGGTGCATCTCAATAAATTAGAATATCTTTAAAACGTTCATTCATTTCAGTGATTCAGTAATCCAATTCATAATCAGCGTCTTTCACGATTGCGTGTCCTACTGAATCACACTGAAGGACCATATAAAGGCTTAGGAGACCTTGGCAGGTGACACACTGAATTTACAATACTGAACTTTTTCACAATAGTCTAATTTTCTTAGATTTGGGTTTTCATTACCTGTAATCCATAATCAACTTTTACAGAAATAAAACACTTGAAATAGAACACTCTGTGTGTAAAGAATCTAGAAAATATAGGAGGTCACTTTTTTATTTTAATTACTGAAAGAAATAAACGGCTCAAATATATTCTAATTTATTGAGATGCACCTGTATATAGGATATGTATGAACATTTTGCTCATTTATATTGTAATTTATTCTATGTGTATTTTTGAGGTGTTGTGTGTACTTTCCCACATTATATATGTTATATCTTTATATGGGAATTGCAGACATGTTATAACTGGTATTGTCATGCATAATTCTATATTTATATTCAGAATATTGAGTGTACAGTTGTGCTAAAAAGTTTACATACCCCTGCATATTTTTTGTTATTTTGGCCTTTTTTTCAGAGAATATGAATGATAACAGTGTAACTTTTTCTCCACTCATGGTTAGTGGTTGGTTGAAGCCATTTATTGTCAAACTTCTGTGTTTTCTCTTTTTAAATCATGATGACAACCAAAAACATCAAAATGACCCTGTTCAAAAGTTCACATACTCCAGTTCTTAATACCGTGTAGTGCCCCCTCTAACATCAATAATATATTTTGCGGTAGTTGTGGATGAGGCTCTTTATTTTCTCAGATGGTAAAACTGCCCATTCTTCTTGGCACAAAGTCTCCAGTTCCTGTAAATTCCTGGGCTGTCTTGCATGTACTGCGCGCTTGAGATCTTCCCAGAGTGGCTCAATGATATTGAGGTCAGGAGACTGAGATGGCCACTCCAGAACCTTCACTTTCTTCTGCTGTAGCCAATGACAGGTCGACTTGGCCTTGTGTTTTGGATCGTTGTCATGCTGGAACGTCCAAGTACGTCCCATGCGCAGCTTCCTGGCTGATGAGTGCAAATTTGCCTCCAGTATTTGCTGAAAACATGCTGCATTCATCTTTCCTTCAACTTTGACCAAGTTTCCTGTGCCTGTGAAGCTCACACATCCCCACATCATCAGTGATCCACCTCTGTGCTTTACAGTAGGAATGGTGTTCCTTTCATCATAGGCCTTGTTGACACCTCTCCAAATGTAACATTTATGGTTGTGGCCAAAAAGTTAAATTTTTGTCTCATCACTCCAAATTACCTTGTTCCAGAAGTTTTGAGGCTTGTCTCTGTGCTGTTTGGGGTTTTGCAGGCGAGATTCTTTGTGGAATTTGCGCTGTAATGGCTTTCTTCTGGCAACTAGAACATGCAGCCCATTTTTCTTTAAGTGCCTCCTTATTGTACATCTTGAAACAGCCACACTCCAGAAACGTCAGTGGCTGGAGGAAAGATGCAACAGTCTGTCTGGATCCCAGAAACTCACTAAGCTTTTATGCACACACACTGATTACAAGCAAACAGGTCACAAGTGAGGATGTTACCTTTACTAGCCATTCAAACCCCTTTGTGTCAACTTCTGGGCATGTTATCAGGCCAAAATCACCAGGGTATGTGAACTTTTGAACAGGGTCATTTTGATGTTTTTGGTTGTCATTATGATTTAAAAAGAGAAAACACAGAAGTTTGACAATAAATGGCTTCAACCAACCACTAACCATGAGTGGAGAAAAAGTTTTCGTGTTATCATTCATATTCTCTGAAAAAAGGCCAAAAAAACAAAAAATCTGCTGGGGTATGTAAACTTTTTAGCACAACTGTACAAGTGCATCTCAATAAATTAGAATATCTTTGAAACGTTTATTTCTTTCAGTAATTAACTTAAAAAACTGACCTCCTATATTTTCTAGATTCTTTACACACAGAGTGTTCTATTTCAAGTGTTTTATTTCTGTAAATGTTGATTATGGATTACAGGTAATGAAAACCCAAATCTAAGAAAATTTGCATATTGTAAAAAAGTTCAGTATTGTAAATTCAGTGTGTCACCTGCCAAGGTTTCCTAAGCCTTTAAATGGTCCCTCAGCCTGGTTCAGTAGGACACAATCATGGAAGACGCTGATTATGGATTGTATTACTGAATTACTGAAATGAATGAACGTTTTAAAAATATTCTAATTTATTGAGATGCACCTGTATATTCTAATAACCCCCTTGTTCTGTTTCCTTGTGTCTTGTAATCCAGTAACGAGGCGGCTATATTATATATCTTTCCACACTGTTTTTATGTATGTTTTGCTGCTTAATTGTCTTTGTGTATTGGTACATATTTATATAGTTTTTCTAATAAACATTTATTTTTCATATAGTTTCGCTTCTGGTGGTTTACGTTGTATAGTGTTGATTGTGCAGGGAGCGTATGGCTCATTTTGTATCGAGGTACCTTTGTTTAATGTTATGCTGAAAATATTGAAATGGAGTAGCTTTAATATGAATCAGCACTACCGATTTGCACTCATTTGATAGATATGGAACAAGACACCTGAGGAAAGATGATTATACAATATCTAAAGCTTCCAGTTACTGCATATTCTTACTACACTAGAAAGTTGTACATATATATAGTATATATTTATTTAGCTTTTAAGTCCGGAAGTCCAGCCTTGTACAGATTCTGTATGATGATAATAAAATCACTCTTTTTTCAATTATTATTGTGGGTCACAATAATATACCATTTCTGTTTAACCAAACCTGCAGATACCATATGTTAAATGTAGTATAGGCATCTAGCTGCATATGGCTGCATATCACATTTGGCGGCACAATTCAAAAAGCCTTAGGTTGGTTTTAAAGCTTTGATAACATTAGAGTATGACCCATGAGGTGGTTGTTGGCCTGAGAGGGTCTGATAAATGAACACAGTCCCACAAGATGTACGTGGTTCTCCTTGTCTGCAGTCATGAAGATTAGTTTGAGCTTCACTACAGACAGATTTTGCATTCAGCAGTATGCTTTGATTAGAAATGTTCCCAGGGAGGTCTGGCTACATCAAACAAAAGAAAGAAAATCCTTTAAGATGTTTGTAATTATAGGGAAGCACTTGCTTTGTGAATGAATTCAGAAATCAATACAGTGATTTCATTATTTGTGCAGAGAACACAATAATTATTTGGCACTAAAATCGAAGCTATAGTCCATCTTTCAGATATTTTAAATTTGTGATCATTTTGTTCTGCCTTACGAGTTATCCACTATTACTCAATAATGTAAGGATACTCTTATGTAGACTCTTATTATGAAATGTTACTTTAATTATTATGACTATTAGAAGTACAATAGATTGCTTTGACCTTATTCTTCAGAAGAGGCTGATTTTCCTTGCACACTCATGTACTATGTACTAACATACCGTGCTTCTTTAATGTACAGTACAGACCAAAAGTTTGGACACACCTTCTCATTCCAAGAGCTTTCTGTATTTTCATGACTATAAAAATTGTAGATTCACACTGAAGGCATCAACACTATGAATTAACACATGTGGAATTATATACTTAACAAAACAATGTGAAACAACTGAAAACATGTCTTATATTCTAGGTTCTTCAAAGTAGCCACCTTTTGCTTTGATTACTGCTTTGCACACTCTTGGCATTCTCTTGATGAGCTTCAAGAGGTAGTCACCTGAAATGGTTTTCACTTCACAGGTGTGCCCTGTCAGGTTTAATAAGTGGGATTTCTTGCCTTATAAATGGGGTTGGGACCATCAGTTGTGTTGTTCAGAAGTCAGGTGGATATACAGCTGATAGTCCTACTGAATGGAGTGTTAGAATTTGTATTATGGCAAGAAAAAAACAGCTAAGTAAAGAAAAACGAGTGGCCATCATTACTTTAAGAAATGATGGTCAGTCAGTCCGAAAAATTGGGAAAACTTTGAAAGTGTCCCCAAGTGCAGTGGCCAAAACCATCAAACGCTGCAAAGAAACTGGCTCACACGAGGACCGCCCCAGGAAAGGAAGACCAAGAGTCACCTCTGCTGCGGAGGATAAGTTCATCCGAGTCACCAGCCTCAGAAATTGCAGATTAACAGCAGCTCAGATTAGAGACCAGATCAATGCCACACATCTCTACAACAACTGTTAAGAGGAGACTGTGTGCAGCAGGCCTTCATGATAAAATAGCTGCTAGGAAACCACTGCTAAGGACAGGCAACAAGCAGAAGAGACTTGTTTGGGCTAAAGAACACAAGGAATGGACATTAAACCTGTGGAAATCTGTGCTTTGGTCTGATGAGTCCAAATTTGAGATCTTTGGTTCCAACAACCATGTCTTTGTGCGACGCAGAAAAGGTGAACGAATGGACTCTACATGCCTGGTTCCCACCGTGAAGCATGGAGGAGGAGGTGTGATGGTGTGGGGGTGCTTTGCTGGTGACACTGTTGGGGATTTATTCAAAATTGAAGGAATACTGAACCAGCATGGTTACCACAGCATCTTGCAGCAGCATGCTATTCCATCCGGTTTGCGTTTAGTCATGTTTGACAGCGGCATTCAAGGGGTTAAAACCCCCGATCGGAGCTGTGCGATTCGATACATCGAAGCGTGAGGAAATCCGGAATTGATGCGAATCGAAGATTTCCTGAAATTCGGAACGAATTCCACTTCATCAGCTTCGATTTGCTAATCTTAAAATATTAAAATATGACCATCTAGAACAGCGGTCCTTTATTGTATATTTAAGCAAAGTAGGCGAAGTATCTTATGGCTTTATTCTTCATTGACAGTCAGCAGTTTTCATCTCCTTCAAGAAAGTAGGCTAACTGTAACCAGCAATGAAACATGGTTGTAGACAGAACTGCATTCAATTGTCTACTGTTACTGTAAAGCCCCATTATTCTGACAGCTGAAACTATGATAACCTGATCGAAGATCTTTACCACTATCTCAAAATCTATTTTGAGAGGTTTGAGCTATAATTGTGGTAGCATTTTTATTACTTAATTTTTTATTTATGAGTTCTAGGAAATGTTGCTTTCTATAGAACAATGTTTATGTATTTTTACATGCAATTGTTTCTACGTTACAGAAATAACATGAAAATGTAATACCTGCAGCATGCTGTAGCTTAACAAAACAGTGTGCACTAATATGGTACTTACAAACTACTTTGTGTTTTCTCACATCTGGCCGCTGGGGTTTTCTATCTTAACCCTGCTGTTCTGTTCGGTCAAAAATGACCGAATTTGAAATTTGATATTTTTTAAAATATTCATTATGCGGTTCTGAAACTTGTGGTTCATTGACTTTTCCTCATTTGAGGGGTTCTTACTAATAGCAGTTTTTATTTATTTATTTTTTGTTTACTTTTTGCTCCACGTCTTTTTTTTTTACACTTGTACTGTTCGGTCAAAAATGACCGATAGCCTTTTATACTAATCTCCAGCCATTTTTTAAAAAAAATAAAGGGGTTATAATCTCATTTTGGTCTATATAGTTCATCTACTACTATTTATCAATTTATCTAGGTCCTTTACATTACAATGCCACAAAAGGGGCAGTTGATACTCTAGATCAACTCATAGGCACTTACACCTGTAAACGCAAAACTAATCGGTGGCCAATGGTTGGTTTTTTACAACATTCTTGATGTGTCGGCGTACAATGCATTTGTGTTATGGCGTGAAATAGACCCAAATTGGAACAAAAATAAACTATATAAAAGAAGAATTTTTTTTAGAGGAGTTGGGAAAATCACTGGTTAGCCCATACAACAAAGAAAGAACAAAGAAAAGCAACACCCAGAGATGATGGAGCTGTAGCCATTGTCCACAGGATCCAACAGCTTGCTGAAGAAAGTGAACCAAGGGCTTCCGCTAGCACTGCGACAATACCCACGGCCTCCACCAGCAGTGCAACCAGCCTAAAATGGAAACGATGCGCCTTCTGTCCAACATCAAGTAATCACAAATCAAATGTGATATGTTACAAATGTGCAAAGTACTTATGCAAAAGACATGTAAATTATACTTGTGATAAATGCAAACAGTAAATTTAGCACCTTGAACCTTATTTCACATTTTATATAGAAAAAACTAGACTTTTTATTTTTATTTTTTTTTTTTTTGAAAAAAATATATTTACATACAGTTTGATGTTATTCGTTATAGTTTACAGTTTTATAAAGATTTTTTTTGTGCAAATGTGCAATATGCATGAATAATGCAATAAGGCCATGTAACATTTTTTGACACAAAAAAAATAAAAATTAAGTTTTTGATTTCATTTTTCATTTGTTTATGAACAACCATGTCCACATACAGTATAATAATGCAAAAGAAATTCAAATAAAACACTTAAATTAGTTAAAAATCCAGACTTTAATAGGCCCAGTCAAAAATGACCGGAACATTATATGTGTATAGTAGAACCGAACAGAACAGCAGGGTTAAAATGTAAAATTGCTATTGCTAGAGTCTTGGAAAAAACAGCCAAACAGACTTTGTTATTGTAGGGCAGACAGGACAAGAACAAATTGACAGTGAACATTTAAAATTGAGAGTGTACTTGGTTGTAGCTACATTTGTCTAAGTGAATTTCTATTTCAAGTGGTGTTTCTAGATTGCCACCATACAGGTTTGTGATACACGTGTAATGTTTTCCTTTCGCAAGGTTGCGTTAGGCCAGTATGCTTTTAAAATATAACAGTTGGTGGATCTTCCACGATAATTGAAACATCGACAGATTCATGTCAGAGGTCCATTTTAGTATGGATAGTTTTGTGCTCTGTTTTGACATATAATAACATAGCACAGAAATAATGTACACTAAAAAGAAACAAAAAATATCACTATGCCGGTATAATGCACACAATTATCAATTTAGCCCACACTGCACTAAATTTACAACCATCTACACCAGAAAAATTGCATAGATGGGTTAGTAAATCCCCCAATATGTTATAGCCCAGGAATAATACAAAAACTGTAGTGTAACAAATAACCATTGGCTCTGTAGGAAAACTTGGTATGGGGCTCTGTTCAGAGTTATATGTATCCTTGTCATCTTTATCATTACCACCTGATGTGAAGATAAGCTCCTTTTCGGGGCCAATTATGCTGCCTCAATCCAAAAACTGAAATGGTACCCCTCCCACGCAAAGTTATAAAATTAGGCTTGACTACCAGTGATTAAACGAAGCCAGGGATGTACACCCAGCTTCAGTGCTCAACTTAAAGGTGTTGTCCAGGACTTGGACAAACTCTGGAGGGGCTCTCTGATGTCTGCCACTGTAGTCCATTTGGTAGCGCCATGCCTCAGAAGCCCTATGCGCCGTGTGACCAATCAGCAGCCTCAGCGATCGACAGAGAGGGACTGATGAAGTATATGAATGGCCTCAGCAGTCATGTGGGGCGAGGGCTTCCAGGGACTAAGGCACAACACACGACCAAACTTATTGTGGCAGCTTACAGCAGAGTGTCAGAGATAGGAATGTTGTTTTTTTTTTTTTAAGTTACAATAAAGTTTGACAACCCCTTTAAGAATAATGTCCCATAATGCACATAGCTAACCCCTGGGGAGGTAAGAAAATATAAAAAACAGTCACCTCTCCTGGGCTCAGTGCCGCCCCCTCAGTGACTTGCCTCATGGCAGATTTTGCCTTGCCCCTTACTTTAACACCTTACTTTTTGGGTCTAACTGCAAATGCTACTGTAGCTTTCTAATAATAATATAGTCCTATAGTCCCACAGTGGGGAAATTCAGTAAATTTGTCACCTGAAAGTGGGGAAGTGGGGAAATTTCTGCCCTGGTTGTTACACTCATGACTCACCAGCATGTTTTAGTGACCACCAGATTGAATTTTTTTCCTATTGATTGAAAAAAGGAAGGATTGAAGATGAAGTAAAAATGACTTTGTGTTTTTAAAATGCAGTGCTGCAAATGTTCTTCTAGAGAAACAATTCTAGGAAGGTTTCCTAAAAATGCTTCTACAAAATCAAACCATGACCACCAAATCCTTTAATACTAATACAAAGCTTACCTATTTGTCACATTAAGTAATGTTTTTTTCCTCATTTATATAAATTACTACTTAAAATGTTTGTAATTGTGTTTCTTTTTATCAACACTGACAAATAGAGTAAATATATACATAATATTGCACATTATTGTTTTCATATATTTTTATATAAAGATCTCACAAGTAATGTCTTTCATTTTCTTTCAACCATGTGCACAGGGCTGGATTGAGACCTGAAAGTGGCCCTGGAAAAAATGTAAAGGTGGCCCCATTTTATAGGAGGGCTCAGTACAAGTAGGCGGAGTCAATACAAGTAGGCAGGGCCAGCACAAGTAGCTCCTCCTTGTAAAGCAGTCCTGTGTAAAGTAATTTTGCACAGAACTGCTTTACATGGAGGCAAAGGAAGCAGTCCTATGTAAATTATCATGTCAGACAGAAACTGTAACTTACACAGGACTGCTGCCTCTCGCTCATGTAAAGCAGACATTTCTGCTACATAGGGTTGCCTGCTTTATATGTAAAGACATTAGTCCTATGTAAATAAAGTTATACGCAGTGGGGCCAGGGTGGAAATTAAAATATAGGTGCAACAGCTGCCACCGCCGCCATTAAAATCGCAGTCCGCTGACTCCTCAATCTAGAGGCTCTCAGGATTTGTGGCCCCTTCACACAATATAATGTCTCCCATTAGCCGCTGCATATGGTATAATGTCCCATAGTAGCCCCTTCACACAATATAATCTCTCACACTAGCGCCTCCACACAGTATAATGTCCCATAGTGGCCCCTCAACACACTATAATGCCCTATAGTGGCCCCTCCACACAGTACAATGTCTCATAGTGGCCCCTCCACACATTATAATGTCCTATAAAGGCATTCGGGCTTTCCCCAAAAATTTTTTGGGGTTCACCACCCATGAACCATTATTAAACTCTGGGGTCTCTTCAGACCCCAAAGTATAATGATCGGAGGCCTAGGGAGGTGATTAAGCATTATAAACAGTGTTGCTAATCTTCTTAATGTGACTGCTGAGGACCAATCACAGCAGTCTCTGATGTCATTCATGACATCTCTAGGACCAGAAGAGGCCAGAAGACCCGCACTGGAGCTCAGGAAAGGTAAGTAACACTGTTTATTATATTTGATCACCTTTCCTGGGTCTCAGCATATTATACTCTGGGGTCTGAAGAGACCTCAGCATATTATAGTCTGGGGTTTTAAGAGACTCCACAGTATAAAAGCCGTTTCAGTTAGGACCTTGGATGAATCTTATGAGATTTGTCTAACACAGACTCTTAGTGCCGCCGGGCTGCCTCCGCTGTGAGGGAATAGAGTGGGGACCGACGGCTGCACTTTGTAGCAATAGTCAGGGTAAGTGCCAGGCCTTGTGACTGATAGCTTGCCTGCCTAGCAGCCCACATTACAGTCGGCCCACCGAGAACTTTCCCTGTGATATTCATTCAATCCGCCCCTGCATGCGCATATCTATCACAGATGAACTCTTCTTTCACATAGCACCGCTGAACTTTGTCATCTACAAGAGATGAAAAGCATCCAGCCTCTGATGAAGGTCATAGTTCATGACTGAAACGTCACTACTTATTTGCTGGAACGCCTTGCACAGTAACTTAATAAAGTAAATCTTATAGTATCAACCTACTGGAGTGCAGGGTTCTTCTTTACCATTAGTAAAGACTCTGTTAGGCTACGGCCCCACGATGTGGAAATGCAGCATTTTTGGTGCCAGCAAAGTGATTAAGATTCTGGCTAATCTCATCCACACATTGCAGAAAAAAGAAATGCTGCGGAAAAACTGTGTTTTAAAAAATGCATGCATTTCTGAAAATGCAGCATGCCAATTTTACCTGGGGAAACACAAGCGTTTTCCCTATAGATTTAATAAGTGAAAAAAAAAATGCAGAGAAAAGCGGTTCGCTAAGTTGGGCCTTAGCCTTACATGTGAATGTACCTTAATGCTTGCACAAAAGGGTTGTATAAGACATTAATGTGGTTTTCACCCATTTTGGTGTAGAAAAGGGAGCATTGTGTGATATGGTCACTATGCATTTCCTTCTCAACAAACCTAAAAAAAAAATCTTGTCAGTTATTGTCAAAAACATCACTTAAAATAGGCATCCAAAACTGAATACTTCAGTTTGAAAATAATCTTATATTACATATAGATGCTTGCTCCTTATCCCCTCAAAGGGAGTTTGTCAGTGACCCCTCCAAACTGCTGGCTGTGCTGGTTGGTGGTATGTAAGGGCAAGTTCACATCTGTGCTGGATTTCCATTTTTCTGTTCCAGAGCATAGCTATGTAATCAGCCATACTTGAGGCATGACTGAGAAAAAAAGTACTTTTAATCTACCTCTCACTTTCTTAAGTGTCCTCTGGGTGGCTCCTAACTGACATGTCTTGCACTCTTTACAGTCAACAGTCTCCAACCCCTCCCCTCTGTTTTTAAGTGAGGACTCTCTTGCGGTCTCGCTAAATCATAAGTATTTGCTATTGGTGTTACAAAAACATCACATTTTATTTTTATTTCTCCCTGCAGTGGCACAATAACCAGATGTTTTGTCAACAATGCTGATATTGGATGACTTTCAAAGCAAATATCACAAAGCTTTCTCAAAGTTCTGACTGTTTTCTAATGAAGTGGAAACATTATGATGGGATTTCAAGCACGCATTATAAACAGCTAGTAAACATTGCTTAATATGACAAAGAGTTGCATAAAATAAATGATGTTTGGGTCACATAAATAGTTGTAGGATGTGCGCTGGTCATATCATATGCTATTTCATTCATGAACATAATCTTTGTTAGGGTGTGGTTCTAGATTTATTAAATCTATTACTTAGTATTATTGTGTACTGTTTTCTCATAGATGAAACTTTATACCAATCAAGAAAAAACTGTGGAGCACATTTACTAAGTTTCTACAAAAGAAAAATAGCATAAGCAAGTCAAAAATGTTGGGTTTCTGATTTTTCAATTTTTGTCAAGAGATTCCTTGGGGCAAGCCTATTGACCACGCTAATTTCATCATCATTTATCCCAGTTTTCTATGCCAGGCCTGTGCCTAATCATAAATCAGGCAAATCTTCTACCAGTGCAGGGATCATGAAGACCAGTGTACAATACACCAGTATTGATAATTTCCTCTCTTTATTGTTTGGAAAAAAAGCAGTTAATCTGTGTAGATATCCAGATTTCAGTCTCTGTAAGCTTGTCTGGGATACTCTGTGCTTCTGCTGTAGCTATGAGGTTCTTGCGCAGCAGACAGCTTCCGCCACCTTTCTTTGTGTCGGTGATGTAACAAAGGGTGCCGGTTGTCTGACTGCATAGTGACCATATCACACAATGTTCCCAGTTCTCCGCCATGGCTGGTTCAAAGACAAGTGATGTGGCTAATGAACTGAGCACATAGCTAGATCCTTTCATCAAGTCCCTGATGTAAAGAGGGAGGAAGCCCATTAATGTAGGAAAATCACAGCTACAGAAAAAGCACAGAACATTTAGGACCATCTGACGGAGAATGTACTGGAAAAGATGATAGATGAGATTGGATGTCTGTCGTTGATTAAATGATATTCACTGAGTATTGGAAGATACCTTATAATAAATGTATTTCTAAAAACACTCAACTTTATTGGTATGAGTTTAAACAAACTCATTACAGACTTAAATTTACCACTGTGGACCCCCTGCAAATAGTACTTATATTGCTTCACCAAATGTTTCTGCAGTTATCGTAGCAAATGATATATCTAAAATGAGCACAAAAAATTACTGGAGGAGTCCATTGATAAGGGAATGAGACTTGTACCCCAGCTCACTAGTAAATTTTACATTCGCTAAATAATATTTTTTTATTGAAAAATCCCTTAAGGGTAATCGCCGCGGTTTGGTTTTACAGTCCTTGACATTGCAGAAAAATACCCGCAGCGGAAATGCTGTGATTTTCAAAACCGTTGCATTTTTGGAAATCGCAGCATGTCTATGGAAACGCCGGAGGTTTCCCTATAGGTATAATTGAATCAGAAAACTCTGCGGACTTTCTGTGAAAAACGCTGTGAGAAAAACCACAAAGCGTTTCCACCTTGATTTTTCCCACAGCGCTTATTCACTGCCTCCCACTACGTGGGGCCTTAGCCTAAGGCTAATGCCTCACGTCGCGGAAATGCAGCTGTTTTTGTTGCAGATTTTGCTGTAGTTTTTTGAGGCAAAGCCAAGAATGGCTTCAAATAGAATGGGAAACATATAGGAAGTATTTATACTTCTGCCTTCTGCTCAATCCACTCCTGACTTTGGCTCAAAAAACCGCAGCAAAATCTGCAGCAACAAAAGATTTCCGCAATGTGAGGACTTAGCCTAAAGATAAGCTCACTGTCTCAACTGTTTGTTTGTTTTTTCATTTCTCCAAAATCATCTAAAATAAAACAATGATGCAGCATTGCAAAATTAAATTAAAAATATCCCTTTGTTTTGTGTCTACAACTATTATACAGGCTATATATTTGCATGGTAAGAGACAACAAACAAACTCTGTGCAGTTTGACCCTGCAGACATACCGTACTAACTTTCATTTGTACCTAATCTTTGCTATATGACAAAGTTATAGATGAAATTTTAGGTAGAAATAGGGAATGAATGAAAGGAGAATGGCTATTGTATCAGACTGCACAGACTTTGTCATCTATTTATTTTATTTCTATTTCTATTTTGAGTTGGAAGGGACCTCAAGGGCCATTGAGTCCAACCCCCTGCAAAAGCAGGTTTTCCTAGATCATCCCAGCTATATATTTATCCAGTTTCCACTTGAAGATTTCAATTGATGAAAAACTCACCACCTCCTGTGGCAGCCTATTCCACTCCCTCACTACCCTCACTGTTAAAAAGTTTTTCCTAATGTCTAATCTGTATCTCCTTCCCTTTAGTTTCATCCCATTACTTCTCGTACTTCCTTCCGCTAATGAGAAAAGGTTAGATCCCTCTGCACTGTGACTACCTTTCAGATATTTAAAGACCACTATTAAGTCTCCCCTTATCCTTCTCTTCTGCAAACTAAACAATCCCAGTTCTTTTAGTCGTTCCTCATAGGACATGGTTTGCAGACCTTCCACCATTTTAGTTGCTCTTCTCTGGACTTGCTCCAATATATCGATATCTTTCTTAAGTTGAGGTGCCCAGAACTGTACACAGTATTCCAGGTGGGGTCTGACCAGGGCAGAGTACAGCGGAATAATTACCTCTCTTGATCTAGATTTAATGCTCGTCTTGATACATCCCAGAATTTTGTTAGCCTTTTTTGCCACAGCACCGCACTGTTGACTCATGTTAAATTTGTGATCTACTATTATACCCAAATCCTTTTCCCCTGTACTATCACTTAGTTCTATTCCTCCCATACTATATATGCTTCTTGCATTTCTGTTACCTAGATGTAGGACCTTGCATTTGTCCCTGTTAAATACCATTTTGTTCACCTCAGCCCATTGTTCCAGTGTGTCTAAGTCCTTTTGAATACACTCTCTCTCCTCTCTAGTGTTGGCTATTCCTCCTATCTTTGCATCATCTGCAAATTTTATGAGTTCCCCAATAATCCCATCATCCAGATCATTTATAAAAATATTAAAAGGTACTGGGCCCAGGACAGAGCCCTGCGGCACCCCGCTTTTTACTTTCTTCCAGTTTTATGTATAGCCATTTAGTATTACTCGTTGTGCCCGATCTTTAAGCCAATTGTGAATCCACCTCACTGATTTTTTATCAAAGCCATACTTAATCATTTTTTCAATAAGAATGTTATGTGATACTTTATCAAATGCCTTACTAAAGTCAAGATATACTATGTCCACTGCATTCCCCTGGTCCAACCATTCAGTGATTTTGTTGTAGAAGGAAATCAGGTTAGTCTGACAAGATTAATTAAAGCCTTCCCATCCAGGTACCTAATTAAATGTTCTTTAACAATTTGCTCAAAGATTTTTCCTACTATCGAGGTCAGACTTACCGGCCTATAATTTCCTGGGTCGTCCCTTTTCCCCTTTTTGTAGATGGGGACCACATTTTCCCTTTTCCAATCTAGAGGGACCACTCCTGTTTCCCATGACTTATTGAAGATTATAGCAAGGGGTTCTGTTATTTCCTCTGCTAACTCTTTCAAGACTCTAGGGTGTAAATCATCCGGTCCTGGGGACTTGGTTTCTTTAATCTTAGCTAAGTGCTCTATTACCAAACCTTCACTTATAATCAGCTTGGAGTCCTCTTTCCCCTCATCACTATCACCATTAATGTTGATATTTCCATCAATTTCTTGGGAGAAAACGGATACAAAATATGAATTTAGTAACTCCACCTGCTGTTCCACCATGTTAACTTTTTCACCCTTATCATTCTTCAGGACTCCAATGGTTTCCTTCACTTTTCTTTTGCTTTTAACATATCCCCAAAAACCTTTTACCTTACTCTTAACCTCTTTTGCAAGCTTCAATTCATGTTCAGCCTTAGCTCCTTTAATGCTTATCTTGCAGAGTCTGCAAACTGCTGTATACTCTCCCTTAGATATAGCTCCCATCTTCCACTTGTTGTAAGTTTCCTTTTTCTTTTTTAGCAGGTTATGTAATTTTTTAGTCATCCATCCTGGTGTTTTTAGGTGCTTCCCATTTTTCTTCCTTCTAGGTATTGTTAGTTCCTGTGCATTAATGATTTCCCTACGGAAAATTTCCCACCCTTCATGTGCATTTTTGTGCTTAAGAATTTTTCGCCATGGAATTCTACTAACCCTTACCTTTAGGCCCCTAAAATCTGCCCTACTAAAATCAAGCCTTGTAGTTTTTGTCTTCTCAGGTCTTCTTCTTCTTACAACCCCAAACTCGAGTATAGCATGATCGCTGAATCCCAATGTCCCTGCTACCCTTAGTTCCTTAACTATATCCTCCTTGTTAGTTAAAACTAGGTCCAAAATGGATGTTCCTCTCGTGTTTTCTTCTACTAGCTGGGCAATGAAGTTGTCTGCTAGAGAGGATAAAAATTTGATAGAGCCTTTACTCGTAGCTGTGTGAGTTTCCCACTGAATGTCTGGGTTATTGAAGTCTCCCATGATAACTATTTCATATTTCTTCGAAAGCGTGGTTATTTGCTTTGAAAAAATCTCATCCATGTCTTCCATCTGTCCTGGTGGTCTATAATAAACACCTATTATGATGTCCTTATCATTGTTTTTCCCCTGAATTGTTACCCAAATATTTTCCAATAAGTTATCATTTTGTAAAACTGTGATTTCCGTGGAAATGTGATCTTTTTTAACATACAATGCAACTCCTCCCCCTCTTTTATTAGTTCTGTTCTTTTTGAATAAGTTGTATCCTTCCATCTGTATGTTCCAATCATGCTTATCATTCCACCAAGTTTCTGTAATACCAATGACATCTTAATTTTCCTTCTGTATTATCAGCTCTAATTCTCCCTGTTTGTTTCCCATGCTTTGTGCGTTTGTGTAAAAACATTTCAGATTGTGCTCTGTTACTTCCTTTTTCTTACTTTCCTTCTGAGTATCCTGTCTTGGGTCCTCTTTACCACATCTAGTAACCTTGTTTAGTATATCCTTTAGCTGCATGTTCTTGTCTTTCTTTTTACTTCCCATCCCCTCCTCTTCTAGTTTAAAGCCCTCCTGATAAGTGTGGCAAGTCTTCTGGCAAATATGTGTTTCCCAGGTTTTGTGAGATGTATCCCATCTCTAGCAAGGAGTCCATCATAGAGGTAATTCACTCCATGGTCCAGAAATCCAAATCCTTGCTCTCTACACCACTGCCGAAGCCAGTTGTTTACCTCTAGTATTTTATTCCATCTCCTGATACCATAACCATCAACTGAGAGGATTGATGAGAATACTACCTGCGCATCCAGTTCCTTCACTTTCTTCCCTAAATTTTCAAAGTCTTTACGGATAGTTGGTAAATCATTTTTTGCCGTGTCGTTTGTACCCACATGTATCAGTAAAAATGGGTAGTTATCCTTGGAGCTGAGGAGGCATGGAATCCTATCGGCCACATCCTTAACTTTTGCTCCTGGGAGGCTGCATACTTCTAGTGCCGTTAAATGTGGCCTGAAGACAGCTGCCTCTATGCCTCTTAGCAGTGAGTCTCCCATAACCGCTACTCTTCTTTTCTTCCTCGCAACACTATTTCTTGTTGTTCCTACTTGTCGCTGGGTGACTTTTGTTTCTTCTTTTGCTGATAGATTATTCTTGTAATTTTCATCAGTCTGCATAAGAGTTTCATATCGGTTACCTAGCTGTGTAAGTGGTGATGGCCTTGTGATCCTTTTGCATCTCTTGGTCACCTGTATCCAATTTTCTGCCTCTGTAGGTTCACTCAAGTATTCTTCCCTTACTATATCTTACTATATTTTTTACTATCTGTTACCAAAGAGGTGCAAAGGCCTACATAGAGGGCTGTATACATATTTGTAAAGTTGCTTCATCTAGGTTCAAAGCCATATAAACATAGAAGATTGACTGCAGAAAAAGACCATCTTGTGGTCCATCTAGTCTGCCCTTATTTTATTTCCTTTTTTTTCTTGGCTAGTTCACATATTGTTGAAAAAAATGCTTTTTTGTTGTGGCAGATCTTGCTGCGTTTTTTGAGCCAAAGTCTGGAGTGGCTTGGAAAGGAATGGGAAATATAATGTAATCACTTATACCTTTCCATTCTGCTAAATCCACTCCTGGCTTTGGCTCAATAAAACCGTGGTAAAATCTGCAACAACAATAAAAGCAGATTTTCTGCAATATGTGGATTCAGCCTTTCTTAGGATACAAATGTTTATTCAAGAAAACCCTTTTACATATCCTCTGTTACAGTATACTGATGCAATAATGTTTTAAGCGACATTGCAAAGTCACTTATAAAAAAGCTTTCCTAGTCCCTGTGGACCTTGAATGACTGACATGTAATATCACATTTCCCCTGGTCACTTATGACTGACTGCAGCAATTAAAGGTAATTGACACTGGTTTCAATCAGAACCCAGACCCACATCCATCTGAAAAAAGTTTTTGTGATAAGAAATAATACTAAAGCAATCACTCAATATGTCCAAAGATGTAGTTTTTAGGTTATTAATAGCTAGATTAAAATAATAATAGGTATCATCATCACCTTATGGCATCTCAAATATTAAATCTTAGGAAAAAAAATAATAGTCTGGTAAACTTGTTTCTGTTAGTACCTGCTAGACCTGAAATTATGAAATGCGTGATATTCTAGTATTTCAAAAAATATGTTTTTTTACATTGCTGTCATAAGGGAGATTTTTTTACATTGCTGTTATAAGGGA
This sequence comes from Leptodactylus fallax, assembly GCA_947044405.1. Lineage (NCBI taxonomy): Eukaryota > Metazoa > Chordata > Amphibia > Anura > Leptodactylidae > Leptodactylus > Leptodactylus fallax. The sequence continues at coordinate 892,106 of CAMRHE010000458.1, forward strand.
GATGTTTTTTGGGTATGTGAGTTTAAGGAAAAAGCTTCTGTTAAAGTTAAACTTAAGTCAATTCGCTACAGGTGCCCTCTGGTATTCTATATTTGTCTGACCTTGTATAACATCATTGGTTAAAGCTTTCATGAAGGACACATCAAAGTTCAACTTTCAAATCTCAAAGGCAAGGGAAAGCTCAATGGCTTGTAATAGCTTTGACCTTTCAGGTCTTAACAGGAAAACAAGAAAACTGTCCATGTCATAATAAAGCCAAAAAACTGCAAAATTTTTAGGCAGATATGTGCTCCCTCACGTATACTATCTGATGTGTTACTGAGTAGTTTTTCACTAGGGATGGGTAATTGTGACTTTTCCTTACAGTTTCCAATGATTGTTAGTTAGAGGTACGTTTGGTAACATATATTGAAAAAGTGTATTGCTGACTCTCCCCAGAATTTCTGTCCCTTTTCCCTCATTTAAAAATGTATGCCAAACTCTAGCCCATAGACTTAGCCCTTTAGTCCCCACTTCGTCTTTACTGAGCAGGTAGGCTTTTTCGCTGGTTGACAGTCTCCTGACAATACCAGACGAATTTTGAACCTTTTGTGATATTTGGAACAAAGACCCTGTCTGTGATGTTAGCGCTTGACACTGAGAAGGCATTTGACCAAATAAATTGGTTGTTTACCTTCTTCGCCCTGGAGGCTATGGATTTGAGGGGACTCTTTCTCTGAGCCATATCAACCCTTTACTCTGCCCCACCGGCGAGGGTCCTCATTGATGGCGCTCTGTCCACGATATGAGATTTCTAATGGCACTCGCCGGGGGTGTTTGTTATCACCTCTGATATTTATACTTTCAATTGAACCCGTGGGCCAGGCCATAAGGCAAAGTTCAACAAGTAAGGGTATTACTATTGGAGGCCGCACCCATGCAATTTTATTATACGCTGATGACATCATCTTGACTCTGTCAGACCCCATATCCTACCTTAGCTCCTCCCTAGCCATCATAGATTCATTTAGCTCACTATTTTATTATAAGTTAAACATCACCAAAACTCATATTTTCCTGCTACTCCTCTCCCACCAACATATCTCATTACTGAAGCAATTATACCCTTTTGACTGGCATCGAGATAGTGTCCAATGCTTGGAAATCCAACTTACCCCCACCCTTTCCACTCTATATCAGGAGAACTAACCCCCTTCTTAGATCCATCCAAGTTGAGGCTGATAGACTGAGTGGATAGTGGATATCTCTTGGATCAGCAAAATTGCTGCCTTCAAAATGTTACTCCTTCCTTGATTTTTGTATTTATTTAGAACCTTACCTATCTCCCTCCCTCCTTCTTTAAGGCCATTGGAAGCACGATTTATATGAGATGGGAATTAACCATGCCTTTCCCATTCAATCCTCACCAGAACGAATGCTCTGGGAGTCCCTGACAACCATGGCTATCATGTGGCTACCTTGGTTTCCTTACTCTCGGGTGTCTGGTTCAGAGAGGTGGAGCTGCATTGGACACATATTGAAAAACTCCTATTTCTCTTCCAAAAGCTTTAAAGAGATCCTCTTGGCTTCCTTGTGGTCTGATCTATCCAGATATACTTGCTCCCCTTTCACCAGATACTCCATTTCAGCCTGGAAATATGTCCATTCTCACTTTACTCATCTAACTCCGAATGATAAATCACTTATTCCAATTTGAACCTTCTCATTGTTAATTCTTTCTCTTAGTCTGGATGGATGGACTACAAATAACCTATGTCTTGTCTCACACCTCTTTGTAAGGGACAGAATTAAGGACTACAAGTATCTGTCAAGGGAGTTTGCTTTACCCACACAGGTTTGTCCAACTGAGACACTCGTTACAGTCATACTGCTGTTTTACCTTAGTGTGTAATTCATCTATATTATTTGTGCTGAAGAACATGAAAAAGAGTCTTAAACCAATTTATATCTCTATTGATCTCTGCTCCTCCTTGCAGAAGACCTATCTTCTACATTTGTGGGAGAGGGAGATTTGTTGATCGTGGACCACCAACGAATGGCAGCGGGCATTCAGCTTTAATACCTTCCTGCCCTGTAGTACTAATTTGGAAACTGCATATAAAACTATCCTTAGATAGTACCTCCCCCCTGCTCGACTCCATAAAATGTTTCCCCAGTCATCTCCCTCATGTTGGTGACTTTGTGGTGAAAGGGGAACTCTCCTCCACACCTTTTGGACTTGTCTCAGCATTGGCAAGATACCTTTACTTTTGACATGCAAGGTTTTACTGACTTACTACTCACTCCTATGAAAGGTCTATTGCCCTGTGTAATTTTTCACACCCCAAATATTTGGACACCTATAGTTGTTAGTTGGCGAACTTGCACTGATCTATGTACTGAACATATATGCCTTTGATGTTATTTTCCCTGCACTGTTCTCTTTTTTTCAAATTTAAATTTTTTTATAAAATTTTTCACAGAATAAAAATAAGTACAAACATTGCGCTTAAATGAAGTAGGAGGTCTAAATCCGACTTGGGAGTGAAGATCGTAAAATGCCTCTATAAGCCGTACACAGAGACCATCTGGAGTAGAAACCTGAAAGGTAATTACATCTAACTGCCAGCATTCTTTCCAGGGTAAAGGTTAGGTGTACATGTTAAATAAGTTCTGCAATGGTCAAACACTGCACAGACCACCACTGACCCAGCCACTGAGGACATGAACTGGAAAGTGGCAAACTGGGGGGTCATGGCTTGACGCCGATCTAGATGGCCACTGCTCTGTAGAGCTCCAAGGCCTCACATACATAACGCTGCTCACAGCGGCAACTCGGCGCCGGCGATACGTGGCTAATTGTATGCAGGGAGATCCTCTGCTGCTCTTGCTGCTCTAGGCTGCGGGGAAATGGCGAAACGGGGGAAGAAAGGCCCCCAAAGCAGTTAACAGACTTCTTTGCCGCACTGGCCTCGGCCCAAGATGGCACCGGTGAATCTCCCCTTCTACCGCTACAGCGCGTGGCAGGCCGCTCCCGCGCGGAATACGATGGCGCTTTAGGTGAGAAGTCCCATCAGTTCACCCCATCACACCTGGGTCCTCTGGTGATATTAATGACTCCCAGGAAAGTCAGAAGAGGGCTACTAAGGGCCAGCAGCAATCTCACAAGAGGGGACTACAACCCCCATCATCACCCACTCCAGCTCATGTCGGCCAACCTGAAGTCCCTCCTGCAGTAGCATCCTCCCAGGCAAGCAGCATTACCCCTACACAAAGCCCTGTGCTTTGAATCTCGCCCGGTTATAGAAGATCCCCAACTATGTGATTCGGATGTGCTCCAGGCTATCCCTGCAGGTACCCAATCTGTTTCTGAGTCCTTCTTGAAAGATATAATGCTAGCTTTGCATAGATCTATTCAGAAAGATATCACTAAGGCGATTATGTCCGTATCCTCCACTGTTGACTCTCTTGGCAACAGAATAAAATGGGTGAATTTGCTGCGGCACACAATACTATAGTGGATGCCCATAATGATCTTGAGGAAGAATTGGTGGCGGTCAAACTTAAACTTGCCGACATGGAAGATAGGAATAGACGGAATAATGTTAAGTTTCGTGGCATACCAGAGTCAGTCTCTGCTAGGGACTTGATTCCTTATCTGCAACGATTACTGAAAGCAACCCTGCCACACTGCTCTGACGCGGATCTTATCATAGGCAGGGCCCACCGCTTGCCGAAGCCGAAAGGGATGCCTGATCATATTCCCAGGGACACCCTCACCCGCATACATTTCTACCATGTCAAAGATCGTCTCATGTTTGAGTCAAGGAAAAGATCATCTTTGCCTGAGCCGTTCAAGGAAATTCAACTATATGCAGACCTTTCTCAGGCTACCATTGCTGCCAGAAGAGAGCTGGCTCCTGGTACAGCAGTCCTCCATCAACACAATGTTCCTTACAAATGGGGATTTCCTACTAAAGTTATCGTTATCAGAAATGGAGTGACTTATTCGTTTAATTCCTTTGACACCAGGAAGAGTCTGCTACTCCAGTGGAACCTGCCACCACCTGCGCCTAATATCCAGAAATCCTCAAGGGCTGAGTCCCACAAGTTGGATCCTCCGTGGAAATCTACCACCTCCGCCGAGTGAATAGCTCATTATGGACATACTGTGAGTCACCTGTGGTACGTTTTGTAATTTCTATTTTATGGCAAACTTCCCCCCAAGTTTGCGCGGTATTACACTGCCCGGTTGTGTAAAACTATTTTCATTTCTCTTACTGTTGAATAGTTATATGTTGAACACATTCATTAATGAGTTGTCCCCCTCTAGGCCTAGGGGATTTCTTTTTGGTATCACTCTCATACTTGACTCTTTATGCTACCAGTCTGTATTGCTAACTCTTGAATATATTTATGGGTGTCAAATTGCTGTCACTTAACGTGAGGGGACTAAACAGTCCCTTTAAGCGTTCATTGCTGTGGAAGGAGGCTCTCAGATCTGCAGCAGATGTAATTTGTATACAGGAGACACATTTCTGTGACCCTCGTCCACCAAAGTTTTCTCACAAACTGTTCCCTCATGTTTTTTGCTCCAATGCTACCAAGAAGGTTGCGGGTGTTCTCATAGCGGTAAAACACACAGTGTCCTTTCAGCTAATACATGTCATTTCAGATCCCAAAGGCCGTTATGTAGCTCTAATTTGTTTGCTTGACAATTGCCCCTTTACTATTGTAAACGTATACTGCCCTAACACATCTCAAATTTCCTTTTTAAATTCGGTATTGAAGAAAGTATAGGAAGCGTGCACAGGGCCAGATTCTCTTGTGCGGTGATTTCAATATAGTACATGATGCTGCTGCCGATTCCACTTATCGCGGCAAGCATCCACCTCAACAATTAGGACCTTGGCAACGGCAGGCGGAGCTTCATGATGTATGGCGGTGCTTACATTCCTCCGAGAAGGATTATACGTATTATTCTGCTAGGCACCAATCCTACTACAGAATAGACATGTTCACTAGCCCAGACTGATATGCTCCTTAGAGTACAATGTTGTGAAATAGGAAATATTACATGGTCGGACCACGCGCCTATTACACTCAGCATTCGCTTAGATGGTACAACAGCTCCTCCTGTGTCATGGCGAAACAATACATATGTCATGTCCCTGAAATCGGTAACCGAGAAGTTGAGTGCTGACATTGCTGAATTTTTTTACATTAACTCCCCCTCGGTAGATGATAAGTTTTGCCTCTGGAATTCCCATAAGGCATTTGTTAGGGGCCTAATGATACAGCATACCTCGCACTTTAAGTGCAAGAGATTGCAAATGATGAAGGAGCTACTTACTTCTATTGCAACTCTAGAACAGCAACATAAGACTGCCCAAAGCCCCGTCCTATTGGCTGCTTTGCGGAAAGCTAGGGATGACTTGAACGCCCACCTACTGGTGGACTTTGAAAAACACTCTAAACGCTTGAAAGCCTCTTATTACCGGTCATACAATAAAGCAAGCAAATTAATGACACAAAGAGTCAAGGCGGCAAGGATTAAATCTAAAATTCCATTTCTTGTTTCTAAATCAACCACTGCAAAACTCTCCCACCCTCAGCAAATTGCTGATGAATTCAGTAAACATTATCAGGACTTGTATAAGTTGAGGGAAGACCCGGACACCACGCAGCCTTCTGGTATAGATATTAATCGATTCTTAAGCTCCTTGCACCTTCCTTCCGTCACCCATGCACAGCTACAGTCTTTAAATGTTTCTATTTCTACTCAGGAAGTAGCTAAGGCGATAGATGGCCTGAAACTCAATAAATCTCCTGGTCCAGATGGGTTTTCTGGGGAATATTACAAGCTGTTCAAGCCACTTATTCTCGCTCACCTTACTGAGGTGTTTAATCTAGCAATGTTGACAGGAAAACTTCCCCTTGAGATGCTATCCGCAATGATTGTGACGCTGCCCAAACCAGGCAAGGACCCCTCCCAGCCCTCTAACTACCGGCCCATATCGCTATTAAATGCGGATGTCAAGTTGTTTGCTAAAGTACTTGCAAACAGACTCCTCGATGTCATGCCCACATTGATAGGTGGAGATCAAGTGGGATTCACTAAGGGGAGGCAGGCCCCAGACGGCACGAGATGTGTGATCGCGCTGGTTGCGGTGGCCTGGGCCCGGCGCGCGCCTTCTCTGCTCCTGTCTTTGGATGCGGAGAAGGAGTTCGATAGGGTACATTGGGGATATCTTTTTGAGGTTTTAAATAAAGTTGTTTTTTCTGGCCCCATAGCTACTGCAATTTCTGCACTCTACTCTAACCCATCCACACGAGTGCTGGCGAATGGGGTCTTGTCCCGCCCCTTCTCTATTACCAATGGCACAAGACAGGGGGGCCCACTGTCCCCTTTAATATTCTCTTTAGTGATGGAGCCTTTGGCTGAAACAATCAGGTCACATCCTGGCCTTACTGGTATCAAGTTGGGTCGGACAGACCATAGAATTAATTTATTCGTGGATGATGTGATCCTGTCCCTTTCCTACTCTAATAACATGCTACGTACTGTATCTCAAATTCTGAAGGATTTTGGAGCGTTATCATGCTACAAAGTTAATGAATCCAAATCCCAGATCTTGGGAATTGGACTGACTCAAACCAATATACACCATATCAAAAACACATCGCCCTATCAATGGTGCTCGCAATCTATACCCTATCTGGGAATTCAGCTCACCTCAAACCCAAAAGATTTGGTTAAAGCCAACTTTCCAGGTTTGTTGGCTACCCTTCAGAAAGAGCTTGACGTTTTAACTAAATTCGAGCATGGCTGAATGGGGAGAATAGTTTTATATAAAATGTTGATTCTTCCCAGGATACTTTACTATCTAAGAATTTTAGTGATCCCGATACCCAAGTCCATTTCCTGAGTTTCCAAAAACAAATGATGTCCTTTATATGGAATGGTTGCAAGAGACAATGGAGGTATGGGTGTACCAAATTTGTACCATTACTATCTAGCCATAACTTTGGGTCAACTTCAATTTTGGTTTACAATGAACCATGATAATTTATGGCCAGCTATGGAGGCCCAAATGGCCCAGGTTGCCGATTGGGAGGGATTCCTGCGAGCGTCGGGACCCAGAGACAATTTTCCCTTATCTGCTCCACCGGCTGTACAGGCTACGATTGGGGCATGGTATGCCTTCTGTGCTATTCCGGGTGGTGATACCCCTGGGGTCACATTGAATCTACCTCTTACGACGCTCCCTCACGAGATACCACATTTATCCCTAGATGTGTGGCGTAGCTGTGGGATAAAGTATGTTTCTGACCTGTATAGAGCCGATACCATAGCGCCCTTCTCCGTGTTGAAGGAGACATATAACCTACCTGCAAAGGAGGCATATACCTATACTAGATTGGTTTCATATTTGTCTGACACTACCTCGGCTCAACTGCACTTGCGGCAGCCAGCCGCCGACCTCTTGCACCCACAGACTTCCCCAGCTGCTTATAATACTAAAACTCTTTATCGAACTTTGAATATGGATTGCACCTTTCGTAAGACTAAACACATGTGCCTCTGGGAAGACGACATAGGCCGTAGATTTGAGTCCGGTCACTGGCGGGAGGCGATCAGATGGGCTAAGCGATCTACAGTATGTGCCTCACATTGGGAGCAATATAGCAAGCTACTTTTACATTGGTATTACCCTCCTCTACGCCTAGCTAAGTTTTACCCATCGTGTCCATCTTGCTGTTGGGGGGATGCGGAGAGAATGGCTCTTTGTTCCATGTGTTCTGGCACTGACCACTCATTCAGCCCTTTTGGGTTTCTGTGTTTTCATTGATAAATAGCATGTGTGGTGGAGTGGTGGGATATACACCTGAACTGGCACTCCACCTGCTGGGCATCCACATGACGCGTGCAGATATAGGACCGTCTTATGTCAGGTACTCGGGGCTGCTCGTCTACTTATTGGACGTAGATGGAAGTCTACTTCCTGTCCGACACTGACAGAGCTGATTTCGGTGGTGTCATTGAATTATCAATGTGAACGTATTTATGCATGCAATAGTGGAGGCCTGGACAGATTCAGGACACATTGGGAGCCATGGGCAACGTAATTCCCCCCACCGTACACCCATTGACGGCCTATACGCCTTGGTCCTTCCTGGCACTATGAGTTTTGCATTTTATTTTATTCTTGTAATCTCTTGGAGGGGACACTCTGCTTGAGTATGCCTGGAACACCTATACGCTATCTAATTAATTACTTTGAAGGTTAATACCTGGTAGCGGATGGGTCTGCACATTTGTTTGCGTGGCGGGCTATCTGCTTTGTGGGCTGATGGGAGTGATCCGATCCTATTTGTTCTTTAGGCCTGTACTATGTTCTATGTTCTTTTGTCATTTGGTCATTTGTTCTTTGTCTTATTTTCCGCCTGTTCCGATCTCCCCCCCCCCCCCCCCCCTTTTTTCCTCATGGCAAGACTTGATTGATGTTCCATACTGCCTTTACCGTGTTAGGCTTTTCATATGTCTGGAAAGACTTACATGCTCTTAATATGCATTGCTATATGTATCCTTGCTATTGATGTACTTCGCTTGAGTCTATTGTATTATCCTTTGTATATGCTGTTTGTGAAGCCATGATTGTACCCTTTGTTCCTTGCTGTGTTTGCTACTTGTAATGTATTCATGTATAAATTTCAATAAAAACTATTGATTAAAAAAAAGAAAGTGGCAAAACAAAAGGCTAGACTCTGAGAACAATCTGACCACATGTGTAGAAGGCTCCTTATTGCACCACATCCTCTCCAACAAAGGTTCGAGTAGGTGGAGTCATATAAACTTTTTTTTAACAGGGTATTAACTGTTTAATGAACACCTTAGGGAATATAGGGAGTGAGGATTCTTGGGAATGTAAAACATGGCGTATCTGTAGAAATCTGTAGATGGGAGTTGGAACTGAATACTTGACACACCATTGTGTTAAGGAAATACTTGGCAGAAATGTATTTAAGTAGTAAAGGGGCATATCCATCAGAGGCACCAAATCATCGGGAGAAAGCTGAAGGGAAAGGAGCTTCCAGGCTCAGAGGGTAGTACTCACACTCATAAGTGGGGTCGTAATAGGAGGCCTGCACTGGGCATCCTGGTGAAACAGACTGATGAGGAGAACACCCACCTCAGATTCCTCCAATTCGGCCCAGCAGCAACATGTTCCACCTTCAGTTGGTTGAGCACTGTGGCAACATAATATTTTTTAACATCCAGGGTGCCCATAGTCCCCCTACTCCAAGGCCTAATCATAGTATGTAACCTAACTCTGGACCTCTTTCCCTACCAAATAAAATCAGATAATTTTTAGAGTTTAGCAAAGTATGTGTTGGGAAGGGGTACGACTACTGGCCGGAAAAGGTACAAAATAGTAGGCAGCACCATCATCTTTACTATAGCAATTCTACTCACCTAAGAGATCATGTGTTTAGAGAAGTGGATGAGTTAGGAGGACACTTTAGTAAGTAGAGGAAGATATTTTTGAGAGAACAGGCCAGAACTTGGAGCTGTCAGGGAGATTCCCAAGTATGAGATTCCCAAGTATGATTAAGGCCCCAGTTAAGTGGAAAATTACTAGCCAAAACCAATTTCAATGACGGGGGTATACCAATAGTAAACACTTGCGATTTAGATGGGTTTATCTTGTAATAGGAGACCTTGTTAAAGGTCTCTAGGGCCATTATGGTTGCCTGTAGGGAGGATAACGGGCTGTAAATAGAAAGAACAACGTCGTTAGCTGTGACCTTTCCATTGGATTTCCAACAATACTTGGGTTTAATCTAATGGATTCTGCCAAGGGCTCCATAACAAGGGCAAATCTAATTGGTGAGAGTGGGCACCCCTGCTACGTACCTTTATTAATTGAAAAAGGTTCCGACAAGAACCCCAAAGACAGAACCCTTGTGGAGGGGCAGGAGTAGAGAGTGAGTATAGCTACCATAAAGGGATTGCATATACCAAATTTCCCTAACAAACAGTAAATATACCCAATGAATCCTTCTCTGCATCCAATGCTAAGAGAAGAGAAGGCGTCCAAGTGCATTCCGCACTCTGAATCAAATCAATGAACCTTCGAGTGCCATCTGGGGCCTGTCAACTCGCGACCAAACCCACCTGTTTGGGTTTAATTATTTGCGGAAACAGCCGGAGAAGGCATTCCATAAAATGCAGGGATCAGAGGCTGAGGTGGCATTAATGTTAAAAAAATTCCAGCAGTTCTTTACAGAGGCTTTCTCCGTAAGAGGGATGATCTAGAATGAAGTCATTCAGATGCCAGTGTGAAGGTAATGCTGTATTATATTGTTCCCGAGGACCAGAGAAACTGGAGCATGATCTGTCCAAGTTGTAAGCCCAATGTGGGAGGAAACCGCAGGAGGCCTACAAGAAAAAAATCAATTCTGGAGTAGGTGGAATAAGGGGAGGAGAAAAAGCTATAATCCCTTTTGCTACCATGCTGGCATCTCCACACATCATATAGACAGCCACAGTTGAAAAACAGACAATATTTGATTATTAACAATAAAATGATTAACTGTCCTATGCTTAAGAAAATTGAGTGATTGTTTTTGATCATGCAGTAATGAATAACACATACAGTACTTCCGTCACTGAAATGCCTTGTGTTCCAGCCCACAGCACCTTATATGCTGTAAATGACATCAGCACTGTAAGATGTCCACCTACCACTGACTATTGGCTGAGAGACTGTGAGGTGATATCTGGTGACGCCAGAACATCACAGTGACTCACAGACACGTGTGTCTTCTGTATTTTCACTGCTCAATACATGTGGCAGTTTCCATTTTAGTTTGTCTAAGACTGACTGCCATTTATTCGGTTTTACAAACTGAATAATTTGGAATATTCGAGTCGATGGTGGCTAGGAATAAATCAGTTTGCCTTTCTCTAATCAATTTACTTATAGTCTATTTTTGTCCATTTTTTTGCTGGCCAAGGAGACCCATTAAAGTGAATGTGGCACATTTATTAAGCTAATTAAGGCTAAGGCCACACTCGTTTTTTCCCTCAGAGCGCTTTTCACAGAAAATCTACAGAGGTTTCCTCAGCTGACTTCCTGCTTCCATTATACAGTACTTATAGGGAAACTGCCTGCATTTCTGTAGGTATAATTGACATGCTGCGATTTCTGAAACCGCAACAGTTTTGGAAATAGCAACGTTTCCGCTGCATGTATTTTTCTGCAATGTGTGGAAAGGAAAACCCCAGTGACTGTAAAACACTGCGGCATTTACGCCACGTGGGGCCCCGGCCTAAATGACATATGAAGCATTTGCGTCTTTTTATTCAGATGTTATGCTGCCCTCACTGCCGCAACCCAGATGGAGGAGACCGGGGGATGGGAGTAGTAGTGGCGGATGCTGTGCCAACTAGTAGGCCGAGCACACTCACCAACCACTCCAGTCTCACTCCTGGCCCGGACAAAGTCGATGGGGGTCCTGCAGCACTACCGGATGGTGGTGGTAGTAGTTCTTTGTCCCAGGGAGCTTCCAGTTGGAGAGGGGACCTCTCCTTTCTGAGCCGAACTGATGGAAGTCGGAAGGGCCCTGATGGTGATGCAGGCATGACTCAGGCAGCCAGTGGTAACAGTTGAACCAGAAACAACCTTTATTTGGCAACAGGAACAAAAGTAATGCCAGCTTTCAAATGGGGGTAGTAGTTCTACAGTGTCCAACCCCCAGCCTTGGTTCTAGGAGGGTGCCCAGGGATGATACAGGCTCTGCAGTATATGTCTCCACTCATGCCTCTCCCAGCCTGGTATACTGGAGGTAGAGTCACAGGGAGTCCTGACAGGGATCTGGTTACCTGTAGACTAGGCCCGAAAGTAGTTCTCCTGTCAGGGTCCTCTCCTGCTCCTCCTGGTACGGCACCGAATAAGTCCAAAAGTACTGACAGCAATTCTCCCTTGCTCTGGGCTGTCTTGAGATGAGCCTTGGGTTGATGATATCCCTCCAGGGGCTGTGAAGGTGACCATTGACCCTTAGTCCAGAGGCTGGTGGCAGGCAAGCTCTGCACACCTTCTGCAGCTAACTGCAGACATTTGACTGACTAAAACTGAACTCAGGCAAATGGTCACCGTGGAGACGGAGTCTCCCGCAACCCTGCCCAGTGGCCTGTGATAGGCCAGGATTAAACCAAGGCTAGGTTTCAATACTGCAGGGAAGAAACAACAGGAAAAAGCTGCAACAACACATTTAACATAGAACGGGACATACCAACACAAAACCCAGAGGCACATAGACAAACAATAAAAAGCAGCAGCCTCTAGGATGCTGCATCACCACTTTTGCATTTTGTCGGGAAAAAGTAGCATGGCCTCAAAAGGGGAGAAGTGCACAAAAAAATGCGACGAGAAAAAACGCAGCAGAAACACATGACATTGTTTTTCCGCAGCGTTTCTCATTGCGTTTTTTGCAGTTTTCCTCAGTGCCCTTATTATACCTATATGGAAAATGCCAACATTTCCGTAGGTATAATTGATATGCTGAAATTTATACGCAAGTGTTTCTGCTGTGGATCTTTTTCTGCAAAGTGTGGATGGAATTATCCAAAATCCCATTCATTTTGCAGGTACTTTCTGCCCGGCAGAAATGCAGCATTTTTGCAACGTGGGCCTTCAGTCTAAAAAAGCTGCAACAAACCTACGAAAAATATAGCCAAAAAAATGGGCAGATGATAAAAAACTCCATATGGATCTATGAAAATCATGGACAGCTCTTGTGTGCTGTCCTCTTTTCACAATCCCACAGGCAGGGGTATAGCTATAAGGTGTGCAGAGGTAGCAATTGCTACTGGGCCCAGGAATCTTGTATATGAAATTAAAAAAAAAAAAAAAAAAAAAAAGTTGGAGGCTAATGATTGTTTTAAATCCTATAACCAGGAAGTTTAAGACTGAGGTCCCACATTGCAAAACTGCAGCTTTCTTTCATTGCAGATTTTGGTTTTTTTTGAGCCAAAGCCAAGAATGACTACCAAAGAAATGGGAAATATATAGGAAGTTCTTATACTTCTACCTTCTGCTCAATCCTTTCCTGGCCTTGGCTCAAAACACCACAGAGAAATCTGCAACAAAAAAGCCACAACATGAGGCCTCAGCCTAAAGGGGTTTTCTAGGACTAAGAAAATTTGGCTAAGGCTAGGGCCCCACGTAGCGTAAACACAGCGGTTTTGGAAACAATGGGGCAAAAACCATGACGTTTTACAGTACCTGCAAAGTAGATGGGATTCTGGCTAATCCCATTCACACATTGCATAAAAATATCTGCAGCGGATATGATGCGATTTGAAAAAACGTCGCTTTTTTGTAAATCGAGGCATGTCAGTTAATGAAAGTAATACTTTTATGGATTCGATTTTAAGGTGTTATTTCCATCACATCCTTTTATGGCTGAGATGACAATAGCTCTATCTGACCACTTCCTGATGTGATCATGAATTATGGAGACAGTGGCTGTTGTATACTGCTTCCGCTACTCCCACAGAGGTCAGGCAAGCAAGGCATGTAATAACTTACATTTTCAAGCCACTGTCACTGAACTGCAGCTCTATAGATGAGAACAATTTGAACTGACCACTGATCTATAGAACAAAAATAGAGATTTCCTTTCAAATAGCATCATTGTAATTTTACAAGGCTTTTAGTCAACATCTCTGCAATACGCCCTCTCAAACAGAGAGCTCAAGAAGGTAAAAAGGAACATAAATACACAAACAAACTCAACAATATTCTGTGGATCGCTTACTTGATATCACTTTTGTAAGAAATCCCCCACTGCTGGATTTGCTATTGTGGGATATGAATGGAAGCGGATGGCTTTTAAAATTGAATGTCCCACTGCTTTCTATTCATCTGTATAACATTGTTTGAAGAGGAAGCTAAAAGCTTTCTATCTAAACTCAATGAATTACTGGTGTTACACACACCGCAGTGCATACAGTCATTAGTTTCTATTAAGACTTTTATAGCTGTTACAACATACTGCATTGATGGAATAACAAATACTGCTTACTGCGAGATTTCCTGTACTTTGTATCCATTGATCATGATATATTGGGCTATATGAAGGTTGGTCAGAAAGACATAGATGGGCTCAATTTATATTTAATATTCATACGGGGAGCTGAAGAACCTTTTGTAGGAGTCATTTAAAGAATGCACCAGGAGCCACACCCCAATTTTGCAATGCTTAAAAGGGAATTTGTCATCAGTAAATTGGTATTAAACCTAATCACAGTACCTTGTACCTGTACCAGTTATTCAGCTTTCATGTAAATAGCCATTTATTCATATCCATAAGTGGGGAAAAGTGGTTTGCCTGGGAATCTAGAGCTGAGACCAAAGCCCAGGCAAGCTAAGATCCCCAAAGCACTCTTTATTTGTATATAAAGAAAACTTCAATTTAAATTAAATGTATTTATTTTGTTTACTTATATAGAGCCATCATATTCTGCAGTGCTTTACAGATATTAAACCAAAAAATGGGCCAATAACCAATTAATAACCAGATGTGTGCAGGTCAAGTAACAAATCAAAAAACAAAAAATTCATGCCCACACAAAAATAAAAATAATTAACATAGTTTATTAACAGATAAATAAAATACAAAATACAAATAAATCAATAAATACATGGGGGAATACAGAAAAAATCAACAAAATAATGTACACAAAGGCAAGAAATGGTATCAGGGTATCAAATAATCATGGTAAATCTAAGCATACTAACAGATACACATAAGATCAATCAGATAATTTGAAATATCGTGTACAAATACATCCAAAGCTCCATAAAAAGCCATGCCATAGATCTAAATGTAGAAAGGTGGTAGAAGAACCATGTGTAACAAAAGAAAAAGCTGGTGGCAAAACGTGCGTCGAGGTGTTTTGTGCCTTAGGTATGTTATCTCAGGACTTTTTCTTTTGTTACACATGGTTCTTCTAGCACCTTTCTACATTTAGATCTATGGTATGGCTTTTTATGGAGCTTTGGATGTATTTGTACACGATATTTCAAATTATTTGATTGATCTTATGTGTATCTGTTAGTATGCTTAGATTTACCATGGTTATTTGCTACCGTGAGCTTCTTGCCTTTGTGTACATTATTTTGTTGGTTTTTTCTGTATTCCCCCCATGTATTTATTGATTTTTTTGTATTTTGTATTTTATTTATCTGTTAATAAACTATGTTAATTATTTTTATTTTTGTGTGGGCATGAATTTTTTGTTTTTTGCTTTACAGATATTGTCAGTCACTGTCCCATAAAGAGCTCATAATCTATAATCTCTGCAAGATTAGGTTTACAATTTGTTTGTGGCTGACTGTAGTAAGCAACAATACCTCAATGGCAATGGTAAGGTGTAAAAGGTGTAAACCACTAAAACTAAGTATATTAAGCATATTGAAAACATTTTTATTTTACAATATTTGGCGTATTGTATTTAAGCTTAGGTTTAGGGTTTTTTTCAAGGTCCCACGCAGTGAATCACTGCCAAAAAACGGTGCAGAGTTTTTCTCTGCAGACTTTCTGTCTCTATTATACCTATTCAGAAAACGCCAGTGTTTCAGTACATATAATTGACATGCTGTGATTTACAAAAACGCAACGGTTTTAGACATCACATCATTTCCGCTGCGCATTTTATCTGCAATGTGTGGATGGATTAGCCAGTATCCCATCCATTTTGCAGGTACTGTAATACATAACATTTTTTACGCCGGCACAACATGGGGCCCCGGCCTTAATCTCAATACAATATAATAGGAAGTCATAAAATGCAAATACATTTTTAATTTGTATACAAATAGCATATAGGTCATTTTTTTTTTTGTGAAAGACACTTTTGTATCTATGGAGATTCTAGATTTACCATTTTAAACCAAGCCTTTACCACTGGGGCCACGTAAATCCTTGAAGCTTTATAACAGAACAGCTATGTTATACATTATGTGTGCGGCATTAAAGTTTAATGACTTAATAAGTGAAGTCATAATGTATTGTCTGTGGTGATCTTGTTGCATAGAGCTAGTTCATATTTCATTGCTTATATTTGTTTTTCATATAGTTTATAGATCCCATGCAGTACAATACCATCAAACACCGCACTGAAGAACTCAAGGGTTTTTTTTGTCCGTTACATGCAGTTAGTCAAATGATATCCTTTAGTTTGGGATCAAAGAGTTTCTATCTTCACCTCTGCTTGCAGATGGATAGTTTAGATGTACTGGTGGAATAATAATCCCCATTTTGCAATATGTGTTTAACTCCCTTGCTGCTGGGTAGTTGGGCATATCACGTAGTCTTATTACTTTCTGTGATATTTACAGCATTTAAAGCAAAATATTGAAAAGCCTCAGATTGTGCCTTAGGCAAATCAATGTAATCTGTTCACATTATATACGATACTGTGTAGGCTAATATTGCATTTCCTATGAGGACAGTTAACTGCTGATTCACAAGCAAATTACAATTGTAGCAATGCATGAGATTGTAATGGAAACAGTCTCATTTATCAAATACAGTGCATTCAGTATTAAGCAGCTCCACACGTTGTTTGCAGCTGGTGCATAAATTAATTTGCCATCTGAGGTCAGATTGTAATATTTTTTTTTCATTGTTTTCTATTTTCAGTGTGTAAAAATATAGGGTTGCATCTATCACAAAAGCTGTCTGAATAATATAATAATAATAATAATAATAATAATAATAATAATAATAATAGTAATAATACTAATAAACAATTTAGAGTACAAATCTTAGTATACTTAATATGTGCAAATAGGCAAAACTGCTCATTGTAGTTTATAATCAAGGAATGAGGTGATTAAAGGAGTTAGGGCCCTATTAGATCTAAATATTTTTTTAACGCATACTAGTAGGCTATAAAACACGCCAATTAGTGCTCGTTCTGCACCAGTACTTTCATTGTCCGTTGGAAGCCCTTATTGTATAGGGAAATGTACTGCCGAAGGACAGCAATTTTTTGTCCTCCTGAAATCAGTTGATCAGTATTAGACAGGACAATTGTCAGGAAGCAGCACTGGTGTTTGTCCCCGAATATTGGCTGTGAAATCACTCTGTCTAATAGGGCCTTTAAGAGAAATGCTATTTTGACTGTCCATACATACTATTTGCCTAATTATTTAGAAAATTCCTAATGCTGTTTTAATTTAGCTGAACTATTGAAAGATGATAAAGTATGTTTTTTTATAGAAAGGTTAAAAAAACTGGTTAATGACATTCTCAAATGATGCACTATACCCTGGAAGAGAAAATAAATTAAAAGCAGCATGTATCCAGAGTAATGAAATATGTTTCAATTAACATACCAATAAAGCTCCAGCATGAATGTATAAATTTGCATTTATATAAAGTAATATGTTATTTTCCCTAGATGGAAAGTTAATATATTTCATAGTATTTTCCAGGTCTTGAAATAAATATTTCTATATATACAAAAGATATTTATATTCTCAATGTAAACATTATTGCTTCATAGGAGATCCTATTATACTGGATATACAACATGTATAGAAGTTCTAACAACAGTATTCTAGACTTCTCTCTTTTAGCCAGAGCAATTTGTTAACTAGTGAGATCCCAAGGCTGTGACCTTGTAAGTTGTTGGAGGTGAGGATATTATGGTTGCACCACTGGGCATGCTGAAAGTTCCTTGCCTAGAAGTCTGGACTTGACTCCTGTTAGGAGTCAGCTAAGAAAAAAAAGACAAAGTCCACACATCCCAGTATTATACATTGAACTATGCTTCTCAGCAAAATCTACAAAAATGAGGTTATATGAGGTTCTTAGTATACAAGCCCAATAGCCTCTTCGCGTGTGCATCAAGAGATGTGAGCACACCCTTAATGCACCATTAAGTTCATTTGCATGTAGAATAAAAATAATTTTTCTTCAAAATGCAATATCAGTCTGGAAATGAACATTTATGTTTGGAAACCTTATAGTTTTCCCTACATAGATCTGTTAGTTGAATAGCAATGAATGTGTTGGTAGAATCCCTTTAGCTAGAGAGGAGAAAATCTCCTGAAATTCATTTCAGATCAGATTTGCTCTAATCGGCCAACAGATTTGATTATGACTGAATTTATTTAATACAAGTCAAAAGTCCCCAATTACTCTGAAAAGACATTTATTGGAATTTTTGGAAGTTGCTTCAACTACTAAGAGTAATCTCCCAGGTCACATGATTAAAACAAGCCAATGACAGTTGTACTCATCCTACAGCTCTCATTGGCTGGTTTACATCGGTTGCTCTGGGTCACTGAAAGTAAGTCAATGACCTATTTTCAATGACCAAGAGCAAAAGTCCTATTTTGAGCAATTTGTCCAAAACAAATCCTATAAGTTTAACAGGAGCCTGTCAGCAGAAAAATCAGTATGAAACTAATGACAATACCCTGTATTGTTGCTTCTGCACTTTCTAAAGATGTCTTTCTTATTCTGCATCACAGCTCCATTTTTATGAAAATCAGCATGTTATTCTTATGCAAATTAGTTAAAAAAAGGGCATTAGGGACGTTTCTGCTCCTGCTGGGGCTTTACTCTCTGTTCTAGTTAATTGCCCCAACTGCTGCTTCGCTCCTCCCCCTATTGTTTGAGTGATATCTTCCACTTTGTCACACTTGTCAGCACTTAAGGTTATCTAGTGCAGAGAGCAAAGCTCAGGGAGAAGACACACCCCCTAAAGCCCTCTTTATCTAATTTGCATAAGACTAAAATGACGATATTCATGAAAATTAAGCTGCAATACAGAATTGTGGAAGCCAAACTACAAGGTACTGTCATTAGTTTGATAGTGATGTTTCTCCTGACAGACTCCCTTTAAGATGTGATTGAACCTGATATCTTTGAGCAATTCGAATGGAATTCGATTTGTGACAAATCGATTTGTTCACTTCTACCTTTAATCCAGCAAATGCATCTGAGATCAATTTACAACAGAAAAGTGAGGCAAAACATGCATACATACAGTATTTGACTTTTTTTTTTCTTTTATCCAATTCTTATTAACTTAATATAACACAAATAGAAAAGCATTCACTTTTTATAGAGGGGTGCTCTAGTCCATGTATCAGTACCAGCACTGTAGAAGGTATACTTATAGAGAATTTCCCACCAGTAACATTTCATAAATAAATGTATATAACTATTATTACTATTATTTTAACACCTTTCATTGTGATCCTTTCAACACATTGGCGAGTACAAGTCAATGTACTGTAAACTGAGGTTCCAACTTGCCATTTACATTTTCTGAGACAGACATCTAAACCAGTATTTTTCCCATTGCGTCCACATACTTTGCATACACTGCAAATTAAATTCTCAAAAGTAATCTTTTCCAGAGAGCAGCTAACAGAAAGGAATTAAAGTGAAACTTTTGTTCTGTCTGACAAGGTGCTTAAATCATAGCTTAGTAGCATAGACACTCCTCTGGGTATTGGACAGAATAAGTGTTAATCAATCCCCTAGGAGAAGTGGAAAAGATAAACAAATAGGCTAAAATCAATGTACTGCTCCAAGCTTTCCATTTCTCTCATTTGTTTTCTGAAATGTAGCTTCTATTGTATTTCTAGGATTATATAGGATAAAATGTAGAGGACATTAGCTAAATGCAACCAAATCATTCAACATAAACATAAATAAAATAAATCAATCAAATTTTATAAAACGCACAATACAATTTTAATCCAAAATTCTTGAAAATTGTGTTTAACCCTAAACCTTGCCCTAATCTTCTGGTTTATTCTACAATGGAACTACCCAGAGCCCCCATAGAGCAATGATTTCTATATCATGTGTTGATGAGGGATAAGAAGCTTGAATAAATGGCTCTGTAATTACAGTCTGTATCTGATGAGTACACCAGTGGTTGTAGATACATAAATGGCCACAGGGGCATAAAGGAACAATCTGCTTGTCCTTGAAAAAGGATTAATTGCCTTGTTTTGGGATGCATGACGTGAGTGAACTGTGTTAACACTATTGGATTTAAAAAGACAAGGCAATTTTACGCACCCCTTAATAATGTATACATACTTTTCAGTAAAATACTTTACAGGGATTGTTCAGAAAGTATATTGGAAAATCATTAACTTCCCATTATTCTAATAGCATTATTTAACTGGGCAACCCCTTTTCAGATTAACAGACATAGCAGGATAGCAGTAGAAGACAATATGCATAATAATAAACTTTAAACCTTCTCCCAAAGGGTGCAGGTATCTAAGGCTGGGTTATCCCTACATAAGTTTACTGGAACAAAGTCCATAGGGAAAGAGGGCTGTATATGTTAGAGGCAAAACATATAGTATGGCTGCTTTGGGCCCCACAAGTAAAATAACCCAGCTCAGATTTTCCACTGCTCATAGACTCTGCAACATTAGCAAACAAGGAAGAAGGGCACTAGACAAGATATGTTTTTTTCCTAACTCTCTCTAGTCCAGATGATGAGCTACAGAGCGCATGAACAAGCATCAGGCACTCTCAATCCTGAATGCAAATCATTTCATGTTATGAGACAACACACATTATATGTTTTCTATGGGGCAAAGTTTACTGCAGTTGTCTTTGTGTGTATTACATTTTTGCATGCTCCTCTTTTTTTCTCAGGGCCAAAGGGTTCATATTAATGTGAAAATGTTTTACAATCTAAAACTCCTAGTGGAAAGGTTTTGCATAGTAGTGGATGGGATCCTTTAACACTTCCATTCACAATATGTGATAAACAGCACAATTTGTAGGATATGCCCCATCCCTTGTACTACCAACTCTAAAGTGGCTATTGCCATGTTACAACTGGCAGTAGTGTCTCTATCTTGCTTTCTATTGCTAGAAAAAAATATTCTATATTGTAAATGAAAACTGAAACATTGTGGGTTTTTATGAGTCAGTGGAATCTATAACAATCCGTTACAGTCTGCTGCACAACAAATCGATTCTATTCATGAACCATGATGCTGGTGTGAACCCAAACATTTGAAAGAAAATGTACATCCAATAATCAATATGAATTTTCATAGTGTTTCTTTCTTCTAAAAAGTGTTATGGAAATGAGCAACCTACACATGAACATTTCCTAGAACCTTCCTTTCTCTTTTCTTCTTGATTTAGAGCATTAAAGGAGTCTGTAATTGATGACCTAACCTTAGGGGGCCCAAAAACCTGGGACCCCCTCTGATCAGACCGCAGCACTTGAGGTCTCTTCATAATGTACAGCACAGTGCCATACATTATACAGTGGCGGTGCTTGCTATCAAAGCTCAGCCACATTCATTTAAATGAGACTTAGCTGCGAGCAGGCCATGTGACCAATGAGTGTGATATGATATGGCTTGTGAGGCGCAAATAGCGCTTATGGACTACTGGCTTTGCTTTAACCCCTTCCCGCAGCAGGCATTTGACTCCCCGCCTTCCAAACCCTATAACTTTTTTATTCTTCTCTTCACAGAGCCATATGAGGGCTTAATGTTTGTGGGACAAATTATTCTTTGTAATGATTCTATTTAATAATAATAATACATTATATTTATATAGTGCCAACATATTCCGCAGCACTTTACAATTTGTAGGATTCAAGTACAGACAAAATGAGGCATTACAGAGTAATAGTCAATTCACACAATGGGACTGATGAGCCTGGCTGCTGCATTCAGAATAGATTGTAATAAGGGAAATACTGATTAGAAGGGAGTTACAGGAGTCAAATCAAGAGTGAATCAGGGCGACAATAAGAGTCTTTAATGTTTCTGTCTTTAATGTTTGTTTTTTTTTTCTTCCAAGAAGGTGCCACTGGAGTGGCATCCTGTTACAGCAGCAACTGCTCACCTTGAGCTTCCTCTTCATTTCCTTTCTCTTTTTTGTTTTATTACTCTACTTAAAGGGCATTGCACTATGAATAACCTTATGAGGACTTGGACCGTTGCAGTACTTTTTATTGTGTTTTCACTGGGAACTATTGTATCTGGAGATCCTGTATGTATCCAGGATTCTATTGCCTTCGCCAGGGAGGAGCTGCTGCAGCTTAGGAACACAGCAAGGCTGCATGCTACTAGACCAGACATCCCCCAGGAAATAAGGAAGAAAAACAGAAGAGGCTGTAGGGCTGGAGCTCTTCGTAGGCCTAGGAGGAGATGTTATAGACCTGTTCTTCCCTCCATCATTAAGGGCAATGTGAGACCTCTTGCCAATTTGATGGACGAACTGACAGCGCTGACCAGGCATCATCAGGAGTTTCGGGAGTGCAGCATGATGCAGTTTACAGAGACTTGGCTTACTGATGTTACTCCAGACACTCTTGTCTCCTTGGATGGCTTTAAACTCCTTCGGGCGGACAGGACAAGGGAGAGCAGTAAGAGAAAAGGAGGAGGGCTGGCGATATTTGTGAATGATAAATGGTGTAACTCTAGGCACATTGTGATTAAGGATCAAACTTGCTGTAAGGACATTGAACTATTAGCTGTGAGCATGAGACCTTTCTATTTACCGAGAGAGCTATCGCATGTCATCATGATAGCTGCATATGTCCCTCTCCTCTGCGAAAGCTGAAACTTCCTGTGATTGTCCTACAAGCCACGGTGAGCCAGTTGCAGTCTCTACACCCTCAGGCTCTCCTTCTTGTGTCTGTATATTTCAACCATGTCTCTCCATCATCCCCACTTCCCAGTTTCACACAGTATGTAACTTGCCACACAAGAGACAACAAAACATTGGACTTGTTCTTTGCCTATGTGAGGGAGGCATATAACACATCAGCCCTATTGCCCCTGGGAAGATCGGATCACAACCTGGTGCATCTGCGACCTGTGTACAAGCCGTTTCTACGTAGAGAACTGTCACCCGCACAGTGAGGATATGGTCCAAGGAGAGTGATGAGGCTCTGAGGGATTGTTTTGATACAACTGTATGGGAAGAGCTGCAGTATTCCTATGGGGAGGACATGGAAGGTCTTACACAATGCATAACGGAATACATTAATTTTTGTGTGGCAACACGTTACCCACAAAAGTAGTGAGTTGCTTCTCTAACAACAAACCATGGATTAATCCTTATATAAAAGCTCTTCTCAAGGAGAAAAAAATGGTATTTAGATCTGGAGACAAGGAAAGACTGAAGGATGTGCAAAAGGAGCTGAGGCGTCAAATCCGGGAGCGAAAAGCCAATTATAAGAGAAGAATGGAATGGTAAATGAAATGCATAAACATTAATTAAGTCTGGAAAAGTCTTAAGTCAATATCTGGACACAGACAACCTGTCTCCGAGGTAGAAAGAGATACAAAGTGGCTTAACGAACTAAATCTATTCTTCAATAGATTTGATCACACACCAGATCCTCCCACCCCAGCATGTCATTCAATCCTCTCTCTCACACTGACCTCACCTCCAGATCAGTAAATCAGTCATCTGGCTAGAGTTTGATCTTAACATGTGCCCAGGTGAGAAAGGAACTCATAAAGATCAAGACAGTGAAGGCCGCAGGGCCAGACGGCATCAGTGCCAGGCTACTTAAGACTTGCGGGGGCCAGCTGTGTGGTGTTATTACATATATGTTCAATATGAGCCTGAAGCAAGGAATGGTACCACAACTGTGGAAATCATCTTGTGTGGTACCAGTTCCAAAGATACCTCATCTAATGGACCTTAACTGCTACAGATCTGTAGCATTGACATGCCATTTGATGAAGGTCTTAGAGAGATTGGTTCCCACACATCTCTGCCCTCTAGTGAGTTTGGCTATGGACCCTCTCCAGTTTGCTTATTGGCCGGGCAATGGGGTGGATGATGCCACCAGGGGACGGGCATTGAGATAGTCAACAGCTATAAGTACCTGGGTGTGCTCCTCAATAATAAGCTGGACTAGGCTGATCACATGGATGCACTGTACAGAAAGGGCCACAGCTGCTTAGGAGGCTGAGGGCCTTTGAAGTCCAGGGGCACTTCTTAGGACCTTTTTCAACCCTGTAGTGGCATCAGTCATTTTCTTCGGAGTGGCTTGCTGGGGGAGTAGCTTATCAACCAGGGACAGGAATTGACTCGACAAGCTGATTAGAAGGGCCAGCTCTGTACGGGGGAGCCCCCTGGACCCAGTGCAGGTTGTGGGTGACAGAAGGATACTGTCCGTGGTGAGCTCCATGCTGGGGAATAACTCCCATCCCATGCATGAGACCGTGATAGCACTAGGCAGTACTGTCAGTGACCGACTACTTCACCCTAAGTGTGAGAAGGAGCGCTATCAGAAGTCTTTCCTCCCCACTGCGGTTAGGCTGTACAACCAACACCGACCTACCGTGTTTCCCCGAAAATAAGACACTCTCGAAAGTAAGACATAGGAGAGGTTTCGTAGAATTGCCCAATATAAGGCATCCCCCGAAAGTAAGACATAGGAGACGTTTCGTTTCGCAGCATTCCTGAACAGAACAAATGGTATATACGGTATGTGAGGCTGCAGGCCGAACCCCACAATCACTGCTATCATTATACTTCGGGGTCTTTTCAAAGACCCCGGAGTATAATAATCGGAGGCCCAGAGTTGGTGAGGGAACATAAAAAACAATGTACTTACCTCTCCTACGCTTCTCCAGGCTTCGGGCCTGTTTGGTGACGTTGTAGACGTCAGCGGACGTCATTTTGCGTCGCGACGCCGGCCCACATCACAAGACACCGGCCTGGTCCAACATTGAAGAAGGCCGAAGTAGCAGGGAGTGGACCGGTGCGAGGAACAGGTAAGCAAGGTTTTTTTTTTTATGTTTCTATCCTCCCCTGGGTCTCCGATCATTATACTCTGGGGTCTGCAAAGACCCCAGAGTATAATAATTGTTCATGGGTGGTCCACAATGGGACATATAATAGTGTGTGCAGGGGCCACTATGGGATATAATACTGTGTGCAGGGGCCACTATGGGGCATAATACTGTGTGCAGGGGCCACTATGGGACATGATATTGTGTGCAGGGGCCACTATGGGACATGATACTGTGTGCAGGGAAATTAATGGTTTGGATTGTTATGATGATGTCCTAGAAGATGATGACATAACTGTCATTGAATAAATTTTACTTTCTATTCATACCGTAAATATTGGTAAATGTACCATACTGTTAATTGTTGTACATGGAAATAATGGTACGGTAGTAGTAAGAAATTCTTGATAGGATTCACAGTTTGTCTGGTTATGCTGGTTTGTGATGACAACTACTGTACAGTACCGTATATAATAAATGTTCATTTTTTTGTTCAGCAATAAATGTGAATTCTTCTTTATTGAAAAAAAAATAAGACATCCCCTGAAAATAAGATACAGCACATCTTTGGGAGCAAAAATTAATATAAGACGCTGTCTTATTTTCGGGGGAAACAGGGTAAGTGGAGATCATTCCATACAGAGAACTGAAAGATCTTTATGTTGTGATATTCCTTCTACTACTTTCTTACCTTTTACCTTTTATCTGTATCTACTCTCACTGTAATGCCTCCACCTTGGAGCTTTTGTATTTGTATATTGTATTATTGTATTGTATTATCTATGGTGCTGTAACACACTGAATTTCCCCATGGTGGGACTATTAAAGCATTATCTTCTCTTATAAGGAAAAGGTGGACTCTGGAGATGTTTTTGAAGTGGAGATGACATGAGCATGTGAGTGATTGGATATGGGGGATGAAGGAAAGGTCTGAGTCAAACATAATCCTGAGGGAGCAGGCATACTACCTCGGAGTTATGGTAAGGCCGGAGACTGATGTCCCTTACTGCTGAATATATCTACAGGTGGTGAGCTGTATATTTTGTTTGACTGTTATTGTACACCATGCTGTCATAACCCCACTATTGAAGAAATCCTCCCTTGACCCGTCCTGTGCTGCTAACTATCGACCTGTCTCTAACCTTCCTTTTATCTCCAAAATCTTGGAACGCTTAGTCTATTCTCGTTTAATCCGCTATTTTTCTGCTAACTCTCTTCTTGACCCCTTACAATCTGGCTTCCGCACTATGCACTCTACTGAAACGGCCCTCACAAAAGTCTCCAATGATCTTCTGACGGCTAAATCCAAAGGTGATTACTCTCTTCTTATTCTTCTAGATCTCTCAGCAGCATTTGACACTGTTGACAATCAACTCCTCCTCACTATGCTCCGTTCTGTCGGCCTCACGGACACTGCGCTCTCCTGGTTCTCCTCTTATCTCTCTGATCGCACTTTCTATATATCATTTGCGGGCTCTGTTTTTTCCCCTCTTACTCTTGCCGTTGGGGTTCCTCAGGGCTCGGTCCTAGGTCCCCTGCTCTACACAGCCCCCATTGCACAAACCATCACTAGATTTGGCTACCGGTACCATCTTTATGCTGATGACACCCAATTATATACGTCATCCTGTGACATCACCCCTGCACTAATACAGAACACCAGTGACTGTCTCTCTGCTGTCTCAAATATCATGTCTTCGCTCTATCTGAAACTGAATCTCTCAAAGACTGAACTACTGCTGTTTCCACCATCTAATAGATCTGTCCCTGATATCTCCATTGCAGTCTCTGGCTTTACCATAACTCTGAGGCAGTATGCCCGCTGCCTCGGGGTTATGTTTGACTCAGACCTTTTCATCACCTCCCATATCCAATCAAGTGCACGCTCATGTCATCTCCACCTCAAAAAACATCTCCAGAATCCGCCCTTACCTTACCAGAGATACACTAAAGACACTTGTTGTTGCCCTGATTCACTCTTGCCTTGACTACTGTAAATCCTTACTAATCGGTCTTCCCCTTACTAAACTCTCCCCTTTACAATCTATTCTGAATGCGGCGGCCAGGCTCATCTATTAGTATAGACGCTACAGTGAAGCCTCCAGTCTGTGTCAGTCACTACATTGGCTGCCTATTCAATACAGAATACAATATAAACCTATCACCCTCATTCACAAGGCTCTCCATAATGCTGCACCTCCTTACATTTCCTCCCTCATCTCTGTCGCCCAACTCATGCTCTCCGTTCACTCAATGACCTAAGACTAACATCCTCTATTATCAGAACCTCCCACGCTCGTATACAAGATTTCTCCCGAGTTGCACCACCTTTCTGGAATGCTCTATCCCGGGCTATCAGATTAACCCCCAATGTCTACAGCTTCAAGCGTAAACTAAAGACATATCTTTTCAGTCAGGCCTATCACTACTCCTAATGTAAACCCTTCCATAGTTAGAATCCCTAAAACGTACCCTGCTCTGTTCACGCTTTCACATTACCTCACAGGATATGATGCCGTATCAGACTAACTTTATATGTCCAGGCACCATCTGCAAATTAAAGGACACGACTGGTGACGGCTCCAACAGCTTTATATATGTGTAATGACAGTAACCTCTATTACAAAATTGTCTAACCATTGAATAAGCAATGCTACCTCTGATGCCGCCTCTGCTACCTCTTGTGTCACCCCCTCTACCTCATAGATTGTAAGCTCTTGCGAGCAGGGCCCTCGGTACCATTGTGTGAATTGACTATTTCTTTGTAATGTATCTTTTTTGTCTGTACTTGAACCCTACAAATTGTACAGTGCTGTGGAATATGTTGGCGCTATATAAACAAAATGTATTATTATATTATTATTTTCCTTCCTCGCACTGTTTGCTGCAATTTTTGTTGCTTTCCTAAGTTATATGATTGAACAACATTTTATCTTTGTTGCATGTAATATGAAGGAGATCATCTAGTAAAGAAACTATTGGCTACAAGTACAAAAGGAAAACAATGATAAATACTATCTTATAGTTTACATAAAAATATAATGTCCATAAAAAATATAAGACAAAGATGCACTCTACCTAACAAAAGGGAGAAATGTACAGGAACAAAAGACATTTTGCAAACATATTCCAGACATATCTGTCTGGATTTTAATACATGATAGAATTAGTTTTTACATTTGAAAAATAAATGGAACAAGAAAACAATGAATTATTTGTATTTTATTTAATAAAGTCAATAAAGTAAAAAAAAAATTAATCTGTATGGATAAATCTATAAATCAAATGTAGATGACTGATTTTTCTATACAAGTGAGCAGGCACTTTAAGGTATAATGTACAAGCCAGGGTGTATGCACTGACTCATAAACCTTTGCTTTAACCTTGCTATCCATACTTTGCAGCTACTGGTACTACACATGCTGCATTATTGTGTGTTGAATGTCAGTATAATATATTCCATATTCTCCCTAGGTTTGTGGAGCAGTTAAACATTCATTATGCTTTTGTCATGAAAATAACCTTTGTCTATATATCCTGCTAGGGCATATGAATGTCAAACATAGTGGTTTCCGCTCGGGGCTCCCTTCTATTAAACAAAAGGAGAGCTACTCTGGCACACTTGAAACATCCATGTGCTATATCGATGGCCTTCATTTAAATGGCTGTCATCGAATACTACATTCGCCTGACTGCCCATGGTGAAAGTTGCAGTTTAATTGTCTGTACAACACCTTAGAACTTTGTGGTTGTTGTTAAATATTATTGGATTACAATATTTGTGGCATGTAAGGGTTAATTCTATTCTGCTGACAACATATTTCTTAGACCACATGGGTGTGTCAAGGGTATAAGTTATCCATATAGAGTGGCAAAGAGTTTGTAAATGGTAAGATATACCCCCTCTAATGAATGTAAATGATTGTTAGACATTGGAACATGTCATGGGGACAGACACAGGTGACAACACACAGAAGAACACCCTAAGGCCAAATGAACTCATAATACTAAAAAGGAAAGCTAATTCTGAACTTCTTCAATAATGTAAGCCTAATAGACATTGACTGATATATCTATTATTCTGTAAGTTTTTCTTGTATCCACTTTCCATATAGTTATAAGAAGCCGAGTCTTCTAATATTACCTATGGGTCATGTGTGAGTAAGAATTATATGAGCTTCATCATCGCCCAAGTATACTGTATTTTACAGTTGTACAGTGTATTATTGTACAGTCATCTTATGTTAATCGTTGCATAAGTAGAAGGTAACTACCCTTCTGCCTCCCAAGGGAGGACTATAGCAAGATCTCAAAAAAAATGCTTGCCAGATTATGTTCCTGTTGTTTTTTGTGCTTACCTTATCCCTGATTCCTTGCCTCATAACTTCTCTCTCTGCTTCCATCTTTGCATATTTTGCTTTCCTTTCTTCCTCTTGCTGACGGAGAGCCTCTTGCTGTTCTTCCATTTTCTTTTGGGCATCTGGATCCTTCTCTTCGTCCCCCCCAAGCATTTTTCCCATGTCTTTTGTAGCACCTATAAGTTAATAATATAATTTAGTATACCTTTAAAACGGATTCAATTGCTTTGAATCATTAAGTCTTGTTTCATTCGTTTATATATATATATATATATATATATATATATATACTTACTTTACTTTATATATTACTTTACTTTATCTATAGTTTACAGTAGTCTAAAAGCATGTATATTCTTATACCTAATGAAATATACTTTAAACATTTTATAAGCTAGGCACTTCATTAACATAAATTGCATTATAGATAAACCTGCAAGTGAAATGAGGGCAAGATTGATGATTTATATGGCAGAACAGTTGATTCAAAAACATATAGTGGTCTAAGTATAATATTAAAAAAAAATAGTACTCTTGATCCATATATATCCGTATAGGCCAATTTACTACTTCATGGTGACCTCTTTAAAGTGGGTCTCAGCTCCACACTAGAACAACTTGGGTGTGCCCCCGTGATCAGACCATGATCACAACCAACAGCATCACATATCCCTATGAGGCTGCCAGACCTGTATCTGGGACATGGGTTCTCACCACATCCACATGAAATCAGCATAAGATTCATAACATTCTGTCTCTAGTAACAATAGGGAAAGCAGCTCTGAGGTACAAACTACTGTTTAAATCAAGCTATAGTTAAATTTAACTTCAATTTAACTATTACAGTACAAAGAATTCCTGGAGACTAGTGTTGGGCGAACTTGTGAGTCTCATCTCGCACATATTAATGAAGTTCACCCAGCAGTTAGTTTCAAAACAGTTATTATTTTAGTATGTTGTCTATGAAAACCCCAGAATATAATAAGCAAAGGCCCCAGGGTAGGTATGTAAACATAAACAGTCTTGCTCACCCCTCCTGATCTCCAATGGGGCGCTCGGATGTCCCTAAGCATTCTCTTTGAACCTCTTCCAGCTTCATGAAGGACTATGGTAAAATCAGGTGGGGGTGCTTTTCCATCATGTTGCTTAGAAACAAGCAGTATAATACTGGTTCATGGGTGGCAAACCCCCAAAAAATGTAGAAATTTCAGCTGTTGTAAAAAAAAAAGTTGTAAAAAACCTGGCTCATTATGAGTCGGTTTTCTCAGCATTACTGGAGACATTTCTTTGTGTCTTCATAGAATTGTTTTATACCACACTTTATCTTGTCACAGAAATTGCTTTTATATTTGTATATCTAATATATTTATTTCAAACACCTTTTGAGAAGTAGTGACTATTTAGTAAATTACTTTATTGTTATACTGTGATTCTTTGGGAATTATACATTTTGCTCAAACAACCAGTATTTTATGAGAATTGACTAAAGTGAATAAATAGAGGCAAGATTTCGTATGAATTAATTTTAGAATATATCTAGATAAACATAATTTTATGTATGTATTAACTTTTCATTCCCCACCATATGTTCCAAAATTGATCAGCAGTGAATTTTAGACCTAGAAATGGCTTTTAGGCTAAGTCCCCATGTAGCGATGTGCTGTGGAAAAAAATGCGGGGGAAACGCATCAGGGTTTATTTTTGCAGCGTTTGTCATTGTGATTTTGCAGAGTTTTCCTCTGCAGACTTTCTGACCCTATTATACCTATATGGAAAACGCCAGTGTCGGCCCTAGGGACTGTGGTGGGAGGTCACACTTAACAATGCCCGTAATCAGAGTCCACTGTGATCGCGGGCATTAACTCCGGCAGTTGTACTACTTTGGTGGAAAGGATGGGGGGTCACACTCAACAATGCCCGCTATCAGGGTAGACACTGATTGCAGGCATGAGCTGGTATGGTAGCTATGGTAGCCGCTCTGCAGCAAAACAGCCGCCATCTTTAAGGACCCGGCATCCGCTGTAATCGCACGGCAGATGTCGGGAAGGGGTTAAATTAGCTAGGGCTTATTTTTGGGGTAGGGATTATATTTCAAGCCTACTCCAAAAAACCTGAAAAATCTAGCTAGGGCTTATTTTTGTGGTAGGTCTTATTTTTGGAGAAACATGGTATCACCTGTAGTTTACATGTACATATCACATTACATATAGACTGCATATAGTATTTTTTTTTCCTTCTCTCTGCTGGTTTCAATAAATGTACATTTTATCTCTATAACTGTGCTGAGTCAGTAGGCTCTTCCTGGCGTGGATCTGTGCTTTTTCTCTTCCATTTCTGCTTCCTCTCACAGCAGTCTTACTGTAGCATTATTCCCAATCTCTGCTCATGTGTGGTTTTTGCTGCGGGGTTACTAATACAAGCTTTTTAATGCCTTAGTAGATTTCTGCATTAATGATATACAAACAGGCACACTTTAGCTCTCTAATGGTACTATTGTTATTTATTTATGGAACTATGCCATTGTTAATATATTGACAGTGTGGTAATATTATTCTCCTTGTCAATAGCTTCCATCTGTTCCAGCTGAGGGTGCTGAGTGGACAGAATCAGAGTAAGTAGGAACATACCCCAATATGGATATTGGACATTGATATTGGAGTTCTTTTAAGATATATATTGTATATACAAATATATACAGTATCTTGAATTCGACTTAAATTTCTCATGTTTTTTCTAAATAGCTGGTTATCTTGTACAAAACATTTTGGGACATGCTGAGTCAAAAGCAAAGGTATAAAAGGACACTTCTACATATAAATTTACATATAAAATTAACTTATAAGTAAAGCTCTAATTTGGGTGAGGACTACAATTACTTATGAAACCAATGCAAAACAATATTGTGACATGCTAGCAAAATCCTTAAAAGGCTGCATTTAACAACACATTGACTGAATGGCCATATATAGACACATAGGAAAGGATAGAGAGCATATTGCTTTGCGATATCATATCACTTTGAAAATATATATACATATACGAAGCATGCTTATTTTTGTATTAGCTCCATCCATGTTATTCTACATCTGGAAGTTGCACAGAAATGATATCCTGGGTAATTCTATAATTTTTAATGTCTGTATGATTGTTTCAATTCACTTGACATCTGTACCGGAGATGAAGAGAATCTACTTGCAAACCTCAGGTCAAAAAGATCAATGCTGTTCACTATTACGACCGTTACTTCTTCAAATCTATCTTCAAAAATAAAATGCAGTATTGAGGAAATGATGGTATAAAGCCAGGAGAGTTCTGACCCCATTAAAATAAATAGCATTTCTGGCCAGAGATCAAATATTTCATAGGTTTCTTGGTCTCGTGACTTTTCATCATGCATCATTCATAATACTGAAAAAAAAATAATAAAAGTGCTCATTTAACTCATTTCAGACATGCGAGTTAATTCATATAGTTTAGCTACTGTAACAACAAAGTACAACTTTATGTGCAAAAAAAACCTAGTAATATTAATAAGTAGTGAAAAAAGTTTGAGCCTAACTTGCCATTTTAAATAAATGTTCTGTATAGATTTACTATTATGGATTCCCCTTACGTCCGACAGCAGCACAATATGGGGTATCTCTGCCCCTGTGTGTTGTTTTAGGACAGGTGGAACCTTTAATTAGCATCAAAAAGGTGCCTCCTACTAGCCCTATAAGAGGGCACAAGAGACCTCCCTCCACTGTGTAAATTATAAAGTAGCAGGAAACAAGCTTCTAGGGAGGGAAGCCTTGTGCTGCTGTCAGGACTAAGGGAATACAGATTGACATTACAATCAACGATTCCCCTTACGTCCGACAGCAGCACAATATGGGGAGAGAGCAAGTAA
Organism: Leptodactylus fallax; assembly: GCA_947044405.1. Classification (NCBI taxonomy): domain Eukaryota; kingdom Metazoa; phylum Chordata; class Amphibia; order Anura; family Leptodactylidae; genus Leptodactylus; species Leptodactylus fallax. The sequence goes on from CAMRHE010000458.1 coordinate 925,177, forward strand.
TTCCCCTAGGGAGGGTTTCCTCGCCTTACAACGTCAAGGCGTCAAGGACTGTCTGACCAAAGGCAGTTGTCTAGGAACTGCGGACGTCTAAACGATAATGTTTAAGGTGCCTCCTACTGGCCCTATAAGAGGGCACCAGAGACCTCCCTCCACTGTATTTTTTTCTGTCCTGTGTGGGACAGGTGGACGGTGGTCTCTTGTGACCTCCCGTTGCTAGGGGTTTTTATTTACCTCCGGCTTCCCTTTAGGGGGTACCTCGGTCCATTCCAATGCTTTTTTTCAGAAAGAGTAAGCTCCGGTCCTTCGGGGCCTGTTCCTCCGCAGCGCAGCACGTGTCCGTTTCATCGCACTTCAGGCAGTGCAATCCCGGAAGTAAGCGGGGAACCTCTCCGGCCGGAACCTTTCTCCTGTCCCGTGTTCCCGGGGGGAAGGAAGCCTTTACGCACTACCGCGGCCTACTTCTGGTTTTCTCGGAAAAAGTGCGGTAAGTTTGAAAATTTAAAGGCAAAATATGGAATTGATTTTTGCTGCTTGTATTTTGAGCCTCTGGCTTAGGCTTATGCTCCTCTATGTTCCATTATGGTGTTTGACCCGTTTGGTGCTGTATGAATGTTTTTTCTTTGTTTGGCTCCTTCCCTCGCTGCTAGATTACATTTAAAAGGCCATCAGGCCTTTACTTGTTGAGCTGGTGCTTTCTAGCTCCTCTGCTGCGGTTTGCAGTGTGATTTAAAAAAAAAAAAAAAGGTACCCTTTGGTTTTTTTCTCTTATGCGATGCTTGGCAATCTTCCTTGTCATGTGGATGTTCAGATGTCATCTTCTGCATCGGGTAACTGGGATGGGTTTAGGAGGAAAAAGTCCTCTAAATGTAAACACCTAGTGTGTTGGATTGTAATACCCCTTTACCTGACGGCTATGATTTTACCCACTGTCGCCAATGTCGCGGGCCTCCGCCGGAAGGACCTTACATAAGAGAGGTTGTCACCTGGGTAAAGGACTATATGGAGGAGTCTCTTAAGGAGATCCGTTTTTTTCCATCGCCCAGATTGCCAAGAGACCGCGGATTGAGACACAATCCTCCTTACAGGATCTCTCATGAAGATTATCAAATAATGGACGAGACACTCTCATCTGACAATTCCACTGAAGATTCCAGCAGACCGTGCTTCCCACTCGAAAAATTAAGCCGGCTGCTGAAGTCCATCCGGTCAAAGGACCGTGATGTTGATGGGGAAGCCTCCACGTCCACCTATAGAGGGCCTAGGGTCTTCCAAGTGGACCAGACATTACAAAGATTAATGTCTTCAGAGTGGAAATGTCCTGAAAAACCTCTTGTGGTTTCTAGGAGGTTCAAGGCTTTATTCCCAGTTGCTCAATGGGATCAATGGGGTCCTCCTCCCAAGGTGGATATGGCGGTGGCCAAATTGTCCCGCCGCACTATGGTACCATCAGATGATGGAGCAAATTTGCACGACGCCATGGACAGGCGCATCGACAATATCCTCAAGAAGGCTTATTCAGCTGCCTCGGCCCAGACCGCTGTGGCGGTTGCGTCTTGTGAAGTGTCAGCCAAATTACGTACTGATCTGGTCTAGATCGAGAGGGACATCGTCTCTGGAGTCTCCAGAGACGAGCTGCTGGGGTTTCTAGGCTCGGTTTCCCTAGCAGCTGAATATTTAGCAGAGGCCTCCCACTATCAATTAAGGCTGGCGGCCAAATCCATGGCACTTACCACTGCAGCATCAGAACCTCTATGGTTAAAATCCTGGAGAGCTGATTTCCCCTCAAAAAATAATTTGTGCGCATTGCCCCTTGAGCCAGGTAGAGTCTTTGGCAGTGCCCTAGACGAGATCCTAGAGGGCTTGGCTGACAGGAAGGGTAAAACTTACCCCAGGCCTTTAGAGGTAGGTCTGACTCTGGCCGTGGTAGAGGCTATCTGCCTCGTCGTGGACGGCAGTCCCAGAGAGGCTCTAGATATTCCTCTAGAGGCACCGGCCGGAGATTCCCGAAGTCTGATGATAAACAGAAGCCAAAAGTAGCTTTTGACATCAGAAACAGTCTTCCTGTGGCCGAGATTCCTGTCGGGGGCCGTTTCTCCCACTTTCAATTGCTGGCAGGAAAAAATTCGAGACCTATGGGTCCTGCAGGTAATCCAAAGAGGATATGCAATCGAGTTCCTCCATCCTCCTTAGGATCAGTTTGTGTTAACTCGCAGCCTCCCTACAATGCAGCAGATCACATTGGAATGCTCCATCCAAGAGTACATTCACAAGGGAGCCCTGGAGGAAGTCCCTTCTCTAGAAGAAGGATTCAGTGTCTATTTCTCCCATCTTCCTAGTGCCAAAACCGGCAGACAAGTGGAGAATGATCATAGACTTATGGTTCCTCAACCGCTTCATCAAAAAGAAGCATTTCCGTATGGAAACACTAAAGTCTGTTTATCATCTTTCTCCTCCAAGGCGATGTTTTTGTGACTTTGGATCTAAAAGACGCTTATTTATATATTCCTATTTACCCTCCACACAGAAGGGTTCTAAGGATTGCCGTAGTACAGTAGTTTCCGGCCACAGGAAACACTTTCAATTCACAGCACTACCTTTCGGGATCTCCTCTGCTCCCCACACCTTTACAAGGTAGTGGCCCCCATAGCGGCCGCCCTCAGGCTTCAGGGGATATTCTTGGTGCCTTATCTAGACAACTGGTTGATAAAGGCTCAGTCAGAGTCTGTTCTGCACCAGTACCTACAGACAGCCGTTTTCCCTGCTTCAGAGTCTGGAATGGCTTATAAACTGGGAGAAGTCAGAAACGATCCCTTCAACCCGAAGGAAGCTCCTCGGCTACTTCCTAGATTCAGTCCGCCTGCAAATCTCCTTGACACCAGCAAGGAAGGAGAAGCTGGTCGTGGCAGTCCGACACCTTCTCATAAAGCCAATAGCCTCCATCAGAATATTGATGAAGATCCTGGGCTTGATGTCTTTCTTAGTGGAGGCAGTCCCATGGGCCTTGTGGCACTTATGTCCCCTCCAGAGGGAATTACTAGAGGCTTGGGATTGCACCTTTGCTTAGCAAGAAGATTCGACTCTCCCCCAGGACCCGTTTTTCTCTCAAGTGGTGCTTGCACCTGAAAGACGGAAGGTCCACGGTCCAACCTCTTTGGACCCTGTTGATTACCGATGCATCCTCACGGGATGGGGAGCCCATTTGGACGAAAACTCCATAAAGGGAGTCTGGAGCGCTCCAGAAAGAAGGACCTCGTCCAATTGGAAGGAGCTCAGAGCTGTATATCGTGCCTTACTCCTTTTCTCGCCTCTTCTCAAGGGAAGAGCAGTCAAAGATCCTGTCAGACAATATGACCACAGTGCTGTACGTGAACAGACAGGGAGGCACCAGATCCCCAACCCTCCCCTGGGAGGCAGATCTGATATTTACATGGGCAGAGAAAAATCTAATCCATTTATCCGCAGTTCACATCAAGGGCTCCCTGAACATAGTAGCGGATCGGTTGAGACGGGGTCATGCCGTATCAGGAGAATGGTCACTCAATCCAGAGGTCTTTCATCAGATTATCCTGAAATACGGTCTCCCGGAAATAGACCTCAGGGCAACCCGACTCAACGCCAAGGTGGAGACATTCTGTTCCCTTTACCAGGAGGACAATCCCTTGGCAGTGGATGCCCTGTCCATCCCTTGGAGGTCCAGGCTGGCATACATCTTCTCTCCAATTCCAATGATACCGAAGGTATTGATTAAAATCAGACAGGACCAAGTCTCTGTAATAGCCATCATTCCACTCTGGCCAAAAAGAGCTTGGTTTTTCCCAACTCATGGAGATGAGTAGAGGGATATATTGGAGGCTTCCCCCACATCCAGAACCTGGTTTCCCAAGGATCTCTGAAGTGCCAGGATCTCTGGAGATTCAACCTGACAGCCTGGAGGTTGAGCAGTCCCTACAGCAGGATAGAGGACTGTCAGAGGCCGTCCTGAAGACCCTTTCTTCTGCAAGAGCAGATTCTACCAATAAGAACTACCAGAGGACAGCCAAGATTTTCATGGAGTGGTGCTCCAAGAAGGGTAATAATAATCTAGAACCTTCAACGGCTGATATTTTAAATTTTCTTCAGGACGGTTGGGATAAGGGCCTTGCCCCTGCCACTTTGAAGGTGCAGTTTGCGGCCCTCTCCGCTCATTTGAACAGACGTCTGTCTCAGGATCCTCTGTTTGCAAGGTTCCTTAAAGGGGCAATGAGGCTAAAGCCCTCGGTGTCATCTCCGGTTCCCCGGTGGGACCTTGCGGTAGTCCTTGCAGGCCTGTGCGGTCCTCCATTTGAACCCTTGGAGACTACGGAGTTAAAATATTTAGCCTACAAAACCACTTTTGCTGGCTATTACATCTGCCAAAAGAGTAGGGGAACTTCAGGCTCTCTGTTCTAGAGAACCGTACATTTTGTTTTTTGCAGATAGGGTGCACCTTAGGTTTTTGCCTGGGTTTAACCCTAAGGTCCCCTCATGCTATAATAGCAATCAGCTAATTTTGTTACCTGTGTTTTTCCCCACTCCAACCTCTGAGGAGGAAGAAAAACTCCACACCTTAGATGTGGTAAGGTGTCTGCGGATTTACCTATCCCACACTCAACCGTTTAGGAAGGCCGAAAACCTACTAATCAACATGCAGGGTAAAAACAGAGGCCTCAAGGCTTCCAAGCCTACTCTATCCACATGGATCAAGGAGACAATTAAGTCTTCCTTTCTTATTCAGGAGTTACTCCCTCCAGTCTTTTCTACGGCCCACTCGACCAGGGCTGTGTCGACTTCTTGGGCTGAGTATCGGTCCTTACCATTGGACCACATTTGTGCGGCTGCATCATGGTCATCTCAGTTGACCTTTGTTAAACATTATCGTTTAGACGTCCGCAGTTCCTAGACAACTGCCTTTGATCAGACAGTCCTTGACGCCTTGACGTTGTAAGGCGAGGAAACCCTCCCTAGGGGGGGAATTACTTGCTATCTCCCCATATTGTGCTGCTGTCGGACGTAAGGGGAATCGTTGATTGTAATGTCAATCTGTATTCCCTTAGTCCTGACAGCAGCACAAGGCTTCCCTCCCTAGAAGCTTGTTTCCTGTTACTTTATAATTTACACAGTGGAGGGAGGTCTCTTGTGCCCTCTTATAGGGCCAGTAGGAGGCACCTTTTTGGTGCTAATTAAAGGTTCCACCTGTCCTAAAACAACACACAGGGGCAGAGATACCCCATATTGTGCTGCTGTCAGGACTAAGGGAATACAGATTGACATTACAATCAACGATTGACACCGGTGAACAGGAAAAAATATATATATTGTCAAAGCATTGCAAAAACCTGTCCAGTGTTTTCGGAAATCGAAACCGACCATACAGTAGGTAGTTATGGAGCAGTAGTTTAGTGTCCCTAACTACTTCTAATTCTGTCCATGGCCTTCATAAAAATAAATACCATAATTTCCTCAATACTGGGCATTTCTTCACTGAATCTGAGAACGTATACCTGATTTCTGCTTCACTGCACACATGCTCGTGGTCCGCTGCATGCACTCAGAAACCAAGATGTACACCTCCAGTTTCAGTGAACAACTGTGGCAGGAGCACCAAAGATGAGTCCAGTTAAACACCATTTTTGACAGATGTTTTACATCCATTTACAACCATTCCATTTTTCCATTTTTAATTGCCAAGTGTAATTTGTTTTGCATCGGTTTTTTTAGCTGTCAGTAAGCAAAAACGGATGCATTTAATATCTTTTTTTTTTTTTTGTTTTTAATCCATCCCACTGATTCATTTTTAACAGACGTAAAATGGATGTCAATCTGTTTTACATCTGTTAAAAATGGGTTTATTGATTTCTATTGGATCCATGTGCCCGGGAAAACTGAAGAAAAGAGAGCATGTCAGTTTTTATTTTAATGTTGTGAAAAACCGTCAGTCAAAAAAAAACGGACATGTGAATAGACACATTGAAATCAATGTGTTCTCAAAGCGGCCATGTGTCAGTTGGACATTTTTCACTGTTGTGAAAAAGGTCCTAAGGGTTTAGCAGAAACCAGTTAAGGATAGGTTTTAATGATAAGGTTTTTTTTTTTTTTTATTGCATACACTTACACCGTTAGGAGTATGCTATTAGGGACACTAAACCACCAGTTCATAAGGACCTGTGGGTGGCTTAGTGTCCCACATAAAGAGGACATAGTGTTGAATAAGCACTGTGACTTTATAAGATTTGGGTTCTTTTATTCTCAGAATTGATTAGGGCCCAAAAAAGCTCTTTTCTGTTACATTAAAGGATATTATTTAGTATATAATTTAAATATATAAACAATTTTTTGTCTTCAATTGTAGACTTTTTTACTTCACAACTTGATTATAGTAAATGGAAAGCTCAGTCCTTAATGATAGGCATAAAAAATAAAACTGTATCTTTCTACTGAAGCCATTCTTTTGCTATAAAACAACCTGTTAATTAAGATTTGTATAGAAGAGAACATATATTAATCCCTGCTGTAAAGTTTATTTCTTCCATTACAGACAGATTTCTTCTTATGAACACTTCAAATGTTGAATTTTAATGGAAAAGCACTAATGAGAACATAGAATAAAGTATAGATGAAAGCTTCAAATTGAAGCTTTTAGCAGCGGAGACCATTTAGCAACATGGATAAAAAAATCACTTATCTGGGGATTCAAGCTGTTGTCTGTGAAAGAAAATGTAACCTTTAGTAGTTTTTAGGTTTTTCTCCCAAATTATATATTTTAAATATAGATGTTTAGATAATTTTTATAAGAACAAGCTTTTTTATTAACGCTGCGTGTGTTCATCGCTCTTTGCAAAATAATGCTAAGATATATCTGAAGAAGAAAAGCTGTTTTTATAAAGACTTAAAGGTTTATTCCTTTCTGTGCTTTATAGTGATGGTCTAGAACAATACTCTGAAGTTGTATGAAATAAAATGCTGCTAGCTATGTGTATATAAGATAAAGTCCCCTTGGCTAAGGCTCCAAATCAGTTTTTTGTTCCAGATTTTGCTGCGTTTTCTTGAGCCAAAGTTATGAGTAGCTTGAAAAGAAATGAAAATATATAGGAAGCACTCAGACGTTTTTCTTCTGTTAAATGCACTCCTGACTTTGGCTCAAAAAAAACCTGCAAAGTCTGCAACAAAAATCACGTTTCTGCAATGTGGGACCTTAGCCTAAAGGGGTTTTCTGAGACTAGATGATCACTGCAGTGATTAGAGGCAGCAGCAGGGACCTCTTCCTTGCCTCCATCATTCAGGCATTCTTCTGTGAGTGGTGGTTTATGGACACTGATGGGTTGGCAATATGGCAAATGCATAGGGAGAGTGAAAGAGATAAGCAACATGTGTTCCTCTCACCACTAGCAGATGTGAATTTTTGACCATCAGCATCATGCAGAGTCCTCCTCAGGCTACATTCACATAGCTCAAAGCAGGGCCATAAGGGTCACAGGGGGTGCGACCAGGCTCAGAGGGGTACGTAGCCTGCGGCTAGCTGGAGATGCCTTGGTCCCCGACTGCTATACATATTTTTAATGAAAAGGGCCCCTTTCCAATGGTAACCTTCCCAGTGGAGTTGATTAAAAATAACAAATACTTTTACTTATCTCTCTTGGGACTCCGACGGCTCCCAGCATCCTCTTCAGGGCTCTTCCGGCCTTTGACTGAGGTCAAGTGCCCCAGATGTCACTCAATCCAAGGCCCCGAGTCCCAGTGGTCATGTGAGGTTGCTCTGACAGAATGATGTCATCACGCCCCACATGATCGCTGAGACCCAATCACAGGCCCCAGCAGTGACATGTGGGGTGCATGACCTCAGTTGCAGGCAGAAGAGGACTGAAGAAGATGCAGAAGAGAACCGGACGTAGCAAGGATACCCAGGAGAGGTGAGGTATGGTGAGTATAAGTGTTTGTTATTTTTAATAACCTCCCCTGGGCCTCTATTTATTATACTTCAGTAGACCCCAGAGTATAATAATAGCAATGAAGTGGAGGGTTGAACATCATGAATATTCGTCGAATTTCGTGGGGATCACCTGAAGCAGCTCTAGGGGGGTTCTTGGGAGCATTTTATACTGTGTGGGTGCAACTGTGGGGAGCATATTATACTGTGTTGAGACACTGTGGAGCATTTTATATTGTGTGGGGGCCACTGAGGAGAATATTATACTGTGTGGGGCCACTGTGGAGCATATTATACTGTGTGGGGCCATTGTAGAGCATATTATACTGTGTGGGGCCCCTTCACTATTCAGATCACATGCTATCTGTTTTATAGCATCTGTGCACTATTATTACAGGCTGTAATAATATTGCATGGAGATTATAAAACAGATACCATGCAATGTAAATAGTGATGGAGTCACGGCGCTCACAAAAGCACCACAGTATCTTCAAAGAGTTGATCAGCAGGGGCCCCCCACTGATCTCATAGATCTCTTAGACTGTTAGGGTCCTGCAGATCAACCGTTTTTCACATTACGCAACTCCCAGTATTGTTTACATGTCAGGCGCTGCGCTGCTCACTCACCATATTCTTGATAACTGCAGTTGATGAGTACTATAGTTGTATCCCTTTCAAGTATTTGAGATACCGCTGCAGCACCCATAATTGTCACAATCAAGAATAAGAAGTAGGGAAGGGGGTAGGGGGCATATGTATATGCACATAGTAACATAGTTAGTACGGTTGAAAAAAGACATGTCCATCAAGTTCAACTAGGGGATGGGAAAGAGCATGACTGAAGGAATTAAGTATTTTATACATTTCTATAAGCATCACTGGTCTTTTGCTCTAAAATGGCATCTAAGCCTTTTTGATCAATTCCTGGGGTAGGCTATTCCACAATTTCACAGTCCTTACAATGAAGAAGCCTTGTCACACAGTTATATATATATATATATATATATATATATATAGTGGGGAAAAAAAAGTATTTAGTCAGCCACCAATTGTGCAAGTTCTCCCACTTAAAAAGATGAGAGAGGCCTGTAATTGACACCATAGATAGACCTCAACTATGAGAGACAAAATGAGAAAACATATCTAGAAAATCACATTGTCTGATTTTTTAAGAATTTATTTACAAATTATGGTGGAAAATAAGTATTTGGTCACCTACAAACAAGCAAGATTTATGGCTCTCACAGACCTGTAACTTCTTCTTTAAGAGGCTCCTCTGTCTTCCACTCATTACCTGTAGTAATGGCACCTGTTTGAAATTGCTATCAGTATAAAAGACAACTGTCCACAACCTCAAACAGTCACACTCCAAACTCCACTATGGTGAAGACCAAAGAGCTGTGGAAGGACACCAGAAACAAAATTGTAGACCTGCACCAGGCTGGGAAGACTGAATCTGCAATAGACAAGCAGCTTGGTGTGAAGAAATCAACTGTGGGAGCAATAATTAGAAAATGGAAGACATACAAGACCACTGATAATCTCCCTCGATCAGGGGCTCCACGCAAGATCTCACCCCGTGGGGTCAAAATGATCACAAGAACGGTGAGCAAAAATCCCAGAACCACGGGGGGGACCTAGTGAATGACCTGCAGAAAGCTGGGACTAACGTAACAAAGACTACAGTCAGTAACACACTACGCCGCCAGGAACTCAGATCCTGCAGTGCCAGACGTGTCCCCCTGCTTAAGCCAGTACATATCTGGGCCTGTCTGAAGTTTGCTAGAGAGCATTTGGATGTTCCAGAAGAGTATTGGGAGAATGTCATATGGTCATATGAAACCAAAGTACAACTGTTTGGTAGAAACACAACTCATCGTGTTTGGAGAGTGAATGCTGAGTTGCATCCAAAGAGCACCATACCTACTGTGAAGCATGGGGGTGGCAACATCATGCTTTGGGGCTGTTTTTCTGCAAAGGGACCAGGACGATTGATCCATGTATATGAAAGAATGAATGGGGCTATGTATCATGAAATTTTGAGAGCAAACCTCCTTCCATCAGCAAGGACATTGAAGATGAAACATGGCTGGGTCTTTCAGCATGACAATGATGCCAAGCACACTGCCAGGGCAAGGAAGGAATGACTTCGTAAGAAGCATTTCAAGGTCCTGGAGTGGTCTAGCCAGTCTCCAGATCTCAACCCCCATAGAAAACCTTTGGAGGGAGTTGAAAGTCCGTGTTGCCTAGCGACAGCCCCAAAACATCATTGCCCTAGAGATGGGCATGGATGAATGGACCAACATACCAGCAACAGTGTGTGCCAACCTTGTGAAGACTTACAGAAAATGTTTGACCTCTGTCATTGTCAACAAAGGATATATAACAAAGTATTGAGATAAACTTTTGTTATTAACCAAATACTTATTTTCCTCCATAATTTGCAAATAAATTATTTAAAAATCAGATTTTCTGGATTTGTTTTATCATTTTGTCTCTCATAGTCTCTTCAGACCCCAGAGTATAATAATCGAAGGCCTGGGGGAGGTAAGGGAAAATAACAAACAGTTATACTTACCTTGTTCTTACCTCTGCTGAGCCTCCTCGCGCTGCTCCGTTATCCCCGCCGGCGCTGGCTGCTTCTTCTCTGCGGCTGACGTCACGCGTTGTGGATGTCACCGCTGAGGCCTGTGATTGGGCCTCAGCGATTACGTGAAGCACGCTGTCAGCACTCTCCACATGATCGCTACGGCTGAGGCCTGGCCTCAGCGGTGATGTCCGGAACGCCAGAAGATGACGTCGGACGCAAGGACAGGTGAGTAAAAATGTTTGTTATTTTTACTCACCTCGGAAACGGGCCCTGCGGGCCCTTTCTGTTATCGATATGGCCGGGCCTAACTCCGGGATCTGGAGTCATCAGGCTCCGGATCCCGGGAGCCCCTTTGAGGACGGGGCCCTGTGCAATTTCCCAGTTTGCCCCCCCCCAACGCCGGCCCTGGGTGTACTGGGTGGGGAAAGAGGATATGAGGAGGAAAGATTACTGGGTATAATGAAAAACAGATAGGAGGATGGGTGGATGCTGGGAAGGGCTTCCTACTAGAAAAGCACTGACACTTCCACAACCAAGAAGTGTAATCCAGGGAGTATTGCATAAGCCTAAAAATATGAAGAATGGTAAAAATTTTCAAACAGACACAAAGATACCCATTTATTTATTCATTCATTTAACAAGCGCTTCCTTCCTTTAGTCACATTTAGTCACATCTTAGTCCTAGAAAAACTTTAGGTACATCTGTGAGACTGTTACATTGTCCTTTCAGAAAATGTTGCTGATATTAAGTTTAAGATTCAAAATACGCTTACATTACTCTATCTAGCTTAAAGATATCTATAAGCTGTCTTTGGGTTAAAGCTATTTGCTCCCTTTAAAGCGTAACTAATCTTTGCAAAAACTTTTTACTTTCTTGCAGTCTTTGTGTCATTAATAAATTTTGTAATATATTTTATTAACAAATTTTGGCTCCTTTCTGTGAAATCCTGTATTTTTTTCACTCTTTCCCTTGCTTCTCATTTTCTCATTGTATATGGAGTACGGGTTTGTGTGAAGTGAAGAGAAATCGAGGGTGGGGGAAGATATATTCCAATTGCTATATATCCGGCATTATAAAACTTAGATATTTGCTTTTGGTGTCATATGAAAGAGAAGATTCTCACCTTTCATACATACATCAGTGATAACCCTGAAAATCAATCAGTGATTCAGTGATATCTCTGAAAATCTTCACTGTAGAAATGCTAGAAATCCTTAGAGTATAGTGTAACTTTATTGTCTCGATATATCTTAAAAGCATAAAAATAATCTTTGTAAATGTTCATAATTAAAACAAATCTACCATTTTATATATAAAGCACACAAACCTGTGTTTCTCTATGGTTACAGATGCAAAAAAAACCCTGTGTAGTCTAATTCTAATTCTAGTCCCTTCCATCTTCTTCATATTTGCTGATGACATACATTTATCAGGTTATTTAAAATAATGCAAACCTAATTAGCATTAGCCAAATATGGTGTAAATAAAGGACATGGAGTTATATGCGCTGTGAGTAGAGTGGATATAAATGATAACAGTGGTAACAGTGGTAATATAAGTAAAGTACTGACCATGATCAGGATGTAAAAAGTACACAATAGTGAGGAAGTACTTTTTTTTTTTGTGAAGTGGTTTTATAGACTTGGCAGATACAGTACTACCTAAGAAGAAATGATCATCAGTAAGTGAAAGTAGTGTGAATCAGAGCACTGCAAAATGTGAGAATTATTTATATTGAAAAATAAAACAAAATATTTGTAATAAAATCCTAATTTTCAAAAAAAAATATATTACTAAAAAAATGTACAGTCATGGAATTGTGCTGTTCTGAAAAAAGACATAATCCATGAAGTTGGATCAACTTTCATATAAATAATTCCATACATTTATCTAGGAGTTAGTGTTATTTTTCTGTGAGAAGGCATCTAAGCCTTTTTTCAATCCATCATCTGTTACCTCTGTGACCAGTTCCTGAGGTGGTCTATTCCACACGTTCAAAGTTCTTATGGTAAAGAAGCCTTTTCATTCTGGAGATTGATCCTTCTTTCACATGATGTAGGGAATACCCCCTTGTTTTTAAGTGGAGCACCTTCTATGCTCCTTGTAAAATTGATGAACTTTCAAGGCACCACAAAGTGTTTTCAGAGTAGACTACTCTCTTCATCAGATCTGAGAGGTCCACTCTGGAAACGTGTTATCTGTGTGTGTAAATAAGGACAAAACGCTGGTGCTGTTTTAAAGCCCTGAATCCATTGGATTAGTTTGTACTTGCCTTTGGTGTTTGGAAAGTTTGATGATTTCAAAAGGAGCACTGAGAGGCCTCTATGGGATTTCCATATAACTGAGGTAGAGTTCAATACATATTCAGTATGAACTGAGCAGTCAAGAAATAGATTACAAAATTGGCAAACCGAGTTGCTTGTGTCTTCTACAGCACAACTCTTTCAGGTTAGCCTTTATCCTCAAGGGAACGGGGCAGGTACACAACTATGATTTCCAATAATAAATAAGTACTCTATGAGCGTTCTGTCTATCTCCCCCATTTTGTGCTTCCCCCATTCAGGCAGTATTTGTTTTTCAAGGAGTTTCCATGTGGAACAACTTTTTACCATAACTTTGGTTATGGTTTGTAAAGTGGTAACATCCTTATCCCACAAATCTAAAAATAGAAAAGAAATATTTTAGAGTACTACGTGCCTAGGAACATTGTTCAAATAGGTTTAGGAGAGTCACTTTCTAAATTTAGGACATATGAAAATTTGAATCTTTATTAGTTATTAATTAAAAGATATAACAAAACAAAACTAAATACACAATAATAATAAAAAGGTTCTAAACTGCCTAAAGGACTATATAGGATTAAGAGAGAGGTCACACTAATTGATTTTAAGGCTTTGCCACTATTAAAGCAATACCCTCAATGTACAAATTATCAGATGTTCCGATATAAAGCATCAATTCCATCGGAAAAACGTCTTCTTGCATGAAGGATAGCTGTTTTCACAAGGTGGCTATTATCACATTTACTGTCTGTCTAAAATTCTCTAAAAATTTGAATAGCAAGGGTGCTGCATAGCACAGTCACTGCTGCCTGATTATTTATGCCAATCTGCCCTGGTATATCATAATGGCAGAACTGTTGCTTAATCTCAGCACTGTATTCCCACAATTTCAACCAGTGCTAGATCTCTATTCATATTGGTACTAGATCTAAAAGCAGAAGTGGAGCAGCCGCCCCTTTAGTTTGTAAATCAATGGCACTGTAACATCCCAGTGCTCACTACCAAGACTAATACACTTCTAACGCGTTTCTGATGTCAACATATACTAAGATGCTGACATCTTCATCGTCGGTAAGTGTCATACATCTATGAAGGTCAGGTAAGTATATTGTAATTTGATTTTTATGCTGTGCCCTTCCCAACATACATCCTTGCTATCTCCGTCAGCACTGATATTTACGGCCAATATAATCCTTTAGGCAGTTTGGAGTCTTTTTATTATTATTGTGTATTTAGTTTTGTTATATCTTTTAATTAATAATTAATAAAGATTCAAATTTTTATACGTCCTAAATTTAGAGAGTGATTCTTCTAAACCTATTTGAATATTATCCCACAAATCTATATCTTTTTTACTGTAACAATATGCACTGCTCCTAGTATTGTGACCACCATATAGCATTAAAATGGTTTTCCAGTTTCAGCAAATAAATCTTTGTGTTTGTATACTGAAAAGTATGTACAAAATACTTACTATATTAATTCTTCAAGGTTTTCTAGATGTCTGCATGTTGTCATTCATTGTTTACTTCCAATGGATAAAAATCAGCTCATGGCCATGTGATAGATAGTCAATGGTCATGTGACGGACACACAGGTGCACAGCTCATTACAAGACTGTGATGTGACTGTAACAGGCTGTGCCCCTGTGTGTCCATCAGATGACCATGGACTGTCTATCACAGGGGTCAGCAACCTTCAGCACTCCAGCTGCTGTGAAACTACAACTCCCAACATGCTCCTTTCGCTTACATAGGAATTTCAAGAACAGCAGAGCAAGTATGCATGCTGGGCGTTGTAGTTTTACAACAGCTGGAGTGCCGAAGGTTGCCTACCCCTGGTCTATCATATGATCGTGGACAAAGAATGACTGCAAGCAGATACATAGAAAATAGTGGGAAATTGATACATAAAGTATATTGGAAAATCTTATAACTTTTCATTAAACAAACAATTAAGAAAAATGTTATTTGCTGAAACTAGTCAACCCCATTAAAACTAAGCTCAGATATGGTGGCCACCTTCCTACCAGTAATGCTGTTATTAGCATAATCAAAAAAAAAAATGATGCAAAGCTGATGAAATTATTCAGGTACATGTAGTGGTAGGGGTTATATTGTACTGGAAATAAAATGGTAGAAATTACAAGAGAAAGCACAAGTACAATTTCACTACTTTTCTCTAAGTCAATGGAACGGGGTTTTCAGCAATTTCCTGGTAAAAATAATTTCATGTCTCTATTCTAAAGGTAAAAGTACAAGTGACATCTTCTGACTTTTGAGATTACAGCAACACAGTCATTAGTCATAATAAAATTAAAGTGTAATACTATAATTTTATCTAAAAAAGGCAACAGAGGGAATAAACAGTTTTATTGCCAGCTATTACATCATGCCACCTTCTGTCATAGAAATGTATTGCCTTGTATTCTGTTGTTAAATGTTGCTGATCATGGACCAATAAAAATTCTTCTGGGTAAACTGCACTTATATCAGTTCTGCCATGATTTACATGAGTATCTTCCTAACAAAGTCTGAGAACTGGACATATCAGCCTTAACAATGCAAATAGAAAAGGATCATGCTAGTGGAGTGTTAGTTGTACATCTGTTCTGTCATTTTGTTATGTTCCAAGTCTCGTGGGATTTGTCCTCAGTCATCATTGAAAATGAACAGTTTGCAGAAGGTGTTTTTAAAAGTCTTCAATCCCAACATGATAGTCATTTTACCTCCAGGCAAATCTTTTTAAGATCAAATCCCACTAGGAATTCAACTGTCAGGATAAACACAGTAATATTTTCTAGACACTACAGAAACACTCAAACAATCTTTTCCATCAGGTGGTTCAGACAAGAACAGAATTACCGTAGGTCAACAAGCTACAATACTGTATATTTGCAGTACTTTCTGCTTGTGCACTGCGTATGAGTATATTTCACATCATCAGCCTACAAACAGTTAGAGGGAGAACTCAGATACAAGTAAACTGGGTGAGTCTATTACAAATTGTACAGCAGGATATAGTGGTCATGGTACTTACATAGATTCCCCATAGTATCAAAATAGATTAGAGAAGGATGTCCCTTTTCTTCTTTGTAGTACTAGAAAGCTATTTAAATTTTACTTATATTCCTTTGCATAATAAGAGACATTCTTGGATTGTAAATTATTAGCAATGTTAGCAATGTTATTTTTTTTTTTAAGAACTGAACCAAGGAACAGACTGAGAATTGTCTTGGCCTCTGGGCAAAAAGGGTCATAAGGTCTTCCATGAAAAAATATGAGCTCTGAACTCACTTAAAGTGCACTTGGCCATTGTGCATTGCCTGAATGGTTAGTCCGCTACATATGGGACAAATATAAAATTAATTTACACTACCAGTAAAAAAAGTAAAACATCTATACATTCAAAAATGTACATTAGTTGTATTGCTTTATTTTGTTATTTTGTTTACTTTCACATGTAAAATATTGTTTAACATCTATTCAAATTGTAAAGCGTCTCGTAAAATGATGGAGATCTATTTAGTAAGATAAACCAGAATTTAGTGGCAATGTCATTATGTAATTTAAAGGTGTTTTCCCGGCAAAATCTTTTTTTTTTTTCAGTTATATAAATATCTCTCAAGCTCCACTCTTTTGGAGAAAATAAAACAATGGGTTTTTATGACCTATCCTTAGGATAGGCCATAAATATCAGATAGTTGGTGGCTGACAACTGGCTCCTGCACAGATTAGCTCTTCGGGGATTTGTTTGGTCGGTTTATTATACAGTGCACAGAGTTGGAAGTCCCCTACCCTGTATAGTGGCTGTCACCGATCAGATATTTATAAAAAGAAGTCGTCGACAACTTTTAATAGAGAGTGATACTATATTTATCTTGCGAAACTCCCATGGTTTCACTACATATGTGCAACTGCTCAAAAGCTAAATAAAATATTATCCAGATGATAGAGGACTCCATATTAGCTTCATAATCAAAATCTATCCGAAACACAAATAAGTGAGGAAGGTGGAACACTGAAAAGGGAACTTTAGACCACATTTGGTGACATTTGATGAATGTTGGGTCTTTAAACATCAGATATTCCTCAAAATGGTATCAATAAAAAGTACATCTGGCCCTGCAAAAAAGATGTCTCACACAACAGAACAGTACTATTAAAAAAAGTTGTGGGTGTCAGAATATAGCAAGCTCCAAGAATTTTTTTTTCAAAGTTTTTTCAAAGATGTTAAAAGATAGCAAAAACTATATATATTTGGTATTGCCGTAATCATAACAACCTGAAGAATATAGGTATCATGTCATTTTTGCTGCACGGTAAACACTGTAAAGCAAAACCCATAAGATTGTTGAGCAAATGTAGTTTTTCTTTAATTCCACCCCATTCTGAATTTTTTTTTCAAGCTTCCCAGTACATTGTATAGCATATTAAATGGTTCCACCCTGAATTAGAATATGTCCTGCAAACATACAACTCTGTGAACTGAAAAATAAAAATAAGAAAATTATGGCTTTTGAAAGGTAGGGAGTTAAAAGGAAAAGAAATGGCTGCAGTGGGAGGGGTTAAACACACACTCCTGCACTTTTTTTAAATAATTTTTCTGCTTTGTAAAATGTAAAAAAAAAAACTGTTCAAATATTATCCTTTTTGTGAGTAGCAACAAATTTGGTATTTGAAAAAAAAAATTATTTTTTTTATGAAAAAGACTTCTTCCTCTGCTTCTCTAAACCCAATGACCTTGCACATTCTTACTGGCAGAGACATGGCCTAGATGCTTCCATTTATGTTAAAATTGTCACTTGGACAAAGTATTTGAAGGACAACCACCAGGCTTAAAAAGGATTTTCGAGGTTTATCAATTGATGACCTATGCATACAAATTGCTTGAAGAGTCCACAGAATTCAAATCAGCACTGCAGAATCTTCACATAAAACCAAGCACAATGCTATACATTGCAAAGAGATTTGAATGGGACTGAGCAGCAAAAAGCCATGGGACCAAATAAAGTGATGTCACAAGCCCTGTGAAGTAGAAGTGGCCACTGAAGTAGAGTGCCACTGCTGCTAGAAACAGCTGATCTGTGGTGGTCCTGGGTGTCAGATCCCGCTGATTTTTGATTGATGACCTATCCTAAGGACAGCATTTTTTATCTCATTTGTTTAATCTCATTCACATATTATGGAAAAGCTGCAGAAAAGCTGCAGAAAAGCAGTGTTTTGAAAAATCCAGCATGTTAATTTTAGCTGTAGAATTGTAAGCATCTTTCTTACATATTTAATAGGGGAAGAAAAACTCAATGAAAAACAATGAGGGAAAAAAAATAACAGGCTTTTGCAGTGTTTTTAGATGCATTTTACTATCTGGGGTCTTAGCCTAAATGTAGTGTATATAACATAAACTGTAGTGTACAGGTGAATCTCAATAAATTAGAATATCTTTGAAACGTTTATTTCTTTCAGTAATTAGATTGAAGAAGTGACCTCCTATATTTTCTAGATTCTTTACACACAGAGTGTTCTATTTCAAGTGTTTTATTTCTGTAAATGTTGATTATGGATTACAGGTAATGAAAACCCAAATCTAAGAAAATTAGAATATTGTAAAAAAGTTCAGTATTGTAAATTCAGTGTGTCACCTGCCAAGGTTTCCTAAGCCTTTAAATGGTCCCTCAGTCTGGTTCAGTAGGACACACAATCATGGAAGACGCTGATTATGGATTGTATTACTGAATTACTGAAATGAATAAACGTTTCAAAGATATTCTAATTTATTGAGATGCACCTGTATATAGGTTTACTTTACTTCTTTCTAGAGAAGAGCGAATTTTAAAAAAATTTGATTCGGCCGATTCACTGAATTTTCCATAACGATTCGATTTGATCCGAATTAATTTTCGGGCGAATCATGTTAACCCCTTCCTGACATCCACCCTAATAGTACAGCACTGCCGGGAAGGAATTCCCGCAAACCACAGTGGAAGCTTGTGCTTTGCGGGTGTCAGCAGTATGTAATGGCTGACACTGTCCTCTAACACCCCCGGTCAGAGCTGAGCTCCGATTGCGGGTGTTAACCCCCGAGATGCCATGGTCAAACATGACCACGGCATCTCAGGGGTTTTATTATATATTGGGGTCCCGATCACCCCCCCGCAACGTTTTCGGGGGGTGCCGCTGCTCCTATTCGACAGCCCGGGGTCTGACCAGTGATTCCGGGTCTGCCTCATTGCTGTCCCTCCACATACCTGGTTGATCCTGCCTTGAATGGAGACTGTCAGCCTATGCATCTGCGATCATAATATCGCTGCTTCAATCCCCTATGGGGACAAAAAATAAAAAATAAAAAAAAATGTAAAAAAAAAAAGGACCCCCCGCCACCTAGAGCTGGTGCTATTATTATACTCTGGGGTCTCCTCAGACCCCAGAGTGTAATAATCAGAGGCCTAGGGGAAGTGATTAAAAATAAACACTCACCTTACCTCACCTCTCCTGGGAATCCGGCTGTCTGCAGCGTCCTCCTTGCTCCTCTTCTTCCTTGCAACTGAGGTCCTGCTCCCCAGATGTCACTGCTGGGGCCTGTGATTGGGCCTCAGCGGTCACGTGGGGCGCGATGATGTCATTACGCCTGTGCCCTCCACGTGACCGCTGGGGCCCAATCACAGGCCCCAGCAGTGAGTCCTGGGGAGCAGGACCTCAGTCACTGGCCGGAAGAGCTCCGGAGTGAATACTGAGCCCAGGACAGGTTAATATCAGTATTTTTTTATTTTTAATCACCTCCCCTCTCCATTAGCAGTATGCATAGTGGTCGGGGAACCAGAGTGCTGACGCCGGGACATGTAGCATGGCGGAACTCCTTGGATGTCGCGGTCAAACATGACCACGGTATCCAAGGGGTTCCGCCATGCTACATGTCTGACATCCCCTGACATCCAAGGGGTTAAAACCCACGATCGTGGCTGTGCGATTCGTTACCACGAAGTGTGAGGAAATCCAGATTAGATTGGGGGGTGAGGAGTTGTCATGCAAATACAAAACAGGCTCAATTTTAAAGTGAATGACTTTTAGGCTGGGGCCCCATGTTGTGAAAATTTTGTGAGTTGTTTCCTGCAAAGTGGATGGGATTTTGGCTAATCCTATCCACACATTGCAGAAAAATATCTGCAATGGAGAAAAAAGACGTGTTTTTTGTAAATCGCAGCATGTCAATTATACCTACAGAAACGCTGGTGTTTTCTGTATACGTATGAAAGGGACAGAAAGTCTGCAGAGGAAAATTCTGCAGACTTTCTGTGAAAAGCTCTGTGGAAATAAATGCGATACGTTTCCGCCGCAGTCTTTTCCACAACGCTTTTTGGCTGTGTCTCACTATGTGGGGCCTTAGCCTAAAAAGAAAAAAACAGGTAGTGCATATACTGTAACTACTTTACTGAGTTTTGGCTTTTGACAAGGAAAGAAATAGCCAAATTACTCCAGATTCATACAAAACAAATATGTGTCCAACCAGATCTTTAGATTTCTGACTAAAATTGATATACTCCAGCTGCAACCCTGAGTACCCATAATGCTCACTGGCCTCTATACACAACACAGGTGGTATGCACTATTACTCCCCCTGATCTCTTTTCTACCTTTTTCGTTTTACTCCTCTCCTCTCCTTTTCATTTCATTCCCTTCTCCTCACTATCTTTGATCTTTGCATCAAGAACAGTAACTCGAAAGTAGACTCCACATCTCCCCTTCCAATGCCGGGGATTTATAGGAGGCTTTTACCTTAACTTATCAATGTTTTAACTTGATGTCTCATTGAGTGCTCTTTATGCTGTTCATATATTACTTTATAGAACTTTATGCTTATTATTTTTCTGTCATTATTGTATGACATTGACTTACATCTGTAAAATGTTCTAATAAAATGAGATAGATTGAATTGATAATATATATATATATATATATATATATATATATATATGTTCTGTTAAGATTGGCTGTTTCTATAAGTGACTTTATATTATATAGTCAATAAGCTGTAAATCCTAACCTGAAGTCTGCAGAAATGAATACTGTAGGCAAACTATTTAAATTCAAAGGCGAATACAGTAAAAGTAATAAATACATCCTGTCACAAAGAATAAAATGTCAAATGTAAAAAGAAAAATGACACAATTCCCACAAGACTGTTGTGTTCCATTTAGTAAGTGGTGACCTTGCACAGCCATTACAGACAACACCTCGAATTCTCAAAGCTCAGCAGATTTTTATTTGCATTTGTAAGTCAAATGAACACACAGCTGTGCTTGCATATAAATGCTGACGTGGTTTCTTATGTACAGTACCTCTGAAAGAGTATTGCAATAAAAGTAGGTTATGTTAGTACAGCTCATTGTGCCATTTCTTTGCCTTAATATGAAAGCCAACAAAAGAAATTTTACATACTGGTAAATAAACTAGGTGTATAATGTAAAGAAAAAATATAATAAGAACATTTAAAGTTAAATAGGGTTTTTGTTGTAAAGAGTTTATTTTACATTTTGTATGTGACAGTGCATATACTGTGAAAAAAAAATACAATTTTCACACTGCCCATTGGAATACACATAGCAGGCTGCCATTTCTTGTTTATGTTTTTGTTTTTGCTGTGTAGACTTGGACATCATCACATATGCTGTATTTTCTGTATACTATGAACAAGCAAACTATAGATAAATACAGTATATATATAAATATATAACTGTGGTTTGAAACAGGTTCACACACCAATCACAAACATAATTGATCTTTTTCTGCTCTTCTCATGTCAGTGGCATACCAGTTCATGAGACTGACACTAATATCAAAAGATTCCCTCACACAGAATGGGGGGTATTAATATCAAATAAATACAGGACTTTCCCAAAGGTAAGAACATTTTTTACCCATTACCACTATCCATGCCCATACCTAGTGTATACAAATAAGACATAACTTTTATTCCAGACCCTATTAAAAAGCTATAAAAAAAATTCTAACACCTGAGACTGAGTAATAAATCTACACTTAATGTCACCATAACAGTTTGCTTTACTCTTTTCATTTAAAGCAGGGGAATCTGCATTATTCCCCAGTTTTTCCTATCTACCGCAGATGTTAATTTAAAATAAACAAATTCACTCCCTCCATGTTTTACAGAATTGGCATCATTAGTGGTAATGGGGCTAACTGGAGACCCGGCGTGCAAGCCACAACTATACAACCTCCTGGGAAATGACACATGGACATTTTTTACAGAATCCCCCAATCCAATTTAGGCTTTCATAGTGCTCAATAGAATGACATCAGATAGACATATCTTGGCACCAATCAAAAAAGGTCACCTTGTGCTTAATGGCCAATAAACATCTCACGTGCATTTTGGCCATATAGCACACAGGATACATCTCTATCGCAATGTATCCCTTCGCACAGAAGTGAATTTACACATGCTCAAATGTCACAACCTTCCATCAATTCATTACAATGAATACTTCCACCACGCATGTATGTATAATTTGCAGTCACCAAAACTCTATCAAGTTCATCATTATCTCAATGGCACATGCCATGGACTTCTTTCACTTATGGATGAATTAATGCGCTTGCTCACAGATTTAGATAAATTCTAGAGCAAAAAGGAGGGGAGGTTTTGATAGTATCAATATGTTCCTATGGACCTAGATCTTCTTTACACCAAATCTCATAATCCACCTGTTTCACGGACTTAGATGATAAAACATGTATATTTGTAATGCAGGTATATTTATCAAAATCATCAATAAATCTAATACTTCAATCGTAATGATGATTAGAACCTATTGTTTTACTATAACAGTGAATAGTAGATGATGACCAATAATCGTAGCCAAAATATGAAAGGATTCACTACTAGAAAAGGAGGGGACTCTGATCATCTACCATGCTCACACTATGATTGTAATACCATCATACCATGAATTTATAAAATTGAAAAGTAGGACATGGTTAAATAATATGCATTTTTTAAATAGTAAATTCAGAATAATGGCTGGTAAAACCTTCATTCAAACCACTAGGGCTTAAAGGGGCTGTCCGGGCTTTATTTTTTTATGGCCTATCCTCAGTTGATCAAATGTTTAAAATAATATTTCTTATTATCTACCAGATTCCGAAAGAATTTCTTTTCTAGCTAAGTATTCACAAAAGGAGCAATCTCTACAAGGTAAGGAGTCAGTTATTTTCAAGTGCAACCAGTTATTATTCTGTTGTGTCCCAGAATAATGACTATGTATCAATACATCGAATTAACTTCTGTTTAGATTTCTGAGTATTTGTCAGAGACATAACTGAATATAGGACAGTCACTAGTAAATGGCCACGTCTGTTCCTTATCGATTTCACCGGAGATACCTGCATTTGCTGCTGTGATACGTTAACTCTAGAAAGGCTTATACAGCTTCTCTTGATGTCCTCTAGTGGTAGCAGCTAGAAATATAAAATGTATTAAGTCATAAAAACAAAGCGCCCCTATACAGGTATATGATTTCTCACCTTTCCTTTTGGCTGGACATATGTCACAAGATGATTAGCTTTTCAAGATAATATTGGTTTGTGATATTGTGTCAAAAAGTAATCTCCTATACATGTCTATGTGTGCCTAACCAATTGTTGTTAATTGTAGCCTGTCAAGAGTTTTACAAGCACGTTATGATATTCTATTGAAAAAAATCACAGTCATTAACCAACTTTGGGCATAGAATTTTGGAACTAAAACTGAATATTAGACGTTAAGACTAATGTAAGTGATAACAAAGAGGCAGACATATTGAGATTTGCTATATTGCAATATGATTTCTTTGTTTGCTCCTGTTTTAAAAGCTTACATTCTACCGGAGATTAAACTGTGATAAAATACACACGCCACCATCAGATATGCAACCTCTTTAGGACACAGTAATGCTTGAGCAACAGGAGTTATTTCTGAGAAAAAGAATTGTACTGTGTTCCAACATACTATGGAGATATTCTCCCTTAAAGGGATCCTATCATTCAGAAGGGCCAATTTTAGTAAGACCATGTTGTAATAGCATTTATAAAGGCTATTCTTCTCCTACCTTTGTTGTTTCGCTCCTTGCTGCCGTTTAGAAGAAATGTTGATTTTAATCTGTATGCTAATGCGTCTTCAGAATGCACAGGGGGCGTTCCCCCAGTGCTGAAATTGCACAGGGGGCGTCCCCTGTGCTCTCCTCAGACGCATTTTTTAACTTACCGCGCCGCATTTCTTCTTCTTTTGCAGACGCCTCTTCTTGACGTCATCCTTGTACGAGTCTTCGTTCGAGAGACATGCGCCAACTGTGCATGTCCATTCGGCCATTTTCCTGTGGCCTATTACATACAGCACATGCAGTACGCTCATGATAGTATTGACATACTTGAATTGGGGACCCACTTGGATGTGTTTACCCTCCCTTGTGTTGAACACCTAGCTGCGCCTCTGCTGCAGCGTAATAATTTAAAACCAAAGTGGTCAATTTAAAGTTTCTTGTCACTGTATATTTGTAACGCATTAAATGTTATGTTAAATGTTGCTAAGATTGTGCCAACAATAGATTGATATACTAAAGTTTCAAATACAGTAGGTAAGGCACATATGAATAATACAATAACCATGCAGTAACACAACATATTGCTAACACTGGGTATACAGATGTAGTAACGTTTAACATGACGTTTAATGCATTAAATAAACAGTTTTTAATCACTTTTACTTCATACTTGACGTTAAGTGGCAACAAACTTTATCATGGATTTTAGAGTGTTTTTTTGTTGCATTCTGTGATAAGATATCACCCTGCAGGAAGTCAGCAATTTATCCGTGTCCAGAATATAACAGTGTCCGTTGTGCACTAAATATACAATACAGTATGTGGGAAGAATTAGAGGCAATCCAAAAAATAAAAGAGAAGTGAACCATTATTAACTAGATGACAATAACATGGGCCAATAGCTGCACAAATATGCTATTAGTATGTTTCAGAGCAAATCTACTTTCAATGGGTGAATCCTCATAGTTTTATGTAATTAACTTCCTTGGCCTTACTTGTAAATGATAGTCACCATGATAAAGATGATACACAGAACACACTAATAAAATTAGCCTCCGCTGCATTCAGCAGTCTTACTGTAACAACAAATTAATGTAATAACTCCATGGCCAACAATTAAAGAACAATTTCTGAGGATACATCAACTCCTCTCAGTGGTGGATCTTTCTCATCGTTGCCCTGCTAAACTGTGTATATACGGAAAGCATACACACAGAAAGGCACTGTATATGTGACAGTGGCCAATTTAGTTCAATTTTCTAGTATCAGTGTTTTTTATTTTGTCCACACCTCCTGAGCTTCCACTTGTTATACTCTGGAGTCTGAAGAAACCCCAGAGTATAATAATGATTTGTGTGTGCCGAAACCCCAAAAGACCCAAAATGTTTTGAAAATTCTTAGCTGCGTGACTTGTTATGAACCAGTTTCTCTAACCTGGACATAATAACAAATGTCATGTCCTTAAAATGTCTTAAAATTAGGTAAATACAACCCCTTACTGCTTCTTTGGGAATTAAGGGGGTAAGTAGAAACTAGGTGCTACAAATAAAATGCCCTTGATTAACTGATCATCAGCAAATAAAAGAGAATGCTTTGGCAATTTGCATTAACACATGCCTGAATGCTTCAGATCAGCAATGTCAAAGAGGAAAGACATTAGCAATGATCTTAGAGAAGCAGTTGTTGTTAACCATAAATCTAAGAAGGGTTATAGGAAAATTTCCTAACAATTGAAGTCTATAATTCTCCAGTGAAATTCTACAGCCCATGCTCAGAGAAACTGAAAAAAACCAAGATCTACATGTCAAAATTTGCAGGCTTCAGTTATCATTTTAAATGTTCAAGCTCATGACAGTATAATTAGAAAAAAAATAGGGCTTGTTTGGAAGGGTTTCCTCTTCTTTCTAAAAAGAACATGGCACAGCTTAAATTTGCAAAGTTGTTTCTGATCATACCACAAGACTTCTTGAACAATGTCCTCTAGACAAATAAGATCAACGTGGAGATGTCTGTCCACAATGCACAGTGTCATGTTTCGTGAAAACACCTTAGATCAATTGCCAAGCAATTTGGTGGAAGGGGGATGATTTCAGTTTGTTTTAGAACCATGAGATCAGGGCACCTTTTTGTCATTGAGTCAACCAAGAACTCCTCTGTATACCAAAGTCAAATGTGATGCCATCTATCCAACAGCTAAAGCTTGACCAAAACTGGATCGTGCAATAGGACAATGATACCATGCACATCACCAAATCTTCAACAGAATGACTGAAAAAGAAAAGAATCAAGGTGCAATAGCCCAATCAAAAACCAGAATGAAAACAAAGTGAAATGCTATTGTGGGACCTTAAGAACTATACATAAAATAAAGCCTACAAATCTCAAAGAACTAAGGCAATGTTTATCCAGAAGCATGTGAGAGAACAGAAATACATTACTTAAAGTTATTGCTGTGAAAGATGGTTCTACAAGCTACTGATTCATGTGTTGGACTTTGTTTTCACACATTTTTTCATTTTGGCTCTATTTTTGTTGACTAAGCAATGACACAATGTAATTTGTTCTGTTGTTGTTCATCAGAGGTTGTATTTACCTAATTTCAAGACCTTCTAAAGACAAGATTTTCTTATATCTTAATAAAACCATAGAATTCAAAAAGGGTGTACTTTGTTTTCCTCATGACTGTACATTAAACATACCCAAAGGCCTTATTCTCCCAATGGAAATGGAAAACATGTCCTTTTTATATCTGTCAGGCTGGTATACATTGGTATACCTTTTTATGCTGTATAGCAGCGGTCTCCAACCTTTAGTTTTCCGTGGCCCGGCAGGGGGGATGGGACAGGGAGCGGGGTGGGCGGGTTTTAGGGGTGGGGCTTTGGTCATATGGGGGCGGGGTTATACAGTAAACGGCGCTTTAGACGAGACGGGTCGGCGATCTGGCCGCAGTGTTGTGGCTCCTAGCATAGCTAATGGCGGGGATCTGGTCTACAGTGCTGTACACCGAGGTCCCGCGTCATTAGCTATGCTAGGAGCCACAACACTGTGGCCAGATCGCCGACCTGCCCCACATAGTGTGCTGGAAGCCACCTTTACCGAGGCAAGCCCGCCACCCTGGTGGTTGGGGACCCCTGCTGTAAAGAATAGTGTAGTCTTCTGCTCTATTTGATAAAAGCCTTTCAGTAAAAGACATACACTGCACAGTATACCTTCTTTTTTAATATGGGAGCCTATGGGTGATGGAGATATGTATATATACACATATAACATATACATACTGTACATACATACACAAACATCTATATACAGTAACTTCAGGGGGCCCATAAGGTGTCTCTTCCTAATTTGGAGAGATCAGTACTGCAAACAATATATTACAGTTGGGGGGCCTGGTACAGATTTTACACTAGGACCCAGAAGCTTCATGTCACGTCTTTGTTTCTACCACATGATTAGTCTAACTATGAAGAACATGAGCAAAAGTGGTCACTCCATGTAATTATTTTATTATCAAATTCAAAGTATAGCTTAATATAAATAACTTAACTCTTCATATTTTGTTCTTTGGTGAGAATAGGCTAGTTTATCTAGACACCTTAACAGTAATTTATAATATCTTTCTAGTGGTCTGGATATAATATTCCTAAACTAGCTGGGTTTATGTATTTTTTATTGACTCGTTTTAATGTTAAATTAAAGACTATGTGTTGGTGCCATATCCTTATCCTATTCCTGCACAAAGGCTTGGATCACACTTCAATCATTATAAAGTTACAATGGGGACTAAGTGTCCGTTTTGCATGCAGTCCTATATTTTCCATCAGAAATGACATAATCTGACGAATGCACCACATTGTGCCAAAAATGCACCACAGTGCACCAAAGAAGCGTCATTTTTACGCCAGTGTCTAGTCGTAACCACAATAGTAAATCTGGCACAGAGTATTTGAGACATACAGTAAGCCCAAATGTATAAGCAGCACTCCAAAAGAGCAACATACAGCCGTATTTTGTTACAGCCACAAGTTCACAAGCAATTTCACCCCTGAGGTTCCGAGCATTTGAAACCTTTCAGGATGACCCATTTCACCCTGTACAGAACCATGTGCTTTGCTTTTACATCACTTAATTTGCTATTTTGGTAACTTGAACTGAATTATTCAATCACTGCAGTAGAAAGCAAGTACAGAAAACAATAGTGCATTAGATGAAATGTCTGAAGGGGAGTCACAATATCAAAAGTCTATGTCAGTTTGATGGCCTGCAGCCACTAGAATATTGCCTGGGCAGTGTTTGCCTTACAAGTATTATTAGAGCATTTCTCCCCAGACACAGCTAATAAAAAATAAATCAGGTTTCACAATGATATCCTCTTTGCTCTGCACTTCTGCTTGTTTTATTGTGATACATTGACCCCCAGCTATGTAGACACTGGAATACGAAAAAAAAAAAAAAAAACTGACTATCAGACAACATTACTTTCAAGTATAAGTAACTGTGCAATGAAAATTCATTTTGGTAGCATGCATATGAAGTAATTGAAGGCATGAGATTAAAACAGACAGAGTTCACATGCTCAATTACAAATCCCGCTGAAATTGTTTAAGAAGCATTTCAATTAGGGTCAAGCGAACGACGCATATCAAAACAGCAGACGCCTGGCAGATGCCGGCAATTGTGGCACAAGTATATGGACATACTGGATACCTGGTTACATAAGATTATACATGTAGTTGGTAGTATATTGTCTACCAATAAAATAATTTACGTAAAGCACACTATATGGTAATGCCCATTAACAGTTAGTTATTCAGACACGCATAAAAATATAATGGTATCTATCTATCTATCTATCTATCTATAGACAAAGGCTCTTGGGAGCTGAAACGATGCTGTAACGTCACTGCCTGTTCAGGTCTCTGCACCACCTTCTGCCCACACTCGGCGGCGCAGGAGGCGTGCTCAGTTTGATTCTTTGTTTAAGATTCTTGTTGCTCAGTCTGAACACTGTCCTAGACTATGTAATTGATTTTCTACCACACCCGTCTCAGCCCCTTGATTTTCCCCTTCTCCACTAATAGTTAATCTCAGCCTTGCCTGTGTGACTGACAGCCTGTCTGCCAATCCAGTCTGGGGCGGGTCCTGACTTTCTATAAACAGGTTGTCAGCCCTCACATGCTCGCTGGCTATTGATTCTGTTTTGTGACTTGTCCCTGCTAGCTCCTTTTCTGCTATTCCCTGAATTCCTATTTCTGACCTCTGGCTTTGTTTTTTGACTATTTTCTTGGATTGTGATTTTGTACTGCATTGCTCGACTGTTACCGACCCCTTGGCTTGCTCACTCTGCTTCTGTGTTGTTTTGTCTTGTCCTGTTCTGTGTGTCACTTATATTAGGAAGGGACTGATCGACCAGTTTCTGGCTGTCGCGTAGGACAGATCGGGCAAGTTAGCCAGGGACAGTGGGGGGGGGGGGGGTTCAGCTTTAGGGCTCACTGTCTTGTTGTGCCCCTCTCCTCAGGGTTCTGCAGCAGCACTGGGGAATTGCTCAACTGGCAATTCCCTTACAGTTGCATGATGGAATAAATCTCACCAGAAGTGTCTGAACTGACTACAGGAGTGCTGCCTTTTCTATCTATCTATCACATCAAAAAAGAAGAGCAGCACAATATAAATATATAAATGGTGGGTGCAAATCCACGATCAATAGCCAAAAGAACTGAGAAAGGTTTATAAATGCATCCAGAAAGATTATGGGAAAACAAGATCTATACCAAAAAATATAAAAATTTTTTATTGAAAAGCGCGTCAGGCATTAGCGCTATCCTCCCCCTGTGGTGTACATTGATCTCCATATCCTCTCTATATTCACCATCATGTCTCTGGGTATGTGTTTATTATGTTCTCTCTATGTTATCATATGATTATTTACATTTATTTATTACTGGTTACTCTTGTTACTACATCTTATCACATATCCAGCTTATAGCAGGATTTATTTGGATATAATTATATTCTATATCTATTTATGCATTCCTTTTTCCTGCTATCTATATCCTTTGTCATACCATGGGTATGTTATTTGAGATAGATCACACGGAGAGAGGGCTAGGTATCTTGGTCACTGTTTTTCAGTGATTCCTTGTTGTATGTTTCCCTATTTATATACTTTTATGTCATTATTTGATTATTTTCAATAATTTTTTTAAATATTATTTGTTATATATCTTGTTTTCTCATATTCTTTTTGGATGTGTATATGATACTCTTTATGGGATATTTGTTATTTTTGAGGAACGTTTATCTTGTTTAAAAGTTTATAAATGAACTGAAATGTCATACTGCTGGGCTAAATAGAGTCCCCTTTTTTCACCATTCATTGGAGTGCTGCCTTCTTTTTTGTCTGTCTATCTATCTATCTATCTATCTATCGTCTATCCACATTGACTAAGCTGCACAATCTGTAACTTATAACAGTACTTACAGAGGGCATTTATCAAGAGAAATATTTGGATGCCA
The DNA here is from genome assembly GCA_947044405.1 of Leptodactylus fallax. NCBI lineage: Eukaryota > Metazoa > Chordata > Amphibia > Anura > Leptodactylidae > Leptodactylus > Leptodactylus fallax. Next base: position 955,603 of record CAMRHE010000458.1, read on the forward strand.
GTCTTGATAATCCCTGAGTCACTGGAAGATTTGCTTGATTTATAATGAAGCATGCAGTTGAAACCAGAAGTTTCATACATACACTATATAAAAAGACACATATGCATGTTTTTCTCACTATCTGACATGAAATCAGAATAAACCTTTCCCGTTTTAGGTCAATTAGGATTACCAAAATTATTTATATTTGCCAAATGCCAGAATAATGAGAGAGAGAGAATTTTTTAAGGCATTTTTATTACTTTCTGCAAATTCAAGTTTACATACACTAAGATTACTATGCCTTTAAACTATTTGGGACAGCCCATATGATGATGTCATGTCTTTGGAAGCTTCTGATAGGTTTATTAGCAACATCTGAGTTTAGAGAAACACCTGTGGATGTATTTTAAGGCACACCTGAAACACACTGCTTCTTTTTGTAACATCATGGGAAAGTCTAAAGAAATCAATCAAGACATCAGAAAGAGAATTGTGGACTTGCACAAAAAATTGCAATTTTTACTTTTCATTATCAGTTGCACATTCATTTCTGGAAATTAAATTAATGTAACACCCAAGGGTTAAAAATGCTCACTTGATAAATTCCTTCAATGGTGTAGTTTCCAAAATGGGGTCCTCCATATTCCACTTTACTGCCAACTCAGGGGCTCTGCAAAAGTGTCATGACGTCCAAAAACCAAACTGTGCACCAAAACCAAAATAGTGCTCCTTCCCTTTTGTGCCCAGCTGTGTTCCCAAACAGCAGTTTATACCTACATATGACATTAAGTACGTTATCCTGGGTACAACAGTGTCATACATGTGGGCATAAACTGCTGTTTGGGCACACAGCAGGACGCAGATGTGAAGAAGCTCTATGTGCTTTTGGACCGCAGATTTAGATTGTTGGTTTCTGGATGCCATGTCACATTTGCAGAGACCCTAAAATTGCCCCTACAAAATGGGGTCACTTCTTGGGGAATTCCAATTTACCGTCACCTCCACGGCTCTGCAAAAACAACATGGCATCCAGAAAGTCCCTCTAAATCTATACTCCAAAAGCTAAAAAGTGCAGTGCTCCTTCTCTTCTGAGCCCTGCTGTGTGCCCAGACAGCAGTTTTACACCCACATATACAACTTCTTTGTAACCAGGATATCCCACTTAATAGTTTTAGGAATGTATGTCTCTGATGACACAAAGTGAGCACAATATATTGAGCACTGAAATGGCATATTTCTTTCAACATTTAAATTTTCACTTTGTACATTCATATTTGGGAAGCACTATTGGTATCAAAATGATAATACCCCTTGAGAAATTCCTTGAGGGGTGTAGTTTGTATAATGCGGTCACCGTTGAGGGGTTTTCATTGTACTGGTACTTTAGGGGCCCTGCAAATGGGACATGGCACCTGAAAACTATTCCAGCAAAATCTGCCCTCCAAAATCTAAATAGCGCTCTTTCTATTCTGAGCCCTGCCATGTACCCATAAAACATTTTATGACCACATATGGGGTATTCCCGTGTTCAGGAGAAATTGTGCAACAAACTATGGAGTGCTTTTGCTTTTCTTCTTTAACTCTTTGTAAAAATGAGAAAATTGGAGCCAAGTGATCAGTTTATTGGAAAAAAAAGTAATTGGGGTCAAAATGTTCACTGTACCCCTTTAAAAATTTCTTGAGGGGTGTAGTTTGTAAAATAGGGTCACTTTTTGGGGGTTCCCATTGTATTGGTACTCTAGGGATTCTGCAAATATGACATGGCACCCAAAAACTATTCCAGCAAAATCTGCTCTCCAAAAGCCAAATAGTGCTCTTTCCATTCTAAACCCCACCGTGTACCTATACAGCAGATTATGAACACATATGGGGTATTGCCATGCTCAAGAGCAATTGTTTATCAACTTGTGGGGTGCCTTTTCCCTTACGTGCGCTGCCGTGTTCCCAAACATCAGTTTACACCCACATGTTGGGTATTTCTGTGCTCAGTAAAAATTGTGTAACAAACAGTGAGATGCATTTTCACCTTTAACCCCTTGTGAATGTGTTAATTTTAGGACTAAATGAATGCATTCTTGAAAAAAAATTAAAAACGTCAAAATTTCACCTCTATATTGTTTTAATTCCCATGAAATGCTTAAAGAGTTAAAAAACTTACCAAATACTGTTTTGAATTATTTGAGGGGTGCAGTTTTGAAAATGGGGTGATTTATGGGGGTTTCTAATATATAGTCCTTTAAAATCCCTTTCAGAATAGAAGTGGTCCCTAACAAATGGGTTTGGGGTATTTTCTTGTAAATCTGGAAAATCTTTGTTAGACTTTGTTAATCCTTCTAATGTCCAAAATAAATTAAAAAATGCTGCCAATATAAAGCAGAGATATCGTAGATAATATTTATTAATGTATTTGGGTGGTAAAACTGTCTGAAAAGCAGAGCATTTCACATTTTGAAAACTGCTAATTTTTCCACATTCCCATCAAATTTCCTATTTTTTTTATAAATTAATGGAAAAAATATTGCTCATTGTTTACCACTAACATGAATTACAATGTGTCATGAAAAAACAATCTCAAGATCACATAAGTTAAAGCATCTCAAAGTTATTGCCGCATGAAGTGACAATTTTGAAAAAAAGAGACCTGGTCATTAAGGTACTTTTATGCCCAGTTATTAAGGGGTTAATAAATCATTTCCACAGTGTTTTTTTTTTTTGTCTACATTACAGTGTATTGCATAAATTGTAGTGTTGTCCTTAGTTAGTATGGACTAAGCAGAACTCTTTAAAGAACTTGTACACATATGCTAGAAGGCTTGGAGAATTTCACTGGTAACAGTCACTAAAGTTTGTTTATTGTAGCTGTAAAGTGGTGCAGATGCACACCTTAAATAGATGATTGTCCCCACAAACAGTTGCGTAGATAGACAGGGGAGTTATCTAGCCACTGTTCACTCTGCGCATGGTTTGACTCTGCGCATGGGGTCCAGCGGATCATGCAATGACCTTTAATAGGTGGAAGTTGTGTGTTGCTCTCCTGCTTTACAACCTATTGATGTCAGGAGCTACCCAGGTCAGGGCAAGAAGGGAATGCTATTTAAGGGACCATTCCCTGGAGGGGAGAGGGAGGAGTGTATGCAGTTTGCTGGAAAGGAGCTGTGGCTCACTGCACAGAGGTATGCATGCAGGGCTTCTACTTAGCGGTGACTGTCATTTGTATGAGGTGGCCATCGCATTCCACATGCTGAACCTGGTAAATTGATTGTGGAAGAGTGAAGTAATCAGGCAATACCTTTTAGAGGCTAACTGAGTATATTTGATGGTAAGCTTTCAGGAGCACTAGCTCCCTTCATCAGACATGGTGTTATACAAGAAACTGAAAATTCACAGATTTTTTTATACCCTAAAGACATGGACCTTCAAAGGATCTTAGAATCCTTAAAAAAAAACAAAATGCAATCTAAGTAGAGAAGTTATTTACAACACCATCAAAGTCAAGAACCTTCCTCCACCAGCACTGCTAGGCGACATGCAATACATGCACAAAATAAAGCACACATATTACATCCGTGTGAAAATGTCATTAAAGTAAATATGATAAAGCTTATATTGTGGCCAACTGGGGATTTTTAGAATTCAAAAAACTGATAAAAAACCATATAAAAACATTCAAATCTTACTTGTATAACTGTTGACTTAAATATGTTTTTCACTGTGATATTTTAGGAGGGCAAAAAGCTTTGTGCAAACAATTCCTGTTCATAGCCCAGCCCTTTCTTTTCCTTACTTTTGATGATTATTTTAGAATATTTTCAACAGAATTTCAAGAGAGTCAGCATTATGCCTTTTTATGTTGCGTTGAAATAATTAAATGTAAAAGGCAGCATTATTCTCCTTCCATCTGCTCTCTGACTAAAATACATGGAGTCCCACTGTTTATTTTATAGTCTAAGCACTTCATTATGTATTCCACTCAGGAAAAAAAAATCTCTGCAATATGTCTGACTGTTCAGAGCACTTATGTTGTTATTTCAGATAAAGAGAGAAGATGTCTGGAGTGAAACCACTGTAACAGGTTAAGATTCTAGAATTGATGGAGGTCACATGCATGCAAATTTCTTTTTGTTAGAGAGGTTAAGTAGTAGGTATGTACAGTTGATGATGACTATTATACGTAGACAAGGAACATGAAGATACCATTTCTACTTAGGGAGAGTGCAATGAAGGAATAAGGAGTCTTATAGGCCATGCAATGCTCCTTGGAAAAAGGTTTGTAAACTAGTTTTCTCTTTCTGTTCACCGGACATTGACTGCCAAAAGGTGGTGCTAGAAGCACAGCTTTCTTTGTTTTGAAAAGAGATAATTTGCAGAATACGAATTCACTATATGGACAAAAGTATTGGGACAATTACGTACACATTACACCCACAGGCTGTTTTATGACATCACATTTTAAATTCATAGGCATAAATATGGGGTGCAGCCCTTCGTGAGCCAGGCCCTCTTTTCTACTGATGTTGGACAAAAAGACCTAGCCTCCTTTCTAGTTTATCACAAAGGTTTTGGGGTTGAATTCAGGACTTAGTGCCTCCTGTCAAGTTGAAAGCGTACAACTGTCCAAAATGTTTTGGCATGATGAAATACTGAGATTTCCCTTAACTGGAACTGAGGGGGCCTAGAGTAACCCAATAATATTATTTATTATACTAGGAATGGCTGGGCCCCAAGGCGAACATTTGACATGGACCCCCCCCCCCCCCCGGCAACCGCCCCCCCTGCACAATCTGCATTCCTGCACACACTATTATGCCCCATAGTGGCCCCTGCACACACTATTATTCTGCATAGTGGCCCTTGCACACAGTATTCTGCCCCATAGTGGCCCCTGCACACAGTATTATGCCCCATAGTGGCCCCTTCATATAGTATTATGTGCACTCCTCGCTACCTCTTCAATGTTGGACCAGATGTCACGTGAGCCAGGCATGCATCACGACGCATAATGATGCCTGCTGGAGCGCAGGAGAGGTAAGTAACAGTGTTTTTTATGTTCCCTCAACCCCTCGGGGCCTCTGATCATTATACTCTGGGGTCTGAAAAGACCTCAGAGTATAATGATAGCAGTGTTTGTGGGGTTCACGCAGTGGTGCACCGCTAATGAGGCGAAGTGAGGCGGCCGCCTCAGGCGGCACTGTCCGTTACTGTCTGGGGGGGGCGGCATTTTTACTATTCAATGTAAACCAGCCCAGGACAGCCTGCTTTAAAAAAAAAACTGTGCGCGGCCTGTCCTGGGCTGGTTTACGAGACGTCGCATCTCAGCGCAGACGGCGATACAATGACGTCATCGCACCGCCTACGCTGAAACACAGACGTCGCGGACAAGAAGAGGAGGCAGCGGCGGCTCCGTCAAGGCATCGCAGGTAGGTGCGGATAACTTTTTTTTTCTATATAAATAGGCTCGAACCTGCTGGAGTATCCCTGGCAGGTAACGGCCTATTCATTTACCTACCCCGCGTCTGCTCGTGGCCGCCTCCACTACCCTTTCTGCTATGGGATGCAGAAGGGGGAAGTGGATGCCGCTGTGAACAGCCGCGGGCTGCAAATACTACTATTATTATACTTCGGGGTCTTTTCAGACCCCGAAGTATAATAATCGGAGGCCCAGGGGAGGTGAGGGAACATAAAACCATATCCTACTTACCTCTCCTGCGATCGGTGTTACTCCGAGCAGGCTTGGGGCCTCTGGTGACGTCATCAGGTCGCGTCGCCGGCTTGATCACGTGAGGTGTGCGCGCAATTAAACAGGGCCAAAAGCTGCAAGGAGTGCATCGGTGTCCAGGATAGGTAAGTAACACTGTTTTTTATGTTTGTCACCTCCCTGGATCTCCAACCATTATACTCTGGGGTCTGAAAAGACCCCAGAGTATAATAATAGTTCATTTGTGCACCACTATGGTGCATAATACCGTGTGCAGGGATCATTGTGGAGCATAATACCCTGTGCAGGGGCCCTGTGGAGCATAATACTAGTACAGGGGCCACTATGGAGCATAATACCAGTACAGGTGCCACTATGGAGCATAATACCAGTGCAGGGGCCACTATGGGGCATAATACCAGTGCAGGGGCCACTATGGAGCATAATACCGTGTGCAGGGGCCACTGTGGTGCATAATACCATGTGCAGGGGCCAATATGGAGCATAATTCCGTGTGCAGGGGCCAATATGGGGCATGATACCTTGTGCAGGGGCCACTAGGGAGCATAAAACTGTGTGCAGGGGTTGCTGTAGAACATAATACCGTGTGCAGGGACCACTATGGAGCATAATACCATGTGCAGGGGCCGCTGTGAGGCATAATACAATGTACAGGGGCCACTATGGAGCATAATACTGTGTGCAGGGGCCGATGCGAGGAATAATACAGTGTGCAGGGGCTACTGTGGAACATTATAGTGTGTGTAAATGGGGAGCTATAAACAGGGGCTATGACGCCTGTTTATATTATACGCTGTCTGTTTATAGTGGCCGTGTGATGTAATTCCAGCCTTGTCACATACTGTAGACATGTATAGGATGAGGTTGTAGTTACATTACATGGCCGCTATAAGATGAATGACACTATGTAAACAGAGAAGCGGTCACGGCGCTTACACAGGTACCATTCAAACAGCTGATCAGTGGGGGTCCTGGGTTTTTGAGCCCCACTGATTAGTTTATGAATGACCTGGAAAATCTTTTAATTAGTTAACATCTGGGGTATTATTAATTAGGGGCACTATTTATACAGGGTACACACGGACATTATTAATATAAAGATGCACTTGGGAGTATTTTTCATTATGGGGGGTTATAACATATATTTTATAATTGGGGTAGCAGCAGGATGGGGGCTTTGTGTAGGTGAGGACAATGTGGGTCAGGTGCCTGGAAATGTGAGGAGCCAAAGATGTCTGTGTTGCAAACTTTACAGAGACAAGTCACAGCTGGAAGAAGTGGCCATGGCGGTCCAAAGGGAAGAGAAGGGAAATGTGACCGATTAGTCAGAGACGTCACCTGTAAGTCACAAAATGTTACTGCCCTGTATTCACCTAAATGATAGAGGATAAATACCTGAGTGATGGCGGTCTGTCTGCTGAGACCCCCACTGGACCTGAGAATTGTTTTTAACCCCCACTGGGTGGGAATCCAGCCTGACCGCAGCCATATATAGGTGTGTAGCTTGGTGGATGGACGAACCCGCGTGGCTCTCATTCACTTCAATGGGAGTGCCAAAGATAGCCGAAGTCCAGTTTTCAGCTATCTGCGGCGCTCCTATTATAGAGAATGGGGGCCGCGTGGGCTCGTCCATCCACCAAGCAGAAGATGTGTGAAGTTACTTTCATTGTTAATACCGTGTTGTTGATTTGATACTGAAGTAATACAGGAAGAAGTATTCTTAAAAACTGTTTTATAACTTTGTGTATTGTGTATATTGTGCGACGATAACAGTGTGTTAAACTAGTAGCATGGAAACTCAATTTTTTTTGGGGGGGGAGGGGGGGCGTTTTTCTGGTGTTACACCAGCAGGTAATGGCCTATTAAAAAAAAAAACATCAAGGGCCTGCTTGGACCCCTAATGTCCCCGGCCCTGTGGCAGCCGCTACCACTGCTACCCCGATATTTACGCCACTGACTGTACTGCCATACTGGATTTCAGCATTCTTATAAATTGAAACGTTTTTAAACTACTCATGCCCCCTGCAGCAAAATGCATGGCTGCTGCTCGAGCTAATGAAAACCCTCAGCAGACCCAAACCTGTCTCCAATCTGAAAAGGTATGTCACAGACAACAGTGAGCTGCTGAAACAACCCAGCAGACCCAAGCCCATCTCCAATCTGACAAGGCATTGCCAGCCACATGCACACAGCTGCACTCCATGTTTCCATAACAACCCAGTCATTTTTATTCACTGCTGTAGGTCAGCTTTAAAGGGGCGTGGTGCTGTGGATGACACTGTTATACAAGGTCACGTACAAACAGCTTTACTCCAGGTTTTCCATAACAACCGATCGCAGGTCTTTCACTGATACCCAAACTGAGATACACATGATCACATGACGCTTATGGACCAATGGAAAAATTGCAGGTTCTTCAGTATTGACATACACACAGCTTTACACCAGGTTTCCATAGCAAGCGATTTATGACCTGTATATTTAGAGTCTTAGTAAAATACTAAGTCTAATTTGTTATCATCTTGTTTGAACTAAGCTATCCCCATAAAATATGTTGGATGTCCTGATCAAAAGGCAGTCGTCATGGTATGTATAAGGGATGTTATGGGACTGAAATAGTAATGAACTATTCTTAAGATAGGTCATGAATATTAGATGAGAGGGAGCCTAACATCCAGGACCCCCACAGATCAGCTGATTGAAGTTGCACATGCTTGCCTCACAGACCATGCAAAGTCACGTTTATCAGTCATATGACCTGTTTGCTGCTCAGTTTCATTCACATGAATGGGCTGAGCTGCAATACCAAGCATAGTCGCTATACAACATATGGTGCTGTGCTAAGTAAGTAGTGAATTAGTAGTTTTGGCTGTTTTGCTACCTTATTACTCTTTTCTGTTGGGACACTTCTGCTATTCTCAGTGACGATATCTGCATGTCTTTGCATAGTCGTAGTTATGCTGAAACACACCTGTGCACTCCTACTGTAGTTGGTACTGACCAGCAAACAGACATTTTTTTTTTTTTTTTTTTTTTTTAAACGTCATGGAATTGTGTAGGTAGGCAAGATACATCTGCAAAATGGAAAGGTTAACGTCATGCATAGTCTTTTTATTCACCAACATTACAATGTGTCTTACTAAACGTAATCTTTGTAATGTCTACTTGTTATTATATTTGCTGTCTTTGACAGGTTACTGTCTGGGTTTCATATATATAGTCTGTTGAAAATGACATTTACTAAAATGAATTTACAACATGAGAGGCTAGAATAATCATTTTTATTACACAGAACACTTTATAATGGCATAACTGTTCTTAAAATATAATGTATCTCATTATATTTTATTACAAACCAAAAAAAAGTACACGTGAACAGATAGGAACACATACTCTGAAAAGAGAATGAGTTCACAAAACTAGGATGTTTCCTATGTGATATAGTTGTTATATTACATCCAGGCTATTCCCTGAAGTCATTTTCTGATTAAAAACAAGAGCATCTCAAGAATACATTAGTCAATGTTCCATTACATTGCCACGGTTAGATCAATAACATCTACCATGTGCTGACTACATTGTACAAATTAGACAACTGCATAGCCATAGTGGGCTTTCTCCACAAACAGGCAAAGCCATTTCTTATAGTATTGATTGAATGGTTAAACTAAAAGCACTTATTTTTCAGCTCAGGCTGGGCAGAAATATAGTAAGTTAATTTAAAATAATGATTTTTTTTTCTTAATTTAGACCCAGTTGCCTATAATAACTGAGAAAATAGAAAGAAAGTCCAAAATAATATTTTAGACAATCATTTTCTGCTGTATGATGTACAGAGTCTCCTGAGCTATACAGCCATTTGATGCTATATAGACAACAAAAACAATTATTTATTTATTTATAGAGCACAATTAATCCCATGATTCTGTACATTTGAGGGTTTACATACAATACACAAAATAAACAAAACTAGAACAATACTAACAGTGACCATTGGCACTGGTGGGATAGAGAGTCTTGCCTGCAAGGGCTTATAATCTATGAGGGAAAGGGGACAGAGACAGTAGGTGAGGGTAGAATCTGTTCAGATGGTGGTGTGGTGGCAGTAATGTCAGTGAAGTTTGTAGGCCTTTCTCATTAAGTCTTTTTGAAGCTTGTGATTGTGGGGGGCAGTCTTATGTGTGATGGTAGCGAGCTCCAGAGTATGGGAGATGCACAGGAGAAGTCTTGGAGGTGTTTGTGTGAAGAGCGGATAAGAGCAGAGCAGAGTAGGAGATCTTAAGAAATTCAGAGGTTATATGTGGGTAGTAACAGTGTGTTCACATGGCAGAAAATGAAAATCATTTTCCGCCGGCGGAATTTTCGCCGTGGTCTGCCGCGACGGGATGCCGATGCAGTGCATCGGCATTCCGTCGTGGCATCCCGCTCCTGATTAGGCCCGGATGAATGGGCCTAATGAGGGAGTCTCGAGCCACAGACACCGCGGTCGGAATCCACCTGAAGACAGGTCATGTCGCTTTTTTTTCCCGCTAGCGGAAAAAAACCACTAGAGGAAAAAAAACGCTACTGACTCCCATTGAAATGAATGGGAGGCATTTTTTCAGACGGATTTTGAGGCGGATTCCGCGTCAAAATCCGCTGCCAAAAAACTCCGTGTGAACACAGCCTTAGCAGGAGATTAGGTCAGAAATGTATGAAGGAGACAGGTTGTGGATGGATTTGTGTGTCAGTGTAAACATTTTAAACTCTGTTCCCTGGGTGATGGGTAGCCAGTGAAGGCATTGGCAGAGGGGATTGGCTGAAGAAAAATAGTAAGAGAGGTGCATTAAGTGAGCAGCAGAGTTTAAGGTGGACTGGAAGGCTGTGAAGAAGGGTGTTACAATTCAAAGTAGGAGATTATTAAGGCGTGGATTAGCCTTTTTTTTCCAATAAAGTTGTATTGAGTCTACAATAGGATTTTTAACATACAACATCAACAGAAGAAAGAAAGGAAAATGGGAAGGAGTGAATGAGGATGGAGGGGGAGCAGGATATGGGGAGCAGATATGGGGAAAAAAAAGGAGAGGAGGGAGGGGACAAAACATGAGACCCTGTTGCAGCAGAGCTAAGTATCACAAGAGTAACAGTAATGAAAATGTTGTTGAAAGGGGGTGGTGTAGTGTAGCAGAGGAAGGAGATGAACAGTGGAGAAAAAATAAGAAGAACGTAATGGTGAGGTGAGCGAAAAGGGTTTAGGAAAGAGGGGGAGGAAAGGAGTTCTGGAAGGCGGCAGAGTAGTAGAAGGTGTTCCACAGGAGCCACAATTGCTGATGGGAACTGTCATCCTGTTTGAGAAGGTCCTCCATACAGCAGATGTATAATACCTCCTGTATCCAGTCTGTCGTGGAGGGAGCGGAGGCAGCCTTCCTCAGCCAAGGTATGTCAGATTGGGCCACCACTAACAAGAAAACAATTAGTTTATTTACATGTTTTTGAATCTTGCAGGGAAAGATGCAAAGAAGGAGAGGAACGGGGTTATCTTCCAGCTTAACGCAAGTGATCATCTTAATGACATTATGGATCTCATTCCAAAAGGGACACACAACATATTTTCACCAGATATGTAGCATTGTCCCCCGCTCTGTGTTACATCACCAACATCAATCTGAGGTTGAGGGGAATATTTTGTGTAATATAGAGGGATCTCTGTACCGACATGAAAGGATTTATATTAGTTTCCTATGCTTTGCATGAGATGGAGAACTTGTGGCAGTATCAGAAGGCAGCATGCCATGCATCAGGCAGAAGGGAAACCTCCATTTCCCACTCCCAACCAGCTGTGTAAGCTGGCAGTTGATGATCTTTCGAGTCCTAGAACAAGCTATAAATGAGAGAGATGGGTTGGGATGGCATTGAGATTGCGGTAAAGCGACATTTGAATGGAAGAAGAGGTCTGTGAAGGTTATGTAATTTTTTTTCAGGGATGAGTAAAGGTAATGAAGTTGGACATATTGCCAGTGTGTGTGAAGGGCTCTAGATTCTGGAAGGGACAGGTCAGGATAGGGGAGCAGGGATGATGAGGCTAGAACCTGATTGAATCTAAGGGGTGGAAGGCCAGGAAGGTGAGAGAGGAAGGGGGGATTGGAGAGCAGCCGGAAAGTCAGGGCTACCCGAGACAGGAGTCAGAGGGCTGTCATTCGCGGGTTATCACACAATGTGTCTTACATGTACCAAGAACCTGGTAGGTCGAATATGGAAGCTCGAGAGTAGCTTTTTCCGACCAGTGGCTTTTGTGAAGCTATGGAAGGGATGTCAGAGGGCGATGGCACACAGTCCCCTCTAGGGCAACCCAGAGCTTAGAGGAAGTGGAGTGATGCCAGTCTAAGATTCTCGTGGCGACCATGGCTATGTAGTATTGCAAGAAGTGAGAGACTGCCAGGCCTCCTGTCGGTTAGATTTGATCAAGGTACGTTTGGCAATTCTGGGGGGTTTTCGAGAGCCAGATGAATTGAGAGAAAGTACTCTGGACCTTAGAGAATAACTTTTTAGGGAGAATGATTGGAATTGTTTGGAAGAGGTAGAGAAGTCTAGTGAAGACATTCATCTTCAGAAGGTTAATACGACCGAGCCACAAAAAGCCCTTCATATCCCAGCGCTTAAGAGCTAAGTGGAGGGTACGTAGGATGTGAAGGAAGTTTAGAGAGTAGGTGTCAGAAAGAGAGCATGGAAGATATACAACCAGATATTTACTGGCCTTAGGAGACCAGGTAAAGGAGGGATTAGCCTTTTTGTAGGTTGAGAAAGGAGCAGATTCAATAGATGTTCTTGAGTTGGAGACGTCAGGAAGTGTTAAGGGTTTGGATGTGTGTTCGAAGGATAGGCCAGAGTCAAAGGTTATTCCAAGGCAAAGGACCTGTGGGACTGGGGTAAGTGTGGTCCCATTCACTTTGATAAATGGGTCAGGTAGGGAGGCCATGTGAGGTGGGACAAAGATGATGAACTCAATTTTCTCCATGTTGAGTTTGAGAAAGCAGGAGGAGAGGAAGAAGGCTATGGCTGCTATATATTTTGGGACTCTGGATAACAGAGCGATAATGTCTGGTCCAGAGAGATATATTTGAGTGTCGTCGGCATAGAAATAGTATTGAAAACTGTGGGATTCTATGAGTTGGGCAAGGCTCAGGTTGTAGATGTAAAACAGAAGGAATCCTAAGACAGAGGCTTGGTGGACACCTACATAAAGAGGGCACAGTGAGGAGGTGGTGTGCAAGTGGTAGACTCTGAATGTGCGGTTCAAGAGGTATGAGGAGAGCCATGAGAGGGCTAAGTATGTGATACTAAGGGATGAGAGAATTTGTATCAGGTTAAGCCCGCAGGTGGCGAGGTGGGATTTGGAAATTAGGGTGGAGAGCTTTTCATTGGTGATGGTGAAAGAGCAGGTTAAGGATGAAGAGGCAAAGTCTTCAGCTGAGATAAGTGATGTTTGAGGGGGTACATGAGGATGGAGAAGGGAATTGAAGATATTGAATAACTGGGTTTGTGGGAAAGGGAAGATATGAGTGTGGTGAAATAGACCTGTTTTGCAGAGGTGAGTGCATTCTTGAAATTGAACACTGCCTCTTTATAACTTATGCAGTATTCCTGGGAGTGGTTTCTTCTAGAGGCGTTCTGCTACATGTGAAAGCATGGCTTAGTTTTTTTGTCAGGATCGTGTGCCAGGGTTGACTATTGATCAGTCAAGCTCTGATGTGTGTGAAGGGGGCCACTGATTCGAGGACTGAAGTAATGGTGGTATTATAGAAAGCAGTGGTGGAATCTGCGTCCTGAAGTGAGGATATGCCAGAGAGTGGAAGAAGAGAGTCAGAGAGCATGCGGATGCCAAGGTGGTTAACGTTCCTGTGGGAACGTGTTAGTTTACGGATTAGGGAGTCTGTTACAGTGAGTGAGAGTGATGAGAATGTTAGTAAGTCGTGGTCAGATAGCGTGGTGGGTTAGAGAGGTTGGATAAGGAACAGAGGCGGATGACAATGAGTTCCAGTGTGTGTCCCCCTATGTGAGGAGGACCACTGCATAGGGGTACACACACATAGGCTGACAGTCTCTATTCAAGGCAGGATGAACCAGTAAGAGGCCTGGGCTCCATGGCCTAACATCACAATTTAATCTACAATGCCATAATTATCAAGTTTTTTTGTGCATTCTAGTGATTTATGGTAGAGCCCCATAAATCATTACTAATGAACTACCACTATTTTGCCTCCAATTTGTCTTTATATGAATCATGCTCCATTGCATGCCATATTACAAATGCATTCTTCTTACAATCTTCTTAGAAGCATTGCTAAGGCCAGCCAGTGAACATTTAGTGAACAAGTCACTGCTGAGGCCAGTATTCGGCCTCAGTAGTGGCTGCAGCTGTTTTCTGACCATAAATGGAACATCATCAACAGACGTTATGAGGGCCCGGCAACCGAAAGGAACAGGCTGCAGAGGCTGTATGTGGAGGATCTGTAAAAGGTGAGTTATTTAAATTTTTTTTTATCCACACACTTTTATGCATATGGGCTTCTTTAAAATTGAGTTGAACAACCTCTTTAACTTGGCACATTAATTAAACAAACAGCTGTAGTTATTATGCTGTAGCAAGATTCATGTTAAAAGTGTTATCCCTGCTATGTACTGTATTATTCTCTGAATTAGTATATATTTTTCTCATTGCTTTTTTTCAGTGGACAGAGTTTCAAAAGTATGTAGTTGTATCATGCAAGCCTATCCATTGACATAATAGTGAGGTCTGCTAGATCAATGACTACTCCACCTGCAGTTTTAACTCTTTCATTTTTATTTGATGTATCTTGCAAGGGGATTATACTTATTGTCAAAGTTACTATAAAAAAAAAAAAATTGAAACTAGCTTCACACTAGCGCTGGTTCTCCATTGTTCGGGTCCCCTGTTGGCGAACCGCTAAAACTGCAGTTACACACAGAGCCTGACGGACCCCATTATAGTCAGTTGGGTGTCTCACAGTCCATCGTATTTAAACTAAAACTGGCGGAGGAAAAGTCTTATGTGCAGGACTTTTTCTCCGCATTTTCCGCAGATGTGAGCTTAGCCTTCCTCACCAGGTTATGAAAAAAAAAATACAGTTTTACATGTTCCCATTGGGTTCCTGTTAGTAGTAGAGACAAGCGCAAAACATGCTTTTCTTCAATAAGTCTACATAAATATGTTTGTAAATGTTAGATACTGTACAGTATTGTTATTTTTTTACACTATAAGAGATACCATTATTATACAAAACATTTCAATTAATAACAATTTTCTTTTATTTTCTATTGCATAAATTGTGCCTCATTTAGTAGCTGACTCTCAACCCACGCAGAACCATCTGTTGAACTTCAAAAAATAATCTACAGATGTATTTGAGACATTCATAATACTTTGAAGGCAAGTAGTTAGTATAGGCTGGAGAGTAACAGCAATTTACAATTTAAAAGTGTTAATAAGGGGATGTATACTATTCATTTTACGATACTGACACAAAATGGGGCAATATTCATCAACTTTTTGTAGTTTTAGACATATTTATCAATCTGTCGTATGAACCTTCATAAATATGGAGTGTTTCTAGAAGCTCCAAAACCCTGACTCAAATACCATCTGACTAAAAGTGTCGAGAGACACTTGAGACAAATATTTGCCACAAAACATGTAGACATTTGCCACAAAACATGTATAAAAATTATATTTATGAGCCCAACATGGGGAAAAATGTCCATTAGGCGGCTTTTCTTTGGTTGCCCCCTTGGCTTGATTGACAGGTCTCTTCACACGTTATTCAAGCTGAGAAAGGTAGAAAATAGCTGGAGGGAAGGTGCTTAGCGGACGTTTTTCCCTATGACCATCTCTTTTTAATTCTACATTTTCTGTAAAACACTGCAGTGTTTCATAGTCAAACAGAGATATTTGTACTGTGGGAGCTTGTCACTATTTCATGCTGTCTGTGTTTAGTGTGGCATGAAACTACTGACAGGTTCCCTTTAGATATCATTCTTGTTATACTAAATGTAACTGTTCCTCTTTGTTATGATTAACTGGATGAAAACCTCTTTGGACAAGAACTTCTGTAGGAGAGTAAGATAATTTATGTATTGTTGCATAAAATATTGAAAGATTTTGCATAGGGGGAACGTCTGGACTTACTATAAATTCCATTTTGTTTTTTAAGATTCTAACTAGTTGGTTAAAAAAGTTAGCAGTACCAGAACCTCTACCGTAGCTCTGATTTCATATAGAGACATACCGTATATAGGTTTTTCATGTTAGATTCTGCATTAATCCAAGAAGAAAAAAATATGCTATGCTTATTCTTCTCAGAAACAATGTTTCCAAGGGATAGTACATATGTGTCCACCCTTAACTTAGCTTTGAACTTGAATTTGGTTAAGGATTCCATAGACACGTACACAAGTATAGCATATCTCTTTGTGAGACAATGCCACAAAACAATATTTTCTTGAAACACATGTTAACTTGTGACTCGCATATCTGGATATGTCTAGCAAAAAGGAAAGGTAAGAAAAGGCACATCTGTATATTTATACATACTGTTTGTTGAAGCAAAGAGGCCATATAGCTATTCCATATAGGCTTTTTGCACAGGGCTCTGCTGTGGGCATTATTTCTTAGGATAAAGGCGTCAATTATATCATCCCATGATTTTTAGTAGCCATCAAAAGAAAAAAAAAACATCACAACAACTGCAATTGTTTTCCTTGCATTGACTAAGTAACTCTTCTCATTTATCTAACCCTGTATTAGACATCTAAAACACTGGACTAGATGACAGGCCAATGTTTAGATGGATGGATTTTTGCAGTTTTAGCCTCATCTCCTGTTATGTCTTTCAACAGACAAATGTATCAACTGTCTCGATAGCTGGCATAAGTAAAAGAGTGCAAATATACTCCCAATATACTCCCAATACATACAGTCCAGACCAAAAGTTTGGACACACCTTCTCATTCCAAGAGTTTTCTGTATTTTCATGACTATAAAAATTGTAGATTCACACTACAAAGTAGCCACCTTTTGCTTTGATTACTGCTTTGCACACTCTTGGCATTCTCTTGATGAGCTTCAAGAGGTAGTCACCTGAAATGGTTTTCACTTCACAGGTGTGCCCTGTCAGGTTTAATAAGTAGGATTTCTTGCCTTATAAATGGGGTTGGGACCATCAGTTGTGTTGTTCAGAAGTCTGGTGGATACACAGCTGATAGTCCTACTGCATGGAGTGTTAGAATTTGTATTATGGCAAGAAAAAAGCAGCTAAGTAAAAAAAAACGAGTGGCCATCATTACTTTAAGAAATGAAGGTCAGTCAGTCCGAAAAATTGGGAAAACTTTGAAAGTGTCCCCAAGTGCAGTGGCCAAAACCATCAAGCGCTACAAAGAAACTGGCTCACATGAGGACCGCCCCAGGAAAGGAAGACCAAGAGTCACCTCTGCTGCGGAGGGTAAATTCATCCGAGTCACCAGCCTCAGAAATCACAGGTTAACAGCAGCTCAGATTAGAGACCAGGTCAATGCCACACAGAGTTCTAGCAGCAGACACATCTCAACAACAACTGTTAAGAGGAGACTGTGTGCAGCAGGCCTTCATGGTAAAATAGCTGCTAGGAAACCACTGCTAAGGACAGGCAACAAGCAGAAGAGACTTGTTTGGGCTAAAGAACACAAGGAATGGACATTAGACCTGTGGAAATCTGTGCTTTGGTCTGATGAGTCCAAATTTGAGATCTTTGGTTCCAACCACCGTGTCTTTGTGCGACGCAGAAAAGGTGAACGAATGGACTCTACATGCCTGGTTCCCACCGTGAAGCATGGAGGAGGAGGTGTGATGGTGTGGGGGTGCTTTGCTGGTGACACTGTTGGGGATTTATTCAAAATTGAAGGAATACTGAACCAGCATGGTTACCACAGCATCTTGCAGGGGCATGCTATTCCATCTGGTTTGTGTTTAATTGGACCATCATTTATTTTTCAACAGGACAATGACCCCAAACACACCTCCAGACTGTGTAAGGGCTATTTGACCAAGAAGGAGAGAGATGGGGTGCTATGCCAGATGACCTGGCCTCCACAGTCACCAGACCTGAACCCAATTGAGATGGATTGGGGTGAGCTGGACCGCAGAGTGAACGCAAAAGGGCCAAGAAGTGCTAAGCATCTCTGGGAACTCCTTTAAGACTGTAGGAAGACCATTTCAGTTGACTACCTCTTGAAGCTCATCAAGAGAATGCCAAGAGTGTGCAAAGCAGTAATCAAAGCAAAAGGTGGCTACTTTGAAGAACCTAGAATATAAGACATTGTTTTCAGTTGTTTCACACTTTTTTGTTAAGTATATAATTCCACATGTGTTAATTCGTACTTTTAATGCCTTCAGTGTGAATCTACAATTTTTATAGTCCTGAAAATACAGAAAACTCTTGCAATGAGAAGGTGTGTCCAAACTTTTGGTCTGTACTGTATGCTGTGGTAAGGGAAGACATTTCAACCTATGGACTATACAGTGAAATATAGACCGTAGATCTGGTATATATGGTACTTATAACTAATGTATATCAAAAACCTTCAACGTTCAAGAAAATAAGGATTTTATGGGCTGTTCATACAAAATATCTGTAATATAGTACAAGGTATTACAGACAAGGTATTACGTATACATCAGAATACACTGCTAATAATATTACCCTTTGCTAAATCATGCACGAATGCTGTTGCAGGTCTTATTTTTCACACCACAAGTCTCATTTACACATTAGAACATAATGCTTATGTAAATGAATTGAGGACATTAATTAAAAAAACATGTAACAGAGATGAATCTACCATGTGTTATATTTCTAGACCTCTGAAACCTAGTTCCTATTTCTTTTGCTGAAATACTCCTTATCAGGAAGGCAAAATTCATAACATTTGGTTAACACTTCTCTTATTTGCCTACAAAATATAATATATTGTATCATGATACATACAGATATAGTAGTCATTACACAACCACATGAATTGCATAAACGAACATTAATTTTTCAATAATAAACATTCGTTCATTGACTTTCTATGAAATTGGCTATTTCGTAACGTGCCATTGCACAAAAATAATGCAATGGGCGTTCATATAACAGCTGCTACATTTGTAATTCAAGTCACATCAAATGGTTTGTTTAGGTAAAGATCTAGAGTAACACCAAGAGATTAAGACAGACAGTATCAATAATAATAAATATTATATTTACTACTCTCTATAATAACACTATGGTTCTCTTTTTATCTACACCTTACCAGTGAACCATTTAAAGAGGACCTTTCACTACCTCCACCAATTCCAGTTCTTAGCATCTGTTAATAAGTTCTGCTCCACTGATTCCAGCACAGTTGGAATTTTCTCTCTACTCCCCACCGTTCCTGAGCAACAGTGCAGGTAGTTTTGATGTCTGATGTGTTATTTAAGCTCTGTAATGTCAAAAGGGCAATGTCAGGCAAGGGGGCGTGATTCAGAGCTCCAATCAGAAGTAACTAGTGTCAGAGTTCAGAATCAATCCATTTGTTTGCTCCTGCCTCACACCCCCCTCCTGACAGTACAGAGCCCAAATAGCATATCAGACACCAACTAACTGCTCGGGAATGCTGGGAACTAAAGAAAAAAAAATCTAACTCCGCCAGAATCAGTGGAGATGCAGCTATTAATTCATGTAAAGAGCTGAACTTGTTGGAGGTGAAAGATCCTCTTTAAATTGGTTCCTATGCTATGTATAATATTTGATGGTTTTTAAATGCTGTAGAATGTATACAGTATATACTTATTGTATAGAGAACATGACCTTGAAATGACCTTAATATATTTACAATCCCTCTAACTTGTATATACATTATTTTGATTAGTATTTTGCATTTTTAAAAAACAGAAATGGAACCTACAGAGGGAGAAAAATGAGAGGGCTGTGTTTTATACACACTCCTGGCTTTGGTTTTATAATATTATTATACATCCTGACAGTGAACAACATCGGAATGTGAAATCCTGTTGTTCTTCAGCATCTGGACATATTCTGCAATACCCTCTGGAGGCTGAAGCAGAGGAGGTAGTGAGCTGCAGCAGGGAAAAGGAAGTGAATATTGGCTGGAGTAATAAAAAGGATAGCCCCCGTAATGTCCTGGGCCTCATAATAGCTGCTACGGCTGCTATGTTGGTAGTTCCACCACTGCTCACAAGTTTACAAGTAACATAAGTATACTCCTTGGGTCTATATGTGGCCACCCTGTGGGGGAAGGTGTGAATTGCAGCCATTTAAGGCTTTTGTTAACATGTGATAGTGTGTTGAATCGGTTTCATTTTAAATTGGAGTCCATAACCAAGTGGAGAACACCTAACAGAAAGTATATACAGGTGCATCTCAATAAATTAAAATATCTTTGAAACGTTTATTTATTTCAGTAATTAAATTAAAAAAGTGACCTCCTATATTTTCTAGATTCTTTACACACAGAGTGTTCTATTTCAAGTGTTTTATTTCTGTAAATGTTGATTATGGATTACAGGCAATGAAAACCAAAATCTAAGAAAATTAGAATATTGTGAAAAAGTTCAGTATTGTAAATTCAGCGTGTCACCTGCCAAGGTTTCCTAAGCCGTTAAATGGTCCCTCAGTCTGGTTCAGTAGGACACACAATCATGGAGGACGCTGATTATGAATTGTATTACTGAATTACTGAAATGAACGAACGTTTCAAATATATTCTAATTTATTGAGATGCACCTGTATGTATTAAAGGGGTTGTCCAGTTTCAGACCAATATTAAAAGAAAAATTTAATTGTTTGTATAATGAAAAGTTACACAATTTTCCAATATACTTTCTGTATCAATTCCTCACAGTTTTCTAGATCTCTGCTTGCTGTCATTCATTTTTCTTACTTCCAGTGGATAAAAATTAGTCCATGGTCATGTGATATACAATTTATGGTCATGTGATGGACACAGGTGCACAGCTCGTTACCAGGCAGATGTCTGATTACTGTGCTGTGACTATAACGAGCGGTGCACCTGTGTGTCCATCACATGACCATGGTCAGAATTTCATCCATTAGAGGTAAGCAGAATATATGACAGCAAGCAGAGATCTGGAAAACTGAGAGGAATTGATACAGAAAGTATATTGGAAAATTGTATAACTTTTCATTGTGCAAACAATAACATTTGTCTCGTTAATGACCATAGGCATAATAGTGTGTCCTGGTCACCACTGTCTTAATGACCAGGGACTATTACATTCATTCACTATCTGAGCAGAAGACATCAGGAGCAGGTGTTAGCTGTAACTGACAACTGAGTTCCGCCACACTAATGTCCCCCCATCGGCCCCCCAATATTGGGGGGTGTCTATATGTATTTTCAGTGGCCAAGGGTCTGACCAGCCCCCATTCCTGTTTGATCCCGCCCTCGATGGGAGGAAATCAGCCTATGCGTCTGCATAGGCTGACTTCCTCTATACACTGCAATACATGATCAAAGCATCACTGGTTCAGGTCCCCTAGTGGGACATCACAAAACAGTAAACTAAAGTGTGGAAAAAAAAGTGAAGTGTTTTAAAAAATAATAATAAATGAATAAAGCCCCAAAATGCCTCTTTCCTATATAAAAGGAATTATATAAAAAAAAAACTAAAAATGAATAAAAACAATACATATTTGGTACCGCCACGTCTATAACAATATAAAAGTGAGACATTATTTAACCTGTATGGTGAATGTCAGGAAAAAAAAATGGAAAAAACCGCTGAAAATAATGATTTTTTGCCATCTCACCTTACAAAAAAATGCTACAAAAAGTGATCAAAAAGTCATATGTACACTAAAACACTATCAATAAAAAGCATAGGTCCTCCCACAAAAAATAAGCCCTCAACCAACTCTGTCAACTGAAAAATAAAAATGTTACGCATCTCAGAAGATGGCGATGCAAAAATAATTGATTTACATCCCCAAATGGGTTTTTGTTCTGCAAAATTAGTATCGCATAAAAAAACAATATAAATTAGATATCGCCATAATCGTACCGACACACAGAATAAAGGTAACAGGTTACTTATGCTCTACACTGTGCATAAAAAAATTAAAAGGTAAAAAGCTATATCAAAATAGATTTAAAAAAAAAAAAAAAACACTAAGAAAGAGTTAATAAAATTTAATTAAGTTATAGGCACCCAAAAATAGTGTTATTACAAAATACATCTCACACCGCAAACAACAAGCCCTCATTTGGCTACATCACTAGAAAAATAAAAAAAATATAGCTTGTAAAATGTGAAGACAAAAACCCCAAAAATCATCAAATCATTAGAACACGACTGGCTGCATCAGGAAGGGAATGTATAATCTGTGCAAGAGAAAGGACACCAGAAATTACCCCCAATCATAGGAACTACTGGGGAAATAGTAGGGAATTTGCTGTTCCCAATGCACTCTGCACAGCTTACATATTCACTTTTCACCATCCGCTGTGCAGTCACATCTGGGATACTAATGCTCACTTCACGCCCTGATAAATTCTTTGAGGGGTGCAATTTTCAAAATGGGGTCACTTCCTAGGGGATTCCACTTTACTGGCACCTTAGAGGCTCTGCAAACATGGCATGGCGTCCAGATACCAAGCATCTAAATCTGTGCTCCAAAAGCCACACAGCGCTCCTTCCCTTCTGTGTATGCAAACTGCAGTTTATGCCCACATGTAGGACAGTGGTGTACCCAGGATAATGTACTTAATGTCATATGTGGGAATAAACCACTGTTTGAGAACAGCCGGGCACAGAAGGGAATGAGCATCATGTGGTTTCTGGAGCACAGATTTAGACAGTTTGGTTTTTGGACGTCATGACACTGTTGCAGAGCCCTGAAATGCCAGTACCTGTAAAATGGAATCCTCTAACATGTGACTTCATTTTGAAAACTACACCCCTGAAGGAATTTATCCACATATGGGGCATTTCTGTGTAACAGGAGAAATTGTGGTGTGTTTTTCTTCTTTAATCCCTTATAATAATGAAAAATGTGGTGCTAAATGGACAGTTTATGGGAAAAAAAAATAATTTTTCATTTTTACGTCCTAATACTAATAGAAAATGTGAAACAACTGTGAGGTCAAAATGTTCACTATTCCCCTTGGTACATTCTATGAGGGGTTTAGTTTCCAAAACAGGGTCACTTATGGGGGTTTCCATTGTCTTGGTACTGCAGGGGCTCTGTAAATGCGACATGGCAACTGAAAACTATTCAAGCAAAATCTGCCCTCCAAAAACCAAATGGCACTCTTTCCATTCCAAGCCCCGCCATGTACCCATACAGCATATTATGACCACATATGGGTGGTATTCCTGTGTTCAGGAGCAATTGTTTAACAAACTGTGGGTGCTTTTTCTCCTTTAACGCTTTGTGAAAATGAAAACTTTGGGGATAAAGTGACGTTTTAGTAA
This sequence comes from Leptodactylus fallax, assembly GCA_947044405.1. Classification (NCBI taxonomy): domain Eukaryota; kingdom Metazoa; phylum Chordata; class Amphibia; order Anura; family Leptodactylidae; genus Leptodactylus; species Leptodactylus fallax. Next base: position 978,810 of record CAMRHE010000458.1, read on the forward strand.
TTTTTTATTTACACATACCAATGTTAATAAAATCTGTGAAACGGCTGTGGGGTCAAAATGCTCACTATACCTAAGCGGAGATCATTACACACAGAGAACTGAAATATCTCTCTGCCTGTTAAACCCCCCCCCCCCTCTGCTACGCCCTATCTGTCTGTCTGCTATTAATATAATGCCTCTCACCTTGGAACATTCCTGTACATGTTGTATTTGTATTTGTATCTGCTTATCTTTGCTGCTGTAACACACTGAATTTCCCCATTGTGGGACTATTAAAGGACTATTATTATTATACCCCTTGATAAATTCTGTTAGGTGTGTAGTTTCCAAAATTTTTCCAAATCACTTTTTTCTAACGTCCAAAATAAATTCAATGACAATTAATAGATGATGCCAATATAAAGCAAAGATATGGTAGATAATATCTATTAATGTATTTGGGTGGTATGACTATCTGTCTGAAAAGCAGAGCATTTCACATTTTGAAAATTGCAATTTTTTTTTTCAAATTTCCATCAAATTTTCTATTTTTTTTATAAATAAATACAAAAATATTGATCATTGTTTGCCACTAACATGAGGTACAATGTGTCATGTCAGGTACTTTTAGGCTTTGTCCTTAAGGGGTTAATATTTGTCTGAAACTGATGAGGCCCTTTACCCAAAATACTGACATGTAAAAGTGGTCTACACATTGGAGTATTTATCTTGCTGTTCTTATGCTTGATATACACAATAGTTTTTTTTTTTCTAGTTTTAATCCTATCCTCATTATTGATGTTGTTCTTTATAGCTGAGACAGGAATAACTGGCTGCAAGTGCCAACCACCAGGGTGGGACTAATGGAAACAGGAGAATGGTGCTGCTATATGCTGTTTCTGTAACCAGTATGCAGGTAAATGAGAGCTAAAGAAACAGAATAGTACAATTGAGCTGCACTGTTTCCGTAGCTCCACAGTTATGGAAACACCAATGCTAAATGTGCTATTCTGTTTCTGTAGTTCCCATTCACCTCTATGGGAGACATTCCTTTTGACCAGCCATGCACTTACATACTTTGCTTAGACAAGAGTACATAAGAGGAGAAGGAAGAAAGCTGCTGCCAGACACCACTAGTGGTGGTTTATTTTCTTAAGAACAAAACCACCAGGAAGGCTCACATCTAATATGTGGTTTTGACAGAACTGGCCTACCATCTAATGTGTATGGTGGCCTTCCTACTAACCATAGCATAGGGTCAAAAGGAAAGCCCCCATACACATTAGATGATCATCTGGCCCTGTCAAAATTGGTAGGTTTGCAGCTTAAAGAAGTGTATAAAACAGATGCACAGATACAACAGATAGAAAAATATCAAAGATCGCATAGGGTGAGATATGGCTTCCTAACTGCAGTTAGTGGACCAGCACTCTATTCTGAATCCTTATCGTGTTCCTGCTGTGACAGCTGTATTGCATTTTGTGGCAGCATTTTCCAACCTGTCACTGCCAGGCACAGCTTCATAACTCATAAGCAGTTCAAGAAAATTGGTTATCTAATGTTATTTCATATTTGAAATGTCTTCATGAACTAATGTTGTTTGGCCCTCTTGTTTGCCACCATTTCTCTTCATTGTAATGAAGCCAAGGAAGAAAGCATCATTATTACTTTTAAGTCCATTGTATCTAAGATTGTTTCTTTAATGTATATGGTTTATGGTCATATATGAGTATCTTTACTCTCCTTTAGCACTTCATGGTCATCATTTGCATTTTGCAGCTGAAAGAAATGCTAGTAAAATTATGATTCTTGTAGCTAGATTCTTAGTGAATGATCATTACAGAGATTAATAAGCTTAAAGGGGTATTCCCATGTCGTCATTTATGGTATAGTTATAGAATATGCCTTATAGACATGAGTTCCATCACCATTCACAGTTGCAAGTGAATGAAGAGAGGCCGCACATGTCAAGTCTCTCCATTCACTTGTACGAGACTTCCAAAAATAGTCAAGGCTGCCTTTTTTCTTCAGATAGAATAATGTTCCACCTCTGTAACCTGCATCTATCAGTCATTTATAGCATATCTGATGGATATAGCCATAAATGCTGAGATAGAGATAACTCATTTAAGTATACTGTAGTTTACTTATCCTTTAAGTGTTAAATTTAGAAACACCTAATTTACCTTTTTTACTAATATCTAGAAACTTGTGTAAACTACGGATTCAAAAACCCCAACACGGGGACAATGAGAGAGTGAGGCGGGAAGGGGGGAGGCAGGAGGGGGGAGGAAGGAAGGGGTAAGAAGGAGTAGATTTGCAATTTACTTATTGAACTTTAAGTAAATTTCTTGCAGCCACACACTAAACTAGCTAAAGTCATTAATGCAACACACTAGGGCAATTCATTTTCATTTACACTCAAATGTATTAACTTTTTATAAAATGTGTATGCACCAACAATGCATCTACTTTAACCCATTGAGGACATGGAGATTTTCCATTTATTTCATTTCCGTTTTTCCTTCCCATCTTGCAAGAGCCAATACCTTTCTATTGCTATATCTGTATTAGGGTTATTGGTTTTATTTTCTAATTGTGCCATTCAGTTTTTCATATAGTGTAAAAAAAATAGCAATTCCACCATTGTTTTTTGTGACTTTTATTTTTATGGAGTATGTAAAAATCACATACAGATGTAGCAAAGTTAAACTGACACTTAAAGGGAAAGTGCAACCAGATAATGACCTTGTATGTTAAACATATTTTTTTCAGAACTTTTAATAATTAGTTAAAAATGTCCCATGTCACTAACTATATTTAAAAAAAAAAAAAATCTTTCCATTTTCACTCTGGACATAAACCCTAATAACAGAGTAACACTTACCAGTTCTGTAGGATTTCTCCTTACAACAATCACCTCTTTTATATCACATACAGAGTTACTATAGCAGATAACACCTCTATAGATAACACTACTGACCCATTGTTGCATCCACTACTGAGAATAGATGATGTCAAAACTTACTCCCACTCCCTGCACAAAACATGACTAGAAAACTCTCCCATAGACCTCAATGAGTCAGCCCCGGTCTCTGGCTGCCTATGGCCATGAAACTGTTGTAAATAGCTGTAGCATGTGCCAGCATACTACCCTTCCCAGTAGACCTTGCTGTCTGGTTATCTCTGTGCATGCTCCTGTTTCTTTAAGGATAAGTGTACTCACCAGTAAGCCTATGGCTGGAGCTACAATCATGAGAAAAAGAATGCACACCCTCTTTGAATCTTTAAATTAGGTAAATACAACCTCAGATAAACAGCAATACATGACAAATTACGCTGTATCTATTTAATAAAAAAAAAAAAAACAGGAACACTGAAAAATCAAGCACACTCTTACTTCTTCCATAGAGGCTATGTGGCAGCCAAGTGCTGCTAATCAAATGTCCTTGATCAACTGATCATCAGCAAGTCTGACCACTTCATAATAGAAAGTGTTTTGGCAGTTTGCTGGTCTGCAGCATTTAGGTGTGTGTTAACACAATGCCAAGGGAGAATGACATCCACAATGATCTTAGAGCAGCAGTTTGAAGTCCATTATTCTACAGTGAGAATAATTATTCACAAGTGGAAAACATTCAAGAGGGTTGGCAATCTTCTAATAAGTGGATATCACTGCAAATTCACTCCAAGCTCAGATGGTGCAGTTGCAATATCCCATTGGACACTGTATTGGCTTTGTTTGTGATGTATATATTGTGTTTGTATAACATTTTGTATATGGTTCACATGCATAATGTATGCTTCCCCCCTTAAATGGGATTGTACTATTGTGAGTGGGAAGCAGACTTTTGTTATGTCTCTAGTAGTGAGTTGCAGAGCAGAGTAGGAAGAGAAATAATAGTCTTCTCTGAGCTTTGGAAGAATGAGGTTGTGCAGAGAGGAGTAGTGAGCCTGAGCAAAATCCCTGCCTGGCGTAGAGACTGTCCAGCTAGTCCTGCACTGTGCTACAGCCCTAGTCAGGAGGAAATAGGCTGACTACCTATCTGATGTGGTTGAAGAGAGTGTGTCAGACTTGTATTCTGAGGATAAGTTGTACAAGGGCCTCAGGGAAACAACCATTTCGGAGTCACAGGGCAGACATAGCATCTTGTTGACACCCTGTTGGGATTTTGTATTTGAGAGGAAGAGAGAAGAAAAAAAAGGAACACCTAGTAAAAGTGGAGGCTACCTTAACACGAAAACCCAGGCTGCATCTGGAAGTACCATCTCACTCTCATCTCACAGTGGTATACAAGAGCTGTACTTTGATTTGTGGAACAGTTTTATTGAATTTCTACCTCAAATAAAGTTATGAGTTACCCTGTTTCCTGCAACCTTAAGATTCCTGAATTGTATTCATCGGGTTTGCTGGACAGAGAAATTGCAAAAAACCCATAAAGCTATATCTGAGACTCTACAGGTCTCAGTTGTCATGTTAAATGTTTAAGTTCATGTCTGTACAATCACAAAATGACAGGCATGTTTGGAAGGGTTTCCAGGAGAAAGCCTCTTTATTGAAAATATAACATGGCAGAACGACGTAAGTTTGCAAAGTTACATCAGAACAAACCCCAAGACTTCTGGAATGGTGTCTATTGGACTGCAAGACCAAAGTGGAGAAGTTGGACCGTAATGCACAGTGCCATGTTTAGAGAAAACTAAACATCACATGTCAACACAAACACCTCATGGTAATGGAGGAGGGGGTTATGATTAGGACTTTTGTAGCCACAGGACCTGAACCATGCAGTCACTGAATTGGCCATTAGATTCTTTGTATACCAAAGTATTCTCAAGTCAAATGATAGGTCACCTAGCCAACAAGTTTGGTAAAAACTGAATGAAACAATAGGACAATGATCCCAAGCAAACCAAAAAATCTATAACAGAATGGCTGAAAATAAATAAATAAATGAAATGATGTGGTGGGCCTTTAAGAGAGCTATGCATAAACAAATGTCCATAAATCTCAATGAAATTAAGCAACATTGTAAAGAAAAGTAGAAGAGTAGGCCAAAATTCCTCCAGAGCGATATGAGAGATTGTTAAAGTCATACAAAGAACATTACTTCAAGGTATTGCTACTAAAGGTGGTTCTACAAGCTATCAATTCAAGGGGTGTACTCAGTTTTTCACATATGTATTTTCCATTTTCGCTTAATTTTGTTAAATTAATGATAATACAATGTCATCTGTTGTGTGTTGTTCATCTTAGTTGTGTTCACCTAATTTTAAGACGTTTGAAAGACCATATATTTTAAATTATGTCCCAATACATAAAAATAGCAAATTCAAAAGGTGTTATTGTTTTTTTCATTACTGTATATTGTTCTATATGTTTGCATAAAGCTCTAGTTTCTACTATGAATTCCTTTGTGGATATATGTGTCCTTCTGCCATGTATTCTTGTGTGGAAGCCTACGTCCCTCTGTTATGTATTCCTGTGTACATGTATATGTCCTTCTGCTATGTATTGCTGTGTGGGTGCTTATGTCATTCTGCTATGTATTACTGTGTGGATGCAAATATCTTGCTGCTATGTAGTTCTATGTGGACATATCTGTCATTCTGCCATATATATATGCATCTCTGCTGCTTGCCTTTGGCCTTGACCATATACAGTCATATGAAAAAGTTTGGGCACCCCTATTAATCTTAATCATTTTTAGTTCTAAATATTTGGGTGTTTGCAACAGCCATTTCAATTTGATATATCTAATAACTGATGGACACAGTAATATTTCAGGATTGAAATGAGGTTTATTGTACTAACAGAAAATGTGCAATATGCATTAAACCAAAATTTGACCGGTGCAAAAATTTGGGTACCCTTATCATTTTATTGATTTGAATACTCCTAACTACTTTTTACTGACTTACTGAAGCACAAAATTGGTTTTGTAACCTCACTGAGCTTTGAACTTCATAGCCAGGTGTATCCAATCATGAGAAAAGGTATTTAAGGTGGCCAATTGCAAGTTGTTCTCCTATTTGAATCTCCTCTGAAGAGTGGCATCGTGGGCTCCTCAAAACAACTCTCAAATGATCTGAAAACAAAGATTGTTCAACATAGTTGTTCAGGGGAAGGATACAAAAAGTTGTCTCAGAGATTTAACCTGTCAGTTTCCACTGTGAGGAACATAGTAAGGAAATGGAAGACCACAGGGACAGTTCTTGTTAAGCCCAGAAGTGGCAGGCCAAGAAAAATATCAGAAAGGCAGAGAAGAAGAATGGTGAGAACAGTCAAGGACAATCCACAGACCACCTCCAAAGAGCTGCAGCATCATCTTGCTGCAGATGGTGTCACTGTGCATCGGTCAACAATACAGCACACTTTGCACAAGGAGAAGCTGTATGGGAGAGTGATGCGAAAGAAGCCGTTTCTGAAAACACGCCACAAACAGAGTCGCCTGAGGTATGCAAAAGCACATTTGGACAAGCCAGCTTCATTTTGGAAGAAGGTCCTGTGGACTGATGAAACAAAGATTGAGTTGTTTGGTCATACAAAAAGGCGTTATGCATGGCGTCAAAAAAACACAGCATTCCAAGAAAAACACTTGCTACCCACTGTAAAATTTGGTGGAGGTTCCATCATGCTTTGGGGCTGTGTGGCCAATGCCGGCACCGGGAATCTTGTTAAAGTTGAGGGTCGCATGGATTCAACTCAGTATCAGCAGATTCTTGAGAATAATGTACAAGAATCAGTGACGAATTTGAAGTTACGCCGGGGATGGATATTTCAGCAAGACAATGATCCAAAACACAGCTCCAAATCTACTCAGGCATTCATGCAGAGGAACAATTACAATGTTCTGGAATGGCCATCCCAGTCCCCAGACCTGAATATCATTGAACATCTGTGGGATAATTTGAAGCAGGCTGTCCATGCTCGGCGACCATCAAACTTAACTGAACTGGAATTGTTTTGTAAAGAGGAATGGTCAAAAATACCTTCATCCAGGATCCAGGAACTGATTAAAAGCTACAGGAAGCGACTAGAGGCTGTTATTTTTGCAAAAGGAGGATCTACTAAATATTAATGTAACTTTTCTGTTGAGGTGCCCATACTTTTGCACCGGTCAAATTTTGGTTTAATGCATATTGCACATTTTCTGTTAGTACAATAAACCTCATTTCAATCCTGAAATATTACTGTGTCCATCAGTTATTAGATATATCAAATTGAAATGGCTGTTGCAAACACCCAAATATTTAGAACTAAAAATGATTAAGATTAATAGGGGTTCCCAAACTTTTTCATATGACTGTATATGCATCTCTGCTACCTGTCTTGGTTGGTCTGCGAGCCTTCAGTTATGTACGTCTGGCCTTTGGGCTTTCGCCATATATTCATCTCTGCTATTCGTCCTGGGCCTTCTGCCATGTATGTAATTCTGTTACCTGCCCTGATGACCTGCTTTAGATTCCTGTGCAACACCCAGCATCTATATGTCCGGGCCTATACCTGATTCAGTACCTCTGTTACTGGTTCTGAACTTCAGAATCTGTAATGGGGTCTCTATTTACCTTGTGACATTTAGAATAGTGGTATATTTTGAGTGTCCAAGGAACCATTAGGGCCCCTTCAGGGTCCAGCACCTGGAATGCAATAGGTGCTCCATATAGCTATGCCCTGTGTATGCTCTCTGCTATTTTAGTATGTATTCAAACTCTACATTTGTCTGATTCTGTGGTGTGCAGGACCATAGTCCCTAATCTGCCTGGTCAGCTGTACAGCAACACCTGGGGACCACTTTAAGAGGTAATAAACTGGTGGTCTTCCTGCAGTAAAGTGCAGATCCCTGTATGGGGGTTGAAGGGTGAATACCAGGGGAACAACGTAGACAACTCCTTTAGGGGCACCCTAAGCCAAGACAAACCGGTCTGGTGATACAGTGAGTCCAAAACTTGCTGTATGTTACACATTCCTTTTAATAATATTGTAGCACAGAATGTTAACTTAAAACAGTCATGGTCATAAGTGTTGGCACCCCTGAAATTTTTATAGAAAATGAAGTATTTCTCTCAGAAAATTATTGCAATTACACAAGTTTTGTTATACACATGTTTATTTCCTTTGTGTGTGTTGGAACAAAACAAAACAAAAAAAAACAGAAAGAAAAAGCCAAAAATGATGGAATTTCAAACAAAACTCCAAAAATAGGCTGGACAAAATTAACTTAATATTTGTTTGCACACCCTTTGGAAAACATAACTGAAATCAATTAATTTCTATAACCATCAACAAGCTTTATACACCTCTCAACTGGAATTTTGGACCACTCTTCTTTTGCAAACTGCTCCAGGTCTCTCATATTTGAAGGGTGCCTTCTCCCAGCAGCAATTTTAAGATCTCTCCAGAGGTGTTCAATGGGATTTAGAGCCAGACTCATTGCTGGCCACTTCAGAACTCTCCAGCGCTTTGTTTCCATCCATTTCTGGGTACTTTTTGAAGTATGTTTGGGGTCATTGTCCTGCTGGAAGACCCATGACCTAGGACGCAAACCTAGCTTTCTCACACTGGGCCCTACGTTGTGACCCAAAATCCTTTGGTAATCTTCAGATTCCATGATGCCTTGCACAATCAAAAAACCCAGTGCCAGACACAGCAAAACAACCACAAAACATCTTTGAACCTCCACCATATTTGACTGTTGGTATTGTGTTTTTTTTCTTTGTAGGCCTCATTCCATTTTTGGTAAACAGTAGAATCATGTGCTTTACTAAAAAGCTCTATCTTGGTCTCATCTGTCCACAAGACATTTTCCCAGAAGTATTTTGGCTTACTCACGTACTTTATGGCAAACTGCAGTCTAGCTTTTTTGTGTCTCTGTGTCAGCAGTGGGGTCCTCCTGGGTCTCTGGCCATAGCGTTTCATTTCATTCAAATGTTGATGGATATTTTGCGCTGACACTGATGCACCCTGAGCCTGCAGGACAGCTTGAATTTCTTTGGAACTTGATTATCCACCATCCAGACTATCCTGCGTTGCAACCTTTCATCAATTTTTCACTTCCATCCACGTCCAGGGAGATTAGCTACAGTGCCATGGGTTGCACACTTCTTGATTATGTTGCACATTGTGGACAAAGGAACATCAAGATCTCTGGAGATGGACTTGTAACCTTGAGATTGTTGATATTTTTCCACAATTTTGGTTCTCAATGTTCTCAGACAGTTCTCTTCTCCTCTCTCTGTTCTCCATGCTTAGTGTGGTATACACAGACACACAATGCAAAGATTGAGTAAACTTCTCTGCTTTTTAACTGTTTTCAGGTGTGATTTTTTTTTATTTATGTTGCCCACACCTGTTACTTGCCACAGATGAGTTTGAATGAGCATCACATGCTTGGAACAAAGTTATTTACCCACAATTTTGAAAAGGTGCCAACAATTTTGTCCGCCACATTTTTGGAGTTTTGTGTGAAATTATGTCCAATTTGCCTTCTTTTTCTCTGTGTTGCCTGTATTTTTTGTGTTGTTCCACATTTACAGACATGACTGTACTTTCAATGGCTTTTGTTGTGCTCTATGATAAGACATCATGATGCAACAATTTATCAGTTAGTGTCATTTAAATTTTTTAAAATATCTGTATTACCTTTATTCTGCAGATCAGTACAATTATGGCAATATCAAATTTATGTAGTTTTTTTATACTTTACTACTTGAAGAAAAATTAAAACGTTGGAAAAAAATTCTTTGTGTTGCCATATATTTCCCTTTATGGAGCTGTATAAAGTCTGTTTTCTGGTGAGCTGGACTTTAAATTGGTACTAATGTTGTTGAAGAGATTCATCTTGAGAATATTTGTGAGGTTCAACCAGCAGTTTAATTTGGGGCCAAACTTGTTTAGTCTGAACCAGGATTTGCTATTATTGAACTTTGGATTCTCTCCAACTATCAATCAGACTTTTAAGACATGTCTTGCCAATATACCAAAGACATCTTTATGTTTATAGACAAAAATATCTGCACACCTCTTGTAATTAACTTATTTCAGTCACACCTACTGCAAACAAATGCAGTAGTATTGGAAGCACTAGGGGTCGTACTAAAAAACTAAGAGGGATTAAAAGTTGCACTTAGGATGCCTCCTTTGCCATAAATTGGTTTTTGAAACTGATCTGCTAGATATCCTTGGCCAATACCAAGTTTCTTCTTAAGTGGTCTAAATCTCGTCAACACCGGCATCTAAGGCTGTGGAACATATTCTTACCCTTTTTGTTATTTGTCAATGTCATAGTGAGATCTCCATGGAATTTCACATCATCTACTGATCGATAGGAACAATCTAAGCCTGGGTTCACATCTGCGTTTGGCTCTCCGTGCAAAATCAGTTTTTGAAACCGTCTCAAAATCCTCAAAAGCTGATTTAGAACGGTTAATTTTAAAATCCATTGATTTCAATGGGTTATAAAAACCATCCGCAGGTGTGCGTTTGGAGCATTTTTTTCTGGTATCTGCTCTTTTGGGCGGAGAAAAAAGTCAGACTTGCAGGACTTTTTCTCCTTCCAAAAAATAAGGAAACCAGATGCCAGCAACCAATGCGTTTTTTTTTAACATTGAGGTCTATAGAAAGCGGTTTACAAACGGATAGCAATCTGTTTGTGTCCGTTTTGAAATCCATTTTTCCCTCTGTGCATGCTCAGAATGAAGAAGGGGGAAGAAATGAAAAAAACAGATTGGTCAAAACGGACACAAACGGAACACAAATGGACACAAACTGACACAAAGCAGTCAGTTTTTTGAACGGACACCTATTGACTAAGGGTGGGTTCACACTTGCACCCGGAGTCCGTCCGCCGCGAATCTGACCTAAATGTTGGAAAAAAGGATAGGGAAAGGATTGTGAAAGGTTTGAGACACATTTCTTAAAAACCCATTCACTTCTATGGGTTTTTAAAGCAATGCGCTGGTGTCTGATTGCACCCTCTGCACCGCAAAGCTGTTTTTTTTCGTCGGAAACAAAGCCGGACATGCAGGTCGCGGCGGACGGACTCCGGGCGCAAGTGTGAACCCACCCTAATCTGTCTAAAAAGACAGATTCAGATTTCCACTGTGTAACCATTTGGAATCTTTTTTGTACCAAACCATTTATTTTTTTAAATGGTTTGCAAGTGGATGGATACCAGACGCAGGTGTGAACCTAGAGTAAGCTACTCCCTACATTACAGGCTACAGAGAAGATATGTAAGAGCAACTTTAATTTGGGCATAGTACGTGAAAGCTCTGAAGGTGAAGACCTGAATAAACAAAAATAGGGCAATAGATAATTTATATACAGATTAGTATAAAAATACACTATGAATCACTGCATAATTACTTGTATAATTAATCAGCTAATATCTTATATCCAGGTGCTGTGTTTCAGGGCAGCCACATTCTGAAAATCTCACTGATAATTCACTAGGGCCCATATTGTTCTCTTGAGTGGCAGCTTCTAACTCCTAGCTGTCATCATCCCTGTAATTCCAAACCTGATGCCATCTACAGCAATCATGGAGCTGACAAAAGCACTGAACAGGCAACCAAACTAACGCTGACCTTCAGAGACTTTCATTAGATAGCCAGATGGTGTTATTTAATTGCTATACAAAGCATATGAAACAATTATTTCTCATGTCACTTGAGCATATGTAATTCAGCTACAGTTTCCAGTAAAATCATTTTCATACACAGTATATCTTTATGCATCTACCATGAGAAATTTTTTTTTTTAAGCCCTAGGCCAAAGAAATATGCAAGTCTCCTGTTTTTTAATATATAGTAGGGATCTATCTGGGTAAAGACACCTTACCGTAGCAGATGGGCTCACAAAATTTGTCCAAAATTATGCTCAAGTATAGTAAATATAGCAATAATGTATTTTAAATTAATCAAAATATGACATTTAGGTTAGTACTTTTAGGTTGCTGCTGCTGTTGAAAATATTTAAACCAATGCTTAGCAAGAAGAAAATAGATCATCAGTAGAGATGAGTGAATCAATTTATGAAGAAAGGAATTCAGTCTGAATTTCCCAAAAATTCAGGTGAATCTGAAACATTTGGGATTCATTTCAGACAAATTTCTCAATATGGCAGTACTGCTAGTCAATTACCGAAAATAGGTAATTGACCTACTTTCCAGGACCGAAAATAACTGGCCTAAACCAGCCAATGACAGCTTTAATTATCTTATACCTGACAGGTATTTATCTTGTGGTCTAGAAGGTTACTTTCAGCCACCGAAACTAGGTCTGTTATCTAGTTTCAGTGATAGAGAGGATACCTCCCAGACCACATCTAAACTAGCGAATGACAGTTGTAATCCAATGTAACCTGATTACAGTTGTCATTGGCAGGTATTGATCATGTGGTCCAGGAGGTTACTTTCAGCCACTGAAACTAAGTCAATTGCCTAAATGCAGAGAGGGACAGAAACCTCCTAGACCATATCTAAACCAGCGAATGAAAGTTGTAAGCAGATTACAGTTGCTATTGACTGTTTTAGACCAGCCAGTAGTAACTCTAATCTACATACCGGTCTTCCAGCCGTATCCCTTCTCTCCCCGGATGCCTACACCTCACAGCAGCGAAACCCGCGGCCTGCTACACACCTGGCCGCATCTTACCTGGGCCAGAGTGCCTCCAGGCCTACACACCAGCCTGCCACAGTGCTCGGATCTGCCCGATGGATATCGGAGGAATACAGTACCAGACATTCACCCCCACAGGGAAACCTCTGTGTGGCTCTGGCCGGCGAGTGCAGAGCTCACCATCATCAGCGCCGAAAGATCTATCTACATCCCTCGTCCCCCCCGGTGACATCTGCGGGCTTATCTGGAAACTGCAGACCGTCAGCGGGAGTGACCAGGAGCTCCCAGCTCCATCAGGTGGGCCCTTGACTTGCCCCTGTCCCCTATAACAGGTGCTCCTCTGTCTCTGTACGACGGTGGCCATACTGTTCCTCCTGGCTTGCAAGCTGCCATACTGACAGTGGCCATCTGGGTACACCCTGCAAAGCTCTGCTCCCACCTGATGTTGGCCATATTGTTACACCCGGCAGTTTTCCTTCAGAACCAGTGGCGGCCATCTTACTCCTCCAACTCTACTTGCTACAAACTGCCTCAACGGCCATCTTGGTACTACCGACAAACCCATACCTGCTGCGGCAGCCCAACTGGACACCACACCAAATGTATGCTGGTCGGATTACTTTGCTTTTGCTATCTCACTACTGTTCAGTGGCCCTACCATAGCACTTGCATAGCTATATCTATGTGACACCTCTTTACTCAGACGTACCTGATTGCCCCTCATGTCACCCAAACTTTGACCTATATCTAGTCCTCTTGATGTGGACTAACAGCTCTTCTCTCTATCCAACATGGTGAAAATTGGTCAGGCTAAGAACACAGACTCTTACACTACTCCTAAACATTACAGAAAGTCACAAGCGGATATTGACAAATATCTCAAGAAGCGCTCTCCGCTCCACTCTACCCCAGCCGTGAAGCACTCCCTGGTTATATCTAAACATGTGGAATCTTCAGACACAATAAGCACTACGGATGATGGACACACCTCTGATCACACTTCTATGATCAATATCTCTTCCAAAGGCCTCCAGAAAATCATCAAAAAGATCCTTCAGCCAGTCGGGGAAGAAAGGGGCGGATATAAAACAAGATGTACATAGTTTCGGCTCCAGAGTCGAACTTCTGGAAGACAACCAAACACCTATACTGTCCTATGGCGAAGCTACCTCAATGGTGCTCATGGCCAAGCACACCTGAACTCTCTGCATGCTTACCTGGAAGACCAGGATAATAGAGGTAGACCAAACAACCTACTCATCAGAGGCGTACCCGAAGATTACCCTCCCTCTGAGATTATGACCATCACTGAAAAGATCTTTGAATTGATTCTGGCTGACGATGCACCTGTGGACATCCAAATTGAGAAAGCTCACTGGGCACTATTCCCTAAACCTAGAGAAGGTGACCCTCCTAGAGACATTGTTTATAAATTAATTACACCCCGGTATCAAGACACTACTAACCTCTTGGCAAATTCAATATATCTCCTGGATTGGCTGCTCTAATCTAATTAAAATGATAATTCTGCCCAAACTGTTGTACCTTTTGCAAACCCTACCAATTCCTACTTGTTTTTTCACCTCAGTGTGCAGACTCTTTTCACAATACATTTGGCACAACACCCGTCCCAGAGTGGCTTTTAGAACACTTACCAGGGCTAATAAGCGGGGTGGTATAGGTCTGCCAGACATTGAACTATATTATCAGGCAGTGCAACTCTCCAGGGCGCTTGATTGGTTTGCACCAACTGTCCTTAGACTCTACGTGCCAGTGAAGGAATCAACAGTAAATATCCCTCTCACAGCGACCATGTGGCTTCCGCAGAAATTAGTCATGCAAGCACTGGTAACTAATATTTTAACTTCAGCAGTGTGCAACTCATGGCGATGGATGCTGAACCTCCACTCTCGTCCATTAGGCCCTTCCTTGTTCATGTCAGTTCAAGATTTGGTTATCTCAAGAGCGCAGTTGCTAGATGCTATCCCTACGGATTATAAACCACTTCACAACTTACCATATGATTCCATCGATGGAGCTTTCCCGTCTTTTACCGAATTCATGCTCTCTCAGGACCTCACTTCAACTAATTTCTTAACCTCACTCAGGGCAATGTACCTGGGAGTGCTGAGGTCCACAACTCCCCCACACCCACCCTCTTGGTTGGAAATGCTTTTCCTGCAGAAACCCCCCACAAAGAAACTCCCGTCTATTTTGTATTTTAATCTCATCCATGACCTGGGACAAACTCCACCCTCTTACGAATGAGCATGGGAAACCAAATTACACATTGCTCTCACGCCAGACGACATTTCCTCCATTTACATTTGCTCCATTTTACTATGGGCCCCTCTCGATGTGTCCAGCTTCAGGAATCAAATTATAAGCTGCTTACCAGGTGGTACAAAACTCCTGTACAACTGCATAGGTATTTGCCTGTTCTTTCCCCCAAATGTGGGTCTCCATAATCTTGTCAACTAAGGGCATCTTTCTAAATATATGGTCCAAGATCCCCTCCAACCCTAACAGCAGACTATGGTCCCAACTACTCTCTGCTGCCAAAACTATTATCCCCCTGTACTGGGCCTCAGAATCCCCTCCACCCATAGCGCATTACCTTAGAAAAGTTTCTCAGATAGCTCGGCTTGAGGAATTCTCACACCTAGAACTTCGTGCATGCAAAATATCAAAATGCAAATCTAAACAGGAAATCAAACGATCTGCTTTGGATCTCTGTCCCAGATCCGGTGTCAGAAAATCTATTGTTTGAATTTAGTCTAAGGTTAACTCTCATACAACATTTTATTTAAAAAACACCACTTTTATGTGGTTTTTGGGGCAGAAAGGTTGCAGACAGATGTTATGTACATGAAAGTCTATACTAAAATATAAAATATCCTGTCTGTGCATACACAGCATTTTGGTTTATGACTTTTTTGATCATTGTATTGATTTATTTTCTTTTATAACATACACAGTTATGGATAAATAGTGTTATATTTTAATACAGCAAAAAAATGTAATTCCAAGATGGCGCAGTATGCATGCACAAACATTCCAGGTTCTTCAACTGACACATACAGTGGGTAAGTATTCAGACCCCTTTAAATTTTTTACTCTTTGTTTCATTGCAGCCATTTGCTAAAAGCAAAAAAGTTCATTTTATTTCTCATTAACGTACACTCAGCACCCCATCTTGACAGAAAAAAAACAGAAATGTAAATGTTTTTGCATATTTATTAAAAAAGAAAAACTGAAATATCACATGGTCATAAGTATTCAGACCCTTTGCTGTGAGACTCATATTTAACTCACATGCTGTCCATTTCCTTCTGATGCTCCTTGAGATGGTTCTACTCCTTCATTGGAGTCCAGTTATGTTTAATTAAACTGATTGGACTTGATTAGGAAAGGCACACACCTGTCTATACAAGACCTCACAGCTCACAGTGCATGTTAGAGCAAATGAGGTCATGAGCATCATGCCATGGGGGTGTTTTTCAGCTGCAGGGACAGGATGACTGTTTGCAATTGAAGGAAAGATGAATGCGGCCAAGTACAGAGATATCCTGGAAGAAAACCTCTTCCAGAGTGCTCTGGACCTCAGACTGGGCCGAAGGTTCACCTTCCAACAAGACAATGACCCTAAGCACACAGCTAAAATAACAAAGGAGTGGCTTCAGAACAACTCTGTGACCATTCTTGACTGGCCCAGCCAGAGCCCTGACCTCAACCCAATTGAGCATCCCTGGAGAGTCCTGAAAATGGCTGTCCACCAACGTTCACCATCCAACCTGACGGAACTGGAGAGGATCTGCAAGGAAGAATCCCCAAATCCAGATGTGAAAAACTTGTTGCATCATTCCCAAGAAGACCTATGGCTGTACTAGCTCAAAAGGGTGCTTCTACTCAATACTGAGCAAAGGGTCTGAATACTTATGACCATGTGATATTTCAGTTTTTCTTTTTTAATAAATTTGCAAAAATATCTACATTTCTGGGTTTTTTTCTGTCAAGATGGGGTGCTGAGTGTATATTAATAAAATGAACTTTTTTGCTTTTAGCAAATGGCTGCAATGAAACAAAGAGTGAAAAATTTAAAGGGGTCTGAATACTTTCAGTACCCACTGTCCCTGCTACTTGGTTATAGTAAATGCCATACATGCCCAGTTTGAGACCATAGACACCAATGAACGTGTGCAAGCGCTAGCTAAATAATTTTACAACCTGCACTTAATTATTAATTATGAAGAACTGTAATAGTTGTGGACAATATACATGATCATTCACTATACACTTGATTGTACACTTGATGAGATTTGATGTGAACAAATATTGTATCACAATTGCTGTGGATTTTATGTGTGACAATTATGTAAATATTGACAATTTGTATTGATTATGTGCACACTATAAAACTATGTATACTTCTACCATTACACGGCTTGAAAAAGGCTCAGGAGTTATGAGATTAAATATGGGGCTATCTATGAGTTGCTATACTGTATGGGGCAATAAACCCTCACTGCTTTTTCACATTTATCCATAGAGTACTGCCAATTTATTTATTTAGTTATTTATTTATTTATTTATTTATTTATTTATTTATTTTTTGCTGTAAACTGTATACTTTGTTATATTTTAATAGTTAGAACATTTTTGGACATAGTGGTACCAGTTATGTTCCTTTTACTGTTTTATTGAATTTTTAAATACTAAATGCGAAATGGGGGTGTTGTAAACTTAAAAATTTTTTATTTTAAGAACTTTTATTTTTTGCCCCCCCCCCCCCCCGCAGGAGATTTAAAGCGTACCTACAATTATAAAACAACTTTTCATAAATAATTAATGCAGGTGAATATAAGAAACTTTATATAATAACTAATATACTAATATATCTTATAGTAAATAAATAGATTTTCTTTTCCACTTATCAGACTAAGTGTAACGTCCGCACCCATTCGAGCTTCGACACCATCCTCCGGCTGCATGCTACGGCGCAGGAGGTGTGTCCGTCTATGATTCCTTGCTTTAGGTTCTTGTAGTACCCTGTCTGAACACTGTCCTATTCCCTCACCTCTGTAATAGATTTTTCACCACACCCATCTCTTACACCTTTGTTTCCCTTTACTCCTCTAATAGTTAATCTCAGCCTTGCCTTGTGATTGACAGCCTATCTGCCAATCAATCCTGGGGTGGGTTCTGGACTTCCTATTTACAGCCCATCAGCCCACACTTGGTTGCTGGCTATTGCATCTAGTGTTCTCTTTGCTATTGTGTATTGTTACTGTCTTCTGACCTTTGGCTTTTCTTGTGACAATCTCTTTTGGATTGTGATTTGGTACTTCTTTTTCTCTCTGGCTTTAACCCTTGGCTTGCTGACTCTTCTTCTGTGTTGTTTGTCTTGTCTGTGTTTTGTGTTGTCACTTATCTAGAGAAGGGACTGGCGCACAGTTGTCCCTGTCATTAGGACAGTTGAGGCAAGTAGGCAGGGACAGGGGCTGGGTCGAGTTTAGGACCCACTGTCTCTGTTATTCCCTTCCTCCCAGGTTTCAGCAGTAGCACTGGAGAATTGCTCAACTGGCAATTCCCTTACACTAAGTTACTTTTTTTACATAAAAATCTATGGGGGTAGCTGCTGGAAAAGACACACAAATAATTGCAGCTGTTTAACTCTGTGAGTCAGGTGGCTCTTTAAACACTGCTATGTATGTCCTCCACAAGAGCAGTATGTCTTCCACAAAAGACTCACATCCAGGTCTCAAACATCCAGGTCTAGGCACTATTTTACACACCGGTACCTTTGCAGGTCATATAAAATATACAGTAAAATATACATTAGGGGAGAAATCAACTAATCACTATAAACAACTTACTGTACATGAACTTAATAAAACTGTTATCACTTTGCTGTCATTTTAAAAAGTCTCAAATAGAAATGCATATTCAACAGTTTTTTTGACATCAGATATAAAATGAAAAATTCAATAAGAGATTTACATAAATTAATATATTTTTGCTTTTTTAACAAATAAAACAAAAAGGCAAAGACGCTTATCCTACCCTAACTGCGCTGCTAACTGAGGATAATTTCATAATAATATAAGTTTATTCTGATCTATACAACCTCAAGGTTATTGACACAGTGGAAACCATTTTGTTAAAGTGAGAAACAACAAACCATATTTCCTTACCTTGCAAAAATTTAAAATGCAGCTATAAATGGCACTCCTTTTTTCTTCTCAGACCTTAGACCGTTGTCCTCCAAAGAGAAAAGAATGGAAACACATATAGAATGCTATATCTGATACAATTTGTCAAAACCTCCTCTGCTTTGATATTGCTGCTCTATACAGATCTTAAAAATGTTTTCTATAAACTTAAGTGGTCATTAATATAAGAGCCATTGAAGAAATACAACGTTCCTTGCCAATACATACACACTATCTTTGTACATGTCCATTTCTTTCTCTTTATATTGGTTGTTACCTATTGGATCATTTCTGCTCAGGCCCTTCTCCTCTTCAGCATCCAGGGGCACTGCAAATTACATCCTGATGTCACATCCTGATGTAATTCAGTGTTTGGATGAAGTATGCACCACCCTCCGAAGGCCAAAATGGAGGTCGACCTGAGCTGTAGCAGGGATCGGTAAGCAAAATATCGACTGTTACCTGTTGCTATAATCCAATAGGCAATGGCCTAAGCGATCACCATATGGGGGCCAGTAAAGGGGACAATATACAGTGTGGGAGGCAAAAAGGGGGTAATATACAGTGTAGGAGCCAATAAAGGGGACAATGAGCAATGTGGGCATGAATAAAGTAGGAAATATACTGTGTGGGGGCCACTAAAGGGGGTAATATACTGTGTGGTCGTCAGTAAAAAGAGTGGTATACTGTTTTGTGTGAAATATGGAAAGGTACTGCATAGGGAGCCTGGCATCTTACTGGAAAACATAGTACAGCATGCCGCACTATTTTTGACCTGCATATGGGGGTGGTTCTGGGGTGTGGCCTAAAAATTTTAATAAGACATAATTTTTCTTGGGGCCCCTGAAATGCCGAGTCCATTCCTGCACCTTTCTGTTTTACTCGTAGAAAATTAAACCTATCTGGTGTTCCACCCATCTATGGATTGCCTACAAAATTCTGACCAGAGCAGGTATTGACAGGGAATAAGACTCTCTAACCCCATTCTTCGATATATTACAAGGTTATTCAAATAACCATTCAAGGTTTCATTGCATGCTCTGTGTAAAAACTTTAAAGGGGTATTCCCATCTCAATGATCCTATCTAAACTGCTAACTTACGTAAATTCAAGACTTTTCCTATATACATTGCTTTAGAAATGCTTCTTCGTTTACCTGCTGTGTTAGATTATTCTTTCACATTGTTTACATGGAGTTTCCTTGGTCCCAGGCCTATTACATCTCACTATCTAGCATTGTAGGATGGACAATGTGACTCACTCCACTGCTTTGTGGAGGGGAGGGGTGCTGAGTTCTTGGATCTCGCTTGCTCTCAGAGCTGTTATCTCCTGCTATTAGTTCCTGGCAATCAGGTCAGCTAATTGTAGTGTTCTGATAAAGGATCAGACAATGTGAAGATATCATTGAGTTTACTGAAAGTCATTGTCTGTCCGGGTAGGATGTAAGTTTTTTTTTTTTCTCTCCAATCCTGTTTAAGTGTAATATACATTTACTGTGCATGTTATTTTAGATTTCTAGTAATCATAATAAATAATCTCTCATGGTAAAGGCAATGCCTATTTCTAGTGAGGTGCTTCATAGTGTCCTGTTCATCAGTCAAATCCCACTCATCAGCTTGTTCAAAAATACAGGAAGTGAGGAGAGACAGCAAGTGAGAGATGGAGAGTTGGAGATGGGAAAACCCTTTAAGGTTAAATTTACACATGACAGTTTTTGTTGCAGCAATTTCTGCAACAAACCAACTGCCTATGAATATTCCCTTATGACCTATGTATAGTCAATTTATTGTACCTTCATTAGGAATATATTCATTTATATACAATGTATTTAGACCACAGCACTCTATTATGATATCTTTTCTATTTTGTTTGTAAAAAATAGTCACAAATTTGTAGAAAACTCATTATTTTCCAAGACTTGATTGCAAAAAAAAAAAAAAAGATTTGTTCCTGCTTTTTAATGTTCCCAAATGGAGTGAAATGATTAGGTAATGGGCAGCTTGATATTCATCAGTTAAAATGTGTCACTGAGATACAGCGGAGCCTTGAATAAACTTGGTGAGCAAAAGATAAATTAGTTTTCTGAAATGCTGTGAAGCATACTTAAGATCACTTGGAGTCCCGGCAGATAAATAGCTTTAATAAAACCTTTTCATGCAAAATGACTGCAGCTATTTTTCAAACATTATATGACACCTGATTTTATGAGATTTTGTTAATGAAGTGCCACTATATATATCTATATATATCTATATATATATATAGATATATATAGATGTAGGAAGTGTAGTATTGGCATTAGCATACTGTAGCTTGCTTAAGCCAGTTGCATAGCACACACTTATATAACATGTCTTATGCAAATAGCATAGAGCTCCAAATATTCAGTGTGTTCAGATAATAACATTTATTTTGTGCTGCTACATCTAATGATAAGTGATGAGCACTCATGATCCTGCACCAGGATCACAAGCACCCAAGGTTCATTGACATGCATGTAAAGTCAAGGATAGACTGTCTATCCTGATCCAAATGAAGAGCTACTGTAGCATAAATTGCTAAAGGACTTGTAGGAGGGAAGGCATGTGAGTATCAAAACTGGACTTTGGAACAATGGAACAAAGTAGACTTGTGTGACAAATAACATTTATTTTTAAATTATGTTAAAGGAACGATGTGTGTGCATCGATTGCTTGAGGAAGATGATACACATCAGAATACACTATACTGTAGATAGGATACACTATAAGAAGGCAAACCACTTCATGGCATTGATATTCCTTAATGGCAGTGACCAATATCTGCTGCCAAATAGCAAATATTGTTTTGGAGTGGTTTGAAGAACATAACAAATAGTCCATGGTGTTAGATATCAATATGATTGTGCATACAGTATGTTGAATATGGTGGGGAAATGAGACCAATCCACAGAGAAACCATCTTGTAATTTACAGGATTTGCTGCTAAGTTCTTATTGGCAGAAACTACTGAACATTTTCAGAGGATTTTATAGTCCATGCCTTCAAAAACATTATTCACCAGCATTCTGCTCAATCATGGAAAATCTTGAGGCACTTGAGCAAGGCTTTTTTGATGGCCAGTACATGTTTTGGCTCCTATAAAAGATTCCCATTATGCTGGTGAAGCAATGTTTTTTGTTTTGTTTGTTTATCCAATGATTGGATTGGATGGTTGCCATGCATCCAGCGGGGAGAAACCCCTGAATTTGGTGCTGTCATTTTTAATCTTTTTTTGCTTTCTTTCTCTCTTCATATAATACAATATATATATACAGTATATATATATATATATATATATATATATATATATATATATATATACCACAAAGTTCGCTGGTTTGAAAAATTATGATATTTCAATCATAGTGATCCATGCAAAAGGCATGAAGAAATCACCTCCTCCCTACCAAATGAAGAGCTTCATCATTGCCTAATGATGGCTCTCTAAGAGATGAAGTAGGACTAAAAATTCACATTCCCAGGTCTCTTTACTAAAATACTAAATACTTTCTATTATTACATACATAGAGAATATGGGCTGACCCCCTTATATGTAATTTAATGGATCCAACTGTACGCCAACATCATCCTCTAGGCGACTGGAGGATCCTTCCTACTACATCCCTGTTCATTATGCCTTATTTCTCTTTTCTTACCAGGTTGTATTGTAAAAACTGAATTTAACCAAAAGAGTAATATTTCCCTTGGAACTACTTTCTGTAGGTAGCAATTGAACTAAATTCAAAGCCTCAGACACATTTATTTTATTCTGTCCAGTATTCTTTCCATGATACTTTATCAAACCTGCAAAATGTTTCATGGAACATTGAATGCTTAGCAGAATGAAGTACCTAGAGGCAGTCTTTGTAATATTCATCAGTTTGCAACTAAGAGAACTATTTTCATCGTGTCCCAAAAAGTAAAATTCTGCAAATTATCAAAGAGACTAAGAGCAAGTTGTCATTGTTAGAAGTTCTTAAGAAAAAATAAAAATCATACAATTTTTTAATCTAATTTTTAAAAAATTTGTCCTCATTTCTAATGCGAGCATTAGGAGGAAATGCCTTTAAGGCCACCATATGTCAAACATTCTCTTTATATATTTAATAAACTGTTATTCTTCAAAGTAGTCTTTCAAATATCTATGTGAGTCGTGCTGTGCAGGAAAAGTGACTGGCGTAATTGACAATGAGATGCAAATTACAGTATATGACTTGTAATTACATTTTTTTTTCTAGTCTATTCTTAAATGCTTTTAAAGATTCAGTACCATGACATCAATTTAATCAGCATAAAAGACTAGTAGCTCAAACCCGCCAGACATTGCCGGTGGAATTCCTAAGGGTTCAACACCGGGCAGTCTCCTTTTTAATTTGTTTATATATGACCTTCAAGTAAGTTTTACAAGCAATCTGTGGTGGAATAAAATTAATGCAATAGCAAATGGATGTGTCCAGCAGAGGATGCATGTTCAAATATGATGACAAAATGGAGGATGTGATGAGTATCAACTAAGATTCATTAGATGGGACTAGTAACAGATTACAATTATCTATAGTAATTCTTTCTAAAGGCAAACAGCCTGCTTATTATTCGAGAATATCTTCTAAAATAACGTCCTCTTTGTTTCTTCAGCATTGTTTCGTCTGAAATACAAGCTTGCTGATTAGGTACATTTGAGATCTCAGCAGCTTCCTCACCATCTGGCTACTTGCTGTTAAAGTAAATGGTCCAAATACAGATAATTATCATAAGTTTACATTCCTAATTTTGCTATAAATTCAACATTGTACAAATACACTACAAAGACAAGATATTTGTTTTTTGCAAATATTCACTCATTTTGAATTTGATGCCTGCAACACATTGCAAAAAAGCTGGGCCCGGGGCATGTTTACCACTGTGTTACATCACCTTTCCTTTTAATAACACTCAATAAGTATTTGCGAACTGAGGACACAAATTGTTGGAGCTTTGTAATTGGAATTCTTTAACATTCTTACTTGATGTAGAACATCAGTTGCTCAACAGTCCGGGGTCTCCATTGTCGTATTTTGTGCTTCATAATGCGCCACACATTTTCAATGGGAGACAGGTCTGGACTGCAGGCAGGCCAGTCTAGTACCCGCACTCTTTTACTATGAAGCCACGCTGTTGTAACACATGCAGAATGTGACTAAAAATTGTCTTGCTGAAATAAGCATGGATGGTCCTGAAAAAGACGTCGCTTGGGAGGTAGCATATGTTGCTCCAAAACCTGTATGTACCTTTCAGCATTAATGGTGCCTTCACAGATATGCAAGTTACCCATGCCATGGGCACTAACACACCCCCATACTATCAGAGATGCTGGCTTTTGAACTTTGCGCTAATAACAATCCGAACAGTTCTTTTCCTCTTTGGCCTGGAGGACACGATGTCGATGATTTCCAAAAACAATTTGAAATGTGGACTGGTCAGACCACAGGACACTTTTCCACTTTGTGTCAGTCTATCTCAGATGAGCTTGGGCCTGGAGAAGCTAGCGGCGTTTCTGGGTGTTGTTGATATATGGCTTTTGCTTTGCATGGTAGAGTTTTAACTTGTACTTGTAGATGTAGCGACAAACTGTGTTTACTGACAATGGTTTTCTAAAGTGTTCCTGAGCCCATGTGGTAATATTCGTTACAGAATGATGTTGGTTTTTAACACAGTGCCATCTGAGGGATCGAAGGTCATGGGCATTCAATGTTAGTTTTCGGCCTTGCCGCTTACTTGCAGAGATTTGTGCAGATTCTCTGAATCTTTTGATTATATTATAGACTATAGATGATGAAATCCCTAAATTCCTTGCAATTGTACGTTGAGAAACATTGTTCTTAAACTGTTGGACTATTTGCTCACACAGTTGTTCACAAAGTGGTGAATCTCGCTCCATCCTTGCTTGTGAACGACTGAGCTTTTCGGGGATGCTCCTTTTATACCCAATAATGACACTCACCTGTTTCCAATTAACCTGTTCACCTCTGGAATGCTCTAAACAGGTGTTTTTTGAGCATTCCTCAATTTTCCCAGTCTTTTGTTGCCCCTGTCCCAGCTTTTTTGGAACGTGTTGCAGGCATCAAATTCGAAATGAGTGAATATTTGCAAAAAAATAAATAAAGTTTATCCGTTTCAACATTAAATATCTTGTCCTTGTAGTGTATTCAAATGAATATAGGTTGAAAAGGATTTGCAAATCATCATATTCTGTTTTTATTTATGTTTTACACAACGTCCCAACTTCATTGGAATCGAGGTTGCATTTCACAATTCAAGTTTGGACATGCAAAAACATAAAATAAAGTATGATATTGTAACTTCCGATCAGGGACAATGATAGGATAGAGTAGACCTCATAGCAAAATCAAAATGGAAACCCTTCTTGGTGTTGGTTCATATTTACCTTATAACAGTTCAGTCTCCATCCTCCTACCCATCATTTGTAGAAGAAAAATACTTTGTGCCATTTGGAGGCCTTTATGGTAATATGGAAGCCCCTGTGGAGAGGGAGCTTTTATGAGGGCTCACACAACCCATGTAGAAAAATTGCAGGGTAATGTAATTTAGCAACCTTTCCTTCATGGGACTTATAGCATCTTTTATACACAATCTACTAGTAGCTATTATACAGTACAGTGTTGAACATAAGACATTGACACATTTTCAAAAACAATTGTGTATACCCTTGGTGGCAATATAAAACATACCCCTATATATTAAAGGGGTTGTCCAACAATGATAATTAATGATTTATATATACAGCTGATGATATGCATTAGTTAGCTATCAACAGTTACTCTATACCCCAGCTTCCCATACACACTAAGTCACTGTCAGGCTCCAATGGTGACAAAAACTGATCTGAAGGCCCTCATTCACATTACATGGTAACTGATTTCTTTGATATCACAGAGGTTGGTTGACATACATGTAATTTGATTGGCCAGCTTTTGAGCAGTAATCCCCTTTCTTCCCCACACATTTCAGATAGCCATACAAGGCATAAATTTGCCATTAAAATGTACACATGCTACATGTCTGCTGGCATTATGAAACAGAATCCAAAGAGCTCCTTCTGACACACGCAGTAATTTTATGATTTGAAGCTTTGGATGTGCCTGGAAGTTATCATACTTATTAGATAAAATGTAATGGTTTTTAAAATCGTAACAGACGCCATTTAGTCAGGCAGTACAGATCGATGGGAGTATGTACAGTAACAGGCAATGACACTTTGCTTGACACTAAGCTCTAAAATCAGGTGAAGCAATACAGAACCAAAGATGGCATGTAGCAACTCTTTTGTTTAATGCTACACTACACTTATACTAGTATACAAAATAAAGAGCTCCTAAATAAAACTTACCACTAATATGTTTTAAATAAATAAAATATAAGACGTGTCTGTATTAGTCCTTATTCACACATCAGTGTTTTGGTCATTGTTTAGCATCAGTGATTGTTAGCCAATAACAAGAGTGGTTTGAAAACACAGAACAGGTTCAAATCTTTCCATTATACTTTATCATCGCAAAGTCTTCCTTCTGGTTTTGGCTTACAAGACACTGAGGCTAGATTCACAGGACAGTTTTAGGTCATTTTGTATATGAATCCCTCATAGATATGAGTCATTGGGGTAGATTTATTATCCAGTCTATAAGAAAAGCTGTCTTTGTTGCCCATATCAACCACAGCATTTTCAGTTTCCATTTTTTAAAAGGAAAACAGAAAATGAAATCTTCACTATGATTGGTTGCTATAGTCAACAATGATAGTTTTTCCTTAAACATATAATAAATCTACCCCATATTAATGAACCATGAAAAATAGTAAGAAATAGAACTATTTTTTGACTGTTCAAATGGTCCATCAACAAATGGATATGTGAAAAGTGGATGATTTTCAATGCCATGTGCATAAGGCCTGACCAAAACACCAATTTGTGAATGCTGCCTAAATGTTACCAAATAAAAACATATCCTTAAGAAAATCCATCTTTATATGAACAGAACACAGTTTTCGGTTTAAAGAAATTGTGTGCAGGATCTTCAGTATCTGCTGTAGTATCTTCTAATAAAATGAAACAAAACAATTTATAACAAATTTATATGAAATATACAATTACACCTGATTATCAATATTTATTTTCTCATTGTTAATATATAGTGTAACAAATTCTGCTGTGCTGTAGAAGAGTTTTAATCATTCACATCCGTGCCTCTCCACAATAAGGCTCACAATCTAGTTTCTTTATTTCAGATGCACATGTATATACAGTGCACATGTCAATTTCATAGAAAACTATTTGACCTACCGTATTAGAATGTTTTTGGAAAGTGTGGAGAAACTGAAGTACACTTTTTATGCTTTTCTATAACATTACATAATGTCATCTGTAATGTGAACCCATCTTTAACATATTACAGTATAATAATCTGAAATAATGGAGAATATACAGCTCTACAATAAATGAACTTTGACAGGTTGCTGCTCTTGCTTTAAGGTTTTCATGCCAACATGTGATACTTTCACTGACTCAGAGTTCTGAGGTGCTGAACCAACCAGCAGCTGAGGAGGGATATTTAAAGTCTTTTCAGAACTCCACATGTGCTTGCTATTAGTTAATTGTTAATCGTTAGGCTCCTGTGCTCTGATCATATCTGTTGGATTACTGTATTCCTGACCTTGGCTTGTTTACTGGGTATTCTTTTGCTTACTGATTTTGGCTTTGTTAACTCTCGGATTGACCTTGACTTAGACACATTTATTTCTTTGATTCGGTTCTCCAGGTTTAACCTGCCCTGTGAGTTTTGCTGTGGATCCTAGTTTGATTTCAGTTTGTAGTGCATCTATTTCTTACACTAAGCTTCTGGGGCAAAAAACTGGGTCCAAAGAAATCTCAACACCAACCGGCTTTGCACCTGGCTCTGGTGAAGACGTTTGGATAGCCTTAGTCTCTATCTCCCAATGCAGTGTGAAATTTAGGTTGCTTGCTCTACAGCACTCTATTATCAGTCAGTTTCTGCAGTTTTTATGAAAGGTTATATTGAACCTAAGATTGGAGCAAGCAAATTAAAGAGTTTTTTCAGGCTTATTATTGATCCTTAGGCTAGGCCATCAATAAAAAAAACTTGGCTGTAGACCCAATGGATCAACTATTGACGAGACTGCAGCGTTCGGATAAGAGCTGCAGCTGCAGCATAGTGTCATAAATTGTATAGTGACTTAGCTTCATATTGCAGTTCAGTCCCATTCACTTGAATGGGACTGAGCAGCAAATAGGTCATGGATGTGGCATTCGTGAAGCACTGCCATTGCTTCAAACAGCTGATCCACAAGGTAACTGTGAGTTAAACCACTGCCAATCTTCATTTGCTGAACTACACAAAAGAGCCCATAAAACCCCTTTAATGTAACAATACACCAATTCAATACACTATTGAGGCTAACAAAGCCCTAGCTGCAATTCACAGTGCAGGTACTGGATGACCACATATAAACTCACATAGGATATCACTTTATGATACAAAATCACAAAAAAGTATCGCCCTGAAATGTTATTTTGTGACACACATTTCTAGACATATACAGCCACAATGAAAGTTAAGGGAGGATACATCTGAAATTGGTTCTGTACTGTACTTTGTCCTCTATAGAAAATTCTAAAGCTGAGCATACACATTAGATTTTAAAATGGCATCACTCGTCTGTAATGATCACAGCAGACAGACAGTAGAAAAAATCCAACACAACTTGATGGTTCGATGTATGGGATAGACTGTTATAGGTTTATGAACAACCAAGATCTACACGACTAAAATCTAATGTGTATGGCCAGCCTTAGTCATGTTCGAATGAGTAAATGGTTGACTTAAAAATAGGTCACCAATCTCAGATCAGTGAGGAATGGGAATCCTTAGACAGTTGGTTGTATGAAGGTGACGTGGCACTTCTTGCGGAAGAGAAGGATTCCACTCAGCAATAATATAGAAAGGTACTTGGCACTCAAAAAGTAATATGCACTTGTTGTTCGCAATATTGTGACATATCGGCCTGAAGGTCAGACCTTTATTAACCATTGGCCTGCAGAAGTCAGAAGCACTGTTACCTCTTAGGTGTCTGCTCTGGAAATAATATAATAAAAAAAATACCACACTCTTCCGACTGGTGTAGCTGTTAGGGTGGTGCTACATAATATACTGGATTGGACTATAGTCGCATCAAGTCCCCATGTGCAGGTGCTTTCACTTATTATTAAGTGAAACACTGATTCATTTCCGCTTCATATCATTACTGGCCATGTAGTAACCACAAAACTTAATATCTAATGTAAATGAATCATTGTTTTACTTACATTGTACGCCACCACCCTTATTAGCCGCATTGGCCTAATGAGTATGTTGTTTTAACTTTGTCCTTTCCAGAATGCCCAGTTTAGAGGAAACACTTGTCAGAATATATCCAAGGTAAAGGAGCCAAATGCTATAGACGCTGTTTGTATTGCTATGGGATGGTGACCTCCATGACAGCAGGAATGTGCACTCTCTTGCCCTATAACATTTCTTTATACTGCATGTATGCTGCTTTGTTCTCTGGATTGGCTGCTATGTATAAGTACAAGGCTACTAAAAGCTCCCCACAAGTCAGTACATAAGTACATGACATCACTGCACTGAGAAGAGAAAGCAGGCTATCCTGAGCATCTTAGTCTATTTACACGGTGGATTATTTGTGATATCTGATAGGTCATCAATATCATAGTCCTGAAAAAAAATCCTTTAAGTACCTTATTTTACAGCATATTATCTTTATAAAATGACAATCTTAGCTTCATAACTTCATATGATTTAGGAAAAAAAATGTAGTTTTCACATCTATCATCCTAGCTTCATGTTTTTTTAAATTAGTACCTATAAAAATAAAAAAGATCCCACAGAACTTATGAAGGGTGACAATAAGAAATTTGATTCCTATTTCTATTTCCAGGGTGCTCTTAAATGATAGAAAAAAAACTCTATATATTGAAAAGGTTTTACAATTCAATTTAGCTAATCCACATCAAACCACAAAGCACACAACCTGGATCTTTTTTTTTTATTTGAGCTATTATTCACTTGTGGCAAGGGTGACAGTACATAAAGAAAAATAAATGAATGTCATTTTGTGACACAGCCACTGTTCATAGGGATTTCTATCCAATCAATCATAATACAAAAGCTTTCCTCCTGCTCTGTAAATAAGAGCTGAGGAGGAGATTATATTACAAAGGGATAAAACTCTTTTATGTTCTAAATACAAGACAAGACCTCATGCACCTTTTACTTCACGTTAAGTGAACAGTCAATGTATTATGTTAAGAACTTTTTGGATATGGTCATAAATATAAGCAAGGAGAGTTGAATGTATGACATCTGAACAGTGTTTGATGTACAATAAATGTCTCACTGGCTAGCAAAAATGGAGATCAAGGCATCACTACCATATTGGAGCTCATAAGTACTCTTCTTAGGTATTCTTCGGTGGATCATTTTTTAATTTTACATAATTCGCTGATTCACAGGGAGTGTAAAATGCCTGATCACCAGGCAAATATTCTATCATAATACTTAACTTTTATTATAGACAATAAAAAACAAAAATTAATGTGGAAAAAAAAGTTACAGTGTGTCCCGGTCCTAGTATCTGGGTGTGAAAAATAAGCATGGGAATATGATGGACATGAACTCCAAACAGCCATTTTTGCTACAGAAAAATAGCACTATTATGGCTCAAAGCCCCTTAGGGATTCTACAGTCTACCTTCCTAATTTTATGTTCTTTCACACATGTAATTTTTTTTGCAATTCTTAAGCCAATGTCAGGAACATAGAAAAGAGAAGTCTATAGGAATTATTATACTATTCTTTTTTTTCCAATCCACTCCTAGTTGCTTTAAAAATGCATCAAAACCGTATGTGTGTTTTGGCCATGTGTTTGCCACAACCTCAAGACTTGAAAAATGCTTTTTCAACCATTATCTATTGTTGCTATTATACCTGGCAAAAATAAAAGCTACGTTTTAGTAGATAAAGTTCCAGTAGCGTATTTTGGTGACTTGGACTTTTTGTCTTGTATAAACCACAGTTTGCCTCCATGACACTGATTGATACTTGAGGAATATAACATTATTACATATTCTTAACAAGTAACCTTCAAACCATTTGCAAATTCATTCTTTTTATTAACAGACTTTACGTACTGTGACAATAGGCAACATAATCATTCTTGTGACAGATGGTACTAAGTGCCAGTTTGGTTTAATAGTAAGTTTATATTATACAATATATTATGATGCAGTGGGCCCTTGTTTGCATATTAAATAACTTATTATTTAGATTTTATTTTACAAACATCCACTTTTAAATAGAATGCTCCTTATATCTATGTGAGTGTCAAAAAATCAAAATTATTTTTTTACTATCAAAAAGCACAAGGTCAACAACAATAGTGGATACAAGGGGATATTTAAACATTTGACCAGAAAAAAATTAGCAAAGACAGAATAAAGTTTAGTTTACTAATGCTACGTTCACATCTGCGCTGTCCTATGCATTCTTATGGTTCATTGTAGGACCAGAAGAACGGAAAAATGGACAGCAATAGATTGAGGAAATGACAGACATAAATGGATCCCAAGGGACCCCGTTGACTATATAGCCGGAAAAAAAAGTTGGGCTTGTAGGACTTTTTTATCTAAACCATATAAATATCATATTCATAAGGACACCAAAAGATAAGCAGATATTCTCTCTGACAATTAACCCCTTCCCACTCTGTGCCTTAATATTACATTGCACTGAGCATTTAGTTAACACTCAGTGCAATGGCTGCGGCATTACTTCTGGCACTTGGCTGTGTTACCCAGCTGAGGCCCAGGACTAGCTGCTGGAGTTGGAAGATACTCCAACTCTGGCGGATGATCAATATCAATCAGCAAAATCAGCCCCCCCCGCAACACCTTGAAGCCCCCGCCATCCCTTGAAGCCCCCGCAATCTTATTAGAGGGGTTGAGGATGAGCAACAGTCTCCTGACTGCCTATGCACATTTCACATAGGGAAGGACGTGCTGAATTACTATGTATTACAATACATTGCACTGGGGGTCAGAAATCTCAGGTCAAAGTCCACGTGTGGGACAGGTAAAAAGTAAAAAAATAAAAATAAACGTTCAAAAAGTTTAAAATAAAGAATCAAAATTAAAAAAATAATAAAAAGTTAAAAACACCACTTTTACATTGAAAAAACCCATAATGTAAACAAAAAAATAAACAAATATGTTAGGTATCCCCATATATCACAATGATCAAAATAACGTATTTTGGTCACTTCGCTTTCCCCAAAAAAAGAGCAATAAAAAGTGATCAAAAAGTCATACATGCCAATCAGTGGTACCGATAAAAAGTTTGACTTGCCCTGCAAATAAAGAGCCCTTACATATCTCTATCAACAAACAGCAAAAAAGTTATAAGCGTCAGAATACGGTGAACATAGGAAAATCGTTCATTTTGCAAAAGTGACATTTTATTTGTAAAAGAAGTAAAACATAATAAGAACAATATAAATATGGTATCACTGTAATTATAATGACCCACCAGACAAAGCTGCCATGTCATTTTTAATACAGAGTGAATGCCATAAAAACAAAATGCAAAAAATGATGATAGAATTGTAAGTTTTTTTACATGGGACTCCCAAAAAACTTAATAAAAGCTAATAAAAAAATTAGATGTACCCCCAAATAGTGCCAAGTGAAAGTACAAGTCATCATGCAAAGAATAAGCCCTCACTTAGCTAAGTCAACAAAAAAATAAAATAGTTATGACTTTTGGAAGGCGGGGAAGGAAAATTTGAAAAAAGTCACAGAGCATTAACGTACTGTACAGTTATGTAAATATACAGTAGGTGATGCTGAGATAGCCATCACACCTTGGATTTGGTGCCTAAGGTTACCTAAAAATCACTCTACTACATAGTTGGCTCTAGTAGTTACATACTGTAGTTAAAGGAGTTTTCCACTTTCAGACCAAGAAAGAAAAATGAAAGAATCAAATGAAAAATGGTAGGGGACAGGGGTGAGGGACCAGGAAATTCCTATAATACTGACAATAAAATAACTGACTCAAGATTAGAGTTCTACTGTAGCAGAGGTACTCCAAGTCTATGAATGCGAACTAAGATACCTAAGTATGAACAAAGTTGCCTTGGTGACTTCTTCAGCAAAGGGTTCTACTATTTGATTTATCCCATTCAGATCTAGTGCCCACTTATGGGATAACTAGTGACCTTTATTAGTGAGAAAATCACACCATACGCAATAGTCAAAAAGAAGTGCAAAGCTGCATACTATAGCACTGCAAGAAGATCTGTCTTGGCCTCTACTGGCCATAGTCAGGGCATGTGAGAGAGTGAAAAGAGTGTATGTTCTTTATCATTGGAGATTAGGAGGCTCATCCAGTTTAATGGCCCATTTATGTATAAAGGTCAGCAAACTAGGCTAGACAAAGATAAGAGTAGCTAGTATAATAAAGAGATACACATGTTGGTCAAGGTGAAGAGGAAGAATGCTTCATGGAAAAGAGACCTGATACAGGAGCCTACCTAAGCAAATGAAACCAGGATATATAGTTCTTGCTCTTCCTCAGAGCCTCATGGCAGAAAGATTGTAAACCTAATACTTGAGGCAAAATCTATGTCAAAAGGAGGTGTTATGGGGCCAGGTCTATAGGAAATGAACCACCTACTTGTCAACTAATCCCACAATTGTAGCGGGGGAACAGCATGCTACATGCTAGCAAAACCGTCAACATACTGCAAATATCACAATTGCAGTCAATCAAGACAAACTAGTGGATTACAGAGAAATACAGGATATTCATATCCTGCAGCATTGCTAAATCATTTTTTTTTTCAAAGCTGTTCACATAACATCAAAATGTCTGCAGCTGCTATAGGAATCCGTGATAAGTATATGGAATCTTATGAGAAAGTTTTGACTTCAAACAGTGCCATACAGCAAAATACCATATACTACAATTTCATTAAAGCAGGCATAGTTGTGCTTTGAAGATTTTTACCTAGTTTCTAGTTATTTATGTATGTGGTGAATGCCACACTTATTATTCTCCTACACAAATTAACATTTTCTACATATCGTACTGAGCTGAAGATGTGACAGGGGTTTCCTTTTTGTGGTCTGTCAGATGTCCTGTATGCCAGTAAATAGTTAAAGGGCTTGTCCACTTTCAGACCAATATTAAGAGACAAATGTTATTGTTTTGTATAATAAAAAACTGTACAATTTTCCAATATCCTTTCTGTATCAATTCCTCATGTTTTTCTAGATCTCTGCTTGCTGTCATTCATTCTGCTTACTTCGAGTTGATAAAAATCAGTCTATGGTCATGTGATGAATACACAAGTACACAGCTTGTTATAATCAGAATGAATTACAGCAAACAGATTTTTTTTTAAGCTTACTTGTATAGCACCATCATATTCCGCAGCACTTTACAGAGCTTTGTCAGTCACTGTCCAATATAGGGCTCACAATCTACATTTTCTTATCAGTATGTCTTTGGAGTGTGGGAGGAAACCCATGCAAACACAGGGAGAACATACAAACTCCTTACAGATGTTGCCCTTGGCAGGATTTGAACCCAGGACCCCAGTGCTGTAAAGCTGTAGTGCTAACCACTGAGCCACTGTGCTGCCCATCTAGACAACTGTGAGGAGTTGATATAAAAAGTATACTGGAAAATTGTATAACTTTTCATTATACAAACAACAGCATTTGTCTCTCAATATCGGTCTGAAAGTGGACAACCCCTTTAAGGCCGGGGCCCCACGTGGCATGAACGTGGGGCCCCAGGTTTAATCTCTAACTTTCCAAAAAGTTTGAATAGTCCATTTGAAGCAACGTATGTTAATGAAAGTTTGTGGAAGGAAAAATAAAACTTAGTTTTTATTATTCTAATAAATAAAAAAGTATACCCAAATATATTAAAGTTTAGAATAAAACCAGAAATAACACCAAATAGGTCAAGATGAGGACTGTAAGGTGATGATGTACATGGGAATATTCAAGTAAAACGTTAAGGGAAATGTTTCACCGAATAATAAATGAAAATAACTTGCATGCATTCAGCAGGTAGTGACCCCAGGCAACCCTATTGCACCACACCAATTCTCTGCAAACACTGGGTATATGGTAGAGCAGGGATTAACGTAGTAAGGTTGCTGAAAAACGATAGGCCACACCACATTGAGTTATATATGCATGCATCCAGCAGGCAGTAGTCCCAAGCAACCCTATTATAATACACAAATCCCCTGCAAACACTGAATATGTGGTAGAGTAGGGGTTAATATGGTAAGGTTCCTAAGGGATGGTAGGTTACACCTCATTAGCTGGAAAGCTGAAAGGCCATCAAACCCTTTGCTAAATGTTGCAGCAGAGTAAGGCTGGATACATTGTAGCTACTTTGGAGTTCCTATATTATGGCAACTCCCCAGATGGCTACTAAAAAATAATAACACCCCAAAAAAAGAACTCTACGCATTTTTCCCCACTAAAATCTCTAGTGGGGTTCCTCAGGAGGTAATAGTCAGATACCCAAAGAAAGAAATTCCCTGGCAAAGATATAGTGCAGTAAAAACTGCATTTCCCGACTGCCTGATGGTGGGAGCTGGTACTCAGTATAATTTCGCTTCCTACAAAACAGAAATCCTGTCAGTTGAGGAGACAACAGAGTAACCTTTCCATCTGGAGGAGTTAGCTCAGACTTAGCATAACTATAGATAACATTTATAACACAAAATAATGCCTCTTTTGTGACTGACTGTAGTAGAAAGTGACAGCTGCTGCTTTTGTGCTATAACGTGCAGTAAAAATTTCTTCAAGTAATCATGTCCTATGTCCCCACAATAATATAATGCCCCCAGGCAGAGGAAATGCAGGAGGCTACATATTGTTCATTATAAGGGAACTCCTGTATCTGTTTAATTCTCCTCTGTTTTAGCCACTGAATTTGCACATTATTGGTATTGCCAACTTTTCAAACCAGACTGAGATTGATTTACAGTAATAAAACAAGTGAACTTACCTCACTGATCTCACCTCACTTCCATTCTGACACTTTACCCTTATCAGTTTCTATTTCCAGCTCCCTGTTGACACCACAGAAAATGACTAGAGATGAGCGAATCAGTTCTGATCGAACCAGAATCAATCCCAATTTTCAAAGGTTTAGTTTCCATTTGAACACAAAACTTTGGGGGGTCGTCACCTTCAGAGCAGAAGTGAAACTATTATATTCTGAAGAGACCTCAGAGTATGATAGATGGAGGCCATACAAGAGGTATAAAAAAAATTCACCAACATTTATACTCTCCT
Source organism: Leptodactylus fallax (assembly GCA_947044405.1). Lineage (NCBI taxonomy): Eukaryota > Metazoa > Chordata > Amphibia > Anura > Leptodactylidae > Leptodactylus > Leptodactylus fallax. The sequence goes on from CAMRHE010000458.1 coordinate 1,015,093, forward strand.
TCCCTCACCTCTCATGGGCATCCTTGCAGCATTTCGCTCTCTCTCTCTCTCTCTCTCTCTCTCTGTCCATTTCTGGCCTCTTTTGGCCTCCAAGGTGATATCATGCCTATGATTGGGCCTTAGCAGTCACATTGGATGTGCCAAGCACAATTTTTAGGTTACTTCAACTACATATATTGCATTATATTGTGTAATCCATTCATTTCTATTACACGCTGCCTATGGCAGTATGTAATAGAATCTCAGCAATGACAAGCTTGTGTGACTTCAGTAGGCTCCTGGCTCACATGACAACCTATCACCACGCTCCAATGAAGCTCCAGTGGGTGTCGATTGGACCCAATGCACTGATACTATTTGGTGACAATTGTCCGAGGCATCTAAAGGGTTAAAAGTCATGATTGGTGCCTGCAGCTGCAAGTGTCTATGGTATAATACATCTGGTGTCAACCGATTATGGAGAGGGCTCAACTGCTGAGCACTCTTCATACTACCTAAATGACACCTTGACATACAGGTAAATCATATGTTGCTAAAGAGTTAATATCTACCTTACATGATTCCTGAAAACTGTATTGACACCAGTGTACACATCAAAGACACTCAAATGCTCAAAAATGTTATATGTATATATATATATATATATATATATATATATATATATATATTGATTTACTTCAATGCTTCTTACATGTTTTTTTTTTCTTTTTTGGTTTAGTTTTTATTTAGATTCTTTATAGATCCATTTGATCCTTATAATTCTATAATCATGATGAAATATAGAATGATTTATCAGCATTATGGGGGAGAAGTGGGATCATAATTGTATAAATTAATACAAGATGAAGGGCTTGACCTTCAACTGCAGCCATCAATGTAGTCATTTGTCAAGTACAACCAACTCTGTGTGCTATAAAAACTGCTCTAATCTTTGCTATGAGGATGGACAAAGAAGCCTTTCTTGTGTCAGTGTAATTTGCTTCACTTAGTAAAGTGCAAATCAGTTTATGACAAGAAGAACTTAAATACTGAAACTGCATTTTCCGTGAAAGCACAGCCTGAGGGATGTGGGTTGTTTACAATAGGATGACATCTATGTATTGGACTTAATTGGACCAGAGTCAAGATAAAAATGTGTCTGAAATCCGTTTACTGTACAAAAGAATATAGTCTACTTTTAGAGCATATGACAATTTAAGCTAGGGAATGCTGACTGCTGTTTTTTCAACTGTCTTACTAACAAACACTATAGAAAAATCGGTGATCACTATTTTCTTAGACATATGTCAAGGAGTGAAACATTTCAAAAACTTTAAAAATATAAACTTCTATTTATATAGTTAAATTTAGTTTCATGGTTGAAAAAAGATATACAGTCAGGTATATCATTTTATATAATATTTGGACAGTGACACAATCTTCATAATTTGGGCTCTGCATGCCACTACATTGCATTTGAAAAGAAAAAACAGATGCAATTGAAGTGTATACTTTCAGGATTAATGCAAGGATTGAACAAAAATATGCTATGTAGAGAATCCTTTACAGGCAATGACTACCTGAAGTCTGGAACCCATGGACATCACCAAATGCTGGGTTTCCTCCTTTGTGATGTTTTGCCAGGCCTTTACTGCAGCTGTCTTCAGTTGTTGCTTGTTTGTGGTTGTTTATACCTTAAGTTTTGTTTTAAGCAAGTAAAAGGCAGGCTCGATCGGGTTGAGATCTGAGTGACTAAATCGGCCATTGTAGAATATTCTTCTTCTTTCCCTTAAAAAGAACTCCTTGGTTACCTTTGCAGTATGTTTTGGGTCATTATCCATCTGTACTGAGAAGCGTTGTCCAATCAACATTGCTTCATTTGGTTGAATCTGAGTAAAAGGTATATCCCTGTACACTTCAGAATTAATCCGGCTGCTTCTGTCTTCTGTCACAACATCAATAAACACTAGTGACCCATTGCCATTGGAAGCCATGCATGCCCATGCCATCACACGGTCTCCACCATGTTTTACAGAGGATGTGGTGTGCTTTGGACCATAAGCCATTCCAAGACTGATCTTAGTTTCCTCTGTCCAAAGAATGCTGTTCCAAAACTTGGCTGGCTTCTAATCTGGCCTGATTAATGGCTGATTAATGGTTTGCACTTTGCAGTGAACCCTCAGTATTTGCTCTTATGAAGTCTTCGCTTTACAATAAACTTAGATACTAATACACCTACTTTCTGGAGAGTGAGTTTCACTTGGGTAGATATTTTAAAGGGGTTTTTCCTCATCATGGAAAGTATTCTGCCATCACCCACCAGTGTTGTCTTCCGTGGACAACCAGGCCTTTTTGAGTTCCCAAGATCACCAGTGCACTCTTTTTTTTTAACCAGAATGAACCAAAATGTTGATTTGGCCACTCCTAACAGCTATATCTCTGACAGATTTCTTCTGCTTTTTTTAGCCCTATGATAGTTTTTTTCACTTCCATTGAGAGCTCCTTTGACTGAATGTTGTGGGTTCACAGCAACAGCTTCCAAATGCAAATGTCACACCTGAAATCAACTCCAGACCTTTTACCTGCTTAAATGACGATTGATTTATGAGTGAATAGCCCATTAAATAGCTTTGAGATAACTGTCCAATTACCCTTGGTCCCTTGAAAAAATGGGAGCTTCAAATTACAGAGCTGTAATTCCTAAACCCTTCTTGCAATTAGGATGGGAATACTTCAAATTAAAGCTGAGAGTCTGCACTTTGTATTTGTTATTGTACTTCTGTATTTTTTGTGGGGTCAGATGTATTTCTTATTTATACCATTTTGGGGATTGTCTATTGCTTTGATCGCCTTTTATTCAAATTTTTATGAGAGTTGAAACAGCGTTAAAAACGACATAGAGCAGCCTGCAATAAAAATGCATTGTAGACAAGCCTGGGAACCTTTATTAGGCTGTCATGGCAATGGATCACCACCCCCAGATCTCGCGGGCTGATGATCCATCCCAAAATGGTGGCGCTCCTGTGCCACTGGGAAAATGTTAAGTCTGGTGGATGTTGGAAAAGGTTTAATAAATGGTGGCAGCTATTGGTTTAAATTGAAGCCTGATAAGTTATTAATGAGATATTTGTACATAATCACACACCGTCTATAACTAAAAAACTAGTAAATGGGAAGAGTGATTTACAGGGTTTTGGACTGCATTAAGCATATACTGAATCCATCTGTGTCTTATGACATTATTTTGGAAATAAAAGCCCCAAAGAGATGGTTTTCATTAAAAATGTCAAATATGGATTATTTCCAGGTCTTGGTAGATCACGGTAATTGATCAAAGCCATAATTAATTTTCTCTAATCATAATGTTATTGTCCTTAAGATACAGGGGAGAATAATCATGTTTCCAAAGCTGGAGATAATTAACCATGGCTAATGATGTATCCCAAGTGAATAGTAAGGACACAGGATGAGTTCAAGTGTTAACTACATGAACATAATCCAATTGGAAAAAAATGATGCCTGTCTTAATTGACCTGGTCATGAAAGGTTCACAGAAAAAACCATGCTTAAAGCTGTATAACTCTCATATACCAGGGAATAGGCCACAAGATAGCGATTTACATAATGACTTGCAACAATAAGAGTGACTCTTTTTAAAATTTTATATTATTGGCTACTACACATATTTTGTAAACTGTAAGCACAAATATTAGATTAACAGTAATAAGATATTATCATAGCAAGTTTATAAGTGTAATAGCATACTTTAAAAAAAAAAAAAAATTCTACTACAATTTGAAGGGCAGCATACTGTATACACCTTGATTAAGGCCTCATGAACACAGTCACAATACAGGACTCAAATAACAAACCATATTACAGAGAACATAGCATAGGCCCATACTTCATCTCTACATTTATATTTTTTTTGAGTCATGTTCCACCGCACATTATGTTACTTCCATAATATGATATCACATGAAGGCTACTGAACAAGTTCTCTATGAGCACAAAATAAAGTTTTAGTTTTCATTTGTCCTAACAAGTGTTTCTGTGTACACAAATAAATCTACCCATAAAAACGCCAATTTCACTGTAGGTAACACGCTGCTGATTTCTCATGGTGATTTTCAGGTATAAAATTACTGTAAGTGGCAAAGCCCCTTAGGATAATTATAAAACACCCAATTATTATGACCGAATGAAGGCATAAAATATTAAAATTCAGTTCAAATATTCAATTCAAATGACTTGCTGGGCAGTGCTTGCAGTGAATGCAGAAGCTGTCCAGAAATTCATCAGAATAGCTGATGTTCATTGCCCCTTTCTTGCCTCCCCCCTCCCCACAGGTGTATGTACACTACACAACCAGTCAATGAATCCTGCAGTCAGATCACAGATGTCATTAGTTGGTTTATGCTACTGTATGTGATCAGTCTTATCTGTCATTGAAAGTTGGTCACTGACTTTAATCCCAATCACATACAATAGTGTAGACCAGGCCTGGTTTAATGAGTGGGTGGAGAGCTGGAGGAGACAGTGGCTCCAGTGCAGGTCCAAGGCAAGGTAAGTTTAATAAATGTTTTATTTACATATGTTTACAACATATATTTATATATGTTTACTAGTGCATTTCCCACTGCATTTCCCCTTCCATTAAACATATGTCAGGGAAATCACCTGAGCAAACTTAACAGAAGGCTGCTGTGAACATCATACAGAAGTATCCCTCCTCCCCCATAAAACTCTTTTGTAATAAAATTTTTATATACATTCTTACAGGAAACCATTGTATAAAAAAAGTAGCAGGGGAATGTATTTCTGGCCACCTAGATTCAATCACAATACTGTACACATACAACCTCTTCTAGGACATTGCGTAGTTGCAAAATATATAGGAATGTAATGTGACTAACAAATATCTTGGTGGTTTGGGCACTAAACCCCTGACATGACTTTATGGAGGTTGAATTTGTTCCTCTGAGGTTGTTAATACTGTACCAGTGTATAATAGTATCTGGCATTAAATTTATCTCAGTATCCAATTTGATTGTGTGGTAAATGGATCAAACGGATTGAATACGTCATTAACAATCTTATAGGAGTATCTATTCCATGGATGAGTAATTTTGTATTGCTGCAAATTTCCTCTGAAGTCTCTTCTGAATATTTGGGTAAGAAATGGGTTGTAATCACTATCCTTAAATTTCTGCTCCTTGCTAAGGTATTGACAATGAGAAACTGGAAGTTAGAAAAAGGTTCAACTATAACAGTGGAATAGTGGATTCATTTGACTAGAGACTTTGTCAATATGAGAAGATCTTGTATAAAATTAGAAATAAGATGGTTAAATGGGAGAATATTTGGGGTAAAAGGAAATAGGTTTTGTAATTTTTTTTCTTCTACCTTTTTCTTGGATGGTGGTTGTGTTTTGAATTGCAGCCTGTCAAGGGTTTTGATAGCATATTGGAATATTGTATTAAATGTTTTTAATGAGAAAAAGGAGTTCTTGAAAAAATTCAAGTCAAGGTAAACCACCTGTTGACTTTACACTAAAATTCTAAACTGCAATTTTGATGCAATTTTGACTTCCATACTATGCACCATTTTCCACTAAGCCATGCCCATTTCCTTCTAAGCCCCTTGTCAACCAGGTACAATATGTGCCTAAAACACATACAGGCAAAGTGCTACAAAGGTTTTGGGAGTGAATTAAGCCACAATTTATTTGCATTTAGTTTAATAAATGTTTTCTAATGTTCTCCCACTTTTACTGCCATGTTAACAACTATGGGGGAGAATAAGTCAAAAATGGTTATACATGCTTTGTACAATTACAATATCATTTAGAGACTTTTCCTCTATGCTTGACAAGTTGTGATTTAGAGGGTAAGGGGTATGGATCAAGACTGGCATACAGAAGGATTACAAATGCATGTATAGGACATCTATACTATGGAGTGTTGTCACTTATCATAATAGGGTTGTAAATTTAGTTATCTGCAGCTTGGAGGCTGCTGTCACATCCAACTGACCTTTATGCCTTATCCGCAGCAAATGTTTCCTATAATAAAACTTGAATGCTTAAATGCGTAACATGTACAAGGTTTAAGTACAAATGCACTAAATTATAATGAATGCAAGAGAGAATTCTCTACAGTATTAAATGTTAGATGAACAGCCACAGACAAATCTGAATTTACCCTTACGAATAATACTTTCAATATGTGAAGATCATATAATTATTCCACTACATGTTCTATCCACTTTGGTCTATATCCAGTAGGTATTGCTCCTCTGCACTGAAGCACCACTTTATAAAATAGGTTAATGGGCACCATTGGGCAATTTAATATGTTTTAATAGTGAGTTCATTTGTGATACCATGCCAGGATATTTCAGTAAAAAGTGGGTTAGCAGATTCACAATGCCCAGTGGTGCTTGTTAGCACTAAATGATGGAGTGGAATATGTCTCTAAATAGCAAACACACAAACTAGTTAATTTCCTACCACAATATTCCCAATATTTAGGAGATGTTTAACCCTCCTGAACTTAATTATGAAAATGATCCAAACTCAGGTTATTATTTTGTATATCTCTTGTCTTAGACAGCACAGTAGACAATAAAGTAGAGGTGCACAAGCCTGAATGCTGCGTATGACTTCAAAACATCTGTTCAGCTTTGTTTTTTCCAAGGTTTGATATGTCCCCAGTGGAGCACAGTTTTATAATTCCACAGAGATGTGACCAGGGATTCAAAAGCTTGTTCATTCACTGCTGTGCCCTGAGGAAGCATCTATCAAGTGATGTACATTACTCCAGTAATATATGAGCTAGAGGTTACTGGAAATATCATTCAGCAGGAGCATTTTAACTTAATGATCATACTGAATATGATTCAAGGGTGTGACTTATGTTCCCCTCTCAGTACCTTCCATTTGCTTTTCTTGTGATTAAAAAGTTCATATAAGGGGAACAATCAGAGAATGTAACAAATTTTAGAAACAAGCCACTCAACTAGAACCAGCAAACATCTATGTAACCAGTGTAAATAATCTGCACTAAACACAAGCAGCATCAACGCATTTCTGTCATGGGAAATAACCACAATTAAATGGACTACTTAATTGAAAACACTGTGCGCTTGACAGTACCCAAAAATCCATTAAATGCTTATTTGGAGTGAATGCGTGCACGAGATATGCAATTATATTCATCATAATAAGTGGCTGCAGTCTTAGGTGATTGAGTGTAGTGATGGCTCTTCTAGGTACTGTGTCTTCATAGAGCCACCAATTGTTCTAGCAATCCCCTGTGACGACGCTTGCAGATATTATTAGCCGTCTCTCAAAGGAGCTCCTCAGAGACTAGGGCTGAGTAAGAAATATGTTCTTTTTTATTTCTGCAATCAATGCATTTACAGTACATCTGCTCAGTCAAAGCAATATAACTTATAATGGCTACAGGTATGGTTATCCAACATAATCCACAAAATGAAAACATTTTTTTTTTACTTTTTGCATTGTAGTACTGGTATTTATGCATTTAAGATTATTGTATATTATGTCATTGCTGTTCATCCCAAACTTAATAACACAAAAGATCAAACGTGCTAAAAAAAAGTCAGACATATAGTACAAGGATAATGGGACAAGAATAGTATATACTATTTTGTACTGGGCACACAATAAAAATACATAGTATATAGTATTAAATAAGTTCTTAGAATTACAATGGTGCATTATGTTTGTCTAACCCTCCATGGCCTCACAATGTCACTAATGTTAGTCTGCAAAGAGAAATTACACAGGAGTATATTTGCTTTCATCTACTCTAAGCATCGTTCTGGCCAATAGGTAGTAACAAACAGTATCAGAATCAGCAGCCTTAGGGCAAGGGCTAAAGTATATGGTGATACTTGCAAGTATGTTGCACTATGATTATCATCATGGCTGTTAGCATCTATTGCCTGTCTATAAAACCACAAGACATTAAAATAGTCCTGCCAATGTGTTGCTGCATTTCAGTTACCTTGGCACTAAATTTGATTAAGGCTAAGGCTGCATGTAGCAGGCCGCAGAAAAAAAGCGCTATTGGAAAAACGTTTTTCCCACAGCGTTTTTCACAGAAAGGAAACCTCTGCGGGCTTTCTGCTTCCATTATATCTGTAGGGAAACTGTCAGCGTTTCCGTAGGTATAATTGACATACTACAATTTCCAAAACCGTAACGTTTGCAATTTTTCTGCAATGTGTGGATGGGAATTGCTAGAATCCCATCCACTTTGCAATCACTGCAAAAACCGCAGTGCATCCGCTCTGGCCAAACCATGGCGTTTATACCACGTGGGGCTCCAATCTAAAAAAGACTTGCCATATGTAACTTATAAAAGTGTATGTGAAAACTTTCAACTTTTTCTAATAACTTACTTTAAAGAGGACTTTTCACCGCCAACGCTTTGTATTCTTTAACAAATGCTGCTCCAATGATTTTGGTATAGTTAGAATTTTTACTCTAGCCCCTACGGTTCCCGAGCACTCATTTCTGTTACTTTGAGAACAGTTATGTTCCCTACTATTGTGAACCGAGAGCAAGGCAGGTGGTTTGGACTCCGCAACCAGAAATGAACGCACACACGGTAGTTCAAGAAAAAAAATATATATTTACTATAAGTTAATAAAGGCTAGTTAAAGGTAAAATGACAGGGCTAAAGACAAGCAAAATATACAATATAGCATGAACAATTTCAAGGCAAATTCTGCAATGGTTTCTACTTTTACTCTGTCCACTTCTGCAGTATGGACACTGAATGAACAATATACTCAACACTATCCCTAACTGACCCTGACATCACATTTGGGTGCACCCCCTTTTCCCCAGTGGTCCAGGTGGACCGCTTACAGTCCGTAGAAGCGCGCGGTGGGGCCCAAAGTCGGTCCTTTCTTTTATAGTGAAGCGTCCTCTCCTCACGGTTATCAGGATCTTGGGAGAAATGAAGTCCTCTTTAACAGACAGGGAAACCAACTGAATGCAATGTAATCCAACAGCAGATTCCACTCAGCACACTGACAGTCCTGCCGAATCCATACACTGAGCTGGGATGTAAAGCGGGATTTAGCAGGTGCCGTCCAGTACATCAACAGCACTGCGAGTCTCTATCTGTGGTATCCATATACACAGTCACAATGTCAGTCTCACTGATCAGCCACTGAGCACAGTTCCTTTCACGTGGACTCACTAGTCCTGTTGTCTCTTTACACTCTGTTTGTCTCTGGACCAAGATACAGCTTAGCTGTACAGAAAAATCTCCACACCAGTTCAATACAACACTTGCCAAGATGGCTGCTGCTCTCTGTCTCGTCACTTCCTGCTTCTCTGCTCACACTCTGTCTGCAGAACAGGCAGGCTGACATAAAAGGGGGGGGTCTCACTCCAGCATCATGTCACAATTACAATGGCTGCTGTCTTAAAGGAACAGAATCACAGAAATACATTCAACATTAACAGTTTATACAGACAAATGAAGCTTAAGACAACATTGGCTGTCTCTTACACTATCAGGTGGACAGTCCCTATCTGTTTGCTCCAGCCTGACACCACACACCTGACAGTACAGAGCATAATTGTATTGAAATTAACTGCACTGATTGCTCTGGAATGGTAGGGACTAGAGAAAAAAAAAATCTAAGTAGTGGCATCTATTGAAGGATGCACAGAACTAGAGTTGGTAGAGGTTGTGAAAGGTCCTTTTTAATGTTGAGTATGCAGTGCATGAAAAAGCAGACTTATGTAGACCTGTCAACATCTACAAAAATGACAGCTGGCAAAATTACAACTTAGTATCAGACCCCATGGTACACAAATAATGTAGACCTGCGTTTGCTGTATTCTTCTGATTTGATTTTTTTTTTTCAAAGATCAATGTCATTGTGTCACAGAAACTTTTTATTTTGCCCAGATTTCAGCCTAGCACCTGCAAGCAGCAACTCCCTTTGGATCATTGATAAAATAATTGCGTTATGCAATACACAGTTAGAAATTTAGAATTTAGAGTGTGATAGACAAAATTATGGTGGTCTCTAATGAAGGTTCATGGACTTTAGTCACTTTGCACATGCTGTAAACACACGTAAGTAATACTGTTCATGCTAGGTGCATGTGCTGTAGATAGATTTATTAATTATTTGGATTCCTTTAATTTGATGGCCTACATGCTAAAGAAAAGCTCTGGAGCAGGTTTACTAATCCTGTTTTTTTGGTTGTATACTTAAATTAGACCAGTGATGACAAACCTTTAGGAGACCGAGTGACCAACTGCAACCCAAAACCCACTAATTTATTGCAAAGTGCCAACACAGCAATTTAACCTTAATACTGAGGTTTTATTTTGCAAAAAACAACTCATACATTAACATCTTTTGTCTGAAAAGAAAAACCCACAGTGGCCACCACGCAGTATAATATACTCCACAGTGTGCCCCCACACAGTATTATATGCTCCACAGTGCCCCCACAGTCTTATGTGCTCCACAGTGGGCCCCCACACAGTATTATATGCTCCACAGTGGCCCCCACACAGTATTATATGCTCCACGGTGGCCCCCACACAGCAAAATATGCTACTTACCTTACCTCCCATGAAGAGCAGCCGGGTAACCTCCTTCTTCCACCACGGTGCAGGAGCAGATGAATCACGTCATTGCGCCTGCGTCGGGGCAGAGGCCACACTCTTCTATAAGTGTACGCTGCGGTCCCACGACCTACACTGACAGTTTTCAGCTGTATGTGCATTTGCACATACAGATAAAAGAAGCGCTCGCTCGCTAAGCCACTCTGCTTTAAGCCACACCCCTAACCTACATAATATTGCAGATGTAGCTCCAGTTTTTGGCATAAGTGAAAACAAAATTATGGCACATTTAGCTTTATTAATTTCCTTCACAGCTGTAACAAAATATTTTGTGTTAGCATTGCTCATAGAAGCACTGCTCTTTCTGATTAGGTAGGATGAATGATGTTATAGAAGTTGGAGGATCAATTCCCACTGCAAGGGGTGGTGCAGGCAGGAGATGGTAGGGTTTGAGCGGCAAGAGCAGTGCTCCAGGGAGCAGAATGCCCTCCCCCAGTGCACCAACTGCCTCATTTGCATAAAATTTAGTTTTTCTCCAAATATACAAAAGTGACATACATATAATAGTATATTATTTCTCACTGTAATGTGCCCTGTAATATGGTGTTAACAGTTGACTATGCTTGGGGAAGGTGACACACTCCCTTTAACTACTGACCATGCCCCAATATTAACAGCCAGAAAGTTCATAACACTATTAGCCAGGGAGCCCCTATTAAAGATAACAGCTAATATACCCCTTTATTTGGCAGACACAGTGAACTTAATACTGTATACATATCATTGTATAGCTTTAGCCAGTGCAATACATAAATGAAAAATAAATAAGCCTTCTTCTCAGTCTCAGACCTCTGTAGCCAATCACATTTCACTTGTTTTTCATAAAAAGTAAAAATATCAAAAATATTTCTGTACATTGTAAAAGGTTGAATGTTAAAAATATGTGCCTGTCCAATAACATGTTCATAGGGCTGCGTCAAACAAATATAACAACACAATAAAGGACTGGTATACTGTGCTAGCAATGCAATAATCATCTATATGAAGCACTGTTATTTTCCTTCATTGTAATATCTGGCTATAAATGCAATAAGCACTAATTATTCTCTTCTGTCCCTTTAGAAAGTAGTAATTAAATTTATTGGTAATAACAGAGACAGTGTCATGCATCACATGATACTGTGTGAAGTTGTATCTTATATTCTCATGTTTACTTAATGGAAATGACTTGCATGGCACAAGAAAGACATATTTTTCCAATTCACAGGGCACATATACAATATACTCCCAAGTCAATATTCTAATGCCAATATTCTAATTGTCATAATCTGCTATATCAATATTCTACACTATTCTGAATACTCTTAAAGAGGTTATCTCATAAAATTAATGTTTTAAAGTAATAGAAGATTTCTAAATAGGTAGTAATCTAAATCCATATAATTTTTTTCTAGGCTGAAATAACGTACATTTCTTTTAGTTCCTGCTTTGCCCAAAATGTCAGTCCACCTTCTCAAATGAACAGCATGGATAAACATGTGCAGTCACTGCCCTTATCTTAGCACCTGCTCCACGCTGCCCATGTACCATGTATCAATGAAACTCCATGCACTTCTTGGAGAAGGAACTGCAGCAAGGTAACATGGCGCAATGTTATTTCCCCACAGAATCCAAACGAAACAGCGCAGGAGAGTTTTAAATGACCTAAAGTGAGTGATCTGAAAAGGATCTTAGTAGCCAGAAACAACATCACACTTACTCTTGACCCTGGCTTGGTATTGCAGCTTTCCCTAAATAAGGGCAATGGCTGATTAAAGGGTAGAGGTGAACAGGCCGGGTTTGCAAACTCTTGAGGTAATCTGTCTGGATCACCTTTTATATCGCTTAATTGCCACTAATAAGCGGTACGACATCAAATCCCATATCTATAGTATGCAGGAGAAGTTAGTCAATATCTCCTAGGGTTGAAGGATTTTTGCTATTTATATTTTATTTTTTAAAGTGTTCCAATTCAGAACTGTAGAAAATAAACCTGGCAGGAGAGTCAGTGACTCCCTGCTGGAGGTTTTTTACATAGACATTTGGCGACATAATGAATTATTGTCTATTGTCTGCATTATACCTAAGTGGGAAAAATGTATTATGTTGGCTGTTTTTGCTTGGGTGAAAATAGCCATTTCTGTAACTGCTGGTTGTCTCTTGCACTTTATGTCTTTGAATAAAAGATAAGTGGTTTCTCTACAAACATTTCTACCTTGTGACCTGCATGGATTGTGCTTCAGTGCCTAAAATATTGATGTGTTGTGTTATCTGCTGGTAAAGACAACTTGTTTGTGTTTTGGACTGATTCATTTAACAAAAGAATTTGCTGAAACATTACAATTGAAACTCTAGCAATAGAAAAACATATATTTTAGCAGTTCCAACACACTGTATGACCTTAAATATCATTACTGCATTTGCCTACAGATTTGCTACAGTTTACAATGTATTATAAACAAAAGGTTGGCGTTAGTCCAAAATGAAATGTTAACAACATGTAAAACATAATATAAAATAGTTAGGCCCGGTTCACATCTGCGTTCGGTTTCCATTCGGGGGAGTCCGCTTGGGAAACCCCTGAATGGAAACCTATATGGGCGCCCCCATAGACATAATGGGGCCTGTGGTTCCGCGGTTTCCGCGACTGAAGAGAGAAAGTACTGCAAGCAGCACCTTCCTCTCCGCGTTTCCACATATTTCATGGGGGGGGGGGGGGGGGAGGAGGACCCCATAGACTATAATGGGGTCCGTGTGGTTTCCGTTTCCATTCGGGGGGGGCGAAGTGGCCTTCCGGAACGGAAACCAAACACAGATGTGAACCGGCCCTTATCCAGAATCTGACAATATGTCTTTATATAAAAACACACATGATTATTTCCTTCCCAATGCTTCTTGTTTCCAATATCTACTTTTATATAACAAAATTAAATCAATGTTCTAGTCAGAATTTAAAGGGACACCAGCAGGATTCACACCTTGTGAGTGAGTTACAGAGTAACTCAAATCAATGAAGGCAGATCCATCCTCAGTTCCCTGTTTGTTCCTCTCTCACCATGGATTTCAAGAACCACTTTCTAATATTAACAATGTAGGTTAAAGAAAGTGCAAGGACTCTAGATGTTCAAATCTCACAATGAAACAGTTCAGATTTTTGCAGAACCCTTTATAGCTAGAGATATTCTTTAGGGCCGGGGCCCCACGTGGCGTAAAAGCCACGATTTGCCTGTGGCGGAAACTCCGCAGTTAGAGCAAAGTGGATGGGATTCTAGTGAATCCCAGCCCAGAAACCGCGTTGCAGACACGCGCCAATTTCCGAAAACCGCAGTGGTTTTGGAAATAACAACATTTCAATTATACCTACGGAAACGCCGGCGGTTTCCCCATAGGTATAACTGAAACAGAAAGTCCGCAGAGGAAACTTCTGCAAAATTTCTGTCAAAAGCGTTGCAGGAAGAACCATGATGTGTTACCGCCACGGTTTTTCCCGCAGTGCTTTTTTGCCTAAAGGGGTTTTTTGGGATTAAGAAAATGTGACTAAAGGCAAGAAATGCTTGTCATATGAATGAATAAACATAACTGAGTACCTATATGTGTTTCAACCATATTTACCATTCCTCATGTTTTCAGGCTCATGCAATACTTCCTGGTTTCTAGGTCTTGGTTGTGAGAGTGTCAATACTTTTCCAGGCAGTCCCTCCCAGCATCGGCCCACTGCACCTCCTAGCAGTTTTCCATTCATTTCCAGTATACTTATACGTATTGTTTATATATATATATATATATATATATATATATACACACGCACACACTATATAGTTACATATATATGCATACATTTATATACAACTATATATATATGTATACAGTGGGGAAAAAAGTATTTAGTCAGCCACCAATTGTGCAAGTTCTCCCACTTAAAAAGATGAGAGAGGCCTGTAATAGGTAGACCTCAACTATGAGAGACAAAATGAGAAAACAAATCCAGAACATCACATTGTCTGATTTTTAAAGAATTTATTTGCAAATTATGGTGGAAAATAAGTATTTTGTCAATAACAGAAGTTCATCTCAATACTTTGTTATATATCCTTTGTTGGCAATGACAGAGGTCAAACATTTTCTGTAAGTCTTCACAAGGTAGGCACACACTGTTGCTGGTATGTTGACCCATTCAGCCATTCAGGTCTCCTCTAGAGAGGGAGTCAACTCCCTCCAAAGGTTTTCTATGGGGTTGAGAGCTGGAGACTGCTAGGCCACTCTAGGACATTGAAATGCTTCTTACGAAGCCACTCCTTCGTTGCCCTGGCGGTGTGCTTGGGATCATTGTCATGCAGAAAGACCCAGCCACGTTTCATCTTCAATGCCCTTGCTGATGGAAGGAGGTTTGCACTCAAAATCTCACGATACATGGCCCCATTCATTCTTTCATGTACACGGATCAGTCGTTCTGGTCCCTTTGCAGAGAAACAGCCCCAAAGCATGATGTTGCCACCTCCATGCTTCACAGTAGGTATGGTGTTCTGTGGATGTAACTCAGCATTCACTCTCCTCCAAACACGACAAGCTGTGTTTTTACCAAACAGTTCTACTTTGGTTTCAACTGACCATATGACATTCTCCCAATACTCTTCTGGAACATCCAAATGTTCTCTAGCAAACTTCAGATGGGCCCGGATATGTACTGGCTTAAGCAGGGGGACACGTCTCGCACTGCAGGATCTGAGTCCCTGGCGGCGTAGTGTGTTACTGACGGTAGCCTTTGTTACGTTAGTCCCATCTTTTTGCAGGTCATTCACTAGGTCCCCCCGTGTGGTTCTGGGATTTTTGCTCACCGTTCTTGTGATCATTTTGACCCCACGGGGTAAGATCTTGCGCGGAGCCCCTGATCGAGGGAGATTATCAGTGGTCTTGTATGTCTTCCATTTTCTAATTATTGCTTCCACAGTTGATTTCTTCACACCAAGCTGCTTGCCTATTGCAGATTCAGTCTTCCCAGCCTGGTGCAGATCTACAATTTTGTTTCTGGTATCCTTCCACAGCTCTTTGGTCTTCACCATAGTGGAGTTTGGAGTGTGACTGTTTGAGGTTGTGGACAGGTGCCTTTTATACTGATAACAATGTCAAACAGGAGCTATTACTACAGGTAATGAGTGGAGGACAGAGGAGCCTCTTAAAGAAGAAGTTACAGGTCTGTGAGAGCCAGAAATCTTGCTTGTTTGTAGGTGACCAAATACTTATTTTCCACCATAATTTGCAAATAAATTCTTAAAAAATCAAACAATGTGATTTTCTAGATATGTTTTCTCATTTTGTCTCTCATAGTTGAGGTCTACATATGATGTCAATTACAGGCCGGCCTCATCTTTTTAAGTGGGAGAACTTGCACAATTAGTGGCTGACTAAATACTTTTTTTCCCCATTGTACTGGCTTAAGCAGGGGAACACGTCTGGCACTGCAGGATCTGAGTCCATGGCGGTGTAGTGTGTTACTGACGGTAGCCTTTGTTACGTTAGTCCCAGATTTCTGCAGGTCATTCACTAAGTCCCCCTGTGTGGTTCTGGCATTTTTGCTCACCGTTCTTGTGATCATTTTGACCCCACGGGGTGAGATCTTGCGTGGAGCCCCTGATCGAGGGAGATTATCAGTGGTCTTGTATGTCTTCCATTTTCAAATTATTGCTCCTACAGTTGATTTCTTCACACCAAGCTGCTTGCCTATTGCAGATTCAGTCTTCCCAGCCTGGTGCAGGTCTACAATTTTGTTTCTGGTGTCCTTCCACAGCAATTTGGTCTTCACCATAGTGGAGTCTGGAGTGTGACTGTTTGAGGTTGTGGACAGGTGTCTTTTATACTGCTAACAATGTCAAACAGGTGCCATTACTACAGGTAATGAGTGGAGGACAGAGGAGCCTCTTAAAGAAGAAGTTACAAACAGTTTGTAGGTGACCAAATACTTATTTTCCTCCATAATTTGCAAAATAAATTCTTTAGAAATCAGACAATGTGATTTTCTGGATTTGTTTTCTCATTTTGTCTCTCATAGTTGAGGTCAACCTATGATGTCAATTACAGGCCTCTCATCTTTTTAAGTGGGAGAACTTTCACAATTAGTGGCTGACTAAATACTTTTTTCCCCACTGTATTTGTGTGTGTATATATATATTATATATATATATATATATATATATATATGCACATGTGTATCTCTGTATACTGTAGGTATATGAGCCAGAGGGCGCTGTGGAGCGACCCAGGCCCAGCCCTGAAAAGGCCTTCAGCCACACCTTTGAGGGGGTGGCGTGTAACTCCAGAAGGCTGGAGTATCCTGCATGGAGCAGGAGGTGGTAGACCAGCGGCACAGATAGACGGTCTATGCCAGAGGGCTGGCGTCCACAGGGGACTTTTGCTGAGTGGAGCATTAGTCCGGCTGCTCAAGTGGACCAGCTAGGACAAGAGAGATAGGCTCTGTCCAGAAGGGCTGGGTCCCACAGAGACTCTTTGCTAGAGCTGAGCAAGAGTCAGGCTAGTGAGGGGCTCTATAAGTGAGTTAGGGCCCTAACGGCGGCCTAGGCGTTTATTGTTTTGTTACGTTGCAGTTTAAGCTGAATAAAAGCCATTTTTATTTACACTCGGACCGTCTGAAAGCTATCTTTCCGGCGCCCAGTACCACGAACGACCGCTGTCTGGACCAGGAAAAGCCACCATTTGAGTTTAATTCCCCCAAGCTGTCACATATGGTGGAGAATAGCGCGCATAAAGAGATCCACGCAAGTCCTGGAAGACAAGTGAATGGTGACTGCAGTACTGCAAAGTGTGCATTGTGGCCTACAGCTGGAAGAAATCTGTGATTTCAACTGAAGAAACCCAGGAGGGGTGAGTGAATTGCAACATAGCAAGGTGCTTGTAAAACTCTGGAAGAGGAATCCAGGGAATGGACTTTGTGTATACTGTGGCACAGAAGTCTGTGAAGTGTTTTGCTGATGGCAAGAAAATTAGCAATGTGTATAGAAGCTGGATATTGCAAACAAGTGTATGTGAAAGGCTATGGTGCCATGTTGATGTTTTCTGTGGAAGACAGAAGAAAATGCTGGTTGTTGTAGTGCCACATAAGTTAACTGTTTGAATACATGTGACTGCAGAAGATAGCAAAAAGTTGCTGCCGGTTGAACCCCAAGGTTGCTGTGGAATATTGTGTAATCTTGTTAGTAAACCATGGGCAAGAAAAAGAGAATTTCAGCTTGTAAAAAAGCAGAGAAGTCATGCACAGGTTTATTAGTGCAGAAGTCTGAATGCAGAGAGACACAAAACCCGGAACAGATCATGTGGAATGCAAGTAAAGATAATGTGTTGCATGAGAGTGACTCAGTTTTTCTAAAGCACCTCTGTTCTATGATGGAATATGTCCCTGCTGAGTGTGTGTCTCATAATGGAGTGCATGAAAGCACCAAAGATGAAAATATTATGGTGCAGCAGCTTCAAGATGAGATTAAAACCATCAGGTTCATTTATGAAGATGAAATATCTGATTGGAAATGGCAACTTGAGGTATCAGAAAAAGAGAACCTTAAGTTAAAGAAAGAGCTTGAAACTGTAAAGAGTTCATATCCTAGTCATTGTGAAAATGTGGTACTGGGTTTGCCTGGAATGGACTGTGTCACTAAGAAGGAGTTTGCTGATATGAAATGTGCTCTAGCTAATGAAGTTATACAGAGTGTAGAGCAAAAGCAAGTGCTTGAGAAGCAATTGCAGGATTTAAAGGAGCAGCATGTCCAAGACTCCATTGCCAAAGAGTGTATCATTGAAAAATTAAGAGATGACCTTGAAACTGCTAATCGTGAGAGAAGTGAATTTTTGCAGTGTCAGTCAGAATGTCTGGATGACCAAGTGAGGAAGTGTGAAAAGCTTTCGGTGGCATTAATTAACAAACAAAATGAAATTGCAGAGCTGAGGAAGCATTTGTCTGACCAAGAGAGTGATTTAGAATCTGTGGTGCAGACATTGCAGTCAGAGCAAAACTTGCATGAACTAAAGCAGGTTCGCCTAAATAGTGAAGTCAATGAATGGCGGAGCAGAGCTGGAGTTCTGGAACAAAGAGAAAGTGAACTCAAAGCTAGAATATGTAGCCTGGAGAGGGCGCTGTCAAGATCTTGTGAAGATAAAGAGAAATTGTCTGTTTTGGTGCAAAATAAAGACAAAGATTTGATGGAAATGTCGTCTGTCCATGCTCAGAAAGTGCAAGCCTTACAGGAGAGTCATAAAAAAGTGGAGACTCAACTTCAAGAGCTGCAACTACAGGTCACAGAAGGGGACAGGTTTCAAGCGGAGCTGCTAGACAAGGCAAACAGACTACAGGTGGAATTGGATAATGTCACAAGGCTTCTTTCTCAAGCAGACAGCAAGTTTATCAAACTTTCCAAAGATTTTTCTACACTAGGATCTCAGCTTCAGGACACTCAGGAACTTTTGCAAGAAGAAACCTGTCAGAAGCTTGACCTTAGTACAAAACTAAAACAAATGGAAGATGAGAAAAATGGTTTCCTTGAGCAACTAGAGGAAGAGGAGATAGCAAAAAGAGATTTGACAAAGCAGATTTCAACACTACAGGCTCAGGCGACTGATATGAAGAAAAAAATGGAGGATAGTATTGGGTCCTTGAACTCTGTTGAAGAACTAAAGGAAAAGTTGCAAAAGGAGCTAGAAGTTACAAATCAACAGTTTGAGGAGAAGGTTGCTGCTTATGACAAACTTGAGAAGACGAAAATTAGACTGCAGCAGGAACTAGAAGATGTAGGTGTAGATCTTGATCATCAACATCGGATTGTGTCAAATTTGAAAAGGAAGCAGGAAAAGTTTGATCAGCTGCTTGGTGAAGAGAAGGCTCTTTCTGCTAGATATGCAGAAGAACGTGACCGTGCTGAAGCAGAGGCTTGTGGAAAAGAGACCAAAGCTCTTGCCTTGGCTCGCTCCCTAAAAGAGGCCCTTGAATTGAAGGTCGAGTTAGAGAGGCTCAACAAGCAACTGCGCACTGAAATGGAGGATTTGGTTAGCTCCCAGGATGAAGTTGAGAAAAACCTGGAATCTGTGCAGATATTGTATGAGAACAAAGCTAATGCTTATGAGATGCTGGAAAAGGCCAAGAGGGAATTGGACCTCCAGACAGAAGACATGAGGATTCAGTTTGAAGGAAACCTGTCTAATTTATCTGCTGAGATTGTAGATCTAAAAATGCTTGTTGCTAAATTAAAGGTGCAAGTGAACAAGCAGGAGGAAATCAAGAAACAGCTGGAGTTTCAGATGGGTCAAGTGAAGCGTGAATCAGAAATAAAGTTGGAAGAGCGCACTTATCAGATTGAAAAGTTAAAAACCGAAGTGGAATTTAAAAAAGAAGAATTGGATCGATTGCAGCAGTCTTTATCCAATACGGAACAGTCGGCATCTGCACTATCTTCAAAACTGGCAGCACTAGAAGATGAGAGAGACTCGCTGCAGAGCCTGTTAACCTCTAAAGAATCAGAGCTGTTATCCCTGAAAAATGTGATTCAAGAAATAGAGTCTTTATTCAACCAAGAGCAAGATAAGAGAGCCACTGAGATACGGGAGTTGAATGAAAGACTTGACAAAAAGTCTGCAGATGAGCCGAAGCTTTATCAGAAGATGTTGGAGGATCAATCCAATATAATTCAGGGAACAGTGGGGGAAGCAGAAAATATTATCCAAGATGCTGACCTGACAAATGTTAGAAGAACATTGCAGAATATCCTAGAATTAGGAGGCGTAGTGGATAAAGAGATGGCATCTACATATGCTGCCATAGAAGATGTCAGGAAGATTGAGGAAGTTCAGCAAGTTGCAATAGTAAAAACTGAGATGGAGGCTGTGCAGAAAAATGTGGCAGTGAAGAAAGTTCCGGAACTGGAATCAGAGATTTGTGCGCTTCAGAAGGCGGTAGAATTGAAGAAAGCTGCCAGCATAGAGGCAGAGAAAGCAGAACCATTAAGGCAACCAGAACATGTAACCCAAAAGCATCTGGGTACTGACAGAAAAAACTGTGATGGTGAAAACTTGGTGTCCCAGCCCTCCGGTGTTAGCACAGGGAATGAAAATAACTTGAAGAATGTTGAGATGACGTTGTCACCAGCTCCTGTACTGTCAGAAAGGGGTTGGCACGAAAATTCTTGTAATCTATCACAGCACCGCAACATGCCTCCAGAAAGTTATGCGTATGAGAAAGAGGAGGTAAGACTAGAGTATGGAAATGGTTCTCCTGCTGCTGTACAGGTGTGGAAGCATTATACAGAAACCATTCCAATATATGATGTGACAGTTGTTAAAGACATAGCAGAAAATGTAGTTCAGCGTGATCTATTATGTGAGGGTGTACGGTATGGTCCTCGTGCAGAAGGAGAAGATATTGCGGTACAGAGCTTGTGTATCTCAAACAAAGAGGAGAGCAAGCGGCCTATGTCTCCTAAACTTCTAAGCCTTGATGGTGATGGCAAAGTTTGCTTTGAGATGAAGGTTACAGAAAAGGTACCCGTGAAATATTTATTATCTAAAGACATTGATGTGCATGAAGAAGTACGGTAGCTGGTATCTGAGCTCCTGTGGATTCGTGATAGGAGAAGATGAAGGTCCTTGCGGCTATTCACTAGATGAATCGAGGTCATGCAATGGGATGGCTGAAGACTGTGGCGAGAAATGTGATGAAGATGATTTGATCCACTGTATGGCGAGTTGTGAAGGTGATGAAGCGGAACTTGCCTTTGCGCAGAATGGCCAGGATCTTGGCATAGCGTTTAAAGTGAAGAGAAGACGGAAGGTTCGACTGAATGGAACGTGGAGGTTGAGACCACCAGATGGTGACATCTGGAGAGACACTGGACAAATGTATAGCATTGAAGAGGGACGGCGACATATGTCTTGTCCCATTGTAACTCACCCCATGGGTAGTGAGCTGAGGGGGAGGGTATGTAGGTATGTGAGCCAGAGGGCCCTGAAAAGGCCTTCAGCCACACCTTTGAGGGGGTGGCGTGTAACTCCAGAAGGCTGGAGTATCCTGCATGGAGCAGGAGGTGGTAGACCAGCGGCACAGATAGATGGTCTGTGCCAGAGGGCTGGCGTCCACAGGGGACTTTTGCTGAGTGGAGCATTAGTCCGGCTGCTCAAGTGGACCAGCTAGGACAAGAGAGATAGGCTCTGTCCAGAAGGGCTGGGTCCCACAGAGACTCTTTGCTAGAGCTGAGCAAGAGTCAGGCTAGTGAGGGGCTCTATAAGTGAGTTAGGGCCCTAACGGCAGCCTAGGCGTTTATTGTTTTGTTACGTTGCAGTTTAAGCTGAATAAAAGCCATTTTTATTTACACTCGGACCTTCTGAAAGCTATCTTTCCGGCGCCCAGTACCACGAACGACCGCTGTCTGGACCAGGAAAAGCCACCATTTGAGTTTAATTCCCCCAAGCTGTCACAATACGTATTTACCTATATATATGCAAATGTATGTGTATATATAGTATATAAGAATATACATGTGTATCTGTATATATATTGACTGAGAATGTCTGTAAAGCACAATCACACAATCTGGTCCCATGATACACTTCCCAGTAAAGCTGTGTCCACACGGTGCTGTTTTGTAAAAAAAAAAAAAAAAAATGCATGTGTTTTTATTAGAAAACCAAATGCATTTTTTAAAAAATGCATGCGTTATTTAAACCCACACATGCTTTTTAAAGCATGCAGTTTTCCCTGCATGATGCTCATGATAAAGCATTCACATCTATTGAATATGTTGCTCACTCTCCCTAGGCATCTCACTTGCTGCCAGCCTGTCTATAAAACCCTGTGACTCCTCATAGAAGAATGCCTGTCTAATGGAGACAGGTGAGAGGCTTGAAAAGTTAAAAATAAAAAATGTGCTTATCTACCTCGCAGGCAGGGCTGGTTTTAGACAAAGTGTGGCCCTGGGCAAAATTAAAAGTGGGGCTCCAAATTCTCACAAATGCATTCAGTTGATACACAATGTGCAGAGTGCTGCTGAATTGATTTCTAGCATTAGGGTATTCGCTAGGCTCTAATAAGACTTATATCTTTATTGAATAATAACGCTATACAAAAATAAATGTAAATGTTATGTCCATATTGTTATGGAACAAAGCAAACCATGCACTAACGTTACCAATAATACCTCTATACAAAACCGGGTTTCCGCACAAAAAATGTGGAGAAAAAAGTCTTTCCTCTTCACATTTATTAAGCGGATTCGGGGACGGAAACCCCGAACGGACAATGAGCGCTAGTGTGAACATAGCCTTAATAATACCACCATACTGTTACCGCTACCGCACAAAAAACAATTTTGCCACAATACAATGACAGATACCTTCTCTACACAGATGCTATGTTGCCCCTAATAACATATAATGCCAGATAATGCCTTATATTTTGCCCAAAACATTAGTTAGTGCTGCACAGTAAAGATGCCCATAGTAATAGTTCCCACCGTCAATGCCCGTCTGTGCCCACTACACACTAACAATGGCCACATTTGTGCTCTTTACAAAATAGGTGGACATTATTATTATGTGGGGACAAAAATGGATTATTACTGCTTTGGGGCAGAAAGGGGATATTATTATTATTGTTAATAACACTCCCTTTTTGTACTGCAAACAGTACAACCCTCTTTGTGCCTCCAGAGAATAATAATGATCCACTTTGTGTCACCTAATAGGTAATAGTGTCTCCTCATAGATTGTGCACCCTTATTAGTTCCCCCTTATTATAGTACCTTCTTATTAGTTCCTCTTTATTAGTTCTAGTTCCCCCTTATTATGGTGCCCCCTTATTAGTTCCCCCTTATTATGGTGCCCCTTATTAGTTCCCCCTTACTATAGTGCCTTCTTATTAGTTCCCCTTATTATAGTGCCATCTTATTAATTCCCCTTATTATAGTATCACCTTATTATTTCTAGTCCCCCCATCTCCCCTTCAGTTCTAGTGCCCCCTTATTATAGTGCCTCTTATTAGCTCCAGCGCCCGTTTTCAGCTTTAATTCCCCTCTGTCCTCCAGAAAAATAATAAAAATCTTATACTCACCTTACCTGATCCCATCACAACTGAAGCTGATGAAGTCTCCCCTGCTCCAGAAGAGGTCCGGCACAAGCTGACGGACAAGTGACGTCATCATGCAGCCTGCGTCAAGACGTTAGGTGCGCACTATACTGTGGCTGGAAAATATGACAGAGCATGGAGAATATGTCCCCATGCTCTGTCATAGGTGACAGGTTTGAACTGTATCGGAGTCCTGAGGACTCAGCTTCAGTTGAAAATGGTGCTGTCATGCTCAGAGGCACCAAGTGATCGGAGGCACTGGGGGCCCCTTTGGGTTTCGGGTGCCCAGTTTGCCCCCCTCTAATGCCGGCCCTGCTCGCAGGACCAGCCCCCACCTCATCCTGGCTGCTCTGGCAGTTAATAACGGTTAGACAAATGTTGCTTTCATCAGTGATGACATCACACTCTTGGTGGGTGTGGCTACCACCTGAAGTCATGTGCACAATGAATGGCACATGATCAGGACCAGCTTGCAGCACTTTTCTCTCCGCATGTTTCGTGCGGGGACCGAGCAGAAACCACACGGACCCATTATAGTCTATGGGGTCCGCAGGTTTCTTTATGTAAACCGCATCTCTCTACGTATAGGTTTCCATTCGGGGGGGTCCCCAAGCGGACTCCCCTGAACGGAAATGGAATGCAGATGTGAACCGGCCCTAAGTCTTTAGCAGAAAAATATATGGGAATAATAATTAAAACTAAATTAAGCTGAGCACTCAACGTCAGTCTGATACATTAAAAGCTAACATGTTATTGTTTTGAATTAGAAAGTTACAAGCAGCAACTGGCCATCAAACAAGCACAGAATCCCTAATTAAATCGGATAGTGTCTCAAATTTCTTTGAATTAGAAAGCCAGCTTTTCTGTACATGTGCTTTGTCACTTTTGTGATTGACTTTGTGGGGTCCCCTTCATTTTTATCTCAACACCATCCCCTTTTTCTCATGCCTGATGAAGGGTGCAGAAACATTGCATGTAATAAACAAGAAAGTGACTCACAAAGTGGTGATTTTGGATATGAAATTTAAAAAAGAAACTTGAAGCAGACCTGGTTCTTAAGTACTGTTCTACTTTTAATAATTTAGATTTATAAAGTGTCTCACTACTTCTAAACCTATTAGTATATTGGATTGTACTAAGTCCTCATTCTGCTATTGAACATTTACAATATGACAGGGTTTCTTGGAACAATTATAATTTCGAATATTTTATTCTTCTTGTTTTTAGAAATGTAGAAGCTCACTTTATAAGCAGGTCTCCGTTTTATAAATTGTAATAATGCTTTCTGTTGCAAATTGTATGTTGAGTACCACACAAGTAAGTAAATTTATGTCACTTTGAATATACATGCCAGAAGACTACATACTTGGCTCTTAAAGAGCTGATTTTTTGGTAGGATTTGATAAATATTTTTAAAAACAGGTCAGATTATCTGTACATTTAGTTTTCTCTATAAAGTCACAATTAACAGTTTATATTCATGAGTTTCCTGCATTGAAATTAGTAGTAGCATCACACAAACTGTACAATTCAGACATATTATTATAAAATGGATATTTAGAGATACTCAGTGGTATCTTTAAAGTCTGAGGTCATTAATAAAAAAAAATGTTGAATTATTTTCTAAATTAAATATGCACTTTTTCACTTCAACAAACTAAATGAACAGTACATGCTATTATAAGAAACTTTGTAATATATTCTTATCAGAAAAACCTCTTTCTGCTCTTAACAGGCTGTTCACCTGCACCCACTCCCTCTACTAAACATCTTGAGATGAACTGCAGGTCATATTTTAAGTAAGGTTAAGTTACAGGTCAAGTCTATGGAGGAGGGACAGGGAGAAGTGACCAGGAAGTACAGGCGAAAAGAGAAGAAAAATGCTTAATAGAAGCTTTATATCACAACTAAAGCACTTTACTCACTTCAGTACAGATCAGTACTTCTCTATATATGTCATTCATGGTTTTGGGGGTGTTTCTGAGAGGGAGACAGTTATGGAGCAGAATCTCCTGTACTCTGTGAATAGTGTATGGCAGCTATTCTCCACTCACCAGCTCAGAGAGGAATGAAAACTAAATGAAATTAAGTACAGTGGGAAAAAAAGTATTTAGTCAACCACCAATTGTGCAAGTTCTCCCACTTAAAAAGATGAGAGAGGTCTGTAATTGACATTATAGGTAGACCTCAACTATGAGAGACAAAATGAGAAAACATATCTACAAAATCACATTGTCTGATTTTTAAAGAATTTATTTGAAAATTATGGTGGAAAATAAGTATTTGGTCAATAACAAAAGTTCATCTCAGTACTTTGTTATATATCCTTTGTTGGCAATAATAGAGGTCAAACGTTTCCTGTAAGTCTTCACAAGGGTGGCACACACTGTTGCTGGTATGATGGCCCATTCCTCCATGCAGATCTCCTCCAGAGCAGTGATGTTTTGGGGCTGTCGCTGGGAAACATGGACTTTCAACTCCTTCCAAAGGTTTTCTATGGGGTTGAGATCTGGAGACTGGCTAGGCCACTCCAGGACCTTGAAATGCTTCACGAAGCCACTCCTTCGTTGCCCTGGCAGTGTGCTTGGGATCATTGTCATGCTGAAAGACCCAGCCATGTTTCATCTTCAATGCCCTTGCTAATGGAAGGAGGTTTGCACTCAAAATCTCACGATACATGGCCCCATTCATTCTTTCATGTACACGGATCAGTCGTCCTGGTCCCTTTGCAGAGAAACAGCCCCAAAGCATGATGTTGCCACCTCCATGCTTTACAGTAGGTATGGTATTCTTTGGATGCAACTCAGCATTCACTCTCCTCCAAACATGACGAGGTGTGTTTCTACCAAACAGTTCTACTTTGGTTTCATCTGACCATATGACATTCTCCCAATACTCTTCTGGATCATCCCAATGCTCTCTAGCAAATTTCAGATGGGCCCGGATATGTATTGGCTTAAGCAGGGGGACACGTCTGGCACTGCAGAATCTGAGTCCCTGGTGGCATAGTGTGTTACTGACGGTAGCCTTTGTTAGTTAGTCCCATCTTTCTTCAGGTCATTCACTAGGTCCCCCCTTGTGGTTCTGGGATTTTTGCTCACCGTTCTTGTGATCATTTTGACCCCACGGGGTGAGATCTTGCGTGGTGCCCCTGATTGAGGGAGATTATCAGTGGTCTTGTATGTCTTCCATTTTCTAATTATTGCTCCCACAGTTGATTTCTTCACACCAAGCTGCTTGCCTATTGCAGATTCAGTCTTCCCAGCCTGGTGCAGGTCTACACTTTTGTTTCTGGTGTCCTTCCACAGCTCTTTGTCTTCACCATAATGGAGTTTGGAGTGTGACTGTTTGAGGTTGTGGACAAGTGTCTTTTATACTGATAACAATGTCAAACAAGTGCCATTACTACAGGTAATGAGTGGAGGACAAAGTAGCATGTTAAAGAAGAAGTTACAGGTCTGTGAGAGCCAGAAATCTTGCTTGTTTGTAGGTGACCAAATACTTATTTTCCACCATAATTTGCAAATAAATTCTTAAAAAAATCAGACAATGTGATTTTGTAAATATGTTTTCTCATTTTGTCTCTCATAGTTGAGGTCTACCTATGATGTCAATTACAGGCCTCGTTCATCTTTTTAAGTGGGAGAACTTGCAAAATTGGTGGCTAACTAAATACTTTTTTCCCCACTGTATGAAGAGGGGGAAACTGCCAAATGTTGCAAACATAGCAACACGCACATAGCAGTTTATTTTGAAAAGTCACCTGAAATAACAGATATGTTTTAATTCGAAAATTTCTCCTAAATATGTAAATGTAATAATATGAGCATAAAGAAGAAGTTGTTGCTATTATTTCCTGTAAGTGGGATATGCCCTTTATCATTTGCTCCCCTTTGTGCTTTCTGTCTGTGGTGAGGTGGTTTGTGAGTTCCACCATTTGTCAGTGTTTATGTCCCTTCTTTGTTTTTTGTATTACAGGCATGGCAGAGAAAGGACTGCATGAGGTAGGAGTTAGAGGAGCTAGTGGTAGTTGGTGAGGAGCTGTCCAGCGGCAGTTAGCAAGGAGTCATCTTGAGTGATAGGGACCCCTGATGGGATGGGAAGTTGATTTTTGGCCAGCAGCACTATAGATTTTTATCTCTCTGTAGTGTGCAGAAATACCTGAGATTTTGTCTGACACTTGACAACAAGTGGAATAAGAACAGGAGAATTGTGTTCTCTTCATACATAGATCCAGGTTGGACTTTTGCTAGATTAAATTCTCTGAATTGGACTGTATACCCCTACTTCAGTTCAAGTGCTTGAAATGTGCACATATATTAAGTTAAAAAAAGAGCTGAAGACATTTCTGTGTCCATTTCATACTCATTCCTGGACCTGATTACATTACAGTTGGATTTGAGAATATTTGAAAGAATATCTTGTGATGTTACTAAATGCTTAGCTATCTCAATCTGCCAGCGTACAGGTAGAGGGATGTCGATGACAGTCAGCGTTCTCTGCTCTTCTTTGGTCTTGGTACAATTTATTGCTTCATTAACCATCTGACAGACAGTATGTTTCTTTGTCCACAAAGATGCAAACCAATGTTCATAGCATGCCTCCAAGAATGTAGTGCTACCTTCCCTATGATCCCTTCCCTAGTTGATTCTATGAAGGTGTCAAACTCCAGAGAAGCCATAGGTCCAAAGAATTAGATATTACCTCCACAATTATTCTGATACACTGTGGTTTCAATATAATCTATTTTCTCCTTTCATAAACTCTTCTGTTATTACCATAAATTTCAAACTTGGATTTATCAGTTTTATCCAGTGATTCAGTATAAAATAATGATATTCATGGCAAGTATGTGGCCTTTTTTTGTTTCTCTTCTGAAGTTGTGGTTTATGTATTGCTACTCCTCTATAGACACCACTACTTGCTAGTTGTTTTTCTCACTACTTTATTTAACACTTTCTACCTGCCACTCTCTATGTGTGCATTAAGTTTTGTGATATTTTCTTTGCCTGATCATGCTTGGGATGCAACTAATATAATATCAGTAAATAATTTCATCACTTGATGCTGGGAAAGCCACTTTTTGTTTCTGACACTACAATATCTTCTACTAAAATAATTACTCCAATTAATAATAGTAAAATAATTGCTGCAAGTTCATTAACTTAACAAGCCTCTGGTAAGTAGATCAAATCCATCTTACCATAACCTTTTATTATTTTTTCATTCTACTTTTCAAAATGTTTCTATTTTTAAAGTTTACCAAACTATTTCTATATTTAATAAAGCTCAATGTTCAATTCCAGTCAAACAAAAATCGCAAATTTTAAAATAGTCCGAGAGCACCACTTTAAATCCAAAGATAACCTTCTCACAACTAAATAACCATGTATGCTTTGCTAAATCATATAAATCATATAATATAAAATATTAAAATATAAATTATAGCAAAAATTAAAACTCCAAAGTAAAAGTCAATTATTGCATAGTTTATATGTGTTTTTTTAATTGCAGTTTATATTGTAGCAGCTTCTTGACATAGTTTCATGACATATCTTGTCCCACAATGCGAAACAATGTTAATGAAAATTAACATTTTCTCATGTACAAGCTGCATATTAAAAACATAGCATTCACTGATGCAAAATATTACGTCATCCTTAAATCAAAATTCAGAAAGTCTTAACTTACCTGCTGTCTGTCAGAACTGAAGTTTTAGACCTTAGCAGATTCCTTTGATGCTGCATTCTTAATTATGGAAGCATGTTCTTCCCATATCTTCATGAATGCATGGGTTTTATGTGATCTTTCTCTAGTTCAAATTAAGAGACCCCTCCTTCCTGACAGAAATCCCTACACATTCTGAATTTGTCATCAGCACACTAGTCACTAGAAGCATGGCTGTGACTCTAATTTTGTCAAACTAATTGCAATCTAGATGAGGTTAGAATTTGCCCCTTTATGTAAAATATACCTCTATAATTGCATTCAATCTGAAATGTTTTATACATAGTATACTGTATGTTATTTATATTTGTATTAGAATTCTATACTTTTATTGTACACATAAAAAAAATCTGGAATACTGTACAATTATACCAAGAGTCCCATTGTTAGCAACAGCATATTTCCTGATCTTAGATAAATGTCATAAATGTGTAATATTTCAAGTCATAGATATAATCCATAAATAATATGAAAAATGAAAAAAATGATGAAATACAAATTCTATAAAAGTATATCTATACCACAGATTGTATAACAGCTGTAAGACTGAAGCTTGCAGAATGAATAACTATGACAAATGGTTGCACTTGTCTTTCATAATATTTGAATTATTTTATGGTATATTTTTAGTATTATTGCACATTTCCTTGGAGCAGAGATATCAGTAGAATGAGTTATGAGCAAGGGATAAATATTTGATAAGGAGATTTCCACATCTTGCCTGGCATCCTATAGGCCAATGAGGAAAATTAGGATTTGGGGGCATTACAAGAAACTTGTGGATTTTACTGAGCCGTAAGTGTGGGAAGGTATATTGGTAACATACTCTTATTGTAAGGATTTGGAATGATTTATTCCCATGGTATTACAGTATTTAAGGATTTTGATACAATGAAAATAAAGCCAGGTTGTTTGATCACAATTGATATAGTTTTTTTTAGCTTTAAGTTTTACAAAATGTTTGCTCATAATCCCATTTGGACACACAGTATTTGAAGAATCATAACTGGCATTTAGTATTAGAACAGGTACCATATTTCTGCAAAGATGATGCTTACTCAGAATCTTGCAGGATGTCACACTGCAGGAAACATTATTTCAATGACTGGAGCTCATTGCTTCCTGCAATGTGAAATCCTGCAAAACCCCAAAAATCTTAAGCTGAAAGAAGTCCTCTTTGGAATTGAGTTGCTGGTGTAAGGAACACACATTTTATTTATCACAGACCAACAATTTTATTATACCGAAACAACTTAAAAATCCATTAGGGACTGAACAAACACAGAAGTATCATAACCGACTACTACTAATAATGAAACATGAAACACTTATTGGAAAGATCATTAGGAGAACAGGTGCAGATCTTTAGAAATTGGATAGTGAAATTTCCAATGAAAGAAGCTTAATTACTTTATTTTATTGCATGTTTGGCGAATTGTAAACACTGTAGATCATTTGAAATGGCAGATGCGAGTGAAGTGTGCCAAATGACATAATGAGTCATCTGCCATCAATCACGTTTTTTTGTTATTCTCAAGCATTGTCTCATAGCCAAAAGATAACAGCATTTAAGTAAATGCTTGAAACAACTTCTATAGATGGCTTTTGATATTGAGTAATTCAAAACAAAAATGTGCAAGAAGTGACATTTCCAACAAAATATAAATCCTTTAAAAACTGTGTGCCATATTTCTAAAAAAGCAAATGTGGCATGATCAGGGATTAGAATCACCTATAGACACATATGTTAATTAAAAGGGATGTCCAGCGTTAGAAAAATATGGCTGTTTTCTTCTGTCCATGGGTTGTGTCTAGTAAGTGAAGCACTGTTTCTGCCATGTTTTTCTAATCCTGGACAGCCTCTTAACATATACAAGAAGTAACCCACTTTGAGTCTAAGGTTCCAAACAACCTGCTGAGATATGAAGTTGATACTGAACACAATATATATAGCAAATTAACATTTATCTTCTTCATAATTGGCTTACCTATAGTATGCACCAATATTTTGCACCAAAAATAATATACAAATTTGGTTAATTTCACAGCTAAATTCCTTTCTTTAAACATTTCTTGAAATTTGTCCAGATACAGTAAATGAAAGAAGTGTATAAAACTAAAATAACTTTGTGGGTGCAAGTTGCGTGTTTTTGTCATATTTTGACGATTAAATCTCCACAATATGACTTATTTATAAATAGAAAAAATTTTTAATTTTTTTAAAAACGAGTACACCTTGATGTATGAACAGAGATCAGTGCAGGTATAGCAAAAGCAAGAGGTGCATTGCAGTTTGCAGATTACTTTGGGGAATTGCATCAACAGCACTTTCCTTTTAGAAGTCATTATTAGAAATGCTGCCTTTTCAAAGTCCTAAAGGATTTTGGTGAATTTTTCATTCTCGGTTGTTGTCCTTACCAGGCTATTGGTAAAACTCAAGAAGTATTGTGGTATTAAGTACAGTATAGTAGCCTGCTTTCTTCATAAGCAGTGTAGACATGTTGTACTGTGTGCTGACTCTGCAGACTTTCTGCCCTTATTATACCTATATGAAAACACCAGCATTTCTGTAGGTATAATTGACATGCTACAATTTTTAAAAACGCGGGCGTTTTTGAAAACACGGCTTTTCTGCTGCAGATTTTTTTCTGCAATGTGTGGATGGGATTAGCCAGAATCCCTTTTACTTTGCAGGTACTGTAAAACGCATTTTTTGTCGCAGCATTTCTGCTGCGGCAAAAATACTGCGTTTACTCAAAGTGGGGCTTCATACTAAGAGTTGTTTCAGCAAGTGTTTTTGAGCAAAAGTCAATAGTGGATTCACCAGTAAAGAGGAATATACAGTAAGTCCATAATTTATATTTCCCAATTCTTTTGAGTCCACTTCTGGCTTTTTGCTCAAAGAACTGCATGAACAACTACCATAAGAACTTTTTTCCCCCCATGCAATTCATTTTTAAATTTTGAAATTTTATGTTGTTTATGGGAAACCCCTTTACATGGAAACATGTCTTGTAGCTTTAGTTACCTCTAAGCAGCTGAGTAATATAAACAAATGTACATATTTCTATAGTTACAGAGGAATTGTTGCTTTATTATTTGTAAAGAATCTGGTGGTAAGAAGACTAGTATTTCTATGTAGCTGATAGTATGTAAATACAGTAAATACATTAATACCTGTATAGTTTAATAGACTGACACAGCACATGGTACAAAACCTTCTGCTCTTGAAAGTATATGGTAATTGTACATGTATAAATGTCAACACTTTTAAGTAAAGTGCTGTGCACTACTGTTAGTTCCAGTAGTAAAAAATGGAAAGTAAGGAAGGCAAAGATGAAGAAAATGTTGCCTGAATTGAGAAGATAGAATGGAGGTTACCTTTAAAAACCTCTTACAGCTATTGGGTATAGGAAGTAAGTAAGGATTGATGATGTGCTGCTATTTTGGATATGTGAAGCAGGAATGGACTGAGAGTGGTCTCCATTCATCCTAGCCTTGAATGTGTTGGGTTATGGTAAGACTAAGGACATACATTCAGCACATTAAGATTTTTTTTAATTTAGTTTTTGAAGCCAAAAGCAGGAGTGAATTGAAAAAAAACCGTGGCATTCCATCTGTCTTTTAAATGTTAGAAAAGTTGTCTGTGATATAGGT
Organism: Leptodactylus fallax; assembly: GCA_947044405.1. Lineage (NCBI taxonomy): Eukaryota > Metazoa > Chordata > Amphibia > Anura > Leptodactylidae > Leptodactylus > Leptodactylus fallax. Next base: position 1,048,237 of record CAMRHE010000458.1, read on the forward strand.
GATGCAGGGATGGTAAAATCCTGTGTGCTTTGTTCAAGGTTTGTGTAATATAGGGCATAGAGATCTGGGTTTTGTATGTGGGGGTAATATGGGCCCTGTGTATTGTGTATGGTGAATTATAGACCAGTTTTTTTTTCTGTCTAAGGTCGATATATTTTCGGGTATTTTCGAATCTTGCGGGGCAGAGTTATAATAAAGAATATATATTTGTTGTCTATAGTAACCAATGATGGCACAGGTCTTATGTTGTTTCTGGGCTTAGAAAATGAGAGCCGTACTGTGTTTGGTTGCTATGGGCAACTAAAACATACCTCCCCATCTATGTAACATTTTGAAGCCCTGGTTGTTTATCCTAGAGATTTCCATTTTAAAGTAGATCTGCAAAAGCCCCACCCCTTTCAGGCTAAGGCAAAAACACTGCTGTAAGTCAGTGCAGGTTAGCTGCTAGCAAATTCATAGTGGCTAACCTGAACTGATATCACCCAGTGTGTCCCCGCACAGTCTTTCTGGGGGGCCCTTTGTGATTATTGATATGAGGCCCTAAGATTTCTACCTATGTACCTGCATAGATCCATTGCAGGCTAATTGCCAATTGTATATTCAGGGACAGGTTTTCTCATCTGACATAATCTGACATTACAACATTTAGTGGGAGTAAAACATAGTAACTACCACCATCTTGATTTGGAAAAATGCTCTAAATTTCTGTCAAAAGATAGTTACCATAGGATGAAAGATAGATAACTTTATATCAACCAATGCAATGAAATATTCAAAATAATAAACCTGGTTAAAAAGTAAACGCATGGGTGCACATGCAGCACCTAAACTGAGCTATCAAAAAACTCAAGATATCAACCCAGACCCACAGATAGATAGGTTAGGGTAACCTAAATAAAATTATGCTTTACCCTTGTGAATCAATGCCTCCATTGCCGAGATATCATTGTTATTGTCAATATGGAATTATGTGAACCAAGGAAGGTATAGCGGATTATCTCTTTGGAGCAATGGTAACACCCTTGTTGTTCCAAAAAGATAATTTGCTTATTGACAAAAACAGTGATATCTTTAAAATGGAAGCACTGATTCACAAGTTCAACACACTCTCTGATTCAGGTGACCTTAACCTTAACCTAAATCTAAATGCGGGACTGGGATCATATTCTGGTGGTTTCATATTCTGGGATTCTGGTATCAGGATCCCTTTAAATTAAACTGTAGTAGATTAAATGGATTAAAATGAAAGGTTGCCATATGTAAAATTTAGCCTGAAGCTATACCTAGAAATTTCTCCTAACTCTTGTTCAGAGCACTACATTTAGCTGGGGAATAAATAGAGAGGTGAAACCAAATATGCACATCTCTCTCTAGTCAATTCCATGAGAGTCGCAGGTACAGTTAAGGGCACTTACAGGACAGAGGTTGGAGGAACCACTCCTGGAGATAGATGCTGGTCCCAGAGTCAGACTCGCAGAAACAATATCAAACATTTTTGGCATATCCTGTCTATATGCCATAACTATTATAATGGTAATATCCTTTTAAATCTAGTGTCTTTAAGATAACCTTTATGCAAGCAATAATTAATCCTATTAAGAAATGTAGTTTTTTATTTTCTTAGTTTCATGACTTATTGAAAAGGAGTCTATCACCAGAAACCATTATGTCAATCTATCACCAAAATCACACAGTGCTTTCCCCTTGTGAATCAGTGCCTCTTTTGCTGAGGAATGGACATTTAGTAGATATGCAAATTGACTGTTTTAAGCAACAATGGCATTGCTGCTTACCTCTTTTGAGCAATGACAACACCCTGGTTGCTCCAAATAGCTTATTTTCATATTGACAAAAATTTCAGTATCTCTGCATTGGAGGCACTGATGCACAAGGGAAAATTACTGTTTGATTTAGGTGACCATAACCTATCTATCTGTAGGGCTGTGTCCATCAAGTTCAACCAGTGGATGGGAAAGGGCATAACATTCTATATATTTCCATAAGCATCAATGCTACTTTGATCGAAAAAGGCATCTAATCCTTTTCTGAAGCTGTCAGCTGTGACTGCTGTGACCAGCTCCTGGGGTAGGCTATTCCACAGATTCCACTGCTTACAATAAAGAAGCCTGGTGTCAGACAATAATATCCTGGAAATACAGAATATAAATGCATCTTAAAATACATTATTGTGCTGACCATATAGATGCCAAGCTAAATAGATTTGATGGATATATTTAATGTAGCTTGTATGTACAGTATAACAGTAATTCTAACATTTTAGACAGCAAATTCACTTATATGCAGCGAGAAGACATTTTCTTTGCATAAACTGACAGTATAAAAATATTCACCTAATAAATAAAAAAGCATCTGTAAATACAAAGACAAACATAAACTGTGCCATATTATTATTTTTTAATTTAGCTAGATACATGCTTGACACTACACACACTTCTTTCCTTTTCATGGGACCTAGGTCTTTGGAGTTGCTTTGCATTTAGCCTCATATATAAACACATACAATATGAGAATTTTATATGTTACTTGATAGAAACTGCATGTACTTGAAATATGGCCATCTCAAAGATGCTAGTTTACAGTTAAACCAGTCAATAAGAAGTCTCAAACTGCATCATCCAGTTGATTAAATAGGTTGTCCAGCAGGGTAGTTGATAAAATATAATAACACTACATACCTGGTAAACCAGCACAGTTTCAGTACCACCTAAGTCTTGTGCCATATATGCAGGCATCACCACTGATGATTTGGATGCAGTCATCAAATGCTCATGTGTGGCACATAATTTCTGCAGCTTAAATAGTCACTAACTTTTCAGACAACTTAGTCTCATTTAATGCAACATCTGATTCTGAACCTATATGTATTGCACTTTAATTAAAAATGTTATTAATTATTTCTGCCTGAACACCCTTCTCCCTTCTAGCTTATGTGCAGTTCACTCCAGGTTACTAGGGAACGTCTGTTCATAGATACCATCAAATGCAAGATGTGTTCACAGTGGGTGCAGGAGGAAGGTGCTGAGCTTTCTTCATACTGTGAATGGAGAGGGGAGGATTCCACACAGCTTTGCCAACTTCTGGACTGCACAGAAGTTTCTCCCAGATCAAAGTGAATATATTTATTTATGAAAAGATGCTTATGTTATTACTGATGGGATAGTAATCATTGACAGTAAGCATCTTTTCCTATTGTGCTCAGATTTCTCTTTTTCAACATTAGAGATCTTTTTAGCTGCATCATAACCTGGATTTATATCCTGGATGCATACCCTGGACCTCCTATAATAGGTTCACTTAGGATTTTATCAGCTATTTGTCTGCTATTTTTCTCCTATCAGAATTACATGTAGAAAAACCAGTTACTACCAGTAGTAGTGGTAATGGATAGGGGAGGGGGACAGACTGTTCTTTATTGTACATGCCCCCTGCCTCAGACAAATAGAAAATGTGCTGCAGCCATAATGGCGCTGTTAGTGTTTGAAAAACTGATAGGACACCATGTATTAATCCATATGCAGTCAGAGAACAGATTGTCCTGCAAGACCTTGCAGATATTTCAACTTCTGATTAAATCTCAGGTATCTTTTAAGTCAACAAAACCTGTGGGGAGAACTAGAGTGGCAGTGTTGGAGCATGTGGATTTACCAGGTGTGTAATATTTATTTTGTGCTTTGACACAAAAAAGGTATGTTCAGTATTGTATAGACATCTTTCAAAATTTTGAGAAAAAATATTGCTTACAAATTGCTTACTAATAGATTAACTGTAAACTAAGAATATACAATAACAGGTGTGAATACAAAATTTACACAATATGGCTCTAAATTCCTTTCTTGCTGTGCTAAAAGCAGTGCCTGCCTCAGGAGCACAAACACTATCACTGTCTTTAATGCCTGATCAGATGCTGTCTAGATTGCTTTTCCTGATGACTGACATGCTAGCGTAGAAGTAGAACTGCAGCAGCTGCAGTAAAGATGTGTGATTTGCTGTGATTTTCCTTAATCATGCAAGTGATTTTGGATGTGACAATTTGTTCAGATTTGTATATATGTGATTTTGGTGAGTTTGGGAAGAGAGGCAGCATTGTTGTTGACAAGCCTGCCAATCTTATGGAAACACAGGACCTCACAGAGGCAGAGAAAAATATATCTAAAGCATCAAAGGAACTATGTATTTTTTCTATTTTGCTGGACAGTGGAGGCTTTTGTTACATCATGTTGTTTTGTTTTCTTGAACACTGACTCTTTAGTTCCTGCACAAAGATTCTGCTGTATATATTAAAGTATACAGGACTAAATGTGAAAATGTGAAGTGCATATTTATAGTTTAAATGAATGACCAAACGATCAATTGAAATCAAATGAAGATTTCTTATATGTAACTGTATGTTGTAAGAGCAGGGACTGTCAGTCAAACATGACTATAGCAACCAGAAAAGGCAGCAAAGAGGTTGTTTATATAATGTGAATAATATGTGCAATAAATTTCATAAAATGGAAATGCAAATATATTTATTTTTGCATTAAAATAAATAAAGTCAGGTACTGTCACTGATTTCAGTATTAATAAATCATATCAGAGAAAAATGCTTCTTCCTCCTTCTACCCTTCTCCACTGCTAACCTAACTCTAAAAATCTCTGCTATATCAGTCTCAAGATGGATTGCAGGTCACATGACTCCTATTACACATACAATATCTGTAGAAATCTGGAGCAGAGTTCTCTCACTCACAGTGTAGCAGAGCTTAGCAACGTTATTTGAGTGTCTTTTTCAGCAGCTTACTACCTCCTCTACTCTCTATATAGACTTCTATGTAAAAATTAACTCAACCTTTAATAAGATACATTACAAAGTTTTTACTCTTTAATGGTTACTGTCATTTCAAAAACTTACAATATGCTCACGAGAAAGCAAATGTAAAATTAAAATGTGCACTTATCTTCTAACTATCTTGCTGTTCACTGCCAGTCAAGTGGAATCTGTCTCTAGCAGATTATGTTAAGATGGTCAGATCATTTCAGCTCCACTCTCTCTCCTACATACCATCATGTTCATTTTCCTTTCCCCACTACAGTCATTGCACTCTGTGACTAACAAGTAAGTAGAGCTGAACTCCTTTATGTCAATCCTCATTGAAACTATACTGTAATTGTCCATGTTGTTTTTATTATACACCATGTATGAGGGATGCTAAATAGCCTTCCTGTTCCTTCTGCATGCCAGCAATGTTGAATGCAGAGTGTGCCATACCACTGTTTGTCTGCTTTTGCTCTCCTCTCTGGAAAAAGTCATTCATCAATAACAGAGAAAAGAAGTTTCAGATCAGGCTGCTGAGGGAGGTACTTTGCAGGCTGAGAAATGAGGGTAAGAAAAAATGTATAGTGCTAGCAGAAGGTTAATGCAGAGTAATCGTTCACTCAAAATAAGTGGATGGCAAGTAGAAGTGTAACTGGCCACATGGTTTGTGGATTTACAAACAAGCTTGTTGTGAGAGGTCAGACTGGGGGAACACAATTTTCACTGAGTTCATATGCACTATGGTTAGTATATTGAGCCAAGAGTCCTTTATGAGGAGGATGTTACAGTTAAAGGGAGGCTGCTTAGAAGCAAACACATTGATTCCTCTATGAAGTGACCACTCAAAATTACAGTGAAAAATAATAGGCCAATATTTATAGGGCATAAGGTAATTTGAAATCAGTGACAGAAAAATCTTATATAAAGCAGTAGTGTTTTCAAAGGAATGGTCCTTTAGGCTGAAGCCATACACAGCTGGCCACAGCAAAAAAGCGGCAACACATCGCGGTTTTTCCCGCAGTTCTTTTTTATCTATAAGGAAACTGCCAGCATTTCCGCAACGGTTTTGGAAATTGCAGCGTACCCACTGCTCATATTTTGTGCGGATGGGATTTACTTTTGCCGCTGCGTTTACACCACGTGTGGCCCCGGCCTTAAAAGGTTTCATTGCTCATTACATGCAAGGAACATCATATGAGCAAGTCTGTTAATCCAATTTATTTGCGAGCCTTAAGTATTTCACACTTGAACATCTTTGTTTAAAGGAGTTATCTCACAAAAAAAAACACATTTATCACCTATCACCTGTTTTACACAGTAAACATCTGGCAGTAATGACCTTGATCATTAACTTTTCACAAAAGTAACCCTATATTCATATAGTTATAGCTTTTTGAATGGCCATCTCATGGCTGTATTAATTTCAATGTCTGTGAATGGGGGCTATTCACATGAGCAATACTTTGATGGTCTGTTGTCAAGGACTGTCAAAATATAAGTCACACCCTATTTTTGTATGGATCCCTCAATACACTGTATTGTGTATCCGTGAAAACGGCTGCTCCTCGGGCCACAGTAGTCTGAATGTAGGATTAGACTCAAATCACCCCCTTTCCCTAGAATGCATATTAAAATAAATTAAAAAAACCCATCATATTAGATTTCCCTTTGTTCAAAAGAGCAGAACTATAAAAATATGAAAATATTTATCCTATACAGTGCACACCTTAGCGGTTAAAAAAATTATAAAGCCAAATCACAATTTTTTCCCAGTTTCGTGTCCCAAAAATTCATATAAAAAGTGATCAAAATGTGTGTCATTCCCACTTAATAGACTTGAAGCACACTCCATACCGCTCATTAGGGCCCACCTTGACAATCTGCAACTGAGAGACCTCTGCCCTGATGGCGTACCACTAACCTTAGAAAATACGATGTCCCTCCTTCCCAATTTCAAACCAAATTTCCTACACCTGCAGCACTTGAGACACTGCTTGTCTTTATTCTGGGAAAGGACTGTTGTACAGTCTCTGTTAACCGTGTTTGAAAAGCTCTTGGATTCCAAAACAAAACTTTTATGTAAGACCTCCCACTTCCTCCACCAGTATATTGACAAGTTAGAGGTCGAAAAAACAATATTTCTCACTTCTTGGGAGAAGGAACTGGGAAATATATTGTCCCGAGAGGATACTAAATCTATTCTTCAACATTCTCATGGTTTTTCCACAAGCATCCGCTTACAAGAGAACCATAACAAACTCCTAACCAGATGGTACAGAACTCATGACTAAAACCCCCCTCTTCCTCCCCTCCCTCTTTCCTCTTCTTTTCTTTTTCCTCTTTTCATATTTATCCTTCTTCCTTCCTCTTTTCTCTCTAGATGTTGTTAGCACTTGTCTGTTTTTGTCTTCCTTCTTTATGGAGGATTGCTTACAGTAATGGTATGTTGTGGTAGTTAGATAATGTGTTTTTTTAAGCTAGTGCCATTATTGTTTGTGGTACTATGTTTTCTTGTTACTACTCTTAACTGACTTTTTGTGCTGATATTATTGTGGCTTCTGAACTCCAATGTCATCTTTTGTGCTTTGTACCATGTTTTTTTTTGAAAAATAAAAAACTTATTGTATTAAAAAAAAATGTGGGTCATCCACCAGAATAGTAGAAATCAATTTGGCATTGCTGTGATCATGTTAAACTGTTCTATTGCAGTTCTTTCCAGTTCCACGTTTTTCTTTTTTTTTCCAGATTCTTAGTACATTGTATAGAATATTAGATGGTACCAATATGAAGTATACTTTGTCTTAGGAAAAATAAGGCTCTATGAAAACTCTATGAAAACTAAAATATCAATGTTAGGGTTTGGAATAACAAAGCCTTTTCGAAGTAAATATCGAAAATGCAAAAATAAAAATGGCTGTGGGGTTAGAGAGAGTTAAGCCACCATGCGTGACCACTGCTTCCTTCAAACACCTCCTCAATGCAAGATGGGGACCCAGAGATGGGACTATAAGAGCTTCTGTGTTTTTCTGTAGATATAGACAATTGATCATCTAGGTAGTATCTAAAGGTCTTACATTAAGTTTTAAGCAGGTCTTATTACTGTGGTTGCTTTAACATTCTGCATAAATCCTTTTTTTTACTACAACTGTTCCTTACTTGAAGTTTAATGTAATAGACAATTACTATAACTAACTACTCTATTGACTGTGTACAGTAATCTTCACTATGTGAGTTTATCCATTATGTAGACAATATTAAACTATAAACTGAAGTCCTTGAATTGTAAGACAATAAAACTATTTTATTTCTGGCCTTTTTAAAACTCTAATAATGCAGAATGCTAAGGACAGTGCTGTATTTGCCTTCTAGGTGATTTGCAATAGTAAACTATCTAGGCAGCATTGTTAAAATACTTGTACCAGCATCTAAATATATATTTACACATATTATATATATATATTACAGGTTTTTTTTATGTCATTTTTTGCCATTTTCTGAAAATCAAGCTATGAGTGAGTTTGCTAGACACAACAGGCATCTTAGTACTTGTATTACTTGACACTGATAGTGTAGTGTGACCTCCTAAATGTACACTCAAAATATGTCACATTCAGGTCATTTAAAAGCTTCCTAAGTATATCACCACTGCTAAACTATAGTCACAAGAGAATGTCAATATGAAAAGTATTAATCATTGAGAAAATTTCTTTCCTCTGCTCAAAGCCTCTGCAGACCCTTCAGTCTCTGCTCAGGCTAATATTCAGAGTACCCCTGACAATATAAGGCCCAGGCCATATGAAATTTCATATACTGTTGAAGAGACATATACTTGTAAGGGAGGTGACCCTTATTACTTTCCTTATGGTATTGTATTATTACAGTCTCTTTACTTTTGTAATTGCTTTTTTTCTGAGTTGAAATGTGCCTAACCTCTTTTCATGTTTGTCCAGTCTTTTGACTTATGCCTGTCTTTCCCCTACCAGCATCACTTGTTGCTGGGAAACAGTTCTTGTTGCCAGTTTGCAGGAGGAGTCTAATGTCAGCATGGACCCAAGCTACCCTTGATTCTGATGTAGGAGCAATGTTAAAGCTGCCAGAACCATGGCATTGAAACAAAGGAAAGGATCAAATCAAACTAAGTCAAAGAAAATACGGTAGTGCAACATGCTGTAGAGTGTGTGTATGGTGCTAGAAGGTCCTGCTGCACATGTTGCAGAGCAGTAGGCCTGTTACAGCTCTCATGAGATGAGCCAGTTGACAAAGACAGATGTGTTTTGTTGGGTTATATATTTCTGGGTTGCTGTGTTTCTCTCCATCGTGGTTGTATTATCTGTTTTATTACCGATATGGTCATGATTATGACCATATAGATCTTGCCTGATTATACAGTCATGGCCAAAAGTTTTGAGAATGATACAAATATTAATTTTTACAAAGTCTACTGCTTCAGTTTTTCTAATGGCAATTTGCATATACTCCAGAATGTTATAAAGAGTGATCAGCTTAACAGCAATTACTTGCAAAGTCAATATTTGCCTAGAAAATGAACTTTATCCCCCAAAACACATTTCAACATCATTGCGGCCCTGCCTTAAAAGGACCACCTAACATCGTTTCAGTGATTGCTCCATTAACACAGGTGTGGGTGTTGATGAGGACAGGGCTGGAGATCAATCTGTCATGATTAAGTAAGAATAACACCACTGGACACTTTAAAAGGAGGCTGGTGCTTGCCATCATTGTTTCTCTTCTGTTAACCATGGTTATCTCTAAAGAAACATGTGCAGTCATCATTGCACTGCACAAAAATGGCCTAACTGGGAAGAGTATTGCAGCTAGAAAGATTGCACCTCAGTCAACAATCTATCGCATCATCAAGAACTTCAAGGAGAGAGGTTCCATTGGTGCCAAAAAGGCTCCAGGGCGCCCAAGAAAGACCAGCAAGCGGCAGGACCGTCTCTTAAAAGTGTTTCAGCTGCGGGATCGGGCTACCAGCAGTGCAGAGCTTGCTGAGGAATGGCAGCAGGCAGGTGTGAGTGCATCTGCACGCACTGTGAGGCGGAGACTCTTGGAGCAAGGCCTGGTCTCAAGGAGGGCAGCAAAGAAGCCACTTCTCTCCAGAAAAAAAATCAGGGACAGACTGATATTCTGCAAAAGGTACAGGGAGTGGACTGCTGAGGACTGAGGTAAAGTCATTTTCTCTGATGAATCCCCTTTTCGATTGTTTAGAACATCTGGAAAACAGCTTATTCGGAGAAGAAGAGGTGAGCGCTACCACCAGTCTTGTCTGATGCCAACTGTAAAGCATCCTGAAACCATTCATGTGTGGGGTTGCTTCTCAGCCAAGGGAATCGGCTCTCTCACAGTCTTGCCTAAAAACACAGCCATGAATAAAGAATGGTACCAGAATGTCCTCCAAGAGCAACTTCTCCCAACCGTCCAAGAGCAGTTTGGCGCTCAACAATGCCTTTTCCAGCATGATGGAGCACCTTGCCATAAAGCAAAGGTGATAACTAAATGGCTCAGGGAACAAAACATAGAGATTTTGGGTCCATGGCCTGGAAACTCCCCAGATCTTAATCCCATTGAGAACTTGTGGTCAATCATCAAGAGACAGGTGGACAAACAAAAACCAGCAAATTCAGACAAAATTAAAGCATTGATTCTGCAAGAATGGACTGCTATCAGTCAGGATTTGGGCCAGAAGTTGTTTGAGGGGGGGGGGGGGGGAAGGGGGGGGGGCCGGAAGAAGAGGGGTCAAAATTCTAAATATTGGTTTGTTTTTTAAATTTTTTTTATTTTTAAAAAAAATTTTTTTTTTTTTAAAAAAAAAAAAAAAATATTTTTTTGTGTTTTTGGTAAAAACATCTGACAAACACACATAAAAACCAGAGGGCAGCAGATCATGTGAAAATATAATATTTGTGTCATTCTCAAAACTTTTGGCCATGACTGTATATATACTTTTTTGGTTTGATTGTCACCTGTTCAATGATGGCAACTTTGTTTTGACTCCTCTTACCCCTATTGGCAATCCAGACCTGCTTTTACTTATCTTCCCTGTTCCTGCATACACTGCATAGTTGACTGTGTGCTCTGAGACTTGTACAGTGATAACCAATTAGAGCGTGTCATTTGGCGTGATGTCAGAGAAGGGGTTGTGGCTCTTCACATATATACCCAGACGAGCCGCAGCTGCTGTGGCCTACCATTAGTACAGTGTCCACCACCAGGACCTGGGAACGCGTTGAGAAGTTTAAAAGGCAGCTTGGAACAGTCTAGCAAGCAGCCTGTTATTAGTAGTCTGACAGGTAGCTTAGAGTAGTTCAACAAGCAGCCTGATTTAGCTCCAGTGAGGCAGATTTCAATGTGTCTGTAGCTTTAGAGTCAGCTGTGGGGTTAATGTAGCTAACCCATCACTGTTTACCTGTATCCTACCTTTTGATTACTATATGCCTCAGTGTGATGGACATTTAGCACCTACTGGAGCAATATATCTCTGCAAAGGTTACAGACTCATCTCCCCAGATAACTGTGGGATACCTATCCTATGCTGATAACAGCAATAGCACATTATCTATTTTGATTATGACACTTTATCTTGGAGTATATTTTATAGAGCTACTCCTTCTATGTATTATATTCTGACAGAGGTCTAACTGAGAGAGTGAAGCAGTATATTTGTATACTGTACACTAGGGAAAATCCAAACATTATACACTCCTCTTTATCTCTCCTCACTCAGTATGACTTTAGTGTTGCATCTCATAAACTCACACGATTATTGACCAGTAGGTGTGGTGGTTATTGGGCTGTAATGGGTTAGATGTATCCACCACTATACTGAATGAATGCATATACTATCAGACTACATATTAAACGTTACGTTTTAGCCTTTACTGACTCCCTTCTGTGATTTACTAGTCTGTGATTTATGAATACCAATGAGGGGTAATTATCACTCTCTTCAACCAGATTCTAGATTCAGAATTAGACTGGATAGTGCACATTAAGAAAGTGTCACCCATTCTTTTATTTCTAACTTTTCTGTAGAGAAAAATTATACAACTATACCACAATCTATGATGTCTGATGATATTTAAAGGGCACCTTTCACCACCTTCACAAACTCCAACTCTTTGCATTCTTTAATAGGTGCTGCTTTACTGATTCTGATGCAGTTGGAATTTTTTTCTCTAGCCAATCCCATTCCTGGGCAATAATTTTTGTTAGTATCAGTATCCAGTACACTAATTATGATCCCTACTGTCAGGTGGGCAGTCCCTGTCTGACTGCCAGGACCGCCCACCTGACAGTAGAGAACCTTAAATAGCATATTTGATGATGTAGTTTAAAATTATTTGAAAATAAAAAAAAGAAACCTCTATTGGAGAAAATTAAAGAGGACCTTTCACCAAGCACCAACTCCACTAACTTCAACTCTTTGCATCAACCATTGATTCTGGTGCACTTGGACTAGAACCCTGACAACAGAGAGCCTAATTAGCATATTGGGCACGGAAACTAATAGAAATGATGAACAGTTGGAGCTACAGAAAAGATTCCAATCATTCCACAGTCAGTGGAGTAGCACCTACTGCTGGATGCAAAGAGCTAGAGCTGGTGGAGGTAGTGAAGAGTCCTCTTTAAGGCAATAGTTGACAACTACACGTGTGCACATCGATTTCATGATTTATTCTGGAAAGCCTCTTTACCTGAAAATTTATATTATGTACCCGTTCTGATCTTTTGGACCTGTTTGACTTTTCAGAGGTATCATCAATACTGGTGTTCAGTTGGACACTGACACCATTTGATATAGAACACATTCTAAAATACAAGGAACATCTTCTCATCTGAAATAATAATAACTAATAACTGGAGTAAAGCTTCACCAGTAATACAGAATGGACAAGGTTAAAATGTCTGTATCTGCCTTCTATGAAATAATATATCCCTTTGGTATGAAGTACTAAAGTTATAGTATATGTCATGTGTTTCTCTGTGCTTATCTTAATGATTTCTTGACAATTACAATGTTTCATACCAATAAAATGCAAGTTGATTATTGCAACTGCATTACACATTATCTCAGATTGACATAATTTGTTCCAAGCTATTTGGTGTATATTAATAATTCTTCAGTCAATATTGTCTTCCAACCAAACTACGTTATTTGATTTAGTCACAGATATGCAGTGAAGCTGAATAATCTGTGGCCGGTGGCCTTGTTATACATCTAAAAAAAAGGTTAAAAAATTAAACAAAAAAAAATTATAAACATGCAATCTGCTCAGGTTTCAGAATTTTATCAGCAATCTGATCTGGTCGTTAATTAAACTAATGTATATTTTATATTCTAATATTCAATTACTGTATGTACATTCTTCAGATTTCTGATTGTATTCCATGAAATTCTGTATAAAAAGAGCCCTGAGTCAACTTGTAACCCACACCAAATAAATTATCATGATCCATGTAGAGTTTATCCTAATATAACAAACTTCTATATTGAGTTACAGAGTCACATTGAGGTTGCAGTGCTGCTATATACATACAGTATACAGTATTCAGCCTTTCCACAGATACAGTCTATGGTGTGGTTTCCTTTCCCACCACATTTGTTAATGAGTAACAATGTAGTCTGGGGTTGTTGCAGTTCTGTGCAGCTGATCTTGTCTATTTGGGTGTACATTACTCAGTATAGCGTTCAGTATACAGTTCTTTGGCTCTGTGGAATGAGACCGTCCTCTTTCTTGTGACATGGGTCAGGATAATCATTGCGTTGTTATGTGTGTAACATATCTGTGCATTATTGTTATCTTTGTATGATATTCGTGCATATGAAGCTTCTTTATGTATAATTTCATCTTTTATGATGTGAATATGTATTTTCTATGCCAAAAAAAACTTTAATAAAACATATGGTATAGAAAATCAACTCCATCAATGGTCACGTCCTTATAGTCATGTTGTTGTAGTTGTCAGTATGCGAACATTGATGAGGATTTAGATCCATATAATAGGGGGAGGATTAATGTTCTGTATTGTGTATTTATTCTGGGAGGCCACCTCTAATGCTTCATGAGCAACTGTATACTTATAAAATATATATGAAATTACTTCAACTAGTGTACTATGTAAATTATATACATTTGTCTATTTTTCTGTATCTATGTAAACTAAAGGATAATCTGTACAGCTCATTTGGAGGGAAATCTCCAATGGCAAAATCCATAGTCTGAACAGTAGTATGATGATTTCAGTTCACAGTGATCACAGTGCAACTAGTTATCAGCTGAAGGTGGCTACCTCTGTATATACATACTTATATATAATATATTTTATTATACTAATGTAGACTGAAGTATGCCAGTGTATTCATGAAGAAAACATTTTATTCAAGCAATTAATCTGTTCATTGTCTATTATTAATCATCTAAGCAAATATATAATTTATATTACAATCCTTATATACATTCCTTAAAATATTATCTGAAAGCAAATCAAGTTGTATTGCAACAATATGCTAACTTGAATTGAAAAAAATCAACCATGTTTGAGTCCCTTTTATTGTATTTCTACCTCTCCAGAGGAAGCTGACATCTCTTCCAAATCATACGTTTTCCTTTTGAAGGTCTGTGGTATAAATGTAAAGGTACCCGGTTGGAGGTTTGATGGTAGACCACAAAGATGGGCAAACCTCTAAGGATTAGTTTTGGCCCATGTTCGGACAAAGCGATCCTCTGGTTAAATTCAGTCCGAACTTGTTCAGACCCCAGAGCATAATAGGTGGAAGCCCAGGGGAGGTGACAAAAATAAAAAACATTTATACTCACCTTCTGTTACCTCTTTTGGGCCTCCTTGTGGTGTCTGGCACTCGTGTGTCTGCTTCCTTGTGGCGTCCATCACTCTCCTGTGACCTGATGTGCCCCGGGTCAGCACTGAGGCCTGTCCAAGAGTGCATGACATCATAGGAGAGTGCTGGATGCCACAAGGAGGCAGAGGGCCTCCATCTATTATATTGTGGGGTCTAAAGAGACCCCAGAGTATAATAATTTACCAAAATGCATGTCACGGCGGCCATTTTACTTCATTCAAGATAATTCCCAAATTTAGAATATTGGATGCCTCAGTGCTGAGGTTTTAAAACTAAACCTTAGTTACATTAAAAATAAATAGAACTGGAAATAGAATTAACAAGATTCATGAAAAGTCAGAAAAAGTAGGAAACAGGTGGTGAAGGTGGTGTCCGGAGAGGAAATTATTTTAGAGAGTTTGTGATAGAATAAAGTAAGTGAGTCTGTATGAGGAATTATCAAATCCCAACTCTACAGTAGATGTAGGTCACCAAAGCCTTAAAGATATTTTCTGAGAAATATTGGTGATCACTAGAGGTCCAGCTCCTGGAATCCCTGCTGATCAGTTGTTTGAAAAGACTGCATGATTTCACAGATCTAGCCAAGATTTACATGACTTGTAACACAAGTAAATAGTTGCTAATCACTTAAAACTTGACTTTTCCCCATTGCTTTTAATGGCTTTTGTTGTGACTTATCACAGCACACTGTGTTATCAGATTTGAAGATGAAGATGGCTACACCTGTCACATGCATATCAGTCACATGGTACAGTAGCAGCTCAGTCCCATTCAAGTGAAGAGGTGGCATCACTCAGCTGGATGCTGGTTTCTCTTCAACAAGCCAATCTGTGGAAATTCCACATATCAGACCCCCACCAACCACATATTGTTATGAACTTTCAATATGTTTATCAATATGTAAGTCCCAGAAAACCTATGGGAAGGGAACCCATCATGTTAAAAATCCAGTTCTATCTGCAGGCACCATGTATTAGATCAAAATGAGCTAATAAGATTATTTTACCTATTTGTGGGAAAAGAGTCAGCAGAACTAGTAATTAAAGGGGTTTTCCCACAAAACAAGTTCCCTATCCATAGGGAATTACTTACAGATCAGTTGAAAACCCCAATGATCTTTAGACCAGGGACTTTTGCCCCCCCCCTTCTAAATGGAGTGGTGGGCAGGCATTTACACCCCTGCTCATTCTGAACTTAGGAATCAGGTCAGGCAGTCCTACTCAGTGGTTGGCAGCTACTGCACAGTATCTCTGTATCTACACCGATATGGGGAAGGCTGTCAATCACAGATTAGGACCGCCCATGGGACTTCAAAACCAAGAATGAGGACAGCCTTAAATGAATAAATGACTAATCATGCTGAGTTCTTTCCCTCAAAACTATATATCACTCTGCTCAGCTGTTCAGGATCCCTTTAAAGTAGTCAGTACCAATGTGGTCCATCAAGAATGTATTTTTACTTTTGGTGTGCATCATTTGTGACTTATTGCTTCATGATATTGATGATGCATTTATAAGTGTCAGTGTTTTGTTGTGCCAGGAGGTTGGGGTTGAAAGCAATGAGAGGAATGGAGACACAACCAATATATGAAAACAGGCAGATTCAGGATGACAATAAAAAGGTTAAGGTTGTGCAATTGTCTTCATGCTGAGATTACTAAACCAAAAACAAAAATTAATATATAACCAGTAAAATATATTTTGAAAATAAGTATATATAAAGAACATGAAAGTATTTAATCTTACAAAAGGCCTGTTTGCCTTGTTGTACCTTTTGCATGGCTGACTTTACTATTATGTTCAGATATAAACTTTTGTGTTAATCTTTTCAAAACTGACAACTATTAAGGCAGACATGCATTATATATAGTAAATACACCTGCTAAGAATGCAACTCTACAATCGTATCATTTTTACCCTATGCATTTAAACTCTAATAAAACTATGTACATAGCAACATAATGTATTTACCCTATTTTAACCTTCAACTACCCTCATGGCATAAATCAATGGAAATAAAAAAATTCATTTTAACCACAGTTCACTGAGTTTTAATCATTTTCCTTATCGATATAGCTATTTTCTAAGCGAAGGGTTTGACAAATGGTTTTATCTGAAGTCTGCTTAATGGATTCAAACCTATTTCAGGTTTTACTGGATTGTTTTTGTACAGTCAGCAGATCTCAATCAATCCATTTATCCTCCTTGTTAAATAAAAGATTTGCGCAAATTTAATGTAAGCAAAAATACTGCAGTGCACAATTTAATACTGCACCTAGAACATAGGAGCAAACAGCCATATCTATGGCACAGTGTTGTTCTGCTGAAAAGAGCTGCAGTGTGATTGTCCAGGAAAGTGCTGGTGATCTTGGCAGAAATTAAAGTACTAATTACCACAGTGGAATAACATTTTAAAGCAAATACATAATTTTCTAAATGATCAAGTACCCGTTTAACACAGAGGTGGACTTGTATGCTGCCTTCCATTAAAACAAAAAGTGCGTAATTAAGACTTGGTTACAAAACAGTCACGTCATTATTAAATTAAAATGCATCTTACTAAAGCTCAATTACACATTTGACAGGCACTTTCTGGAAGAACTGCATTCTACATAGTCAATGCCACATATGAAATATATGGACTATGGAGCTAAGCCACCATTTGTTAAGGTTCATAAGCAAATGAAATGGTTAAGCTGTATAAAGCAGGGAAGAAAATACAAAAGAGTAGTACATTAAGCATGTACATTCAGTTGCGGTTGATAAAAAGATTTATACCGTGCTCGGACGTTGCCATCTATCGAAAGTATTGTACAATCTCGACTTGAATTCGAAATTTCATTAGGTTGTCCGTTATGTATATGCCAGTTTTATATGTATGCAATTTTGACTATTTTAAATAATAAAAAAAGCTAAATAAAATATGACATCATCTTTGGTGCATATTTGAAAGCATTTCCAAAGTGATAAGAAGATGCAAAGCAATGTGTGAATGAAAGCAGAATTATCTTGTGACTTGATTATTGGCAAAATATTCTAAAAATAATTACAACTTACTCAAATGTTTTGCCTCTGGCTATTCAGATGGTGACTCTGTGGTATTTTACCTTATGGTGCAGAGATATAGAGAAAAGGGGAGGAGCTTTGGGAATTGACGCATTGTACTTAAGTTTCTGACATACTGTATGGGGTTTTGATTAGGGAATGTCTGCACTTACCTCCCAAAGCTTGCTTCATAACAAAATCCATACTGATGGCTTATGATTCCTTCCACTCAGTGAATTTTATATATTACATGCAAGAAAAGCAGGGAAACTCTTGTGTTCTAGCCTGAAATAAATGAAAACATATATACTTACATAGCTTTACATTGTCAGAATCACCTTTAACAATCCTATTACATTACCTGATTTACCTTCAATAGTAAAAACACTCTTATAAAATAACAGCTAAGCTGGGTGCAGGTCTTTACCAATACATTTATTTTCAAAATCCACCTAATATAAAATGAGCTAGCATAGTTCTAAGGTAACAGTGGCTCAAATGAGGTCAAAAAGAAGAATATGTAAAAAATAGTTTGCCTAGAGTAACTATAGAATTGAGTTTATTAACTGTGTGTACATAGAGTATAGAAGGAGTCGGTCCATATTTAGATCTCATATAATAGTATCATATTGTTTTTAACATATACAGACATTTGTAGTGTTGAAGGTGTGTCCTATGTGTGGTTTCCACTAGCAGCTGGACGGGATTGTCTACAATGTCTGGTGGGAAGTGTCTAAAGGGACATTTGAAGGTGAGGTATCTAGGTCCATAACTCACTGGTATCTTTACATAGTAGATATAATATGTTCAAAATAAACACAAAACAAAAAAAAATAAAAGCAACTAGCTCAGGTTTACCTTAATGAGGTCAAGTGCATGTCATTTTAGTAAAGCATGCTTAGACTCCTCATCTAAATACCACAATGCAGCTGTGTTCCCTGCTGTCTTCACATTTCACAATAGGCACACAGAAAAAAATGTGACATTAAGTATGACGCTTCACACTTTTCAGTCTTATGTTTTGACAAACAATATACCAAAATAATAACTAACAAAACACAAAAATCACTCTTTGCAGTAGAATGTGTTCCACCTCACTGCACAACCTAGTGGGCTGCAACAAATGATATCCCAGAGAAGTCCTACTCCTGCACTGCAGGTGATAAGAACTGTCATTTTCTCAATATACTACAGCTTGATGCCTCCCTCTACTGGTACTTCAAAGACTGGCACATTATGACTCATTTAATATCCTAAAAAGCAACTCTGATATTTAACATAGGAACCTATTTGCATGTAGAGTTGGAAATGGACCAAAAAAAGTTAAACCTACACACTGAATGTATGTTCCAATGATATCATATCCTTCCTATATTTCAAATGATGACATTGTTTTCTTTGTAAACTTCTCTAGCTTGTAATTTTAGGATATCCTACTCTATAACATTAGATGCAGCATGCCCAGGACAGCTCTGCTGGTCAATAAATCTCAGTACAGTTCTCCTAAGACAGCACATGCTGCAACCCACGGCATTGTATTCAAGAAACAATGTATCAGCAGAAAAGGACACAACAAGCAAAGCAATAACCATGACAGAAGAGAACGCAAGCCATGTAAAGGCTGTGTCTGGAATGACACGATTAGCATAGCTAAGAAGACATCACCCTCCAACCTGCTCTCATCGCCCGTGCAGTGGACCTACTTCAGCACCAGGCAGGATGGGACAGCTCCCTACACTAAGACTGCACACACAATGCAAGCAAAGGAGGAAAGACAAATGGAAATGATCAGCCAGTACCTCGTCTTCTTGAGCAGAAAGGAGATCCCGCAGTTTGCCTGTCCTTTCAGTAACAACTCTGCACCATGGAAGGAAAAGCTCGCCCCCCTCCCCCTAGAGTATCATTTTTTTCTGTAGCACAGTCTCCTCCTCCCCTAGTCCATGTGTGCTCTCAACAGGAACTGCAGCCGCTGCTGAAGGGCATTTAGGGAAGAGACAGCTTCATGAAGTTACTGTATATCCTGCCTAATAATGACCAGATAGCACAAGGGCATATGGAGGGGATGCAAAGGGAGCATGCAGCAGAAGGAAGCAGTACTGGCATAGACACACAGAGGTGAACCAGGAGGATGATCAATAACCTTCTCTTTCTTTCCTTCCATACATTCTCTTTTTTTTAATCACAGCATTTCCGGAGCATCCCACTTACATTTATTTGATCCCTCCTTCTAAGCATGTCACACTCCAGACCGTACAGTTTTGCTCTTTGTAGTTAAATACATGATGACATAATGTAGTAGGGATGACTGCACCAGGGTAGGGGTTACTCCACAACCCGTGTCTTTTTGCTCTTTGATTATTTTTTGCTATACACATCTTTCTAGAGATCAGGCTGCTGTATGTATAGTTTATTTATGCAGTGCACTTTGTCAGCTTTTATTAATAGGTGAACACCAGAGAAAACTGTTAATGCATTCAGACGGTGTATTGTACTAGATATTTGTCTCACCCCAAGGTAAAATAATAAATACCCCCTCCTATGGATGACTTAAGGAGAACTCTCTTTAATATTATTACATGGCTGACAGAACATATGTTACATAACACAGGCTGAAAGTGTCATAGCAGTGCATATGCTATATCAGTGCAATGTAGACACCCTGGCCAGTGAAGAACATAATTGTCCATCATATGTCAATTCAAGAGAGCACTGGTAAAAATTATATTTTGATTCTCATTACCCAAATTTGTATATGGCTGACATATATTTAGTGGAATAATGTTAAAGATGAAAGTTTATAATATATAGCACAACTCTGTAATGATCCCCTCAGATGGCTTTCTCCATCCTATTTTCCTTGCCACACCCTGATCAGATGCCTCCATGGCCGGAGTCCTGGTTGTCCCTCTAGTTCTTTTGCTCAGTGACTCTGGACTGTGCTTCCTTCTTCTGGATGTGGCTCTCCTGCATACCCTGCAGTCAGCCATGCATGTGCACACTGACTTTTTAGTCCTTAAAGGCACAGTGCACTTGTTTCACCATCCAATTTTCTATTGGTATTGACTTCATTGGCATTGGCATTGACTTGTTTCTCTGTATCTGACCTGAGCAAAAAGTTCCATTAGGAATTCAAAACTACAGAGATACTTTCTTGTTCTGAAATCCAATATTGATCCAGCTTGTCTCTTGACCTTGTTTACCTTTTTGCTGCTAGTTCTAAGCTACCGCTTGTTTACTGTTGTTGCAGCAAAATCCCAGATCCCTACACAGTGGATCAATGCTAAATACCATGGGATTCCTTAGACTCCACTTCCGGGTTTAGCCCTAAGCCAAATTTGTTGCAACCCAGTAAGCCTTCTGACAAAATCAATTTATCTCCTATGGCAAATTTAAATGTAAAGAGCTGTACTGTTTCGATACTATAGGGTCGAAAGTACAATCACATTTCTGCCCCATAGTGTATATAGTCTGCTTCTAATAATTAATACACTAATATGGACTGGTTTTATTAATGATAATAATCATCTTATTTATATGGCACCAACAAATTCTGCACCACTTTGCAAAACATGAACAGACAATAACAGACATCACCATGTAACAAAATGATTAACATTTCAACTGGCAAGAGTGAGGAATTAGGGATTGTCCAAGAGGTACTAGAGCTTGCTGGGTACAATGCTAGAGATTTAAGGTTTTAATAGTGTTTGTTGGCATTATTTGGATTTTGTATGATGGTGATACTTTGGGTCTGAGTGATACTGTTTCCACATATATTTTAATCTAATATTTATTCTGGGTTTAGAGTCATAAATGTATGCTTCTTTCCTCTTTATTACTGTTTCCACATATTGCACAATCTTTCACAGTTGTGAATAATGTTGTGTTGGCCACTGTTGTTCATATGGTAAGGCAATCTTTTTAGGGCTCTGTATATTACTTTTACTTCTGTACTGTCTGCCACTATTTAGTGTCTCTATTGTTTGCTTAATCACTACCTCCTATGAAATCTTAGACTACCATGAACAATAAAGCTATTATTTAAACCTAGACTGCCAGTGATTTATTTAAAATTGGTTCATCCCTTAAATCATTGCTTCCTTTTTCACTGAAGCAATAGTAATACACCTTACATTATGATAGAGAGGTTTCTTTTTGTGATATTATATTATGTTGTAAGACATAGTTTACAGCATGCTTCATAGTTGTACTATATTACTTTTGTATATACTATTATACAGTACTTAGCAGGAAGACTGCTTTACACTGTCTGATTATTGGGCACCAAATCAATGATATTTAAAAAGTCTTTCAGTGCTTATTTGCAATGCACTTGTAAGATGGTAGGAGCCACCACCTTCTACAAAATGGCCTAACTCTAAGGTCCCACATTGTGGAAATGCTACTTTATTTGTTGAAGATTTTGCTGCATTTTTTTTAGCCAAAGTCAGGAATTGATTGAGAAGAAGGGAGAAATAAACGTGCTTCCTAGATAGTTTCCATTTGTTCTGTAGCTTTGGATCTAAAAAAAAACACAGCAAAATCTGCAACAACAAAAAAACAGCATTTCCGCAATGTGGGACCTCAGCCTTAGGTGGGCAACTTTCTTTGATCCTTGCCTAACATTGGTCTGTGTAATTGGTTTGTGTTTTTATATATTACTTGTGCTTTTGCACATCTTATTGTACATTTTATGATGTGTATTGCACTAAATATGCTGATAACTAGTTGCATCATACAGTGTTTTTCTGCTAAGACATCACATTTACCTTGGTGTGGTACTTTATGGAAAGAGGGTGGCACAATGATTCTCGACAACAGGTGAAACTATGGTTGTGCCCATTGGCTGTGGAGAAGACAGTATCCTTTTGGCTATGCTCAACATACAGTCTTTGCGCACTACAGCCTGACACCTTTTAGTTTTTGTTGCTCCTTCTTCCAGAAATGCATGATACATTAGGTTGGGTTCCTGTTATAGATTGTTCTTTGAGGCGGAGAAGTTTCAAGATTAGTCCTTGCTTGTCATAGATCAGGTAATGTACAAAATTGTACTTTATATTGTAGGTAAGTTAGTGCTTAGAATGTTATATGGGAGAAAAATACTGCCATCGCTCTGTCTGTAGGATCAGAGATTTAATTTATAGTAGCAAGGCTTAATAGCTGCAATCTGTATCCCATAGGCTTGATAGGTAAAACCATGCCAGTATTCACAACAGCTGCTATTAAAAGTAGAGCCTGTGAGCATGGCAGCTCACAGGGAAACAGCTCATCTGAGGGGTAAAATTTGATGTCCAATGTTATGGATTTTATTTCAGTTCTGACAAGCTGGATAACCCTTAAAAAAAAACAGCAAAAACACTTACATGTCCTGTCCTGCCCACAAGGCTAAAGTCCCAAACTAGCTCATATGGTTTATGGATTCATCTCACGTTGAAATCTGTAATTCATGAACAAACTGTACATATTTGGTTTAACTCCCTGCTGTGGACAATGGCCTCACTACCAAAGTGCGCATGTTGCGCATTCATAATCAGTACATTTCATGTAGCTCTGCATCTCTACTGAGTGTGCTGATGATGGATGTGCTAAATGCACAGTATGTGGGTGAGATTGTTGCTCACAACAAGGGGGGAACCATACACGCACTATTCTACCCTTAGGGTAAGTGCCATCTATTTTGCATAGCAGATTAAACTGATTCTGTCTGCAATAATAAAGTTCTCAATGACCACAAAGGTATGTACAGTTGAAACCAGAAGTTTACATACACTATATAAAAAGACACATATGTATGTGAAATCAGAATAAACCTTCCCCATTCTAGGTCAAATAGGATTACCAAAATTATTTATATTTGCCAAATGCCAGAATAATGAGAGAGAGAAAAATTTTTAAGGCATTTTTATGACTTTCTTCAAAGTGAAAAGTTTACATATATTTCATTAGTATTTGGTACCATTGCCCTTAATCTGTATGACTTGGGTCAAACGTTTTGGCTATCCTTCCACAAGCTTCTCACAATAGTTGGTAGGAATTTGGGCCCATTCCTCCTGAAAGAACTGGTGTAACTGAGCCATGTAGGCCGCCTTGCTCGCACCTGCCTTTTCAGTTTTGCCCATAAATTTTCAATAGGATTGAGATCAGGGCTTTGAGATGGCCTCTCCAAAACATTGACTTTGTTATCCTTAAGCCACTTTGTAACCAGTTTGGCAGTATGCTTCGGGTCATTGTCCATTTGGAAGACCCATTTGCGCCCAAGCTTTAACTTCCTGGCTGATGTCTTGAGATGTTGCTTCAGTATTGCCACATAATGTTCTTTCCTCATGATGCCATCTATTTTGTGAAGTGCACCAGTCCCTCCTGCAGCAACATGATGCTTCCACCCTCGTGTTTCACAGTCGTTTCAACTGTATACGTATGTTTTTACATCTATACCAAACACTTGACATTGTTTGATAGGCATAGATTGTTTAACAGACCCCCTTTAAAGTACTTAAGAAAATCTATATAAGTCATATCAAAGAGGTTTTCCCACAAACATAACCATATTTAAATTTGTAGACATTTTAAAAGGTAAAGATTTTTTGAAATATAAGTAATTAAAATATTTATCGAATTTTAAGGATTTTCTCTAACCATCTTAGTAGTGACAGTCTGTTGCCTTGATAGCCCCAGCACTTTGAAAGTTCCTGCATTAATGTTTGTATCCTTTGGCAATCACTCAAGACACTGAGATCATTAGAGAAAATCTTTAAAACTCTGCAAATTTTTACTTATATTTCCAAAAATGTTTAACTTTTAATTCTTTATGAATTTCAATATGGTTATGTTCATTGGAAAGCCCATTTAAGCAAGTAAGCACCTTATGCAACAGGTGAACACTTGGCATTCAGAGCATCTCTGAAGTCTTAGGAAAAGTTGCTTTTTTGTTGCAGATTTTATTGCGTTTTTTTTTTTAGCTAAAGTCAAGAGTGGCTTAAAAAGCGATGGTAAATATAAAGGAATATACTTTTCCCTTCTGTTAAATCCACTTCTAGCTTTGGCTCAAAAAAAAAAACACAGCAAAATCTGCAACAGAAAAAGCAGCTTTTCCGTAACATAGGGTCTTAGCCTTTGACAGGAAATCCATACTTTCTAAAGTAATAGCATATTCATTGAAATAGGGATGGTCCACAGAAAGGGTGTGCTGTGCTGGCTACACAAGCATGTATATATGTATGTAAATAAGTGCAACAACTCTATTCACTAGTCTATTCTAAATGAAAATAAAGGTATACACAAGTCATAAAATGGGTCTTCAGTCTTTCTGTCACTGCCTAGCTGAGATGCAGAGGCCTAACAATTTCCTTTACAGATCTTATTGATTCAACAAATCTGGCAGTACAACAGTGTAAGCAGAATTATTATATGCTGTATGGAATAGCTGCACAGAAACAGCTCTGTCAGCTGCATCTAATAATAAAACAGGGCTGAACGCCAACATGTGTGTGCCTTGAGTGTGCCTATAAAGAAAAATAGTAATGTACAGTACAGGAAACAGTCACTTTGAGCTCCCACTGATATGGTAAATCAATAGCACAATGCCAGTCGGGAAATGAAATAATCACAACATTTGTAGAAGGGCTTACATTCTGAAATTAAAAAGGGGAACAGAGAACATGTTAAGTAGAAGCTAAAACAGTTTTATAAGGACAGATTGCTGAAGACAGTAAAAGTAGAATGCCACAGTGAATCATACAGATGAAGGAGAGTTATATTTATCATTTTGCCACCTTTAAGCTGCATTCTTTGTATATTATAACTCCATGTGTTCAGGTCATGGTTTTCCTGCAGAGCTAGCTGATAACATAAAGGGCAGATTTAAAAATATTGTCTAAAATAATGCCAATTTAAAACTAGCCAAACTTTTCACAGTGGTCACTCATGTTTTTAACCCTTAACCGACATTAACCAGACATATACAGTAGATGGCAACACTTTAAAGATAACACCTGCTCAGAGCTGAGCGAGCGCCATAGCCAGTGGGTTTCTGCTGTCTTACACAGCACCAGTGTCTGTGAAGAAAGAACTCCAATCATGGAATCTTTACTGTACTATTAAAATTATTTAAATAAAAATATTTATTCCATACAGTGAATCCTGTAGCGGGAAAAAATCTAAATGCTGACTTTTTTTTTACCAATTTACAACCCAAAAAATTGATTAAAAAGCAATCACAACATCTTACGTTCCCCAAAATGGTATCAAATGGTAGCGTGCCATTTTTACCACAGAGAGAAACCTGCAACATAATGCAATGAAATGGCAAACTCTGAAAGCTTTTTTTCCATTTATAAGTAAATTAAATCAACCACCAGTTTCCACAACTTGCCTTTTCAACTTCAGACATTTCCAGTGTTATAGCAGTAATTGGTTAGAGGCCCATTGTGTGATTATAGGTTATCATAAGAGGGGATGGGTAGTGTCCACTTTGAAAAGAATGTGTTTCCTATATTATTTTTAATAGTTAAAATCAGATAGTGAAATAGTGTAGATTTATTGTTCTATTTTATCTACATGCTTATATGCTAACATAATTTAGAGACATGTCTTTCAGCAGTCATATGAACCATAGACACAACTGTGTCAAGA
This sequence comes from Leptodactylus fallax, assembly GCA_947044405.1. NCBI lineage: Eukaryota > Metazoa > Chordata > Amphibia > Anura > Leptodactylidae > Leptodactylus > Leptodactylus fallax. Next base: position 1,074,612 of record CAMRHE010000458.1, read on the forward strand.
TGTTCAAGATGTTTGATTTTGATAGGAGAATGTTCTATACATGCGCTGTGACCTGTGCAGAAGTTGTTGAGAAGTGAAGGGGGGTAGAAAGTTGGTCCATATGCGCTCTTAGGATCACTTGTTGCCGATAACAGCCCTAATTTATGCTGCCAATTAGCTGATTGCATCTTTTATGCAGGTTATGTTTAATCAGGCTAGTGCTGACAATAACCTATAAAGCTGAATGGAGAGGAACAATCACAGCAGAGATAATCCTCCACCATGCGAATTGCCTCTCCCTGTGTAAAAAGGCCAATGCAAACAAGTGACGATCAACGTATTCTTATTGACCACCACTTGAGGGACTAAGAAATGACTATGCATTATAGACTTTATATATATATTTCTAGATGATACCTGTCTTTATAATCCCTCCTGTGCTGTTAATGAGAGAACTGTTGCAGAAAAATCTTCAACTGAACAGGAAGTATCAACATAATATTAGGCTTAGTGACCATTGTGAAAACTGCAGGATTTTGGGATTTCTTTTAAGAATAAAGGTAATGGGGGGAATTTATCAACACATCCCAGTATTATAGCTCACACTAGTTTTATGGCTCCGTACTGGAAATTTACTCACGTCAGAAAACTCACCATCCTGGCACACGTTTTATCAATAGGTCCCAGCCTCATAATAAATTAGGCATGCCTTGTGTCTGTTGGACCCTTTATTAAGATTGGCATATGAAATGCCAGTCTTAATAAATCTGTGTCAGTGACATATAAAATTAAAAAAATGTCCACAAATTCCAAAAAATATGTTTAACATAAAATCTTCCTGATGACACATCCCCTTAGCTTCTTAAAATGAAATATAAAATAAATCAAATAAACATAAATTATTTAGGATTTAAGGTTAGACTAGCTTCAGGAGAAGACATAGAGGGCTTGTAGACAGCACCATCAGATAGTTTGTCAGACAGATATAGCACAAAAAGGCATTCTGCTGTGTAGTGAAATACAGATGTGGCCTGCCTGACCTATCCTCTTGGCAGGACATGTTCAGATTTGTATATTAGAAGTTAATTATCCTTTACAACATGATTTTGTGACAAGTTATCACACAGTGATATGCTAACTATTATATATGTGTCTATGTGTAACTATTACCACTCAGTGGGGAAGGGTGACTTGCAGCCTTTCAAGGCTTTAAAAAGCTTTTATTTTACTTTGATTAGATATTGTATTGAGTTGGTTTCAAGACAAATTGGACAAACAAAGCATTTTTTTTTTTTACTAAAACCACTTAGAATTTTTTGTATCATAAAATACCCTTCCCTAGAAGCAAATCTAGAAACAAATTTTATAGATGCAATGGATCCATAGCTTCTACATCGCTATGTACTGAAAATCCAACCAAATAAATATGTTACTTTGATATCATTGTGCATTGCTTTAGTAGATCCTTAAGCAAATCACACTTTTTACTAACAATAGCTGTTCAGCTTTTAGAGGACAAATGGATTATTTTACCAATTACCAATCCCCCAGACAGAAAGAAACCTTCTTAAACTAGCCTGGGTGCCTAGTTTGGCTTATATGAAATTATTTACTTCCTTCTGGAGGAAAGCTAAGTTGCTTTTTCCCATTGAGCATAGCCTGTAAGTCTCTGTTATTCTTTCAGTTGAGGGAGGCACTGCAATGCTGACTATCAGCATACCATGTCGGCCACCCTCATCCCTTCAAAAAGTGAATACAGTCATTCGTAAGTGTTCATTCCCCTAGAGGCATATTCTGTCAATGGAGAGACAGCAGTGGACCTGTCTTGACAGACATTAGAACATCAGCTTAGCTGAGATCACATTCCTAACTATGCCATAGAAATTCAGGATAATGGTATTTGGGAGATTTTGTGTTATACTACAGAAATACAATAGGGACTCATACATGTCAGTGCTGAATTACAGCTCTGTAAAACTATAAGGGGATACTATGTCATATGTCCTAACCGTGATAAGACTTTGCTGATTACAATGCAATGGTTGAAAGTCGCATGGGGTCTACAGAGAGATCTCCATGTGAGCCATAGAAAAAAAACCTACTGATTTCAGGTGGGTTTTGCGGTGGTGATTTTGCAAGGGAAAATGATGTGTTCTTATCCTCTACTTTATTTACAATTGGGGAGTTAACAATTAAAATGAGAAGTAATTGAAATTAATAAAATAACAATGAGATCATAGGAAAGAGGTCCCTGCCCATAAGAGTTTATACTCTAAATATGTACATGTTAAGATATTGCTGTAAATATAAATATTTTCAGCAAATCATTGATGAATCTTGACCGTACAATATAAAAAAGAAATGAAATGTAGGCCAAAATGTACCTTGAGCAAATAAATTGTACATAATATATGCTAATGCCATATACTGTATCTTAACACGACCATGATAGTTATTGTAAGACATAACCTTTGCGCAATGATAAGTTTACTCTGTGAATGTGATGCCTCCTGCCTTTGGCCTTCAGAACCCTATACAAATATAACCTATTGCTAGGTTTCTAGAGAACCAGTCTCCCACAGGACAGATCTCAGCTACTTCCCAGCTCATTAAATGGGAAGCCTATAAATCTGCAGCCTTTGGCAGATTTGCTGTCTTTTCACACTAGAAGCCAAACTGCTAGTATATGTGGCTTGAACAAAGCCTGTTATAATATCTTTTGTCTAAGGTCAGATAGTGTAAATTTTATTTACTTAGGATTTGATTCTCAACTTTTTTTTTTATGAAAGCCAAAGCAAAATGCCTTATGAGAAATATTTGTGTGTTCCCTTTAGTATAGTTGTATGAAAAGTTAGAATGTTTTATGATTTTATTAGAATTTAAAAAAAAAAGTAGTATCATTCGTCAGATCACTTCTTTTACAAGTGGGAATTTTCTGGTGAAATCCCTGCTGGTCCCTCTGAAAATGCAGAATACCCCATACTGCCCTGTAATGAATGTTAACATAAATATATATACACACATGCATGTCAGAGATTTATACAACCTACTCACCACACAAGTACATGTAACCCTGGATGTAACCATAAAGGGGGACTCTGCCTCCACACTCCCTTCAAGATTCATCTATCACACTAGGCTACACAGGAGTGAAGTGAAGTTACAGCTGTATGCATCCACCCAAATAGCTCCCAACACCCGCCACTTTGCGGTAAATGGGACAGCAATATATACAGACCTTGTACACCTGCACCCTCTGGTATCAACACAAAGTGGTATTTACTCTCTTTGGAATTGTGGGATTGTTTAAAGCCAAAGACAACCTTATTCAATTTTAGCTTTAATATACACAAAAACATGTAAAAGAAAAAGATGTAATAAAACATATATTAAAGCAAACAATATAAAATAAAAAAGGATTATAATAAAACATAGCCTGGCTCAGAGCTCAGCAGGAATTATTGGCCAGAGCTGCAGGCAGGTCTGCATCTTCAAGCATCTGACAAAGAGCTCATGTTTATCATCCCTTTTTGAAAGACTCCTAACTCAGCCCTCAACCTGGAATCCCCACCTGTCCGGTTAATGTCATGCACAATTTTGGGTATAAGCCATAACTCTGGATGAGAACCACATATAGGTATGATATGTCTGACAAGTGATGACAAATGCTTTTACAAGTCCAGGCATACCAAACATGAAGATGAAATCATACTCTCTTACACAGATACTTAATTTGGGGTGCTCAACATCCAGATTTTTGACATCACTAACTGGTTAGGGTTCCCTGGAAATCTTTTGATACATAGATAACTGTATTTATGGGACCTCCTTCTTATATATCCATTATGTAACATAGTACACTTTTGGAGTGTTCTTTTGCTTTTTTATGAAAATATACTAGCATCCAGATTGGCCAATGCATCCATAATGGCTTACTTTAGTTTAACCTTTTCATTGCAAGGGGCTTTTGGACATTTTTCACCTTTGGCGGTCAGGACATATTTAAAAGTTTTGACAAGTACAAATGAAACTTAATTACAAAATACACATTGTTAAACTGCCACTCAACACTTTATACACCTTCATGCAATAAGCAACTTAATTTGGCTCAGAGAATTGATTGGATAACCAAAAGATCATCATTTCACTAATTTTATGACAAAAAAGACCCTGAGATATGACAGTCAGAAAGGAAATTTGTTTTCTGATTGATAGGGGAAGGGGTGTTTATAGATTGTTTCCCATCCCCCTGGTGTCAGCTACAGTTAGGAGATGGTTCTGTGCCTCTGTCTTCCAATACCTACAGGCTGTTAGCTCATCTTTGTTTGCACAGGGTGATTTATCAATGCTTCCCTCTCATGCTGTATACTACCTATCCTTGGTAGTATATTTAAATTGATTGCAGTTCTAGCCATCATAAAACATATACTGTAGATATCCTGTAGACATGCCATAAATAAAAATACCCCTTTAATGTCTTCTTGCAGACCTAATTGAAAAGAGGTGATTCAGTTAACAGATGAGATTTGATGTATTGTTTGATGGGTGCTTTTCCCATTAAATCAAGTCACACAAAGCTTGGTTACTGAAAATCAGTTCTTTTTAAGAAAGTTTGATTAGTATAACCCACTGCTTCGAGGTAATCTGCTTTCAGATAACTTCAGAAGATACAGTGCAGTGCCTTGCGAAAGTATTTGGCCCCCTTGAACTTTTCAACCTTTTGCCACATTTCAGGCTTCAAGCATAAGGATATAAAATTTAAATTTTTTGGTGAAGAATCAACAACAAGTGGGACACAATCGTGAAGTGGAACGAAATTTATTGGATATTTTAAACTTTTGTAAAAAATAAAAAACTGAAAAGTGGGGCGTGCCAAATTATTTGGCCGCCTTAAATTAATACTTTGTAGCGCCACCTTTTGCTGTGATTACAGCTGCAAGTCGCTTGGGGTATGTCTCTATCAGTTTTGCACATCGAGAGACTAAAATTCTTGCCCATTCTTCCTTGGAAAACAGCTCGAGCTCAGTGAGGTTGGATGGAGAGCGTTTGTGAACAGCAGTTTTCAGCTCTTTCCACAGATTCTCGATTGGATTCAGGTCTGGACTTTGACTTGGCCATTCTAACACCTGGATACGTTTATTTGTGAACCATTCCATTGTAGATTTTGCTTTATGTTTGGGATCATTGTCTTGTTGGAAGATAAATCTCCGTCCCAGTCTCAGGTCTTTTGCAGACTCCAACAAGTTTTCTTCCAGAATGGTCCTGTATTTGGCTCCATATGAAAGCATGAAAGTTTAGAGGGACGGCCGGGTCTTGGTAGATTTGCAGTGGTCTGATACTCCTTCCATTTCAATATGATCGCTTGCATAGTGCTCCTTGGGATGTTTAAAGTTTGGGAAATCTTTTTGTATCCAAATCCGGCTTTAAACTTCTCCACAATAGTATCACGGACCTGCCTGGTGTGTTCCTTGGTCTTCATGATGCTCTCTGAGCTTTAAACAGAACCCTGAGACTATCACAGAGCAGGTGCATTTATACGGAGACTTGATTACACACAGGTGGATTATTATTTATCATCATCATTCATTTAGGACAGCATTGGATCATTCAGAGATCCTCACTGAACTTCTGGAGTGAGTTTGCTGCACTGAAAGTAAAGGGGCCGAATAATATTGCACACCCCACTTTTCAGTTTTTTATTTTTTTTACAAAAGTTTAAAATAACCAATAAATTTTGTTCCACTTCACAATTGTGTCCCACTTGTTGTTGATTCTTCACCAAAAAATTAAAATTTTACATCCTTATGTTTGAAGCCTGAAATGTGGCAAAAGGTTGAAAAGTTCAAGGGGGCCAAATATTTTCGCAAGGCACTGTATGTTGTAGATATCCATAAAAAGGCTACAAAAACACTGTTAAAATTCATGGTGCAAGTTTGTCCATTGTTAGACAAATTGTCCAAAAATGGAGAACATTTAGGACTGTTGTTACTCATTCTAGGTGTACATGTCCTGTTAAGATCACTCCAAGATCACAATAGACAATCCTGAAAGAACTTAGAAAGAATCCAAGGGTAACAGCAATAGCTGTACTGACAACTTGCCTACTTTTAAGCTTACTTCACTATTCCACATTTTATCTGAGAAAATATGCTATAGACAGATAAGACAAAAGTGAAATTTTTTAGCAAGATAAAGATTTTCTGTTATTAGATAGCTCATCAATATCAAAAGGCTGGACAACCCCTTTAAGACCATACAAACTGACATTGTTTAATTATAACAGATTTGTTTTGTTTCGGGTTCAGGTGACTCAGGTCCCAGATTAGTTTTAGATAAAATAAGTTTCATATAAACCACAACTTGAAATGGCTTAAAACTTAACACTACCAGGGCCCATAGGAACCTATCTATTCAATTTCTAGTTCTCTAAGGCAAACACAGCTGAAGTTATGCCAAAGTAAAAGTAGCATGTATGTCTATGGAAAAACAGATGGTAAGCAGTGGATACATACAACAAGCTTAACCATACTGACACTCACTTTTACGCATTTTAACATTTAAATTGGTGAGGTTGGGGGCGGGAAGTGGTCCAGTGTGGAAGAACTGGAGGAGGTGGATGGGTCTAGTTTGGAAGCTGTGTCTGCCCTGCACCCATGAGTTGATGTCAGTTTTTAAATCACCAAGTCTTGCCGCATTTCCAGGATCCAGAGGAGGCGGATAGACCCTGCATGGTGTTGGAACTGAACCTGCACAAACAGTATGGAACTAGCACATTGCATTTCTGGACTGTGGCCACTGAGACTAAAGACATTGCCCAGTGGGCCATGAAACCTATTTATTGTCCCTGACCATAATTTCTGCTCCACATATTGAAAGTGGCATGCAACTTTCCCCAAATGGACATTTACAAGGAGAGGCCCACATGGCTATATCAAGCAGGGACATCTTTGATATTTGTATATTTATATTTATAGCTTTCATAGGCTGAAATAAGGGTGGTCTGTATTGATATTGCATTTACCCAATTTTGGGGAAGTGCCTTTGGTGGACTCCTGCTATTTTGGGAGTACTCCAGTTATTATTAATTGGTTGTCCTATTTTGGGGAAGTGCCTTTGGTGGGCTCCTGCTATTTTGGGAGTACTCCAGTTATTATTAGTTGGTTGTCCCCGCTTGTTTAGTTTAATCGGTATCTGCAACAGAATCATCATCAGATTCAATAATGTCATCTTTCCCACTATTTTGTGACTCATCATGGCAAAAGGATTCCTCTATGCCCTCTTTCTTGCTCCCTAGTGCCCATACCAGCACTACCACCAGTAGCACACCCCCTGTCACTACAACCTTCGTCAACCCATATCTTGTACCTCTACCTCCTCAACATCCAAAAAACACTGGAAGTTATCATCCAGCTCATCAAGAAGAGGAAGAAGAGTAAGTCTTGATTCATGAGGAATATACAGTTGTGCTAAAAAGTTTACATACACCGGCAGATTTTTGTTTTTTTGGCCTTTTTTCAAAGAATATGAATGATAACACAAAAACTTTTTCTCCACTCATGGTTAGTGGTTGGTTGAAGCCATTTATTGTCAAACTTCTGTGTTTTCTCTTTTTAAATCATAATAACAACCAAAAACATCAAAATGACCCTGTTCAAAAGTTCACATACCCCAGTTCTTAATACCGTGTATTGCCCCCTCTAACATCAATGACAGCTTGAAGTCTTTTGTGGTAGTTGTGGATGAGGTTCTTTATGTTCTCAGATGGTAAAACTACCTATTCTTCTTGGCAAAAAGTCTTCAGTTCCTGTAAATTCCTGGGCTGATAATGTGCTGCATTCATCTTTCCTTCAACCTTGACCAAGTTTCCTATGCCTTTGAAGCTCACACATCCCCACATCATCAGTGATCCATCTCCGTGTTTTACAGTAGGAATGGTGTTCCTTTCATCATAGGCCTTCTTGATACCGCTCCAAATGTAACGACGTTTATGGTTGTGGCCAAAAAGTTTGATTTTTGTCTCATCACTCCAAATTACCATGTTCCAGAAGATTTGAGGCTTGTCTCTGTGCTTTTTGGCGTATTGAAGGCGAGATTCTTTGTGGCATTTGCGCAGTAATGGCTTTCTTCTGGCAACTCGACCATGCAGCCCATTTTTCTTCAAGTGCCTCATTATTGTGCATCTTGTAACAACCACACTGATAGTTTTCAGAGAGTCCTGTATTTCAGCAGATGTTATGTGTGGATTTTTCTTTGCATCCTGAACAATTTTCCGGGCAGTTGTGGCCAAAATTTTGGTTGGTCTACCTGACCGTGGTTTGGATTTTACAGAGCCCCTGAGTTTCCATTTGTTAATCACAGTTTGAACACTGCTGACTGGCATTATCAATTCCTTGGATATCTTTTTGTATCCCTTTCCTGTTTTATATAGTTCAACTACCTTTTCCCGTAGATCCATGGTCATTTCTTTTGCTTTCCCCATGACTCACAATCCAGAAACGTCAGTGGCTGGAGGAAAGATGCAACAGTCTGTCTGGATCCCAGAAACTCACTCAGATTTTATGCACACACACTGATTACAAGCAAACAGGTCACAGGTGAGGATGTTACCTTTAGTAGCCATTCAAACCCCTTTGTGTCAACTTCTGGGCATGATATCTGGCCAAAATCACCAGGGTATGTGAACTTTTGAACAGGGTCATTTTGATGTTTTTGGTTTTCATTATGATTTAAAAAGAGAAAACACAGAAGTTTGACAATAAATGGCTTCAACCAACCACTAACCATGAGTGGAGAAAAAATTTTTGTGTTATCATTCATATTCTCTGAAAAAAGGCCAAAAAAACAAAAAATCTGCCGGGGTACTGCATGTAAACTTTTTAGCACAACTGTATCTCTAAGCAGATGCCACATGACTACTAGAGAATGGGATGTTAGTACTTGTTCAAGTGTTTCCTCCTCCCCCTTTTTGCCTGTCCTCTGTTCTGTTTTTTTCCAGCCATTTTATTGCATACTGCTTAAATATAATAGTAATTGGCAACAATTCTTTTTGTTTGTTTGTTTTTTTTCAAACATCTATTTGACGAAAAATAGCAAAGTATTTGAAGAACTAAAAGGGTGAAAATGTCAGTGACTATTAGACTAGAAATGGTGGCAATTTGTATGTTTATTGGGTAACAAAAAAAAACAAAAAACATTACGAAACAGAGTTTTTATTCAGATTAGCGCAGGCTGTATATACAAGCAACAACAAAAAAACTCCTTAAAAAACAAATATTTTTCAGCTCTTTAACTCTTTCCCAAAAAAAACACTTAACAAAAGATTTTTCACTAACAATTTAAACACTCTATATACAGATGAAAATTCTCTAATGCCCAACAGACTTAAATAAAATTAGTCTTTTGTCTATGTATTAGTGCAGTAATGCTGCTATCAGGCTCACAGTCACAACAGCAGAAGAGATATTCTCCCTCACTCGTAATATCTATGATTCTATCACTAATCTGCCTGTAATCCCCACCATTACTTGGAATAAAGTTGACAGTACCTTATATAGTTTACAGTTGAAACCAGAAGTTTACATACACTATATAAAAAGACACATATGCATGTTTTTCTCACTATCTGAAATAAATCAGAATAAACCTTTCCCGTTTTAGGTCAATTAGGATTACCAAAATTATTTATATTTGCCAAATGCCAGAATAATGAGAGATAATTTTTAAGGCATTTTATGACTTTCTGCAAGGTCAAAAGTTTACATACATTTCATTAGTATTTGGTACCATTGCCCTTAAACTGTATGACTTAGGTCAAATGTTTTGGTTATCCTTCCACAAGCTTCTCACAATAGTTGGTAGGAATTTGGGCCCATTCCTCCTGACAGAACTGGTGTAACTGAGCCATGTTTGTAGGCCACCTTGCACACACATGCCTTTTCTGTTTTGCCCATAAATTTTCAATAGGATTGAGATCAGGGCTTTGTGATGGCCAATCCAAAACATTGATTTTGTTATCCTTAAGCCACTTTGTAACCAGTTTGGCAGTATGCTTCGGGTTATTGACCCATTTGCACCCAAGCTTTGTATTTTGCGTCAATGTGTTGTCACATGCTCACACCAGGTGGTAGGTCTGCTGTGTATCCAACTCTTTGTGGTCCCACAACCCTTTGATTCCCAGAGAGTCACTTACACAGGCCTTTGTTTACATAACAGTGCTACACTCATTGACACGGCAGGGGGTCCTGCAGAAAGGATGTGCTGGGGGGGGCTCTCTGCACACAGTCCACAGACAAGATGGAGCCAGCTACACATCAAAAGGTAGAGGGGGGTCTTTTGTCTTTGTTGTTCCTGGATGAGATGTGAGGGAAGGTCATGGTGCAGACTCCAACCATGTGGCCTAAACATGCGGCCTAGCATTGAGGCCTGAGACTCTTTGTTATCCTGGAAGAGATGTAACAGCATGTAGGAGACGCATGCTCTGTAACTTGCTTAAGGAAGAACCCTGAAGCCTACCATATGGGCTCAGAGAAACAGTCTATCTACTTGTTCTGGTAATGTTCTATATCGGCTGCTTCTGCTGGAAGTCATCTGAACAGCATTGCCCAGAGCCAAGGGGGTGCTGCCACTGGAATAGCATGCCTGGACGCATACTTTTGGACTAAATCTAAGTACGTGCCCTGAGCTCAACATCCGTAGCCCAGAGAACCAATCACAGGCTTGTGTTGGTAATATTTCCTTTTCTTCTGTTTATTCACATTTTAATTTTGTGCACCGTGTCATGTTGCTTTCCACTTGCATTTTCTGTATGTGTTAAGTTTCTAGTACCGACCCTTTTAGGGGTTAATAAATATATAAAATTTAGAAAGCTCGTTTTGTATTATCCTATGAGCCCAGAACACTCATTGGTGGTGGGCGTGAGGTAATTGAAGCGATCTCAGGTGTGCCGAACGCGGGTTCGAGATCCTTCACACACATAATGTTCTTTCCTCATAATGCCATCTATTTTGTAAAGTGCACCAATCCTTCCTGCAGCAAAACAACCCCAGAACATGATGCTGACACCCCCATGTTTCACAGTTGGGATGGTGTTCTCAGGCTTGGCTATAAGGGGGACCAGTGAAGTGGCCATAAAAAAATTAGGCCCAGACAACCCCTTTAAAGAGGTTATCCATAAATTGGAGCAACTCCCTTTGGCGGCCAGGAAGGTGTAAAATTAAAAAAAAAAAAAAAAGCATACTCACCTGTCCCCCACCTGTGCCTGTTTGGTCTCATGGCGGCGCCTCATTTCTGGAAATCTGGTACCTAATTCGTCTTAACGGTCACATGAGGTGCAGGACTCCCAGCAAGAAGACGCCGGCATGACACTGAATGGATTCTGGCAGCGGACAATGGAGCACCGGGAAAAGGTGAGTATGCTTTTTTCATTTTTTTTTTATTTTACACCTCATGCCCGTCACATAGATTGCTCCAATTCATGGACAACCTCTTTAAAGGGTTTATCCATCTTTCTAATATTGATGGCCTGTCCTTAGGATAGGCTATCAATATTACACCTGCAGGGGTCGACAGCCAGGACCTCTGCAGATCAGCTTTCCAGGACAGTGTGGCTACAAGTAATGGTAACAATTTTAGGAGCCACGCTGCTCGCTTGCCATACAGAGTGTAGCGGTGGGTTTAGGTAGTGCAGTGGTGTACAACATATGGTGGGTGAGCAGCATGGCTCCCAACATATTATTACCTGTAGCCCTGTCTCGGTTCAGCTGATCTGCAGTGGTCATGGCAGTGGGCTCCTGGAAACAATTCCACTGGTGGGCCCTAGACACCCCAGTCCGACACTGGCCTCAAGGGTGCCTAAATAGTGTAAACCCCCAAAATGTGACCCCATTTTGTAAACTAGACCCCTCAAGTAATTTATCAAGGGTTATAGTGAGTACTTTGACCTTTCATGTGTTTCACAAAATTGAGTCGTGAAATTGGAAAGCAATTTTTTTTTCCTATAAAATGTTGCTTAACCCCAATTTTTGCATTTCCACAAGAGGTTAAAGGAGATAATGCACTCAGACTTACTTAAGCATTTTTACTGACTACAGAAATGTCCCACATGTGGATGTAAACTACTGTTTGGGCACAGGGTGGGACAGAACACCTTTTGGAGGGCTGATTCTGTTGTAATATTTTTCAGGCACCATGTCCCATTCGCAGAGCCCACAAGGTGCCAGAACAGTGAAAACTCATTACATATGACCCCATTTTGGAAACTAGACCCCTCAAGAAATTTACCCAGGGGTATAGTGAGCATTTGGTCCCCACAGATATTACATTCATTTAATTTATTTTCCAGAAATTGATGCACAACAGAGGTTGAAAGGTAAATCTGTGTGGAGTACATCACGATATAAGGAAATTATATACTGTAACGGGATTAGCTCAGGGATCGGAGTCTCCTCAGATAGACAAGCACTTTTGGCACAGCAATAAAAGTTCAGTCCAGTCAAGTATGGTGTAACTGGCCGCAACCAGTTTTATTAGTTTTACCAGGCAAACAAAAACAATAGTAATACAAAAGAAAATCCTAGCTGTCCGGCTACTGCCTATAACACAGGCAGCTAACTACTGAGAGCTGGGCCTACCGCACAGCTCCCTAAACACAATATTCAGCAGTTTTAACTCACACGTGGTTATCCCAGGAGCAGAGAGAGCCCAAATACCTGTGTGCTGTCTGCCCTTACATACACACACTTCATGAAACAAGGAATTAACCCCATTCATTACAAAACCTGAAGTGTCTGAAAGGAGTGAAGACAGAGGCGTAGCTAGGGGTACAGCACAGGGGGGGGGCGAACATGTTCAAGTGGGCCCCCAACTTGGACATGTTCGTATACCGATACTATGAGTATACGGTGAGCATATAGTGGTATATAGCCGCTCTACACAGGGCTCTCCAGACAATTTAGGTGAATACAGGGCAGTAACATTTAGTGACTTACCGGTGACGTCTCTGACTAATCCTTCACATTCCCCATCTCTTTCATCTGGACCGCCATGACACTTCTTCCATTGTCTGTAAAGTTTGCAACACAGACATCTTTGGCTCCTTACTTTTCCAAGCACCTGACCCACATTGTCCTCACCTGCACAAATCCCCCATCCTGCTGCTACCCCCAATTATAAAATATATAATATAACCCCCCATAATGAATAATACCCGTAAGTGCATCTTTAAATTAATAACTTCCCTGTGCACCCCCTTTAAATAGTGCCTCTTATTAATAATGTCCCAAGTATTTCCCAATTGAAAAGGGAAAAAAAAAAACAGGTAAAAAAAAATATTGGGGTTCCAATACCCGGGACCCCCAGGATCAGCTGTTTGAATGAACTGTGGTACCTATGTAAGCGCCGTGACCCCTTCTCTGTTTACATAGTGTCATTCTTTTCATAGCGGCCATGTATTGTGACTACAGCCGCGTCCTATACACGTCTATGTGACAAGGCTGGAATTACATCACACGGACACTATAAACAGACAGCGTATGATATAAACAGGCACCATAGCCCCTTCATACAGCTGATCAGTGGGGAATCACTTATCTCTTATTGATGATTTATTCTGAGGAATAAAAATGAGCTGGAAAACTCCTTAAGGCCAAGGCCCCATGTAGCATCCCGTAGCAAAAAACAGCTGTGGGAAAAAACACGGCGGCGACGCATTGCGGTTCTTCCTGCATCACTTTGCACCGAAAGTTCACAGAGGTTTCCTCTGTGGACTTTCTTCTTCAATTATATCTATAGGGAAATTGCCGGCGTTTCCGTAGGTATAATTGACATGCTGCGATTTCCAAAACTGCGACTGTTTTGGAAATCGCAGTGTTTCCGCTGCGCATATTTTACTGCAAATTGGGGATGGGATGTGGCCCCTTGTGGCGAAAACCCACAGAAAAAAAAACGTGGCATTCTAGCAAATCCCATCCACACATTACGGAAAAATATGTGCAGCAGACGCACTGCGATTTCCAAAACCGTTGCGGTTTTGGAAATCGCAACATGTCAATTATACCTACAGAAACACCGGCGGTTTCCATATAGATGTATTGAAAACAGAAAGTCCACAGAGGAAACCTCTGCAGACCTTCTGTGAAAAGCGCTGCGGGAAAAACCACAATGTTACCGCCATGGTTTTTCCTGCAGCCCGCTACGTGGGGCCTTAGTCTTAATAAAGCCCAAGTGCCACTTTAATTAAATTAATTGCCCCCTCATATTATGCCCCTGATTCCCCCTGACATAAATACTGCACCTCTAATGACCCCTTATATCAATGACCACCCCCTTATGTTCATAATGCCTTGTAATATAAATGATGCCTCCTAATGGCTCCTTATATAAATAACCTCCCCCTTGTATTAATAATACCCCCTAATAACCCTTATATAAAGGACCCCCCAATAACCCTTATATAAAGGATCCCCCAATAACCCTTATATAAAGGACCCCCTATCGTCATAATGCCCCCTAATGAATCCTCTCTTTATAGTTATATTTCCCCCTCCTATCTACCCCTTATACTATTAATATACCCACAAAAAAAAGTCATACTCACCTGCGATGCTGATGAATGTGTTGCATAGTTGTGTCACAGAAGAAGCTTGAGAGTAGATTATATAGGATAATCAGCATTTACTTCTTAGAACATGAGGTAAACAGCATCAAAACGTTAACACAGGAAAACTTGAAAGTAAAAAGGACCTTTTACAATAGAGAGATAAAAAGCAAGGTACAGCAAGTCTCACATAGCATACCATTACACTCTATTCAGCATATAACACTAATAACATCGCCATCTACTGTCAGATAGATGTAAACTTCTCCTGCAAACAAATAAGTCTATCTGTTGCATATATAATAATAATAGTCCTTTAATAGTCCCACAATGGGGAAATTCAGTGTGTTACAGCAGCAAAGATAAGCAGATACAAATACAAATACAACATGTACAGGAATATTCCAAGGTGAGAGGCATTACATTGATAGCAGACAGACAGATAGGGCGTAGCAGGGGGGGGGGGGATTTAACAGGCAGAGAGATATTTTCAGTTCTCTGTGTGTAATGATCTCCGCTTAGGTCGGTGTTGGTTGTACAGCCTAACCGCGGTGGGGAGGAAAGACTTCCGATAGCGCTCCTTCTCACACCTAGGGTGGAGCAGTCGGTCACTGACAGTACTGCTCAGCGCGATCACAGTCTCATGCATGGGATGGGACTTCTTCTTCTGCATGGAGCTCACCACGGACAGTATCCTTCTGTCACCCACCACCTGCACTGGGTCCAGTGGGCTCCCCAGGACAGAGCTGGCCCTTCTAATCAGCTTGTCAAGTTTATTTCTGTCCCTGGTTGATATACTGCTCCCCCAGCAGGCCACTCCAAAGAAGATGGCTGATGCCACTACCGAGTTGAAGAAAGTTCTAAGAAGTGCCCCCCGGATTCCAAAGGCTCTCAGCTTCCTAAGCAGGTAGAGCCTGCTGTGGCCCTTCCTGTACAGGGCCTCCATATGATCTGCCCAGTCCAGCTTATTATTAAGGAGCAAACCCAGGTACTTATAGGTGTTCACAATCTCGATGCCCGTCCCCAGGATGTCCACTGGTTTAGGAGGGCTTCTGCCTTTGCGGAAGTCCACCACCTTTGCTATATATATATTGCTATATATAGTATATACATATATATACTATATATGTATATAGTATATACCAACACCCTTTCTCAACAGTAAGAACTTATTCAGTTAAATATAATCTCTTCATCAGTCTCTGGTGTCTTTCAGCACTCAACGCCTTTGTGAAAATATCTGCTGTCATATCTTCAGTTGGGCAGTATTCTAAATTCAGAATTCCTTGTTCCTGATGATCCCGTAAGAAATGAAACTTCACATCAATGTGTTTAGTTCTGGGATTAACTCTTTCCATCTGAGCAAGAACAAGACATCCTTGATTGTCTTCATGTAACGTTGTTGGTCCTAACTGTTGTTGTCCTAAGTCTGTTAGTAGTTGTCTTAACCAAAGAACTTCTTGACTCGCATGAGCGGCGGCTACATATTCTGCTTCTGTAGACGATAGTGTTACTATAGATTGTTTTTTACTAGTCCAACTAATTGGTCCGCCCGAGAGTAAGAAAAGATAGCCACTGGTAGATTTTCTATCAATTGGATCTCCAGCCCAGTCTGCATCAACATATCCAGTTAAAACGCATTCATCACTTGCAGGTAGTTTCAGTTTAACGTTGCTAGTTCCTTTCAGATAACGTATTACTCTCTTTACAGCTTTCCAATCCATTTCATTGGGGTTTGACACTTTTCTGCTCAAAATTCCTACTGCTGCTGCAATGTCTGGCCTTGTAACAGTCGCTAAATATAGTAATTTTCCCATTGCTTTTCTGTATAGCTCATTATCTGGTAACATATTTTGTTCACTTTTAATTTCCTTCAGATAATTAGTTTCCATTGGAGACTTTACTGGTTTCGCATCTTTCAGTCCAAATGTTTCTATTATATCTTTGATCATGTGATTTTGGTTAAGTTGGAAACTCCCATCTTCTTCTCTTTCTATCTGTATCCCTAGGTAATGCTTCACATTTCCCAGATCTTTGATCTCAAAGTGTTGATCCAAAATTTTCCGTATTTCAGCTTCATCCCTTTCTCTTTCAAAACAAACTAAAATATCATCAACATATATCAGTACATAGATCCATCTGTCATCTAGTTTCTTTGTGTATAGACAGGGATCCGCTTTGCTTCTTAGAAAATGTTCATTTATGAGCACTTCAGTGATTTTATCATTCCACGCTTTAGCGGCTTGTTTTAAACCGTATATACTTTTCTGTAGCTTACAAACCATGTTTGGTTTCTCTTTATCTTTGAATCCTGGAGGTTGTTCCATGTAAATTTCTTCTGTTAAATCTCCATTCAGAAATGCTGTCTTTACATCCAGATGTTTCAATTGCATTCCTTTAGTAGCTGCAACCGCAAGCAAAGTTCTGATTGTAGTATGCTTGACAACCGGAGCAAATGTTTCATCATAGTCTTCTCCGTATTTTTGAGAATAACCTTTAGCTACGAGTCTTGCTCGGTATTGTTCAGCGGTGCCATCTGTTTGGTATTTAACTTTAAAAACCCATTTACATCCTATAGCTTTTCTCCCTTTTGGTAATTCTGTCAGTGTCCATGTCTTTGAATCATGCATGGATTTCATTTCTGTTTCTGTAGCCTTTATCCACTTATTGGCCTCTTCTTCTGAAAGTTGAGATATATCCTCCCAAGATGTAGGTTCATATACTTTATTTGTACTTGCCTTGTATGAAAGACGTACAGGTGGTTTTCCTTTGTTTTCTCTCATTGAACGTCTTGGTTCTGTGTCTGTCTGTAGTTCTATCTCTTCACTTTCAGTATTTTGAACTTTATCAATTTCAACTTCTTTTTCATCAGATGTTCCTGGACTTATATCACTGTTGTCTCTCTCATTTCTCATTTCCAGTGATGTCATAATGTTATCATTTAGATCTTCAATGAATGTTACACTGTTACTCACCGTAACTCTGTCTTTTTTAGGATCTAGGATTCTGTATCCTTTGCAGTTGTCACTATATCCAACAAATATTCCTTCTATGGCTCTGTTTTGAAGTTTGGAGCGTTTCTCTTCTGGAACAAAAACAAAAGCTTTGCAACCAAAAACTCTTAAATGATTCACACTTGGTTTCTTACCATGCCACAGTTCATATGGGTTTTTTTCCAGTTTTCTTGAAAAAAGTCTATTTTGCAGATAAGTAGCTGTCATTGCTGCTTCACCCCAGTATTTCTCTGGTAGTTTGGAATCTGTTAGCATGCATCTTATCATTTCAGTCAGAGTTCTGTTTTTCCTTTCTGCTACGCCATTTTGTTCAGGTGTGTATGGAACAGTTTTGTGATGCTCTATTCCATTCTGTCTTAAATAGTTCTCTATTTGGTGTCCTGTGAATTCACCTCCATTATCACTTCTAATGATGATTGGCTTCCTCTGAAACTTATTATACGACTTTGACACGTATTCTTCTAATTTACTGAAAACTTCACTTTTGTTCTTTATTAAGTACGTGACTGTGTATCTTGAGTAGTCATCTATAAAAGTCACCATATATCTATTACCTCCTGATGTGGTTACTTTCATGGGTCCACATACATCAGTATGCACCAAGTCAAGTGGTTTTGTGCCTTTTGTTTCACTCTCTTTAGGTATACACACTCTTGTAGCTTTAGATTTTATACAACATTCACATCTTACAATAATTGAGCAATCAGATATCAACAGATCTTTTGTCAAATTTTTGTTCTGTAATGCCATGATACTCTCAGGATGTCTGTGTCCTAAGCGTCTATGCCACATGTGAATACAATTCTTGTGATCATGTGTACATAATTTCATCTGTTCCTTTAATGTGTCTAGATGATATAATTGTTCACCTGCTTTTACATTTATTATTATCTTGTCTCCTGCTAGGATTGTACATTCATCATCTTTGAATTTTACAGTAAGTCCTTTAGCTGTTAGACGTTTTACAGATAATAGTCCTCCATCTAGTCCTGGAACATATAACACATCCTTTACTAGTATCTTTGAATTATGCCCAAATTTATCAGAATAGATTAGCATTCCTTGTCCAGTACCTTCCGCGGTTATTTTGCTCCCATCTGCAAGGTAAATAGCTTCCTTCTTATTTAGATCAAGTTCAGTAAAGAAGCTCTTATTACTTGTCATGTGACTTGTTGCTCCTGAGTCAATATACCAACTCATTGATAACCTTTTATCGGTTACTTTAAATGTACCATTCCAGTGATCTGCATGTGGATTAGATATTGTGCTTTTCACCTTCTGTTTACTTTCTTTATGGTATAACTTCTGTTCTGCTTTCCATATAGTACAGTCTTTCTTTAAATGTCCCTTTTTCTTGCATCTGAAACATTCTCTTGTTTCTGTTTTATAGGTCCTCTTATCTGTAATTTTAAGAGCATTTACACTGTCCTTTTCTGTGGAATCATTTGTTTGTTCTTTCCTTCTCTGGTATTCATCTATGAGTCGTGTTTTTACAAACTCTAGTGTAATGTCTGCTTCAGGTCTTGTTTCTAGTGCATTTATCAAAGCAGTGTATGAATCCGGCAAGCTACACAATAATATTGCTGCTACATGACTTTCTTTAATATCTTCACCAACTGATCTCAGCTGTGTTATCACTTCCATCATGGAGTTTATGTGCTCCTGCATGTCTTCCTGTGCACTTAATCTCATCTTGTAAAGTTTCCTTAGCAGAAACAATTTGTGATTTAAGCTGGATCTTTCATGTAACTTTCTCAATGCTTCCCACATTCCCTTTGCTGTATTCTCATTCCTTATGTGGATTAACTGATCATCCTCCACTAATAAGCTGATAGTAGCTCTTGCTTGTCTGTTTTTCTTATCCCATGTCTCATTATTATCATTGGGTCTATCTGTAGTGATTACATCCCATAAATCATCTTTAGACAATAACATCTCCACTTTGAACTTCCATAACTGATAGTTCTCATTGTTCAGCTTAGCTACTGTAAGTCTGAGTTCTGAATTGCTGGTCATTTTAACTTGTCTTACTTGTTTGGAGAGAATTGTTCTGAAGAATCCTTTTGCATTCACTGGATCTTTTTGTCTTCTATGCCTGGGCCCATAACCTGTTGCATAGTTGTGTCACAGAAGAAGCTTGAGAGTAGATTATATGGGATAATCAGCATTTACTTCTTAGAACATGAGGTAAACAGCATCAAAACGTTAACACAGGAAAACTTGAAAGTAAAAAGGACCTTTTACAATAGAGAGATAAAAAGCAAGGTACAGCAAGTCTCACATAGCATACCATTACACTCTATTCAGCATATAACACTAATAACATCGCCATCTACTGTCAGATAGATGTAAACTTCTCCCGCAAACAAATAAGTCTATCTGTTGCATATATATGTATATAGTATATACCAACAGAATGGAGCCGCCGCTGCTTCCTCCCTGTCCACGCACAGGACGTCTGTGTCTGAGCGCGGGCGGCGCGATGTTATGACGTCATTGCGCCGCCCGTGCTGAGAAGCGGACATCCGTCTGTGGTCTCGGCGTCTCGTAAACCGCAGGCCTGTATTGGCTTGCGGTTTACAAGACAGTTAAGCACCAGGGGGCCCAGGGCAGCCGCCCCCTCTGCCCCCCGCTAGCTACGCCTCTGAGTGAAGACAAACCCATTTCTCCCTACACCAGCAGCCAAACCTTTTACCAGGGTTTTGGTAAAACCCTCCAGCAAGGAACTTTCTTTTCCCAGGTGCTTTTAGAAGGTATATGACAGGAACCTGAAAGAAATGTATACTCCTTCTACTACTTTGCCCATGGTCCTGTCACAATACCATGAAAAATAAATTATAAAATTAATAATCCATAGATGTATGGTACAGTCTGAACCACTCCTGATAACTTCCTCCTGAAACTCAAGGAATGTTCCTGTCCTGTCTGCGCATCGTACTATCACAAAAGCGTTATACAGTGCCATCTGTAAATGATCTCTCTTGCCCTTATACTTGACCAACAGCATTTTCTCATTGCAGACCCTGTTCTCACACCCTTCTGAGGGGTTGCACAATCTGTGTCCTAGGGAGGCCTCTCTGATTTTTGCACACTGTCCCACAAACTGCAGTTCCTCTGGAACTGAGGCACCTAAAGAGTGGGATGCTGGTGTAGGACTTATCCACATAGAAGTGATAACCCTGGTCCAGCAGTGGGTGTAGAAGATCCCACACTATTTTCCCGCTAACTCCCTGGATTGGGGGGTAATCTGGAGGCTCAGTTCTAGTGTCCCTTCCTTTATAAACCCTAGACTTGTGAGTGCACCCTGAGCTGCTTTCGCACAATTTATAATTTTTTTTTAACTTGTTTTATTGAAAGGATATGTCAGAGCACAAATACATGCAAAATGTTTAAAACTATAAGGAAAAGCCAGTGTAGCAAATAGCAGGGCAGTTCAAGTAATCAATGCAAATAGTGAGGTACTATTAAAGTTTTTTAAGAAGACGGTTGTTCACAGATGCTCAAAGGTTTGAGTACTATATGATAGGAGCAGTTTGGTCAAATAAAGCAGTACAACAGTAAGTACTCACATAATACAGAGTCCAGCATGTGTATGATGGGCACACCTGTATCTAGCATGAAGGCAAGGCCAGGAGAATCGATGCAGGGCCTACCCCGGGGAAAACGTGACATCAGTCGAGAACCATGGGTCCCACATCTTGCCAAATTTTGCTGGGCAGCTATGATGTATATAGAGCAATATTTCATAAGGGATAAAAGCGATCACAAGTTTTTTCCTGGTAGAGCATCTAGGTGGTCGTTGGTTGATCCATCGAAGAGCAATCCCTTTTCTTGGCATAAACAGAGTCTCGCAGAGCATTATTCTGGTATGGTGAGACCATTGTTCCTCATCTAGCAGGCCTAGCACTTCAGTCACCTCTCTTAAAAAAGCCTAATGGATTGATGGATTGGGCAAGGCCAGATCATATGATGAAAGTCTGCAGTCAGAGTGGGGTGAGATTACTTTGATGAATTATATACAGTTGGGAAAGTTTCTTGTTGATTGCTGGTGTGACATACAAGTGAGACTCTAGCAGGTCAGAGATGGAGTCAGCATCAAGATGTAAGGATATCATGCCTCCAGGAACTTGAGATAGTATTACACCTATTAGCAGGTAAGTTGACATCTGTGTTCTCAGTGGAGGAATTTGGGACTGAAGTGCATGCCTCAAATAAAAGTACAGTCATGGCCAAAAGTTTTGAGAATGATACAAATATTAATTTTTACAAAGTCTACTGCTTCAGTTTTTCTAATGGCAATTTGCATATACTCCAGAATGTTATAAAGAGTGATCAGCTTAACAGCAATTACTTGCAAAGTCAATATTTGCCTAGAAAATGAACTTTATCCCCCAAAACACATTTCAACATCATTGCAGCCCTGCCTTAAAAGGACCACCTAACATCGTTTCAGTGATTGCTCCATTAACACAGTGTGGGTGTTGATGAGGACAGGGCTGGAGATCAATCTGTCATGATTAAGTAAGAATGACACCACTGGACATTTTAAAAGGAGGCTGGTGCTTGCCATTATTGTTTCTCTTCTGTTAACCATGGTTATCTCTAAAGAAACATGTGCAGTCATCATTGCACTGCACAAAAATGGCCTAACTGGGAAGAGTATTGCAGCTAGAAAGATTGCACCTCAGTCAACAATCTATCGCATCATCAAGAACTTCAAGGAGAGAAGTTCCATTGGTGCCAAAAAGGCTCCAGGGCGCCCAAGAAAGACCAGCAAGCGGCAGGACTGTCTCTTAAAAGTGTTTCAGCTGAGGGATCGGGCTACAAGCAGTGCAGAGCTTGCTGAGGAATGGCAGCAGGCAGGTGTGAGTGCATCTGCACGCACTGTGAGGCGGAGACTCTTGGAGCAAGGCCTGGTCTCAAGGAGGGCAGCAAAGAAGCCACTTCTCTCCAGAAAAAACATCAGGGACAGACTGATATTCTGCAAAAGGTACAGGGAGTGGACTGCTGAGGACTGGGGTAAAGTCATTTTCTCTGATGAATCCCCTTTTCGATTGTTTGGAACATCTGGAAAACAGCTTATTCGGAGAAGAAGAGGTGAGCGCTACCACCAGTCTTGTCTCATGCCAACTGTAAAGCATCTTGAAACCATTCATGTGTGGGGTTGCTTCTCAGCCAAGGGAATTGGCTCTCTCATAGTCTTGCCTAAAAACACAGCCATGAATAAAGAATGGTACCAGAATGTCCTCCAAGTGCAACTTCTCCCAACCGTCCAAGAGCAGTTTGGCGCTCAACAATGCCTTTTCCAGCATGATGGAGCACCTTGCCATAAAGCAAAGGTGATAACTAAATGGCTCAGGGAACAAAACATAGAGATTTTGGGTCCATGGCCTGGAAACTCCCCAGATCTTAATCCCATTGAGAACTTGTGGTCAATCATCAAGAGACGGGTGGACAAACAAAAACCAACAAATTCAGACAAAATTAAAGCATTGATTCTGCAAGAATGGACTGCTATCAGTCAGGATTTGGTCCAGAAGTTGATTGAGAGCATGCCAGGGAGAATTGCAGAGGTCCTGAAGAAGAAGGGTCAACACTGCAAATATTGACTTGCTGCATTAACTCATTCTAACTGTCAATATAAGCTTCTGTTACTCATAATATGAATGCAATTATATTTCTGTATGTGATAAAAACATCTGACAAACACACATAAAAACCAGAGGGCAGCAGATCATGTGAAAATATAATATTTGTGTCATTCTCAAAACTTTTGGCCATGACTGTATTTGTAGAAGACATGATGTGGGACATCATATTTGGACTGTAGCTGTTCAAATGAGAGGACATTCCCCTTCAAATAGACATCCTGGAGGAGACAAAAGCCTTTATCAGTTCAGCAGCCAGTATCAAGAAAATGGTATAGTTGTTCCAGGGCCTAGTTTCGCCATATGAGAGTTTCCAGAGGAATATTGAAATGTTGATTAATGCGTTTCACCGCCAACCACAACCTTTGAGCCACCTTAATAGCGGGAAGCATACAAAGTTTCAGGGAAGTTGTTTTTTCCAATGCAGGCCACAACTTCAGCAGCCCCATCCAATCAGCAAGATGCCGTTCAGAAAGAGTAGGTAAGTCAGGACTCAACCAGGAAGCAAGGTACATTAATTCTCTCACCAGTTAATAGAGATATATGTTCGGGAAAGACATTTCTGCCCTCACTTTTGGGTGTTTGTAGCTTCTTCAGGTGGAATTTAGATCTGTTGGCGCCCCATACGAGCACAATCAGTATAGAGTCCAATGTCTAGAAAAAGGAGAGAGGAATAGGGGAGAAGATATGCTGAAGGATATACACACATTAAGGTTGGATCACCATTTTCATGAGATTGATGTGCCCAGACACAGAAAGAGGACATGGGGTATCAGTGGATAGACATTGGTAGTTAGCATATCCAAACTATTTTTCATGATGATAATTCCAAGATATTTGAGATGTGAATCAATTGTGAGACCTGAGACAGTTGCCTTGTCTGAATACTGTCGGGCATGAGAGAATTATGCTAAATTTATCCCAATTTATCCTCAGACCAGAAAGGGATCCGAAAGCATAGATCAGTCCATAGGTGTGCAGCAACGTGAGATCCACATACAGTGCCTTGCGAAAGTATTCGGCTCTCTTGAACTTTTCAACCTTTTGCCACATTTCAGGCTTCAAACATAAAGATATAAAATTTTAATTTCTTGGTGAAGAATCAACAACAAGTGGGACACAATTGTGAAGTGGAACGAAATGTATTGGTTATTTTAAACTTTTGTAAAAAATAAAAAACTGAAAAATGGGGTGTGCAATATTATTCAGCTCCTTTACTTTCAGTCAGCAAACTCACTCCAGAAGTTCAATGAGGATCTCTGAATGATCCAATGTTGTCCTAAATGACTGATGATGATAAATATAATCCACCTGTGTGTAATCAAGTCTCCGTATAAATGCACCTGCTCTGTGATAGTCTCAGGGTTCTGTTTAAAGAGCAGAGAGCATCATGAAGATCAAGGAACACACCAGGCAGGTCCGTGATACTGTTGTGGAGAAGTTTAAAGCCGGATTTGGATACAAAAAAAACTTCTCAAATTTTAAACATCCCAAAGAGCACTGTGCAAGCGATCATATTGAAATGGAAGGAGTATCGGACCACTGCAAATCTACCAAGACCTGGCCGTCCCTCTAAACTTTCATCTCAAACAAACAGAAGACTGATCAGAGATGCAGCCAATAGGCCCATGATCACTCTGGATGAACTGCAGAGATCTACAGCTGAGGTGGGAGAGTCTGTCCATAGGACAACAATCAGTCGTACACTGCACAAATCTGGCCTTTATGGAAGAGTGGCACCTGGGAGACACACCAAACATGTGGAAGAAGTTGCTTTGGCCACAATGCAAAACGATATGTTTGGCGTAAAAGCAACACAGCTCATCACCCTGAACATACCATCCCCACTGTCAAACATGGTGGCGGCAGCATCATAGTTTGGGCCTGCTTTTCTTCAGCAGGGACAGGGAAGATGGTTAAAATTGATGGGAAGATGGATGGAGCCAAATACAGGACCATTATGGAAGAAAACTTGTTGGAGTCTGCAAGAGACCGGAGACTGGAACGGAGATTTATCTTCCAACAAGACAATGATCCCAAACAAAGCAAAATCTACAATGGAATGGTTCACAAATAAACGTATCCAGGTGTTAGAATGGCCAAGTCAAAGTCCAGACCTGAATCCAATCGAGAATCTGTGGAAAGAGTTGAAAACTGCTGTTCACAAACGCTCTCCATCCAACCTCACTCAGCTTGAGCTGTTTTCTAAGGAAGAATGGGCAAGAATTTCAGTCTCTCGATGTGCAAAACAGATAGAGACATACCCCAAGCGACTTGCAGCTGTAATCGCAGCAAAAGGTGGCGCTACAAAGTATTAATTTAAGGGGGACGAATAATTTGGCATGCCATACTTTTCAGTTTTTTATTTTTTACAAAAGTTTTAAATATCCAATAAATTTCGTTCCACTTCACGATTATGTCCCACTTGTTGAATCTTCACCAAAAAATTAAAATTTTATATCCTTTTGTTTGAAGCCTGAAATTTGGCAAAAGGTTAAAAAGTTCAAGGGGGCCAAATACTTTCGCAAGGCACTGTAGCTAAAATATCAAAGGTATGCAAGCCTGTGCAATTATGTTGAATAAGACACAAAATGGAGTCGATAATACAAAATGGAGACTAGAATATGCTTCAAATAACCATCGCTTTTACTAGCACTACAACGGTTGTGTGAATAGTGGATAAGAGCAGAGCGGAGTAGGAGGTCTTTGGAGGATCGGAGGTTACGTGTGGGCAGGTAGCAGTAGATAAGGTCAGAGATATAGGGAGGGGACAGGTTGTGGATGGCTTTGTATGTCACTGTTAGTAATTTGAACTCTAATCACTGGGCAACAGGTAGCCAGTGAAGGGATTGGCAGAGGGGAGTGGCTGATGAAGAACAGGGGAGAGGTGTATTAAGCGAGCAGCACAGTTTAAGGTGGACTGGAGGGCGGCGAGTGTATTTGCTGGGAGGCCATGGAGAAGGGTTACACATAGCGCCTTACACGTAGCAGATTCTGCTGCCTGATGCACCTTATGCGCCTTACATCGCTTTGGGATCATTTCCTGCATACTATTTTTCAAGAGTCTGATGAAGGTCAATGAGACCGAAACGTCACAACTTGAGTTGTACTCTACTCATTATATTTTGGAAGTAAATTTCACTATTCAAAACGCTTTCTAGTATGGAGTCCATTATCCATGGAGAAGGGTGTTACAGTAGTCTAGGCGGGAGATTATGATGGCGAGGACTAGCATCTTTGTAGTTTCAGGGGTGAGGAAGGAGCGGGTTCGATGGATGTTCTTGAGTTGGAGGTGGCAGGAGGTGTTGAGGGTTTGAATATGTGGCTTGAAGGATAGATCAAAGTCTAAGGTTATTCCAAGACAGCGGACCCATGGGACTGGGGTAATTGTGGTTCCATTAACTTTGATAGATGGGTCAGGTAGAGGGGCCGTGCAAGGAGGGGTGAAGATGATGAACTCTGTTTTCTCCATGTTGAGTTTGAGAAAGCGGGAGGAGAGAAAGGAGGCTACAGCTGCAAGACATTCTGGGACTCTGGACAACATGGAGGTAATGTCTGGTCCAGAAAGATATATTTGAGTGTCATCAGCATAGCAATGGTATTGGAAACTATGACATTCTATGAATTGGCCAAGGCCGAGGGTACAGATGGAGAACAGGAGGGGTCCTAGGATGGAACCTTGAGGGACACCTACAGAAAGAGTGTGTGGCAAGGAGGTGGTGTGTGAGTGGCAGAAACTGAACGTGCGGTTGGTGAGGTATGAGGAGATCCAGGAAAGGGCCAGGTCTGAGATGCCAAGGGATGAGAGCATTTCTAACAGGAGGAATGATCTACTGTGTCAAAGGCAGAGGAAAGGTCAAGGAAGAGGAGGATAGAGTAGTGAAGCTTGGCTTTGGCAGTTAGAAGGTCGTTAGTGACTTTGGTTAGGGCAGTTTCTGTGGAGTGATGGGGTCTGAAGCCTGACTGTAGTCTGTTAAAGAGCACGTTAGACGAGAGATAGGAGGATAGTTCGGAGTGGACGTGTTGTTCAAGCAATTTAGAGTCGTACTGGAGCAGTGAGATAGGGCGACAGTTGGCTGGAGAGGACGGGTTGAGGGAGGGTTTCTTAAGTATGGGTGTGATGGTAGAGTGTTTGAAGGTGGAAGGGAAGGATCCATTGGTTAGGGATAGGTTGAAGAGATGGGTTAGGGCAGGAGTAATGACTTCAGTGAGTTTGGGGATGAGATGTGACTGGATCGGGTCAAGCGCGTAGTAGGTGAGGTAGGATTTAGAGATTAGGGTGGAGAGCTTTTCATCAGTGACGGTGGATAAACAGGTTAAAGATGAGGAGCACTGAGCAGATGGGTAGAGTGGTTGTTGGGGGTGTAGGGTGAGACTGTCATGGAGTGCCCTTGGTGAGGGTCGACAGCTCAATCCATTGTTTCAATTGAACCGCTTTATAAGAGTCAAGCATATCGGGTGAGCTCATGCCACCTGAAAGTTTTTTCTTCATGAGAAGGGAGAGCGGTAGACGGGGTTATTTGCCGCGCCATAGGAAGGACGAGAACATGCTGCGGATTTTTTTTGAAGAACAGAGATGGGAGATATATTGGGACCATGTGTAAGCGGTATAATACTTTAGAGAGGATGTAGGATTGGAGTAAGTTTCTTCTACTGAACAAGAAGTGTAGATATTGATAGGAAGCGAGTATGGTACGGAGTTCTCCTAGTAGAGAGTGGAAGTTTTCAGAGTAAAGATCAGCGGGGTTCACCTAGGTATTTGAAGGATTTTGAAGTCCAACAAAAGGGCATGAGGTTGGATATAGAATAAGCTATTGTAGCGGAGAGTGAGACATTGAGAATTTCAGACTTGGAGAGATTGGACTTATATCCAGAGACAGAACCATATAAGGAGAGAAGGTCAACAATAGCTGGAAGGCCTGAAAACAGATTGGAGACTAGAAATAATACATCGTCTGTGAATGCAGCAGTGTGAAGGGTCTAAGAACCAACTTTCAGTTTTTGAATGTCAAGATGTAATCGAAATGTCTGAAGTAGCATTTCAAGAACTAGTATGAATAGGGATGGAGAAAGGGGGCAACCCTGTCGGCTTCCATTCTGGAAGTTAAAACTAGGCGATAGGGTGTTATTGATCTGGCAGTGCGCATGAGGAGAAGCGTAGAGAGTAAAAATGTCATCTATAAATTATACTCATGTGCTGCCAGTCCACTCTATCAGATGCCTTTTCGGTGTCAACTCCCAGGAGTACGGGGTCTGAGTTGATCTTTCTGGCATAGGTGACGGCGTGTAGAAGTTGAGTTGTCTTTTCCTTCCCTGCCTGGGACAAGTCCAGTCTGGCCTGGGTGGATTAGGGTTGGCAGGAAGAGTTTGAGATGATTGGCCAATATCTTTGCCCAGATCTTTAGGTCAACATTGAGCAAAAATATTGGTTGGTAGACCGCAGGCCGTCTGATCTTTTCCGTCTTTGGGTATCAAGGTGATATGGGCTTCTTGTGCTTGTTTGGGGGAGCAATCTTCCTTTCAGGAGGGCATTGCAAGCCTTGTGGAATGTGTTTTTGTCTAATTGTTAAATATTAGACTGCAATATTCATGACCTTTATGGGTTAATTATATTCTGCTGACAAAACTCTTGTATCTTATGGTGCATGGGTGTGGTTTGGGTATACTATTTTAGTATTGTCCAAATGCAGTAGTAGAAAGTATAAGGATGGTGGGAAACACCCCCTCTCATGAATATACATGATTGACAGACACACATGTCTTGGTCTGTCTCTCTCACTTTGGGTGTCTCTCTCTTCCGACCTGTCTTACTTCCTCTGACACCTTGGAAGGATGGCAGAATTGTCCTACAGAAGACCAACACACATTGATGAATAAGCATGAGCCAAGATGTCTGCAAGAGAACCATCTTGAAGAAACCTAACGCTGAACTTCTCCTATGATGTAAGACATTGACTGATATTTCTGTTATGTTGGAAGGTTTCCATGTATCTGTTTTTCCATGAAGACTTCAATAAACCTCCATGTTTTTATAAGAAGTCGAGTCCTCCAATAATGTTACCTTATGGGTCAACACGTGAGTAAGGATTTCATTCAATTGTAAAGTATTTTACAATTAACGGATATTATTTTACAATGGCGAGCTAGCCCAGTCGATTTTTTCCTATTTTCCTATCCTTCTACTTGCAAGAGGGGGACGAGAGATAGTATTTTGCACGTTTTATATTGCAAGCTTCAGGAAATTTCGAAAATTACCTAGATGAATGAAATACACTTACAGCTGAAAGTTGCACGTGTTCTAGTAAGCCTCTACAGACGCAAGCCTGTGTAAGGAAAGCCTGTGAGGGAATGAAGAATTTTTGACAAGCAATAAAGGAGGACTACAGATGCCAGACATACTGAGACGTGCTGATGAAAGGAACCAGTTGTTCCAAGGAAAAACTACAAGTTACAAGGTGACGGTTTTCTACGATTGTAAGTAAAAATGTTACATTTAATTATGGAAATTATACAGTCGTTGTCTAAAAAGTGTAACTTAGAGTTTAAGTTTGTGCCTAGTGAAAGGTTACAGAATATATGGCAGAATCTTTATGCACAGTGTGCACAAGCAAATTCTATCATAGAAACTAAGAAATCATTGTGTGTTCTAAAAGAGAAAGAGAAGTTAAGGAATATTATGCATATTGTTAAAGTATTCCATAACATTATTTCAGAAAAGTTACTAGAGAAAGAAGTCTGTAATGTCATTTCTGTTAATACACAAGAGACAGCTGTTGAAACAGATTCACAGGAATCTCAGCATGCTGACATGAAGTGTCACGTGGCTGTAATGGGCACAGATAGCTCATCACATTATAGTGAACAAATGGAGCCTGTAAAAGTCAGGATGACCATAATAAAGGCAGAGATATGTCAGTATATAAGGAATTACAAATTAAAGAAACGAAGATGAAAATAAAGTTACAGAAACATTTGACCAATCTGAGTAAGGACATTCCCACATATAATGTAAATATCCATGTGTGTAGAAACTCAGAAATTTTTGAAAGTTATGCAGATAAGCTTGATTTATCTACGGAACAGAAAAATCTTTTGTTTAGAACTTGGTTTCCTGCAAACTTTGCAAGATGTCTATCAGCAAAGATGTCTTATGACAATGAGTCAAATGAATGGTTACAGGACAGTGATGTAGACCGATTAAAGAAATTAATTTGGTGTACTACAGGTGACAGCATGCCAACATCTGAAATTCTGAATGAAATAAAGATTGGCAGAGCTGAATCTACATATTCAGTTATGTCTAGATTTGAGAGGACATATAAAGCTGTTGTTAGCAAAGTCAACTCTCAAGCGATGGTGAGAACTTTTGTGAAGAAATTCAGATTTCTGGATCCAGTCACTCTTGCTATTGCATCAGATAAAAATTCTTTGAAGCTGCTAGTTTACTGGACATGGCCAGAAGACATCAGAGACAGATGACAAATGTAAGACAAACAGGGACAAATCAAAGAATAAAGCCACCTAAAAGAAATCTGTCAAATCAGATTACAGTGTCACCTATTTATAGAAAGGAAAGTGAAGAAATCTATGAGAAACGTAGGAAATTACACGTTGTATATAAGCCATATGTCATGAAAGAAGTTCCATTCATAAAAATCCCATTATCAGTTGTAAATAAGCAAGTGTCAAACTCTGAGCCAGTCAAAGCTATTGATAGAGTCAGTCACCTAGGAAAGAATGTACAAAATAGCGATCCTGACAGAGTAACAGCTGTTCCCAAAATGTTAGACTGTCATAGCAACCCATCTTTGACATCTGATCTATTCCTGATCAGAAAAATGTCGGAAAGCTTAGAATATCTAAATGATAGATCATTACTCAACCTATTGGTGGATGTTATTGACAGGAAGGTCATGGGTCGAGCTTAAAATATTGCTATATTAATGACTGTCTATTGGTATAATTTTACTATTCAGGCTGTAGAAAGATCTTTTATATGAGGAGAAATTAGAATGATCAGGTATAATTCAGATAGTTATGTGATGTTTATAAAATAGTCCTGATTATGATATTGATAATAATACTGTATGTATACAACATATTATAATATATACATGAGGGTCAAGTAAAAGTAACTTGATCTTACTCTGTTAAGTGGTGATATATATTTGGTCACATCTCACTCTGGATACAGAGTAAGGTAAAACCAAAGGTATATAATATGATCATATAGTATTAGAAGTCAAGAAAGTAAACTTTTCCATTGGTTAAAATTGTTAGCATATCAATTTGATTTTTTGCAAAAATTTTATCTATTTTTCTCCTTAGATATTTCATATGTGAAAAAGCAACAGTTGAATCACTCATCAATTTTTCATTATAGCCCAATATATGCATGAATTGTCTAACAATTAATTTAATAAACAGATTAATATGGTGTGACTAATAGCAATGCATATTAAAGGAAAATAAGTCATAACTTACAATTATGCATGTAGACTTTTTCTTTGTGTAAGTGCATGCAAACTCTGAAAGCATGACACTCATTGTGACTTAGTGTTGTCAGTTGATTGACAAGGAACAAATGGCGACGTGATCCTGTTGGGTCCATTGTGGTGTAAGTGTAAGTGTCAATGTCATGTATTTGTGTTAACTGCAGTTCTGTGATGTTAGAGATAGGCCTAAGAAAAACCAGGATGCATCCAAGGAAAAAGTATAACACATCTGAAGACGTCTATATTTATTTTTTGTTCTATGTGATCCATTATATTGAATGTACATTGGGAAATAGCAGATATATTTGAGATACATCAAAGGAAACTCATATGTTCTTAAAGCTACAGAAGCACACACGAGGTTTGAGTGTAAGTGACAGCTGCTAAGACATATAGGTTGAATGTACAGTACATCTTAGTTCATGAATATTTAGATAGTCAAAGAATTAGCTTTTGACAAAGATAATACAGATAGCTTGCCAATATATTTGGTTAAAATGACAAAGGTTTATTTGGGTAATTTTATCAAGGAATGATAAATATATTATTTATAGTGTGTAAAGCTGGATATGATCTATAACAAGGATTGTTTTATTGTATCACTGGTTATGTATTCTTACAAAGGTACACACACACTTATATACAATCAGCACCTACAAACGCTGGGAAAATATAATTGTTTTATATGTAATTGAGATAAGCTAATCTTCATGAAAGGACAATTAATATTAAGATCAAAGAGAAATTATATCAAGAGATATATTCTTTGTTTATTTTGCAAACTTCTGATTATAGAATGTGACATATTTTGGAATATTTATGTTTTATAATACTTATTTCATATGTTGTTTAATGTGTTTACATATATACAATCATTACACAGAAATATACACATTTAATTAGGTAAAAGGATGTATTTTTTAAATTTGATTCTGAGCAGAGTCAAAAGTTGGTCACATTTTACAAGTGTCAGTTTATACTATTCTTGGAGTGATGGTGTTTAAAAGGTTAAAGGTCACAGTTTTTTGTGAAGAGCCAGTTGTTAAAAAAGGACAAAGCAACTTTAAGATTTGGTATTATTCATATAACGTTTGACTAAATGAATAAAGTTGAATATCGTGTCTTAAATAAAGATCACAATAATATTTAGTAAAGTAATGCTGAATATAATGGTATTTTGTTATTAAAAAGGATAGTAAAGTGACTGTACTTTAAAATTTATGATTAAGTATGATAACACATTCATATTGGAACATATTGATGTTTAGTATATTTATGCTAAGTTATGATCAAAGAATAAATATTGTGATTCTCTATAAAATGGTAATTAATAATGAAATCACATTGTTTCAAGATTATGTTGCAATTTGTCATCACAAGTGAACTAAAGTATATATATATATATGTTGATATATATAGCGTAGATGTTATTATATATGTATTATTGTATCCAAAGTAGTATTGTGTGATCATTTGATAAAATATGAATATCAATAATTGTTATTATCATATTAATATTTGCCATATAAATAATTACGAATGATATGGTACACTGTGATATTAAATCGTTAGTAAATCACCGAGTTTGGGTGAATAGTAGGCAAAGGGAAATTTATCTTCAATCAAGTCCAAGATTATGATAAAGTTTGATATCAAATATTAATAAAAGACTTTAACAGTTACAAGAAGAGAATGATGTGCAGAAAGAAACAACTTAAAGATATGAAAGCTATACACGTAAGCTTATGCCAAGGACTGTGTTCATAATTTAACAGTTACTGATGAAAATTATTAATGGAGTTTGGAAACATTGATGATAATTGGAATGAGTTATAAAGATTGTTCTTCATCAACATTCTTATGGAGTCCCATCAACTGCAAAACTTCAAGGAAAGTTGCTTGGTAAGCAAAAGGGTAATGGATAATGAACCCTACTACATATGTTCTTTATTTGAGACTGTTAATACTAAATGAACTGAAGTGACAAAGCAGCAGAGATGCGTGTCAAAATTAACACTTTACAGTGCTGCCTCAGAAGTGTCACAGCTGCTCCACAACTGACAAGTGGTCAAGGTGAAGAAGAATTTCACTACAGTCTGTATCTGATGACAAAGTTATCATAAGGAATACATACTTAATATATGGACTGTGTTGCTATATCAATATCTTCATAATATGAACTTTATTGGACAATGTTATAATATCTGCACAACATGACGGAACTCTATAAACTAAAGGGCTTTATGTTAACAAGTCAAAACCTTCAACAATGAACATTTGTGTTAAACCTTCTATTATGACAGAAGAAGATGACCAGAAGAAGATGATGAAAGACGCCTAGAAGTCTAGTTTAGTTAGTATATCAAATCATTTTCCTATTTGATCACGGTTTACCATAACATTTATTAATGTCATAATTTATTGCAATTTGCTAAAATTATTGTTATATGGACAATTAATTTATTTATGAAAATTAAGTTCTAGTATTCAAAAAGAAGAAAGAAGATGTAGTCTAATTATGTTTTATGAATATTGTCTAATGATATGTATCTTGAGGGTTCAAACAAATGTATATCACCCTCAAGGGGGGGAAATGTTAAATATTAGACTGCAATATTCATGACCTTTAAGGGTTAATTGTATTCTGCTGACAAAACTCTTGTATCTTATGGTGCATGGGTGTGGTTTGGGTATACTATTTTAGTATTGTCCAAATACAGTAGTAGAAAGTATAAGGATGGTGGGAAACACCCCCTCTCATGCATATAAATGATTGACAGACACACATGTCTGTGTCTGTCTCTCTCACTTTGGGTGTCTCTCTCTTCCGACCTGTCTTACTTCCTCTGACACCTTGGAAGGATGGCAGAATTGTCCTACAGAAGACTAACACACATTGATGAATAAGCATGAGCCAAGATGTCTGCAAGAGAACCATCTTGAAGAAACCTAACTCTGAACTTCTATGATGTAAGACATTGACTGATATTTCTGTTATGTTGGAAGGTTTCCATGTATCTGTTTTTCCATGAAGGCTTCAATAAACCTCCATGTTTTTATAAGAAGTCGAGTCCTCCAATAATGTTACCTTATGGGTCAACACGTGAGTAAGGATTTCATTCAATTGTAAAGTATTTTACAATTAACAGATATTATTTTACACTAATTTCAAATGTTGGTTGAAAGATCATGACTAGAGATGAGCGAAGTTTTTAAAAATTCGATTCGGCAACTTCACCGAATTTTCCGATACGATTCTCTTTGATCCGAATAAACAGCTATTTCCTGTCTGCAGAGAGCCGGGGTGGGCGGCAAAATGGCGGAATCCCTTGGATGTTGTGGTCATGTCTCTCTCTCTCCCCAGCACGGACAAGTTTTATTCATGTGGAAGGATCTGCTAGCAAGCAAAGATACACCTATCCAATCACATCACTAGAGAATATCTTGTGACCGTCTGATGTCACAAAGGTCCTTACTAAATATTCGTTACCGCGAAGCATCAGGAAATCTGGATTCCATGCAAATCGAAGATTTCCTGAAATTCGGATCGAATTCCACTTCTGCAGCTTTGATTCGCTCATCTCTAACAAATATAACCAAGCTGTTATATGGTATGAAGCAGCCCAGGGAATGACACAGACTGACCATAAGTCTAAAGACTCTGACAATGGCACTGTATATCAAATTTTGGAAGAGATTAGAATGCCTAGTAAGGCAGATTAAATCCCAATTGGTATATCCCCCCTAAACACCCATATAATGGGCCTGGAGGCTGGACATGTACTAACTGTGGGCAACAGAATCCGAACTGGCATGACCACTGTTTGGCATGTGGGGCTCCAAAACCTCATCACCCTGTAACTGCACCACCCACATGTCAACATTAACCCAGTTGCCATTAATCCTCTGATACCTAAAACCCATATTCAAAGGATTGGACAAGGGGGAAAATGCATCCATACATATGAATATGAGGTATATTGACCTTGGACCCCTACCCCTACTGAATTACTTGCCGTATGTGGCACTTTACCAGACCCGGCAACCCCTGGTACGTGTGCCAAGAGCGGCACGCGTGGCATATTTTTCTGGCATCGCAGCCAGCACTGGACCTTCATGTATTAAATGAAGAGGGAGCGTCGATTCAGTGCTCTGCTAGAGCTGAGGTATAGGACGCTCCCCCTTCTCTTGCTGCCCTCCCTGCCAACCAATGAGAGGGGGTGAGGAAATCCCTGAGGCGGAGCTCATCATTATAGCAGAAGGATGCAAAAGCTCCCGGAGGAAAAGGAGAGGAGAGCTCCTGCCAGTAAAGTGAAAGTAAAAAATAAAACAACAGGTACATGCTGGGGTTACTATTTCTATTAATGTCAGGCATTTGGGGTTATTAATTTAGTTTTAGTAACTCCATGTGCCTCACATTAATAGCAATTAACCCCATCATGTCCCTCACATTAACCCCTGTGTGCTTTACATAAGAGTTACTAATATGTGAGACATATGGAGGTACTAATAAAGGACCTCAATGATGAAGATATTTACTTATTACCTCCATATGTCTCACATATAAGTAACCCTTATGTAAAACACACAGGGGTTAATGTGAGGGACATGATCGGGTTAACTGCTATTAATATGAGGCACATGGAGTTCCTAAACTGTAATGTACATGACCATACTTTTTATCCACAACTGTGGATAAAAGTATGGACCTATACATTTCAGTGGGCCCATACACACAGCTGTTCTTTTTGCGGCTGTGTGTCCGGGACAAATTAAAGAGCTGCAAATTATGGAGCAGGTTCTATCTCTGTCTGCATTTGTGGCCCTGTCAATTCATTTTTAATGTATAGGTCAGTGAAAATCACATCTGTGCCATTTGTGTGCAGGAGGCCTAAGGCTGAGGCCCCACGTTTTGGAAACGCAGTGTTTTTGTTGCAGATTTTGCAGCAGTTTTTTGAGTCAAAGCCAAGAATGGCTACAAATGGAAAATATATAGGAAGTTCTTATACTTCTCCTTTCTGCTCCATCCATTCTTGGCTTAGGGTCAGAAAAACGCAGCAAAATATGCAACAAAAATCTGCGTTTCTACAGTGTGGGGCCTCAGCCTTAGGCTAAGACCCCACGTTGCGGAAACACAGCTATTCTTGGCTTTGGCTGAAAAAAAAACCACAGCAAAATCTGAAACAACGTGGGGCCTCAGCTTTAGGGTGTTTCTTTTCGGGTGGTGATACACTGTGTACCCAGGTGCGGCTATAGCCACACCCTGTCCCTGGGCACCAGTGCTTTCAGAAAGGGAAAAGTACCAGCGGCTGGGGACTGGATGCAGCATCCAGCTACATAGCGTGTCACCTCCCTATAGATGTTACCTCACTCTGCTCCCAGTCATATACATTTGCCACAAATTGTGGGTTACACATGTACTTACATTGCGTCTAATGGAAAAGTACAGGTGTATCCAGGCAAATAGCGGTAAATGCATGTGGCTGGGAGCACAGTATGACAGCACCCCTATGTTACGGTTTGTGCTATATGACTTTAGTATAGGTGTCCCCAGCCTTACAATTATTGCTCGGCACTCCGAGTACCTCATCTTTGATTTTTTAATTGAAATTGGCACGCTGAACAAAAAAGGTTGCCTACCCCTGATATAGACTGTATATAAAGCCAGTTGAGCAATCTGGATAGTCTTCTAGAGATGAAGGGAGGGGAAGTACTTAAAATCCAAATGTTAGCAATGGCTCCTGGCAATGTTCCAAATGATAAAGCTACTTCACAGTCTTGTGAAGAGTTTATGTTAGCCATCACTCCCTGGGCAAAAGAACAACAAAGTATTCAGATAGACAATTTTATGATTCTATACAAACTGTAGCAAACTATGCCAATGCTTTAGAACAGCTTTGGTTTGATTTTGGTTATGGAACAGAAGACCAAAAAGACTTGACGTTATCACATACTTTCATGGCAGGCCTTAAGACCCCAATACAAGATGCCATAAAAAAAGACTTACCCTGATTGGAGAATCTGCAAGTTCCCGGACCTCAGGGCCCGGGACATTAGGGGGCCCGGCGGGCCTCCTATCCTTTTTTTTTTTTTTTTTAAATAAGCCAATACCTGCTGGAGTAACCCCAGCAGGTGACAGGCCCTATATACTTACCGATCCCCGTTCCTGCTCACAGCCACCTACACTTCCCATTCTGCAGAAGCGGAGGCAGCTGTGAGCTGCAGAGGGGATCGGTAAGTAAGGCTGCGGTCCGCGAACCCCACAAGCACTGCTATCATTATACTCCGGGGTCTGAAAAGAGTATAATGATCGGAGGCCCAGGGGAGGTGAAGGAACCTAAAAAAACACTCTTTCATACTTCTCCTGTGCAGGCTTTGGGCCTGTATGGTGACGTCCAAGATGTAAGCCAACGTCATTATGCGCCGCAACGCCAGCCATGACGTCTGGTCCAAGATTGAAGAAGGCTGAAGTAGTGGGGAGTGCACTGGAGTCAGGGACAGGTAATTAACATTGTTTTTTATGTTTGTATCCTCCCCTGGGTCTCCAATCATTATACTCTGGGGTCAAATGTTCGCCTTGGGACCCAGCCATTCCTAGTTACGCCACTGCTGGACCTAATAGGCATAGTTAAAGGGGCTGAGCAACAAAAGAAAAAGCCCCTAATGGCAAACCAGCAATGGAAACAAAATGGCAAATTTCAACCAAAGAAACAACCTAGGAAAACAGATTCCAGAGATATGTCTCTAGTGGACTGTTGGAATTGTGGGGACAAAGGATATTATGCAATGAAATGTCCTAAAACCTGTAATATTAAGACTCCCCTAACCCCACAATGAAGTGTTAGGCGATCCTGTGAATCCCCTCTGTGCAACACAACCTCTTGATATTTCTCCAGGTCCCCAACTGATGATTACTACAAAACGCCATGATACTGGAGAAAATATTAATGTTTTGGTTGACACAGGAGCAGCCCACACACTAATCCAGAAAGAGCATGTACCTGATGATAACTTCAGAGTATATAACTTGTCAAGGGGTAGAGGGAACATTTGTAAAGTTGCCATTAACTAAGCCCATGAAGCTTAACATGCATGATGACAAATCTATTTAAATTGTGTGTTGGTAAGTTCTGATAGTTAAAATAATGAATCTGTCACTTCAAAAATATTGAATATAGCACTAGTCCATAAAATTGACCAGCAGTATAACAACCTAAAGCTGGTCAATAGATGGCGCTGCAAAAACAACAACAGAGTGCCCATACATAATCCGTATAGCAGGGGTCGGCAACCCCTGGCACGCGTGCCGAGAGTGGCACGCGAGGCTTATCTCCCTGGCACGGCAGTGGAGTCCTCACCCAGCAGTTTCGATCAGACCAAACACGGTCGAAACGAAACTGCTATTATTATACTGTGGGGTCTCTTCAGACCCCCGAGTATAATAAGTGGAGCCCCCGGGGAGGTGATGAAACATAAAAAAACAATGTTAACTCACCTTCCCTGGATCCGCTGTGTGGGCACTTCTGCCTGATGTAAGAGACCGCTGACAGGTCCTCAGGGGGTCATGTCCGACGTCATTACGCATAATGATACGACCTGACCCCTGAGACCCAATCAGCGGTCGCTGACATCAGGGAGAAACACCCACACAGCGGCTGCAGAGCGCAGGAGAAAGTGAGTAAGGGTGCGTTCACATATGTCCGGCGCAGCTATCAGTTTCCCTCCAGTGTGGTGCACACAAGCTGGAGGGAAACTGATGCCAGGACGGATCCCATAGTTTTCTATGGGATCGGTTCTGGCACAAGAGGCATCAGTTCTGGCGCTGTATTTGTGCCTCAGCCGGATGGAAAAACGTTATCTGCAGCGTTTTTCCATCCAGCTTCCTTAAAATTTCATTAGAGCCAGGTGAAGATGGATGTGGTATCACCCAGCGTCTGCACAGTCTATGTACAGTGGTGAAGCCGGTAATTGCCAGCTTCACTACTGTACCTGAGCGAATTGCTCAGGATTGGTTAAAGTTATAAAGAAGTACTTGGATTCATTTTAAAGATGAGAATCTCCTCTTTAAAATGATACCAAGCTCACTATGATCGTCCTTAAACATCCTGAGCAATTCGCTGGTGAAAACGATGTTCAGCATTGAAATCCCAATGCAGATCTCAATTCCCGACATCGTTTTAACAGTGAATTGCTCTGAATGTGTAAGGTCTATCATGGCGATTTTGGTATCTTTTTAAAGATGAGATTCTCATCTTTAAAATGAATCCAGTTTTATCTTTGTGGCCCTAATAGATCCTTAGAAATGGGGCTCTAAAATGTCCCCCCCCTCCTGCCTCAGGCAGCATCTTAGAGCTAAGGAAGGAGGGGGAGGAGGAGCTGCAGAGACAATGTTAACTCATCATTGTCTGTGCATAAGCTGCAGATGACGGGGGGTAGCAGAGACTTCTGTCCATGTTATCCCCTCTCCTATCAATCAGAGAGCATACTATACTTCTGCTCTCTGATAGTCACATAGAGGGATAATGTAACACCCCTCTGAGCCTAATCACATAACCAGGAAGTTTATTGGTGCTGTGACCCAGACATTTACCATCCTCCAGGTCGCAGCGCCAAAAGTGTCGCACCAAATACTTACACAACACATGCACAAAGTCACCAGTAAAGTTTACATTATTTCACTGCCCCTGTCCTGTTCATACCTGATCTTTATAGAGTAAAATACGCCGCCCGCCTCTCTAGTTATATCCGTTACACGCTAAAATAATAGCAATAGCAGGATAATACTGTGTGCAGGGGCCACTATAGAGGATAATACTGTGTGCAGGGGCCACTATGGAGGATAATACTGTGTGCAGGGGCCACTATGGAGGATAATACTGTGTGCAGGGGCCACTATGGAGGATAATACTGTGTGCAGGGGTCACTATGGAGGATAATACCGTGTGCAGGGGC
The DNA here is from genome assembly GCA_947044405.1 of Leptodactylus fallax. Taxonomy (NCBI): domain Eukaryota; kingdom Metazoa; phylum Chordata; class Amphibia; order Anura; family Leptodactylidae; genus Leptodactylus; species Leptodactylus fallax. The sequence continues at coordinate 1,115,293 of CAMRHE010000458.1, forward strand.
CGCTATGGGGCATAATACCATGTGCAGGTGCCGCTATGGGGCATAATACCATGTACAGGGGCCGTTATAGGACATAATACCGTGTGCAGGGGCCGCTATGGGACATAATACCGTGTGCAGAGTCTGCTATGTGACATAATACCGTGTGCAGGGGTCGTCAGACTTACAATTATTGACCGGCACTCCGAGTACCTCAACTTTTGATTTTTTTAATCGAAATCGGCACGCCGAACAAAAAAGGTTGCCTACCCCTGCCGTATAGCATTCAACAGATAAAATACGTCTGTCACAGGGCCCCTGTCGTCTATCAAGAAACACCTGACTATTGTATCTATATGGTACTCAGCAAATAGCCTACATCTATCATAGGGCACTTTACATCTATCATAAAACACCTGACGCATTTCTAGAATAAAAATATTTTCTATCCTGTCATCAGAGGTGTAGAATTCACTAAACTAATATAGCACCATTTTTTGGGGAATAGAAAGCTATAGAACAGCGTTTTTTGAAGAGCTATAGTTTCTCCCGCTCCCCATTCCTATCATCAAAGGTGTAGAGTTCACTAAACTAATGTAGCACCATTTTTAGCAATAGAAAACTATGTAGCAGCGTTTTTTGAAGAGCTACTTTAAGAGGCCGGCGCCCGCACTCCCATGTTACGGCTATATATCAGTGTCGACGGGAGCAGGGGGAACTATAGCTCTTCAAAAAACGCTGCTACATAGTTTTCTATTGCTAAAAATTTACATTTACATTTGCATCTAACTCCCATCATGACGTCATTCATCTTGGGTACGTGATCCTATTGCCAGAATAGTATCAGACTCTCCAGTGACAGAGGCAATGTAAATTTTCCATTAAATGTCACCTGTTTAACTGAGGAGGAAGTGTGGAGCCGCCTTCAAAATACTAAAAAAGGTCCAGATGGCATACAACCCCAAGTTCTAAGGGAATTATACATGGTGATAGATAGACCCTTATATCTAATATTTAAGTATTCAATAATGACTGGGTCTGCTCCACAGGATTGGCGCATAGCAAATGTGGTGCCAATATTCAAAAAGGGGTCTAAAAGGGAGCCTGAAAACTATAGGCCGGTAAATTTGACCTCTGTGGTGGGTAAGATATTTGAAGGTTTTCTAAGAGATGCTATCCTGGAGTATATCAATGTAAATAATATTATAACACCCAATCAGCATGGGTTTACGAGGAATCGGTCCTGTCAGACTAATCTGATCAGCTTCTGTGAAGAGATCAGTTCTAGATTGGACATGGGTAATGCAGTGGACGTGGTATATCTAGACTTTTCAAAGGCTTTTGACACTGTACCACATAAAAGGTTGGTATGAAAAATGAGAATGTTGGGACGGGGAAAACATCTGTATTTGGGTTCACAACTGGCTCAGTAATAAGAAACAGAGGGTTCTTGTTAATGGTAAATAATTAGATTAGTCACCAGTGGAGTGTCACAGGGGTCAGTATTCGGTCCTCTTCTGTTTATGATTATTAATGACCTGGAAGAGGGTTTCCATATTTGCACATGATACTAAACTCTGTAAGGTAATCAAAAATGAGGAGGATAGTAGAATATTACAGGGGGATCTATGTAAGCTGGATGCCAATGACTTGAAGTTTAATGTAGACAAACGTAAGGTTATGCATTTTAGTCGAAGAAATAAAATGTACGATTATGTACTTAATAGTAAATTACTGGGTAAGACTGCCACCGAGAAAGACTTGGGATTTTGGGGAATAGTAAGCTTACCTTTAGTGACCAATGTAAGGCAGTTGCCGCCAAGGCAAACAAAATGATGGGAAGCATCAACAGAGGCATAGATTCTTATGACATAGTTATGTCTCTATACAAATCATTGGTACGGACACTCAGACTATTGCACGCAATTTTAGGCCCCTGTATACAAGAAGGACATAATCAAACTAGAGAGAGTGCAGAGAAGGGCAACCAAGATTATTAGGGGACTGAGTGGATTGGAGTACAATGAGAGATTAACAAACTTGGGGTTATTCAGTTTAGAGAAAAGACATTTACGGGGAGACCTAATAACAATGTACAAATACATGGAGGGACAGCACAAAAACTTTCTAATGATCTTTTTACTCCTAGGCCAGTGACAATGACAATGGGGACATCCTCTACATCTGGAGGAGAGAAAATTTCACCAGTAACATAGACGGAAAGTCTTTACTGTAAGAGCAGCGAGACTATGGAATTCACTGTCACAGAAAGTGGTGATGGTGGATTGATTGTGAAAGTTCAAAGAGGGCTTGGATGCCTTTCTGAAACAGGAAAATATTACAGGTTATGGATTTTAGATTTTGGTAAGGACAAGTTAATCCAGGGTTTTATACTGATTGCCAGATTGGAAAAAGACTGTGAAGCCTTCATTCTCAATTTGGCTTCCTGATCTACCCACAAAATCAGGATATATAAGACCAAGAAAAAGAAAATGGGATTCGCACCAAAAGTCAGACACTATACATTAAGTATAATAAACTATATGAATGTTATTTAAATATTAATAAAAATAGATATCATAAATAGATGAGACAAACAGAAATAAATATGTGGCAGACAGAAAACATAGGCCAAATGTAATCATACATACAAGTTATTTAAACCACAGGCATATTTATATACAATGTGCATCACATCATACATTGCTATTACCAGTGTTACAATATGTATGGACCCCACATAGGGAGTTTCATGTAGGTAAGTAGGCACTTTGCCAAGTAAAGATAGCAATAAATAAGGTGCAATGAAACAATATAAATTTATAAGTCAAAAATACAAACACATGTTGATGTATATGGAAGTAATGGCCTCTGTTCTGCTGGCACACACAAAACCAACGCGCATTTCGGCACAGATTCCTTTGTCTGGGGGTGGTGCCAGTGGAGACAGGAAACACTATATATGCTGTCCATAATCAGAAAATGCACAACAAGTGTGTGGAGGTTGTCCATGACACAATACATACCAGCCCATGAAAAGTGCACCATTCAGTAAGGTGCATGCTGCGTCGATCCCCACAAGGGTCACATGACCGCAACCGTGGCGTCAATGTGATGACGCGAGTCCGCAATGTCAAATGACGTCATTGTGCAAGTTGCGTCATCATCTGCGCGCTCTCGCGGAAGCAGCCATGCAAATCCAGGAGCATCATCCCGACAAGCGCACAGATGGTATAATGGGGAGTGTAAAGTAACAGAGACTGGACCACGCCTCCTGTTATCCTAAACACCACCCACACCAGCAGTATTAGTAAGATGTTAAGGACACAAAATATATAAAGAGTTTATTATGGTAGTCACAAAAGAGACATAACTCAGATGAAAAATATCGGTTACAATCCGAATACAGAATAATAAATGGATGGTTAATATCCAATATAAAGGTGTAAGTGAGAAGTAAATAAAACATGTTGGAAGTGAAAATATACAATATAAAATGAGTGAAAAAAAATTAGATATATGTGAAGTGTAAATAAGTAGAAAAATCACAAAAATCATGAGAGATTAAGTAATACATATATAACAATAAGTGACAAAGTATAATAGGATATAACTGGCTAAGAGATAAAGGTAGAAGGACTCCATATCACAGTGTCCGAAGGATCCAATGTAAAAGTACAATTATGAAGAGAAATCACTAAATAAACAAAGAAACTGAATGTAAATATAAAATACACACACAATAAAAACAAAAATTTATGCATAAAAAGTAACCCTGTCAACCACCTAAAAACACCAATAAAGGGTTACTAGGTCTGAGCAATATGGAATCAGAGGAAAACCCCAAAATTAAGGGATTTGTTCAAACCCAGAGGAGACAGGGTATCCAGGGTCCAAATCCATTCGACCTCACATTGGGCCAAAGGTTTTTTGACCTCTACCCCCACACATTAGTTGGAACGCAGTCAATTCCACGAATTTGGAGCAAAGACGGATCACTGGAATGATGCTGGAGAAAATGTCTTGGTATCGGTTACAATCGTTCAGGACAAATCTCATTTCTTGCTGCTACAATGTCCCTAACATGTTCTGGAACACTCACCTTAAATTCCCTAGATGTAAGTCCAACATAAATCAAAGGACAAGGGCATACTGCATAATAAATAACGCATCGTGTGCCGCAAGAAATATGGTGCAAGATACGGAACGTTTTGTCACCTTTAGCATAACAAAAGTGTGTAGCCCGTTGGATATAGCGTCCACAGGATACACAGCCTCATTTCAGACACCTTGTATCAAAAATGCCTTTGGATCTCACTTGGTAATGGCTTGTGACAAGTAAGTCACATAGATTCTTAGCTCTGCGAGCAACCATACTCGGAAAAGGAGAAATAAATCTTTCCAAAATTGGATCTCCCTGTAAGATAGGCCAGAATTTACTAAGGGCTTTATGCATTTTGTGCCAATGTGAGTGATACTGAGTTATAAAACGTACCCCATCATGTTTAGGTTTTTTGGATATTGTAGAATGGACCAATTCCAATCGAGATGTGTTCTTCACTCTCGAGTATGCACGTTTAATTTGCCTATGGCTGTAGCCGCTATCCATGAAATGTTGTTTAAGATCTTGTGCATAGCGTTCAAAACTCTTGTCCGATGAGCATATCCATCTAATGCGTAAACATTGACCAGTAGGAACTGTGTTAATGGTCTGCGATGGATGAGATGAAGATGCAAGTAAGACCAAGTTCACTGCTGTCTCTTTTCTAAATACCTCCGTTTGGAGTATGTCCTGATCATCTCTGTAAAGATAGACATCCACAAAGTCTATCCTATGTCTATCATACTTAACTGTCAAGTGTATATTCATGTTATTATGATTAATATCTTCAATAAAGGCTAAAAGTTGTTCCACAGTACCGTCCCAGATGATCAGGATGTCATCAATATACCACATCCAGGTATGGATGCGGCTGACCGAGGCATCCCGATCATTAAGGGACATTTTGTATATGTGTTGTGCTTTTCCATATGTATTGAAACTTTATTTAGTCAACCTTTATTGAAAATGTGGGGTGTATGTTATGCTTCAACACGTGTACAGTGCATTGCGAAAGTATTCGGCCCCCTTGAACTTTTCAACCTTTTCAGGCTTCAAACATAAGGATATAAAATTTTAATTTTTTGGTGAAGAATCAACAACAAGTGGGACACAATCGTGAAGTGGAACGAAATTTATTGGATATTTTAAACTTTTGTAAAAAATAAAAAACTGAAAAGTGTGGCATGCCAAATTTTTCGGCCCCCTTAAGTTAATACTTTGTAGCGCCACCTTTTGCTGCGATTACAGCTGCAAGTCGCTTGGGGTATGTCTCTATTTGTTTTGCACATCGAGAGACTGAAATTCTTGCCCATTCTTCCTTGGAAAACAGCTGGAGCTCAGTGAGGTTGGATGGAGAGTGTTTGTGAACAGCAGTTTTCAGCTCTTTCCACAGATTCTCGATTGGATTCAGGTCTGGACTTTGGCTTGGCCATTCTAACACCTGGATACGTTTATTTGTGAACCATTCCATTGTAGATTTTGCTTTATGTTTGGGATCATTGTCTTGTTGGAAGATAAATCTCCGTCCCAGTCTCAGGTCTTTTGCAGACTCCAACAAGTTTTCTTTCAGAATGGTCCTGTATTTGGTTCCATCCATCTTCCCTGTCCCTGCTGAAGAAAAGTAGGCCCAAACCATGATGCTGCCACCACCATGTTTGACAGTGGGGATGGTGTGTTCAGGGTGATGAGCTGTGTTGCTTTTACGCTAAACATATCGTTTTGCATTGTAGCCAAAAAGTTCGATTTTGGTTTCATCTGACCAGAGCACCTTCTTCCACATGTTTGGTGTGTCTCCCAGGTGGCTTGTGGCAAACTTTAAACAAGACTTTTTATGGATATCTTTGAGAAATGGCTTTCTTCTTGCCAATCTTCCATAAAGGTCTTTGTGCAGTGTACGGCTGATTGTTGTCCTATGGACAGACTCTTCCACCTAAGCTGTAGATCTCTGCAGTTCATCCACAGTGATCATGGGCCTCTTGGCTGCATCTCTGATCAGTCTTCTTGTTTGAGATGAAAGTTTAGAGGGACGGCCGGGTCTTGGTAGATTTGCAGTGGTCTGATACTCCTTCCATTTCAATATGATCGCTTGCACAGTGCTCTTTGGGATGTTTAAAGTTTGGGAGATCTTTTTGTATCCAAATCCGGCTTTGAACTTCACCACAACAGTATCACGGACCTGCCTGGTGTGTTCCTTGGTCTTCATGATGCTCTCTGCGCTTTAAACAGAACCCTGAGACTATCACAGAGCAGGTGCATTTATATGGAGACTTGATTACACACATATTTATCATCATCAGTCATTTAGGACAACCTTGGATCATTTTATATCCTTATGTTTGAAGCCTGAAATGTGGCAAAAGGTTGAAAAGTTCAAGAGGGCCGAATACTTTCGCAAGGCACTGTATATATTTAAAAAATGTATTAACCAGAAAAAAAGAGAGATAGAAAAGAATAATGTTAAATTTACTTATACATAAGACACTGTCCTAAAAACTAGCTAAAGCTTTTCTATAGATATTGATTGAGACTATCTATCTATTTAGGAATTCTAACTAATTCTAACAAAATTTTGATTATCAAAAAAAAAAAAAAAAACACCCACCTGCGGCTAAAAATTGAGCATATGTCTGTTAGTAAGGTATGTCATTGACCAGCGCTCAGCGCTGCAGGACGCACATAAGGAGACAGCTTGTGTGATAATGTTCCCTACTGTAATGAGGGAGCTGCGGGACCTCTGGGCGTCAGGATCTCCTGGATCCAAACGGTATTTCAGGTGCAGGAATGGTAGGAGAAACTCCAAAAAGAGAGGTATGGAAACCGCGCTTCACCAAAGATGCTTTATTTAACTCAAAAACACAAGGCGTTTCGAGGAACTATAGTCCTCTTTATCAAGTGTACATGAGACTGGATAAAAAAGAAATAAACACAAACAAATAGAAATGGAAAAACAATGTTCATAAATTAATTAAAACTCAGAGGAGTGGCTATAATTTTATAAGTATTTATAAGTATTTCTCCAATGTAAATTTTCTTCCTAATTGTTTTCCATTTTTATACGACTTCAATTGTCAATGCATTTATTCGTCTTATTTATTTCATATTGCTTTTTAAACAAATTTTATATTTGTATTGTGGTTGACACACTTTTATAGCGACTCCTCTGAGTTTTAATTAATTTATGAGCATTGTTTTTCCATTTCTATTTGTTTGTGTTTATTTCTTTTTTATCCAGTCTCATGTACACTTGATAAAGAGGACTATAGTTCCTCGAAACGCTTTGTGTTTTTGAGTTAAATAAAGCATCTTTGGTGAAGTGCGGTTTCAATACCTCTCTTTTTGGAGTTTCTCCTACCATTCCTGCACCTTTTTATTAAGACACTCTTTTGTCTAACACATTGGTTTTTATTCATACTGGTCTGCTTTATTTGCTTTATGAGCTCCGATGGGCTCACTCCATTTACATTGATTCTTTTAGGCTAAGGCCCCACGTAGCGGACCTCAGCAAAAAAGCACCATGAGAAAAAACGCGGGACTTTCACAGAAAGTCTTACTGCTTCCATTATACCTATAGGCAGGGTCGGACTGGCCCACCGGGGAACCGGTGAATCCCCCGGTGGGCCCTGAGCCCCGACTATTAGTACTCATTTTGCCAATGCAAAGGTCAAAGGTCTGATCGGGACAGTCAGGGGCCCGACCGGCTCCTGACCATCCCGATCGGGCCCCTGACCAATGGCGTAACGATCGTGGTCGCAAGGGCTGCGACTGGGACTGGAGGGTGCTGGGCCCGCGGCCAGCTGGAAATGGCCGGGGCTCCGGACTATCATGATAGTTGTCGGGGAAGGCCTGGTTCCCCAACCGCTATACCTATTGTTAATGGAAAGGGGCTGGGCCCCTTTCCATTAGATGCCAGCCCAGGGGAAGTGACAAAAAAAAAAAAAAATACTCACCTGGCTGTCCTGGACTCAACATCGTCTCCGGCACTTTTCCGGTCTGAATGCAGGGGCCTGTCATTAGGCCCCAGCGGTGACATGGAGCGCGCAAGCGTAATGACGTCATCGCATCCCATGTGACCGCTGAGGTGCAATCACAGGCCCCAGCAGTGACGTCTGGGACAACAGGACGTGGAGACCAGGGGACCAAGGAACCAAGGAAGATGGGAAAGACGGAAGGACGGAGCGAGGATGCCCCGGAGAGGTAAGACAAGGTGAGTATAAGTGTTTGTTATTTTTAATCACTTCTCCTGGACCTGTACTTATTATATTCTGGGGTCTGAGGAGACCCCAGAGTATAATAATAGCACCAGCTCTGGGGGTGGGGGGTGGGCCACTGTGGAGCACCTAATAGTGTGTGGGGGTCACTTTGGGCATATAATACAGTGTGGGGGCCACTGTGGGCATATAATACTGTGTGGGGGCCACTGAGGGCATATAATACTGTGTGGGGGCCACTGAGGGCATATAATACTGTGTGGGGGCCACTTCGGAGCATATACTGCTGTGTTGGGGCCACTGAGGGCAGATAATACTGTGTGGGGGCCACTGCGGAGCATATAATGCTGTGTTAGGGACACTACGGAGCATATAATGCTGTGTTGGGGCCAATGCAGAGCATATAATGCTGTGTTGGGGCCACTGCGGATCATATAATGCTGTGTTGGGGCCAATGTGGAGCATATAATGCTGTGTTGGGGCCACTGCGGAGCATATACTGCTGTGTTGGGGCCACTGTGGAGCATATAATGCTGTGTTGGGGCCACTGCAGAGCATATAATGTTGTGTTGGGGCCACTGCGGAGCATATAATGCTGTGTTGGGGACACTGCGGAGCATATTATACTGTCCCAGTATTGTTTACATGCTGGGTGCTGTGCTGCTCATTCACCATGTTCTTGACAACTGCGGTTGTGGGTACTAAAGCTGTATCTCTTTCAAGTATCTGAGATATCGCTGCAGCACCCATAACAGTCACTATCAAGAATTTACTCTAGGGAGGGGGTAGGGGGGATCCTGTTGGGCAGCCGTTGGAACCAATCCAGTTGCAGCTTGTTGCTGCAAGCATCACTGACGTACTGATGCTGTGAGCGGCGGCGGATTTCTGCATAGGAGCCCAGACCAGCAGTGTGAAAGGTAAGTACAACTTAACCACGCAAACAAAAAAACAACTTTTCCCCCTATTTTGCCCCCAAATCTTTCAACTTCACTGACAACTCTGATAACTACAACCCCTAACAACTCCAGATACTCTGGGTCTGTTGAGAGTTGTAATTCCCCCCCCTCCCACCCCAGCTAATTTCTCACTGTATTGTTATGCTGGTGCCTGCTCTAGGGCTCCAGCTTAACAATACCTAAGTCGCAGAAACTCCAATACTGCTATAGGGGAGACCAGTGAAGGGGCCACTGTATGGGCATATATACATCAATATTCCTCCCTGTACAGTGGCCCCTTCACTTTGTCCCCTATACTGTATGGGGACCATTGATGGGGTCATTGGAGAGGCAGTGATGGAGGCCCATAGCCTGGGGGACATTGAAGGGGTTGTGCAGGATAAAAAAAAAAAAAAATTTAATTACACTGGGGCAGGTAAAAAACAAAAAACAAAAAAAAAAAAAAACTTTCTCTCCTGTTCCCAGTGTCTCCCAGCGCGGTTCGGCCTGCAGCTCTGTTTTCTTCCAGCGCAAGTTTCCCCTGCACGTGATTACCTGTGACGTCACATGACCCCTGAAGCCAATCAGCGGCCTAAAGGAAGGGACCTGGGACATCACAGCCAGTGAGGACTTCCGGCAAAAGAAGACAGCGGAGCAGCAGGACCGGACCGTGCTGGGACCTGCTGACACCGGAGCACCAGGGACAGGTGAGTATGTTTAGTATGGTTTTGTTTTTTTTTTGGGGGGGGGGGATTAACTTCTCCTGGACTAATTAGAAAAAAGACAAAAATTATACTGGACAACCTCTTTAAAGTGTGGCTCATTAGGGGGGTATATTAAAGGATTTGTCCAGGCATAATTTGTTATGGTTTATCCTCAGGATAGGCCATAGATATCTGATCTGTACGGCTGACCCCGGACCGATCAGCTGTACGGAGCCACTTCTGGCACCCGTCCTGTACACAATACAGGGCCAGAAACAGAAAGCTCTGTCCACTGTGTATTAGATGGGCACCTTCACTGCATCTCAGCACTTATTGAAGTCAGTAGGAACTGAGCTGCAGTGAAGGCGCCGGGAAACTAAACAGCAGATGGATCTTTCTGCTTCCAGCCCTGTGTTGTGTACAGAACGGGTGCCGGAAGTGGCTCCGAACAGCTGATATGGCCGTGTGTCAGCCCCATACTAATCAGGTATTTATGGCCTATCCTGACCATAGGCCATAAAAAATATTAACCCTGGACAGCCCCTTTAATATGCCCCACACAGTTTAATATCCCCCCCACAGGATGTTAGCCCCCATCACTGCTCCCACACAATATAATGGCTCCATCACTGTTCCCCACCATATGGGGGAACCAGTGAAGTGACCATAAAAAAATTTGGCCCAGAAAACACCTTAAAAGAGGTTGTCCATAAACTAGAGCGACCACTGTGGTGGCTGCCAGGGGAGGTGTAAAAATAAATAAAAAAAAAAAAAAAAAGAAGCATACTCGCCTGTCCCCAGCACCCCATTGTCCCCTGCCTTTATCTGTTCGGTGTCATGGTGGCCCCTCATTTCTGGAAATCCTGTACCTAATTGGTCTTAGCGGTCACATGAGGTGCAGGACTCCCAGCAAGGAGTCGCTGGCACGAGACTGAATGAACACTGGCAGCGGACAACGGAACGCCAGGGACAGGTGAGTATGATTTTTTATTTTTTTATTTTACACCTCCCGCAAGGGACATGGGTTGTGCCAATTCCTGGACAACCTCTTAAAAGGATTTATCCATCTTTCTAATATTGATGGCCTGTCCTTAGGATAGGCCAGCAATATTACATCTGCGATGATACAACAGCCAGGACCTCTGCAGATCAGCTTTTACAAGACAGTGCGGCTACAGGTAACAATTCTAAGAGCCATGCTGTTCACTTGCCATACAGGGTGTAGTAGTAGGTTTAGGTAGTGCAGTGGTGCTCATGGTATGGCGGGTGAGCAACATGGCTCCCAACATGTTATTACCTTTTGCCGCCCTGTCTCGGTACCACTGAGCTGCAGGGGTACTGATGGTGGGCCCCTAGAAGCAATTCCACTGGTGGGCCCTAGACATCCCAGTCCGACACTGCCTATAGGGAAAACACTGGCATTTCCCTAGGTATATTTGACAAGCGACGATTATAGAAATCGCAGCATTTAAGCTCCACAAATTTTTCTGCAATGTGTGGATGGAATTCGCTAGTAATTTTGCAGTGACTGTAAAACGGTGTGTTTTTTGCCGATCAGATTATGCCACGTGGGGCCCCGGCCTTAAAGTGATTTTAAGTGCCTTAATAAAAGTTGCATAGTTACAGTGCAAGTATAATCAATGACAACATGTGTAGCATGACATCTATTTATTATTTGTTAATTCTAGTGCAAGTTCTGTTCTTAACTAGTAAGTGTTATTTTCTAATTGCTTATATCTCAATAGTATAAAAGATTGCTATTATCCTCTTTCTGACATTCGCCATACATGTGCAGCTGATGTCAAGCCTTTAATTATGGTGCTCACTCAGGAGCTCAGCAGGTACCATAGCCAGCACATACACTCTGGCAATATATGTGATTGGAGATGTTTCCAATCATGGTCAATTAAGCACTCAGAGACCATGGTCAAATGCTTTTATATGGCATTTGAGAGGTTATTTTGTGGTAGGGGTTTTCCTCCAACAACCAAGCAATCCACCACCCTTCCATTGTGGTAAAATCACAGGAGCTATGTGGTTGCTATGGCAGTCTGTCAAGTTACTATTAAGTCTCCCATGTTCAAACCCTCTTTTTGTTTAAGTTTAAAAAAAAAAAAAACATTAACAAAACTTAATAATGAAAAATTTGAAATACATTCATTTCCCCACTCTACAAATAAAAATTATAAAAGAAATATTAGGTATCAACACGTCTGAAAAGTATTAAAATATAAAAGTATTTGTCTCGCATGGTGAATGCTGTAAGGGAACCTATTGTTTCTTTGCTGCTTTCCTTTTTTTTTTTTTTTTTTTAAAATGAATAAACAGTAATCAAATCATATTTACTGTGCAGTGAGTGCCGAACAAAATTAACTCAAAACAAAATGAGTACAAGTCCAGTAAATGCAGGTGAAAACCCTTGGTTTGCTTTGCCCAATATACTTTCATGCTGTCCTTGAATTTATTAAGATGAATATTAAATATATGAACTTTGAGAGAAACCCAAAGTCAGAGGCAGCGTGTAATAGAATATAGGCAATGTATTTTACTAGTCACTGCAATATATTAGTATTGCAGTGAATAGTATGAGTGATCAGACCCCCTAGGGTTCAAGGTCCCTAGGGGATCTGAAAATAAAAATAAAATATATATATTTTTTTTAAAGTATAAAAAAAAACACAAAAAAATATAAAAGTTCAAATCACCCTCTTTCCCTAGATCACATATAAAAATAAATAAAAAAAAAGTAAACATAAACACTTTAGGTATCCCTGCACTCCAAAATGCCCAAACTATTAAAATATAAAAATATTTATCCCCTACGTTGAACGGCGTAGCGGTGAAAAAAAATCAAAATGGACAAATGGTGAATTTTTTCAACACTTTGCCTCCTATAAAAATAGATCAAACCATCAGAACGTCCCCAAAATGGTATCAATGAAAACGCCATCTTGTCCTGCATAAAAAGATGCCTTATCCAGCTCCATACACATAAATATAAAAAAGTTAAAGGTGTCTGAACGTGGCAACACAAAAATTTTTCTTTTTTTTGCAAAGTTTAGAATTTTTTAAAAGGTATCAAAACATTAATATAGATTCCCCTTACGTCCGACAGCAGCACAATATGGGGTATCTCTGCCCCTGTGTGTTGTTTAGGACAGTGGAACCTTTAATTAGCACCAAATTTAAGGTGCCTCCTACTGGCCCTATAAGAGGGCACCTGAGACCTCCCTCCACTGTGTTTTTTTCTGTCCTGTGTGGGACAGGTGGACGGAGGTCTCTGGTGACCTCCCGTTGCTAGGGGTTTTTTCCTAAAGCTCCTGGCTTACCTTTTGGGGGTACCTCGGTCCTTTCTGATGTTCCAAAGATCCTCCGGTCCCTCGGGCTTTTTCCGCTCCGCAGCGCAGCGTTACCCGGCTCATCGCTCTGCAGGCAGCGCGATCCCGGAAATAAGCGGGGAACCTCTTCGGCCGGAACCTTTTTTTCGGTCCCGTATTCCCCGGGGAAGGAAGCCTTTGCGCACCACCGCGGCCTACTTCCGGTTTTCTCGGAAAAGTGCGGTAAGTTTGAAAATTTAAATTTTAAAGGCAAAATATAGAATTATTTTTTGCTGCTTGTATTTAGAGCCTCTGGCTTAGGCTTATGCTCCTCTATGTTTCATTATGGCATTTGACCTCATTTGGCGCTGTATGAATGTGTCTTTGTTTGGCTCCTCCCCGCGCTGCTGGATTACATTTAAAAAGGCTTCAGTCCTTTACTTGGTGAGCTCGTGGTTACTAGCTCCTCTGCTGCGGTTGGCGGTGTCTGGTTTTTCCTGACTGGATCTCTTTTTTTTTTTTTCTTCAAGTGACCGATTTAAAGTAAGGTACCCCTTGGTTTTTTTCTTCTTGTGCGATGCTTGGCAATCTTCCATTCTACATTGTCATGTGGCTTTGATGTTTCAGATGTCATCTTCTGCATCAGGTAACGGCGATGGGCTGAGGAGGAAAAAGTCCTCTAAACGTAAACACCTAATGTGTTTGAATTGCAATACTCCTTTACCTGACGGCTATGATTTTACCCGCTGTCGCCAATGCCGCGGACCTCCGTCAGAAGAACCTCCTATAAGAGAGGTTGTCACTTGGGTAAAGGACTATATGGAGGAGTCTCTTAAGGAGATCCGTTCTTCCATCGCCCAGATTGCCAAGAGACCGCGGGTTGAGACACAGTCCTCCCTACGCATCGCTGACGAAGATTATCAGATAGTGGACGAGACACTCTCATCTGACGATTCCATTGAAGATTCCAGCAGACCGTGCTTCCCACTCGAAAAACTAAGCCGGCTGCTGAAGTCCATCCGGTCTAAGGATCGTGATGTTGACGGGGGAAGCCTCCACGTCCACCTATAGAGGGCCTAGGGTCTTCCAAGTGGACGAGACATTACAAAGATTAATGTCTTCAGAGTGGAAATGTCCTGAAAAACCTCTTGTGGTTTCTAGGAGGTTCAAGGCTTTATTCCCAGTTGCTCAATGGGATCAATGGGGTCCTCCTCCCAAGGTGGATATGGCGGTGACCAAACTGTCCCGCCGCACTATGGTACCATCAGATGATGGATCAAATTTGCACGACGCCATGGACAGGTGCATCGACAATGCCCTCAAGAAGGCGTATTCAGTTGCCTCGGCCCAGACCGCTGTGGCGGTTGCGTCTTGTGAAGTGTCAGCCAAATTACGCACTGACCTGGTCCACCTCGAGAGGGACATTGACTCTGGAGTCTCCAGAGACGAGCTGCTCGGGTTTCTAGGCTCGGTTTCCCTGGCAGCTGAATATTTAGCGGAAGCCTCCCACCATCAATTAAGGCTGGCGGCCAAATCCCTGGCACTTACCACTGCAGCAAGAAGATCTCTATGGTTAAAACCCTGGAGAGCTGATTTCCCCTCAAAATATAATTTGTGCGCATTACCCTTTGAGCCAGGTAGAGTCTTTGGCAGTGCCCTAGACGAGATCCTGGAGGGCTTGGCCGATAGGAAGGGTAAAACTTTACCCCAAGCCTTTAGAGGTAGATCTCACTCTGGCCGTGGTAGAGGCTATCCGCCTCGTCGTGGACGGCAGTCCCAAAGAGGCTCTAGATATTCCTCTAGAGGCGCCGTCCGGAGATTCCCAAAGTCTGATGATAAAAAGGAGAAGCCTAGCTTTTGACATCAGGAGCAGTCTTCCTGCGGCCGAGATTCCTGTCGGGGGTCGTCTCTCCCATTTTTTCAACTGCTGGCAGGAAAAAATTTGAGACCCATGGGTCCTGCAGGTAATCCAAAAAGGATATGCAATCGAGTTCCTCCATCCTCCACAGGATCGGTTTGTGTTAACTCGCAGCCTCCCTACAATGCAGCAGACTACATTGGAATGCTCCATCCGAGAGTACATTTACAATGGAGCCCTGGAGGAAGTCCCTTCTCTAGAAGAAGGATCCTGTGTCTATTCTCCCATCTTCCTGGTACCAAAACCGGCAGACAAGTGGAGAATGATCATAGACTTAAGGTACCTCAACCGCTTCATCAAAAAGAAGCACTTTCGTATGGAAACCATAAAGTCTGTCACCACCTTTCTCCTCCAAGGCGATGTTTTCGTGACTTTGGATCTAAAAGACGCCTATTTGCATATTCCTATTTATCCTCCACACAGAAGGTTTCTAAGGATTGCCGTAGTAGTTTCCGGCCACAGGAAGCATTTTTAATTCACAGCACTACCCTTCGGGATCTCCTCTGCTCCCCACACCTTTACAAAGGTAGTGGCTCCTATAGCGGCCGCCCTCAGACTTCAGGGGATATTCGTGGTGCCTTATCTAGACGACTGGTTGATAAAAGCCCAGTCAGAGTCTGTTCTGCTCTAGCATCTACAGACAGCCGTGTCCCTGTTTCAGAGTCTGGGATGGCTTATAAACTGGGAGAAGTCGGTAACGATCCCTTCAACCCGAAGGAAGTTCCTCGGCTACTTCCTGGATTCAGTCCGCCTGCAGGTCTCCTTGACACCAGCAAGGAAGGAGAAACTGGTCGGTGCAGTCCGGCACCTCTTCAAAAAGCCGATAGCCTCCATCAGAACATTGATGAAGATCCTGGTCTTGCTGTCTTCCTCAGTGGAGGCAGTCCCATGGGCTTTGTGGCACTTACATCCCCTCCAGAAGGAATTACTAGAGGCTTGGGATCGCTCCCTTCTTACACTCAGCAAGAAGATTCGACTCTCCCCCAGGACCCGTCTTTCCCTCAAGTGGTGGTTGCACCTGAAAGACGGAAGGTCCACGGTCCAACCTTCTTGGACCCTGTTGACTACAGATGCATCCCTCTTGGGATGGGGAGCCCATTTGGACGAAAACTCCATAAAGGGAGTCTGGAGCGCTCCAGAAAGAAGGACCTCGTCCAACTGGAAGGAGCTCAGAGCTGTATATTGTGCCTTACTCCATTTCTCGCCTCTTCTCAAGGGAAGAGCAGTCAAAATCTGGTCAGACAACATGACCACAGTGCTGTATGTGAACAGACAGGGAGGCACCAGATCACCAACCCTCCTGAGGGAGGCAGATCTGATATTTACATGGGCAGAGAAAAATCTAACCCATTTATCCGCAGTTCACATCAAGGGCTCCCTGAACATAGTAGCGGATCGGTTGAGTCGGAGTCATGCCGTATCAGGAGAATGGTCACTCAATCCAGAAGTCTTTCATCAGATTACCCTGAAGTGGGGTCTTCCAGAAATAGACCTCATGGCAACCCGACTCAACGCCAAGGTGGAGACGTTCTGTTCCCTTTACCAGGAGGACAATCCCTTGGCAGTGGATGCCCTGTCCATCCCTTGGAGGTCCAGGCTGGCATACATTTTCCCTCCAATTCCAATAATTCCAAAGGTATTGATGAAAATCAGACAGGACCAAGTCTCTGTGATAGCCATCATTCCATTCTGGCCAAAAAGAGCTTGGTTTTCCCAACTCATGGAGATGAGGCGAGGGAGATTTTGGAGGCTTCCACCCATCCAGAACCTGGTTTCCCAAGGATCTCTGAAGTGCCAGGATCTCTGGAGATTCAACCTGACAGCCTGGAGGTTGAGCAGTCCCTACAACAGGATAGAGGACTGTCAGAGGCCGTCCTGAAGACCCTTTCTTCTGCAAGAGCAGACTCTACCAATAATAACTACCAAAGGACAGCCAAGATTTTCATGGAGTGGTGCTCCAAGAAGGGTATTAATAATCTACAACCTTCAACGGCTGATATTTTAAATTTTCTTCAGGACGGTTTGGATAAGGGCCTTGCCCCTGCCACTTTGAAAGTGCAGATTGCGGCCCTCTCTGCTCATTTGAACAGACGTCTGTCTCAGGATCCTCTGGTTGCAAGGTTCCTTAAAGGGGCAATGAGGCTAAAGCCCTCAGTATCATCTCCAGTTCCCCAGTGAGACCTTGCGGTAGTCCTTACAGGCCTGTGCAGTCCTCCATTTGAACCCTTGGAGACTACGGAGCTAAAATATTTAGCCTACAAAACCGCTTTTTGTTGGCTATTACATCTGCCAAAAGAGTAGGGGAACTCCAGGCTCTCTCTTCTAGAGAACCGTACATTTTGTTTTTGGCAGATAGGGTGCACCTTAGATTTTTGCCTGGGTTTAACCCTAAGGTCCCCTCATGCTATAATAGCAATCAGCTAATTTCGCTACCAGTGTTTTTCCCCACTCCAACCTCTGAGGAGGAAGAAAAGCTCCACACCTTAGATGTGGTAAGGTGTCTGCGGATTTACCTATCCCGCACTCAACCGTTTAGGAAGGCCGAAAACCTACTAATTAACATGCAGGGTAAAAACAAAGGCCTCAAAGCTTCCAAGCCTACTCTATCCACATGGATCAAGGAGACAATTAAGTCTTCCTTTCTTATTCAGGAGTTACTCCCTCCAGTTTTTTCTACGGCCCACTCAACCAGGGCTGTGTCGACTTCTTGGGCTGAGTACCGGTCCTTACCTTTGGACCAGATTTGTGCGGCTGCATCATGGTCATCTCAGTTGACCTTTGTTAAACATTATAGTTTAGACGTCCGCAGTTCCCAGACAACTGCCTTTGGTCAGACAGTCCTTGACGTTGTAAGGCGAGGAAACCCTCCCTAGGGGAATTACTTGCTATCTCCCCATATTGTGCTGCTGTCGGACGTAAGGGGAATCGTTGATTGTAATGTCAATCTGTATTCCCTTAGTCCAGACAGCAGCACAAGGCTTCCCTCCCCTAGAAGCTTGTTTCCTTTTACTTTATAATTTACACAGTGGAGGGAGGTCTCAGGTGCCCTCCTATAGGGCCAGTAGGAGGCACCTTAAATGTGGTGCTAATTAAAGGTTCCACTGTCCTAAACAACACACAGGGGCAGAGATACCCCATATTGGCTGCTGTCTGGACTAAGGGAATACAGATTGACATTACAATCAACGATTTGGTGTGGCATTGATCGTACTGACCTGCAGAATACAGGTAACTGGTCATTTTTACCACATAGTGAATGCCATAAAAATTAAACCCATAAGAAATTGCCGCAAATGCATTTTTTATTCCAATTCCACCTCATTCAGAATTTTTTTCCAGCTTCCCAGTACATTCTACAGGATGTTAAATGGTACCATTACAAAGTACAATTTATCCCACAAACAATAAGCCATCACATGACTCTGTAAACTGAAAAATGAAAAAATGATGGCTCTTGGAATGGGGAGAGGGAAAAATGGAAATGCAAAAACAAAAATTGACAGAGGCATGAAAGGGTTAAAGTGATTCCACATATATGTATATTTTGGGTGATGAAGCAGTTGTGTTGATCTGCTCACTATCTGTATTATTTGAAGTAGTGTTTGCAAATTAGTTGATCTAATTTGAAATAATAATGTATATATGACTAATGTAAAGTTAGCAGGCAAAAATACAAAAAATTTTGGATTAAAAGATTGCTTGGACATTGAGAAGAAGGCAAACACCTTGAGGCTAAAGCCCCAATGTGGCGTCCAGCAGCAAAAAAGCGCTACAGGAAAAGACGTTGCAGAATCGCATCTCGGTTTTTCCCACAGTGCTTTTGACAGAAAGACTTTCTGCTTCAATTATACCTATAGAGAAACTGCCGGCATTTCCGTAGGTATAATTGACTTGCTGCAATTTTCAAAACCATTTTGGAACAGTTTTGGAACTCACCGTGTGTCCACAGCGCGTATTTTAACGCAAATTGGGAATGGGATTCACTAGAATCCTATCCACATTACTGTGACTGTAAAACACTTTTTTCAATAGGCTTCCGTCTCTTACTTTTTTAGAGGCTTCCTTCTCTAATATGTATTTCAACTGCGTCGGTGTCATGCAGATGCCGATGCAGTTAATGTGTAACAGTAACCTGTGCTGCAGCAGCTCCAAGGTGGGCCCCCAGAGTCATTGGGTCCAGTGCCTCCAACCCCCAGCCCCCCTGCTAGCTACACCACTAAAGAGGAACTATCACCACTGCTGAAGTAATTCTTGTGCATCTTATCTTATACGCATTGTATAATTCCTATACAAATTTAGCCTTTTGAAAATGAGCTTTTGTATCAGGATAACAAAAATTAGTTTTGCACTACAGCTATTTGTGTAGCATGGCCACCCAAGCACTTTGTATGAAAATGCCATTGTATATAATTTGCATAGTGCACCATAGCAAGAAATTAACATTCACTTAGTGTAAAGAGGGTTTATTTTGGAAAAGGCTACATTTCTAAATCAGTAGTACAAACTAATATACAAAACTTCCTAATATAGCTTATCAGAGAAAAATGCTTTTTTCTCCACTTTTCAGACTCTTTTCTTCCTCACACCATTCCTTCTGAAACTGACATTGATCCATATTGCTAGAGCAAGACAGACTACAGCTCACAAAGGTATCAGATTACATAGATACCTTTACATAGATTATATCTATTGAGAGGAGGGAATTAAGGAGTAATTAAAAACTTAGAGAGAGGGTGTGTCCTATGACTTGATGTAGCAGGACGCACGCTTCTGTGGCTCCTGCCCTGCCTGTCTGCTAAGGGATCTCCATCTGCTGCCTGCTTCCCCCCATGGGGAAAAATCGAACAGGACCTCCACCCCAGGGACCCCTGCCTTCTCTGACCAACACCCCACCCCCACCCCACAGCCTAGGATCGCTTCCTACCTGGTCCCAGTGGCTGCTTCCCTCCGTGCTTCTATGAGGCGGCGGCCATCTTGCCAGACCGCATCAACTTCCCTGCCTCCTTCTACTGAATACTCAGTGGCTACATCGCTCCCTCTGCTGCCTCCAGACCCCCAGATGACCTCCCAGGTGGGTCCTTTACCCCAGGTTCTGGAGTCTATACAGTGCGGAGCGCTTATCTTCACATTCCCGCTGACATGTGCTCCCAATATGGCGCTGCCGGCAGCTCTGGTCTCTGCTGCCTCTCAGACGCTGCAGGACTCCTGCACTGCCTCCTCCCTGCAGTGCTCTGACCCACAGCCTCTCCCCGTGCAGCCTGCCATACCTCTGCCTCCAGCCTCAGCTCCTACTGCCTCCTCAGCTGCTCCTCATGCTTCTGAAGGTCCCTCCACGTCTATGCCTCCTCCAATGTTCTTCTCACAGGTACATCCCCTGCTCCCTGTGGACTCCTCTCCAGCTCACTCCTGGGGGGGGTGAAGCAGACCTCAGTGCTACCCCATCTATGTGCTCCTATGCTTTTAATCTCCTCATTCACCTCCTCCTGCTTCTCAGCTCCAACAACTGGAAAGCAGTGAGTTGCCTCCATCCTCCTTACCGTCACAGTGGCTCCAGTTCTTTACTCACTCACTAGTGAACAGGTTTGGATCCTGTTCTGCAATTGCAGATGGCTGAATCTGGGCTGTGCAGTTTTTCCTGTTCATTGTTGCCGCATGTTTATTGAGTTTTTTCTCAATCATTTTTGATCCCTTTCTCTTTAGCATTTTTTTTTTTCTATCTATTGCGGGCAGGGTAGGAGATAGCCCTCCCTCCTACCTATATAGTTCATTACTGCCCTTTAACATCTATAGCTGATCTATCTCCTGTTCCCCCACTTTGGGGGCTTTACCCAGTTGTGGGTCCCGTTTTTGAACACTTTTGGTTAGTTTGCCTGCATTTGCTGTAGTTTTTGCTCTTAGCCCCCGGTCAGGAGATTTAGTCCTGCCCATAATACTATTTTTTTTTCGTAGTACTATCTAACAATTTTTTGTCTGTTCTCTTCCCTCCCCCCTCTTCCCCCCTATTAGGTTTGGAGTCACTTGACTCTTGACCACCAGGACTCACTCCACGGGAGCCTTAGTTCCGAATTCCTTCCCTCGAGGTTGGGTGAGATCTGCCTACACATGTCCTTCTACACATTTGTTGTGTGTGTCACATTGAATGTTAAGGGTCTGGGCTCCAATTCTAAAAGGTGTTTGGTCTTGCGTGAACTTAGATGTCTCTGGGCAGATGTGGCTTTCCTCCAGGAAACCCACTATGTCCATACGGGTAATTTTAATTTTGACTGCCATTATTTCCCCACTGCTTACTCTACTTATAATACCCGCAGAAAGGGGGGAGTGGCTATTCTACTCTCTCGCTCCTTCCCCATCTCTATTTCTACTTCCCACCTAGACCCTGAGGGACGCTATATGATCTTAGAGGGACTTGTGCATAGCCAGTCCATTGTCCTCTGTAAATTATATGCCCCTAACTCATCCCAAATCCCTTTCCTTAAGAAGGTGTTGCAACTCCTGCAGGCCTTCTCTGGCTCTGCCCTTCTGTTGGGTGGTGACTTTAACATTGTCTTCTCTGAACATATGGACAAATTGTCCCTGTCTGACGGAACCCCAGGTGCCCCCCGGCTTCGCCTGGCCAGTGAATTCCACCGCTTGATTAGATCATTTGCCCTTTATGATCTCTGGCATGTCCACAACCCTGCTGCTCAGACTTATACCTTTTACTCCCACCCCCACAAGACACACTCTAGTATAGATTATTTTTTGGTAATACCCTGGCACTTAGACTACTGGCTGATGCGGATATTGGCCCCATCTCTTGGTCAGACCACGCCCCTGTCTTGCTTTCGCTTTCTCCTCTGACTTCACCCTCTGGGAAACCCATGAGGCAGTCATGAGGGGTTACTGCATAGCCTTGGCCACCCAACTTAAGAAGGATACAAAGACCAGGGAGGTGGCCTTGATGACCCGGATCCGATCTCTATTGGATTGTCTGGCCCAAGCCCCTTTGGTATCCACTCTCCGTCAACTAGTAGCGGCCAGAGCGGATCTCCGGGATCTCACTACTCAAGCTACTCAGCGCAGCGTCTTCTCCTTTATAGTCACCAGCGTTATTATGAAAGAGGCAACAAAGCCCACACTTTGCTTGCTAAGACTCTGCGCGATCACCAGGTCTCTTCCACACCACATGCAATTTGTGACCCTCAATTCATGAACCCCTGGCCTCCCAGATTCAGTCTAACCCTGATATTACCGGCGTGGTGGTTAGGGATAGGGAATTTAAGATTAGCTTGTTTGCAGATGATGTTCTCCTGACCCTTACTAATCCTCTCACGTCCCTCCCCAACCTTCTCCAAGTGTTGAAAGCATATGGTGATCTCTCTGGTTATAAAGTTAATCCCACAAAGACCAAGGCATTACCTCTTAACATCCCTGACTCTACTCTACAGCTGCTCCAGTCTAACTTTGGGACTTTTGACTTCCAGTGGAGGGCTTGCTCCCTCTGTTACTTGGGAATTCAGCTGTCTCCTTCTTACTCCTCCCTCTATTCGGTCAACTATCCTCGCCTGTTTAGTGAATTACACTCTCTTCTGGACAAGTTGTGCCCTCTCCATATTTCCCTCATAGGTCGCATTACAGCTGTCAAAATGACTCTCCTCCCAAAGCCTCTCTACTTCTTTGAAACACTCCCAATTGCGGTCCCTCGATCAGAGCTGCTCTTCCTTCAAATCTTCCAGTTTATAATGGTAAGCGCCACCGCATTCCCCATTCGGTGATGTTGTCGGGAAAGGGTGAGGGGGGTGGCGGTCCGACATGTTTTGCATTACTACTGGGCATCCCACTTGCTTTGTATTCCATTCTGGGCTGCGCCGCAGGCTTACACGAAATGGGTCGAGATTGAGAAGCTTTGGCTAGCACCGATCCACCCTAATGCATCTCTGTGGTCCCGTTCCTCCCCGCTTCCTTCCACCCCTCTTCTTGGACCCATCCGCTTCACGTGAGGTATTTGGATTACCTGCTCCAAACTTTTTTACCTGGCCTCCCCATGTTCCTCTACAGTATATATCCTTCTTGTATAATCCACTCCTCCCAGGGGGACTTATGGCAGCTATGGTACGGCCCTGGAGTAAACTGGGCCTTTTTCACATTGCTGACCTGGTAGATCCGGCGACTTTGGAGCTCAGGGCTTTTGATTATTTCACCTCTGTGCTACGCTTGCCTACTTCTGAGTAGTTCCATTACCAGCAAATTGTCCATTTCGTGGCGTCCCAGTTTGGTTCCCTGAAGGTCTCAGTCCCTACTGCTTTTGAAAAAGTTTGCCGAGCTGGTACCTCCACGGCTGGCCTGATATCTGGTATCTACAGGCTCCTCTCCTGGGCCCCCCTCTCATAAATATATGGTCAGGTGGTCTGGGGCTCTAAACAGGCAGATCTCACCCAGGCAATGGCACATTATTTGGTCCCGTAAGGCCACGTCCTCAACATGATCGGGAGACCCAGTATAAGTTACTTATTCATTGGTACCACAACCCCACCTTGCTCCATTCCCTTAAACCTAGAATTCCCTCCCTTTGTTGGCGAAGCCAGGCGGAGGTGGGTACGCTATGCCACATTTTCTGGGAGTGTTCACGGATCCGCCCTTTCTGGACTGAGGTCAGATCCCTTACTGATGCCCTTTTTATTCAGGGTGTCCCCCTGGACCCCTTTACCTATTTGCTTAATCTCCCCCCCAAACACCTAGGTAAGTAGACCTCAAAATTATTTCTGTACCTATGTACTGCCGCCAAAACCCTTATTGCTCTGGAGGAAATCGTCTCCTCCCACTGGTCCGGAGCTTAAAGTACATCTGTAGCATGGAGTATTTAACAGCCTCCCTTAATCATAGAGTGGAGGCTTTTGACGCTGTGTGGTCATCTTGGGACGCATATTGTATCTTAATACAATCTTACTCCCTCCCCCTTCCCTATACCCTTTTTTCCTCCCTCCCTCTTTCCCTTGTTGTCTTTCCCTCATATTTTATGTGTTGCCATTTGATGGTTTGTCATATATATTTTTTCTGTTTATTTCTATGTTGTTGGGCGTTCAGGCCACATTTTGTGGCTTTTGTGCCTTTGCCTTACTATTTCGTTTTCGTTTCTTATGTTGTTGTTATGTAAGTTATAAAACCTTTAATAAAAACTACAGTTTAAAAAAAAAAAAACTGAGTGAAAAAGACAAAAAATAATATTTTGTAGAATTCATTTTTATAACCTCACAAGTTCTATAAGTGATTACGCAAATTATAGTCAAGCTTTAATTATAGTATTTACTGTATTTGTGTTGCAAAGAGCTGGCTGCCCAAAAGGAGCAGGGATTGGCTGATTGAAATCAACACCCTTTCAGAAGTCATTATTTTTGGAAACCCTGGTTGATATTGGAGATGGGCAAATCGATTCGTCCCGAGCCAGGTTTGTCAATATTCAAAATTATTAGGTTTTTTTTTACAAAACCGAATATATGGTGATTCATCTTGGATGAACTAAAATGGCCACTGTGCAGTGAAAATACAGAAGACACTGTATGTGTGTCACTGTGATGTTCTGGCATCACCTGACATCACCTGACAACCTCTCAGCCAATAGTCAATGATAGGTGGACACCTTATAGAAATTATGTCATTTTCCAGTATATAGGGTGATGTGGGCTTTTGCTCACCCAATAAACAGTTTTGCAGTCTGTCAATTTTACATACAATATACAGTACATATTCTGTCAATATACATACAAACTGCTATTGCATGAATTGTAGCAGCAAAAAAAAACCAAGTTGACTGATGCAGTTCTACTGTAATTCTCACTGACCAGGTAACACAGTCAGAACCAGTGTGCACTAAACTGACTGGAAAAAACAAGGAGGAGTACGTATGAAAGTACTAGCAATAAGCATGTGGGTGGCAACAGCAACACTATTTCTGGTTTTGGTGGCACCACCAGTAGCTGTAGGATTGTTGTACTTCCTGAGAATGAAGAGGATTACAAAGCTTGGTAAGTGGTGTGATCTTGAATTAGTCTTCTTTGTGTTCATCCAATTTATCTAATGTTGTAATCTTCTTTACTGACTCAAACCCTAAGTTGTCATTTGGCACATGCTGAAAAAAAAAACAATTTCTCCTAGTCAGAGCAGTATTCCTCCTCCTTTTGATATTGATTTGAGAACAGTCAGCATTGTTTGCAAGTAAAGGAAGACATAACTGTTGGTGGTGGAGATAGTAGAAAGTGTGGTGCTGCTACTGGTAGTCATTTTGATACAGAAACAAGGAGGAAATCTGAAGGTGGAAATTATGAGGGTTGTGCAGGAATCCCATGGCCATGATGAGTCATAAAAAAGCAGTGAAGAAAATAGCATTGCCAATGTTAATTCCATTGTAGATAGGACCTGGCAACAATGTGAGGGTGACAAGGTGACATCAGAAGAAAAGGGTGGTGGCAGTGGTGATAGTAACAATTCCAGCAAATGCACTGCAAGATCCAAAAAAACTGCCTAGGGCAGACCTAGGGGAAGCTCACGAGGTGGGTGAAGTAGGGTGGTGGCACTGGTGGTGGTATTGGCAAACACATTTCTGCTGCTGTTGGTGTTGGCAGCAGCAACTACAGGTGCAGCTCAATAAATTAGAATATCTTTGAAACGTTTATTTCTTTCAGTAATTGAATTAAAAAGTGACCTCCTATATTTTTTAGATTCTTTACACACAGAGTGTTCTATTTCAAGTGTTTTATTTCTGTAAATGTTGATTATGGATTACAGGTAATGAAAACCAATATCTAAGAAAATTTTAATATTGTAAAAAAGTTCAGTATTGAAAATTCATTGTGTCACCTGCCAAGGTTTCCTAAGCCTTTAAATGGTCCCTCAGTCTGGTTCAGTAGGACACACAATCATGGAAAACACTGATTATGAAGTGTATTACTGAATTACTGAAATGAATGAACGTTTCAAAAATATTCTAATTTATTGAGATGCACCTGTACAAGCGGTCATCTACTGTGTGGAACAAATTTAGGAGCAACAGTTCTAGACTTGGCAAAAATAGACTTGGCAGTGGCACTGGCAAGGGAAGTGAGCAAGATAAGCCTACTCCTTGATCCCATGATCTTCTTTGTAGGCAGGCCACATCTACAGTGCTGGCCAAAAGTATTGGCACCCCTGCAATTCTGTCAGATAATACTCAATTTCTTCCAGAAAATGATTGCAATCACAAATGCTTTGGTAATAATATCTTCATTTAATTTGTCTTCAATGGAAAACCACAAAAAGAATTGTCAAAAAGCCAAATTGGATATAATTCCACATCAAACATAAAAAAGGGGGTGGACAAAAGTATTGGCACCCTTTGAAAAATCAGGTGATGCTTCTCTAATTTGTGTAATTAACAGCACCTGTTACTTACCTGTGGCACATAACAGGTGGTGGCAATAACTAAATCACACTTGCAGCCAGTTGAAATGGATTAAAGTTGACTCAACCTCTGTCCTGTGTCCTTGTGTGTACCACATTGAGCATGGAGAAAAGAAAGAAGACCAAAGAACTGTCTGAGGACTTGAGAAGCAAAATTGTGAGGAAGCATGAGCAATCTCAAGGCTACAAGTCCATCTCCAAAGACCTGAATGTTCCTGTGTCTACCGTGTGCAGTGTCATCAAGAAGTTTAAAGCCCATGGCACTGTGGCTAACCTCCCTAGATGTGGACGGAAAAGAAAAATTGACGAGAGATTTCAACGAAAGATTGTGCGGATGGTGGCTAAAGAACCTCGACTAACATCCAAACAAGTTCTAGCTGCCCTGCAGTCCGAGGGTACAACAGTGTCAACCCGTACTATCCGTCGGCGTCTGAATGAAAAGGGACTCTATGATAGGATACCCAGGAAGACCCCACTTCTGACCCAGAGACATAAAAAAGCCAGGCTGGAGTTTGCCAAAACTTACCTGAGAAAGCCAAAAACTTTTTGGAAGAATGTTCTCTGGTCAGATGAGACAAAAGTAGAGCTTTTTGGGAAAAGGCATCAACATAGAGTTTACAGGAAAAAAAAAGAGGCCTTCAAAGAAAAGAACACGGTCCCTACAGTGAAACATGGCGGAGGTTCCCTGATGTTTTGGGGTTACTTTGCTGCCTCTGGCACTGGACTGCTTGACCGTGTGCATGGCATTATGAAGTCTGAAGACTACCAACAAATTTTGCAGCATAATGTAGGGCCCAGTGTGAGAAAGCTGGGTCTCCCTCAGAGGTCATGGGTCTTCCAGCAGGACAATGACTCAAAACACACTTCAAAAAGCACTAGAAAATGGTTTGAGAGAAAGCACTGGAGACTTCTAAAGTGGCCAGCAATGAGTCCAGACCTGAATCCAAAAGAACACCTGTGGATAGATCTCAAAATGGCAGTTTGGAGAAGGCACCCTTCAAATCTCAGGGACCTGGAGAAATTTGCCAAAGAAGAATGGTCTAAAATTCCAGCAGAGCATTGTAAGAAACTCATTGATGGTTACCGGAAGCGGTTGTTCGCAGTTATTTTGTCTAAAGGTTGTGCTACCAAGTATTAGGCTGAGGGTGCCAATACTTTTGTCCGGCCCATTTTTGGAGTTTTGTGTAAAATGATCAATGATTTGACTTTTTTTTTCATTCTCTTTTGTGTTTTTTCATTGCAAGCAAAATAAATGATGATATTATTACCAAAGCATTTGTGATTGCAATCATTTTCTGGAAGAAATTGAGTATTATCTGACAGAATTGCAGGGCTGCCAATACTTTTGGCCAGCACTGTACATCCAGCACATGGTTGTTGTTATCATCATCATCACCAACTGTTTTTGCTACTCTTCCTCTTCCAAGCCAACGTCAGTCATTCATAAGGAAATGCGTGCACAGGAAACATTAATATGCGCCCAGTCATCTGACGGTTTTGCAACCACTGCTGTACCACTTCTGCTGCTGGTTCAATGGGTCAATATTTTGAGCTGTAAACAGAAACAGAAGTTCCATTCTGTTTATGCAGGCAGAGCTCCAACACCATTCAGGGCCAATCTCTGGATCCTCCTCTTTGGACTGTCCCCCACCCACATCTTCACCAGGGCAAGGCGTTGCTTACACTCCTCCCTTGTTTCAAGGGTGTAAGGTGAAGCGATGCCATGTTGTTTTACAGTTAATGAGCCTGGAACAGAGGAGCCACACAGATGAGAAGCCGTTCAGTTGTGTCCTGCAGCAAATATCTTGTTGGAAGACTCCTCACCAACTACAACTAGACAAATTTGTATTTGTTTTACACGTACAACTATCACTTTTCCTGTTTATACAGATTCTCCCATTACACACTCAGCCCCAGTTTTACTTCCATTTCATATATTTTCCCTCCCATAGTCCCATCCAATCCAAGGCTTGTTTTCAATATCCCTATTCAAGTCTTATGATACATTGGTCTGGACCCACTCCAATAGCACAGTTTATCTATTCAAACATACCAGTGTTGGTCTGGACCCTTCTGTATTTCCCACTGCATAGACCTGAACAGACCACAGACGACTCTAGCGGCCTCCACATGGTATACTGTCCCCTTTACTGGTCCCCACACCATAAAACAACCTCTTTACTCACCCCCACTTTGTAAAGCGCCCAATTTACTGGCACCCACATGGTATGCTGCACCCTTTACTGGCTCTCCACATGGTGAAATTCCTCCTTTACTGGTATACCATGTGGGGGCCAGAAAATGGGACGTTACACAATATGTTGGCCAGTAAAGGAGGCTTGATACCATGTGGAGGCTGGAGGAGGTCCCAGTCAAAATTATGCTATGAGGACCTTTGCTAGTTATGCCCCTGAACAGGAGATAGAAGCACTTTTCTCTGATAAGATATATTACAAAGTTCCTTCTATTCACCTGAACTATTCATTTACAAAAAAATGAAACGACAGTTACTCTTTAAGTATTGAAATCTTTAAAACAAAACAAGAAATTATTCTGACAGTTAAAGCGACTTTTAAAACCTTTATGTCATTTCAGTGTCACATTGATTGACATCTTGTTGGATCCTGCAATAGATATGCTTTATGAATCTGAATCAACGCACAGACAATATATGCATCATAGTTTTAATATTGATGACACTGTGATGTTCAGTTGTATGGAGAATCTTGCTAGTCCTCTGAATACCTTTACATATCTCAGTTGTGGGACAGCAGCCTCTAATAGCAATTAGAATGTCTGATCATGTTTACCACATTGCATTACAAAGCATTTGCTTGCTTCCTGCCAAATAACCTACAGGGTGAATGCCAGATTTATATGATATTGTACTGTTTTTTTATTCAGGGTGTAAATTACATCAAAAATGGCTTTGTGTTTCCTGGCATTCAAAGCTCTGCATTAATGACTGTCCAATGTGACTGCTGACTGCTTGTGGTCTCAGTGATTAGAAATGGCATCTATTGTTTTCATGAAATGTCATTCATTTAAAATGTATCTTGCATTGGCAAAACCTATGCCTGTGATTTTATGTTTTATGGAATAATTTATTATCTTGTTTTTAGTGACAACTTCACGTACTTAGATTTATGGTCTTGGTTGAATGAGATTGAGCATTCTGTTGAATGATTATATAACAGTAGGTGCACTCTCAGGCCAGATGCATATGAAAGTGGAGCAAAACGGGTGTGAAAAACATCCATTTTAGTGTATGGATGGACATGACCTATATTTTGACGGTCTGTGACAACGGACGATCAAAATAATGGTCATCTGAATAGCCCGTATTCACAGTGAAATTAATGTTGCCGTGTGACATCTGTTAAAAAACAGATGTCACCTGGGCAGTATTCTCTGTCATGTGAATGTAGCCTTACCCTATATTCACACAAATGTTGTAATCATCCATATGACGGCTGTTTCTGTAACGGCCATCACACAGCTGTATTAATATTCATTATTTGAATGGGGGTTACTCACATGACCAATATTTTGATAGTCCATTATAATGGACCGTCAAAATATAGGTCATGCTCTATTCTTGTCCATTTTCATGGATCCCTCAATATACTGCAATTTATAAAGGACCATAAGCAAAGGACCATTTAATGAATAAAACTTAACCTTTAATATAAATTATAGTAAAATAGACAGTTATAGTATCTCAGTATAGTATAGCAGCGGTATCTCAGATACTTGAAAGGGATGCAGCTTTACTACCCATAACTGCAGTTATCAAGAATATAGTGAGTGAGCCGCGCAGCACCTGGCATGTAAACAATACTGGGAGCTGAGGGAAACAGCTGATCTGCAGGGTCCTAACAGTCTAAGAGATGTAAGAGATCAGTGGGGATCCAACACTTGGGGCCCCTGCTGATCAACTGTTTGAAGGTACTGTGGTGCTTTTGCGAGCACCGTGACTCCTTTGCTATTTACATTGCACAGTATCTGTTTTATAATCACCATGCAATGTTATTACAGTCTGTAATAATAGTGCATGGCTGCTATAAAACAGATGGCGTGTGATGTGAATAGTGAAGGGGCCCCACAGTATAATATGCTCCACAATGGCCCCCACTCAGTATAATATGTTCCACAGTGGCTCCTACACAGTATTATATGCTCCACATTGGCCCCCATACAGTATTATATGCTCCACAGTGGCCCCCACAAAGTATTATATACTCCACAGTGCCCCACACAGTATAATATACTCCACAGTGACCCCCACACAGTATAATATGCTCCTCAGTGGCTCCTACACAGTATTATATGCTCCACATTGGCCCCCACACAGTATTATATGCTCCACAGTGACCCCCACACAGTATTATATGCTCAACAGTGGCCCGCACAGTATAAAATGCTCCCAAGAGCCCCCCCATCACTTCTTCAGGAGAACTCCACGAAATTCGATGATTATTCCTGAGGTTTGGCCCTCCGCTTGGGTGCTATTATTATATTGTGGGGATTAAAAATAACAAACACTTATACTCACCTTACCTCACCTCTCCTGGGCATCCTTGCTCCGTCTAGCTCTCGTTAGCATCTTCTTCAGTCCTCCTCTGCCTGCAACTGAAGTACATGTGATCTCTGGGTCCAAATTACAAACCCCAGCAGTGATGTCTGGGGAGTGTGACCTCACAGGCCAGAAGAGTCCCGGAGAGGATGATGAAGACTGTCAGAAGGTCAGGAGAGGTGAGTATAAGTATTATTTTTAGTTACCTCCCTTGGCCCCTTTTCATTAACAATTTGTATAGAGGTAGGGGGAACCAGGCTTTCCTCAACCGCTATCATGGTGGTCCGGGGCCCCGGCCATCTCCAGCTGGCTGTGGGCCCCATACCCCTCCAGGTCCAGTCACAGTCGCATCTGCTGCGACCACGATCGTTAAGCCACTGACAGGATTTATTTTCCACCCACATCCACTGTGACAAACTGGCACAGCTGAAAACTGTCAAGTCTGAGTTTTCACTATATAAATCTTGGTTTGGATTATTAAGTCTGCCCCCATATGTTCTGCAGAGACAAAATCTATTGTATTAAAAGTCCTAAAGTTAGTATAGGCATGCAGTTACTAATAGTGCAAACTTAGGCAGCCTAAAAATGTGCCAGGTTTCTCACAGTGGCTTATGCTGGATAAAAATCTCTTTAGACTGTCTAGTCTGTATTTACACCACCTATTAGTTGGCTCATATTGGGCCACAATTTTTAGCCACAATTGAGGTGCAGTTTGTCACATTTTTTCATATTTAAGTCACTCGGTTTCCTAATAAAGTCACACACCCTATCTGCCTCTTGTGATTTTGTCCATATTTGCTAAACTATCTGTCAGGATCTGACATTGGCTCTTCATTTTGCATACATCTTAATTCCTACTAAATGAACAATAGTGTATGATCTCATAGGGCTACAAACACACAGCCTTGTGCTTTTTCAGTGTGTTATCCATATGTTTAATGGATAACACACTGACCCATTCTTTTCTATGGTCCGATACACAAGACTGTTTATTATCACAGGTTCGTGTGGGGGGCCATGACCCCAAAGGCAAAACTGTTTTGCAGTCCAGACTCATACATTGAAATGTTTTGTTTTGGGCAGTACAGCACATGGATACCATCCATGGGTCTACTTTCTCTACAACAGGAATAAGACACTAGTATTATAGACAGCACTTGGTAAGTGGGGGCTTCATTGCATATTTTGCATTGGGACTCATAAGCTTCAAGTTACGCCTCTGGCAGTGACAGGCATTGATCAGTGTCACTGTTAGGTTTAAATAGAGAGACCAGTATGTCCATTATATGGAAGAGAACAAATAAGTACGGCAATATAAATAGAAAAAAAAAAATATATATATTCATTAGTGACAGGTGTCTCACATCAGCAGACATGGCATCGCTATGTCATTATGTTGGCAAGTGTACCCTGTGGATGCCAAGGGCATTAACTTGCCATACTGTCTACCCATGTTTGTGTTTAGATACGTTATAACTGGTATTATCTTCTCACACATGACTATTACATGAAGTTATAGTGGTCAGTTTTAGTTGTGACTGATGGCGGGGCTTTTTCTGTGTCTTTTTGGGTTATCGCCATCTTCCCCTGATCTCTAAGCTTTTCATATATTTATACAGTTTTTTTTATTTGTATTTATCTTGTATTTATTTGTGTATTCGATTAAAATAGTATTTTGTATGTAGTGCGGTGTTTGAAAGTTTGAGAACACTTAAGAATTTTCTATATTTCTGCATAAATTTGACTTATTTCACATAAGACCTAAAAGTAGACAAAAGACAACCAAATCACACAAATAAGTCAAAAATATTAGGCTTGGTCATTTATTTATAGAAGAAAATGATCCAATATCACATTTCAGGTGAGGAAAAAGTATGTGAACTTTTAGGATTGGCAGATATCTTGAAGGTGAAATTAGAGTCAGGTGTTTTCAATCATTGGGATGACAATCAAGCAGTTTAGACAAACTGTGGCCCTGGGCAAAATTAAAAGTGCGGCCCAAATACTGATATACCAACCATGCCATTCATATTCAGTGAATTCAGAAGGCAGCTGCAGCACTTCCAGTGGCAGCCCCTTTAATAATGCCCCCTTTATGCCCCCAAAACAGTAGTAACCATCCCCCCTTATGCCCCCGCACATTTCAAATGACCCCTTTGTACCGCCTAATAGATTTTTTCACCTCCTCTCCCTGTAGGACTGGAACAGGTAGTGTGATGCAGTGACATCATCACGCCAGCTGTGCCGTGACGTCCTGTGCATTACTGTGAGTCTATGGCAGAGCAGGGACTTTTCAGCTTCCTACTCAGTCATAGAATTTAATTGTATCAGCATGCACTAGCCCTGCAATCAGATATGAGTGGACAAACTGTCTTATTTAAAGAACAGAGATCGATCAAAGTTTGATCATCACAACAGTTTTGTGGCCCTTCGTTGAACTTTTTCCAACTCTAGGACATCCTTTCTATGAACTGGTGCCCAGAACCGAACTGCATAATCCAGATGGGGCCACACCAATGATTTATAAAGTGGTTTGTAATATTACCACTTTATAAATCATTGGTTCGGCTCCATCTGGATTATGCAGTTCAGTTCTGGGCACTAGTTCATAGAAAGGATGTCCTAGAGTTGGAAAAGGTTTAGGGTGGGTTCACACTTGCGCCCAGAGTCTGTCCGCTGCGAATCCAACCTAAATGTCGGAAAAAAGGATAGGGAAAGGATTCACTTCAATGGATTATGCAACTATGTAATACTTTTGTGGAAGTATATCATGGCATGAACAAAGTTCTGGAAAGCTCAGAAGAAGAGTTGATGCTAATTGGGCTGGAAGACACTAAAGAGTTTCCACTCCACTGATTAACTTTTAGACAGATTGGGTCAGATTTATGAAGTCTATTAATGCAAGTGTTCATAAACCTATCACCAATGGAGGGTACACCTCATTTATGATGAGGCGCATGCTACTGTGAGCCCAGAAGGAGATCTGCGCCAGCTCATTTGCGCTAGAAATCTTGTGTAAAACTGGCATACAAGGCATAATAATGTGTACTCATGGAGGAAATTCAAAACCATTATTACCCTCCCCAGGAATGGTTGCCCAACAAAGATCACTCCAAGAGCAAGATAAGTCTGCACGATCATAAAGGAAACTAAAGTAACCTCTAAAAACCTAAAGGCCTTTCTCAAATTAAATAATATTAATTTTCACAATTCCACCACTAGGAGAATACTGAACAACAAAGGTGCACATGTCTGGATTGCATGGACGAAGCCACTACTCTCTAAAAAAGAACATCCTTGCCTATCAGCAGTTTGCTAAAGATCACTTGGACAAGTCAGAAAAGAAGGGAATTGGAACAGTTGTTTATGGACAGATAAAACCACAATAGGGCCCTTTGGTCCAAATAAGAAGTTTTATTTTTGGAGAAAGGAACATCGTGTTAGTATAAGTGTTTGGGCGTGTTATGCTCCATCTTGGCCCAGGCAGGTTGCTATCATTAATGATTTTTGAATTATATCAGAAAATTCTAAAGGAAAATGGCAAAACATCTGTTTGTGAGCTGAATCTCAAGAAAATGTGGGTCAAGGAGCAAGACTATCACCCTAAGTACACATGTTGTTCTACCAAAGAATGTTTAAAGAAAAATAAAGTGAAAGTTTTGGAAAGACTAAGCTGTTTTGTATGGAAGTATGGGCTAAAAATTTAGGAAACTGATCTGCAGGATTAATCAACAATTATCGTAAAGGTTTAGATGCAGTTATTGCTACACAAAGGTTCACACAAGATATTGAAAGCAAAGGTTCCCACTCTTTTGCCATTCACTGGAAAGTGATATTGATCAGCTTCCTCTATAAATAAATGACTGAATATTTTAGACTCATGTTTTTGATCTGGTTCTCTTTACCTACATTTAGGACTTCTCATGTAGATTTAGGTCAAAATTTTGAAAACTTTAATTTTTGAAGGGTTCACAAGTCTGTATTGGACATTTTCTCCTTCATTTGCTTGTTTGTAGATGTTCATGTTATAATGTGAAGGTCCCTGTCATGTGGATTTGTTAAAGGAGTGTTAGTGGCATGTGCACAATCTCCCCCAGCACCACTGCACAGACCAGAACAATGGCTGTTGGGCGGATAAATAATCTTTGGTAGAGTGTGGAAAGATAGGTTTCTAACAGCCATTTAGTATTATAACTAAATTATATATATCGCTCTCTTCACCTCAGCCAGTCTCTGATTAAAAAGATAATACCTGAAACCATAGAGCTCCAAGGTCTTGTGGGCATGATGTGTGCCAAATTTCACACTAAAATATTTATCTGTAAATGTTTTCCATTTCATTGTTTTTTTAATGTCTCCATATTTGATATGTCTATCCTTCATTTCTCAGTGGAATATCGTTCCCACCATAGCTGAATGTGACTTACAATGTATAAAAAGTTGTGGACCTCCATTATATGATATATGACTTCATACTTCTCCCAGAACGCAAGTTTAATGCTCTGTAGATTTTTCATTCTCATGTTTAGCAGTAGACCTTGAGCCATCCTCAAGCTCCGGGTTCTAGGTATTTCTGCAGCCTCTGCTCAACCTATAGCTATGTCATGGTTACTATTATTATAATGTAAGAGAACAGCACACAATGTGAATTATACCTTTTACTTAAAGGGGATGGCCACTTCCAGACCAATATTAAGGGGGCGTTCACACTACCGTTGGTGACCGTCAGTAGTGTCCGTTGCTATTACAAGATTTTAGCATCGGACACTAGCTGAACCGTCAGAAATTTGTTAAAATTTCCATTCATTTCAATGGGTTTTTATATTGTGTCCGTTAGTGTCCGTTTACACCAAATACGTCAGAAGTCCGTTATTTTTTCACGGACGAAAAAATCCTACATGCAGTACTTTTTGTCCGTTTGAAAAAAACGGATTCTTGACGGACAGCAAGTGTCCGTTTTTTTTTAACATTGAAATCTATGGGTAATGGACTTATAACGGACAGTAACTGATAGCCATCAGTTACTGTCCGTTATTTTATGTCCGTTTTTTTCCCTGTGCATGCTCATCATGCGCATTAATATCAGTTAAAAAAACGGACACATTAACATCAGTTAGTGTCTGTTATGATAGGTGTCCATTTTTTTTTTTTTTAGTTTCAATAGTTTTTATTCAAGTTTTTTTTTTTTTTTTTCAAAGAATAAAGGTGAAATACAGTATTGACATATCTCACGATGTACATTGGTATGCAGTACAGTATAGTATGCAAAGTAACATATTACTTTATTTTCCAAAATACATCTGTAAGTCATACATCAATAAAACAGATATGCAACGTATTAACATAGTAAACCTTAACTATAACAGTAACTTTCAGGCACAGTCAGCGGGCTATCTTGATTCATTCCTAGAACATGTTCCTCAGTTTCAACCTTCCCTTGGTTATAAGGCTTCTATTAGTGTGTAGACACCAAAACTCCGTTTTGTCATTTCTGAATTCCCCCCTTCCTCTGCCTCCTCTACCTCGAGGTTGGCCAGTTTGACAAATTTGACTGGTTTGACCCCCCCCCTCGCCCATTTATTGCAGTCATTGCATCAGTGCACCCCCCCCCTCCCGGAGTTCCTGCGACCCCCCGGTTCTCTTTCAGAATGAATCGAGAGTAAATTCACGCTTCCCAGATTTTCTCAAAGCTGTGGAAAGAGTTATTTCCCAGGGCGATTATTCTTTCATAAGTGTATGTGCTATTTATGGCTGTTAACAAATCCGACATGAGCGGAGGAGCTACTGTCCTCCATCTTTGCACCAACAGCAATTTGGCTATAGTCAGAATTTTGCAGATAAGTTTTTTGTATGCCTTTAGTGCATTGGGAATTCCGGTTATCAGGATAGCCATGCTAGCGGTGTATGGGAGTCAGAAATCGAATAGCTCCGATAGCATCCCGAAGACCCTGTCCCAGTATCCTTGAATTATGGGGCAATTCCCCAAAATATGGATAAGGGATCCTCTACCCCCACATCCCCTCCAACAGTTCCCTGATTCAGAGGGATAGGCTAACTGTAGCATAATCGGGGTCCTATACCATCGTAATACTATTTTCATGGCCGTCTCAATGTGTGTGCTACACTTTAAGGATAGATGGAGCAGCCTAATTGCTTGCTGCCATTCCTCAAGGGTGAGAACTATCCCCAAATCTCTCTCCCAATACCGGAATGGGGTAGATCTAGTGAAGGTCGATATTCCGTCCATTTTGTCATACAGAAAACGCAATCCTCTCACCTTGGTAGAAAGCCAAGTGAAAAGGGCGCCACTGTGAGGCAAAAGTGTCACGGGATGCTTAGACACGAAGTGCCATATTTGAAAATATTTAAGGAAGTCTCCTAAAGGGAGCCTGTATTTCTGTCTAAGGTCTGCAAACAATATAGGTTGTTTAGTGTCAGAATATAATTGAGAAATCTGTGTGATCCCCCTCGACTCCCAATCCGAAATTCTTAAGTCGTCGATTACCCATGACATTAGTGATAAAGGCATCTCAGAAATATGAAAGTGTTTCATAGGGTTAGCTTTCCCGTGCATTATCTTCCATGCCGCCAATGAGGCAACCATGACCGGGGAGAAGGATCTAGGAGCTAAAATGTTCCAAAAGGG
Source organism: Leptodactylus fallax (assembly GCA_947044405.1). Taxonomy (NCBI): domain Eukaryota; kingdom Metazoa; phylum Chordata; class Amphibia; order Anura; family Leptodactylidae; genus Leptodactylus; species Leptodactylus fallax. The sequence goes on from CAMRHE010000458.1 coordinate 1,153,090, forward strand.
TAACCACAGGGCATCTTCCAGTTTTAGAGGAGCGATAAATGCCTGTTCTATGTGCAACCATGGAACTAAGGTGTCCATTGATTTCCACCTAGCGCATTGAGTGACCAATGAGGCTATATAGTAGTTTCTTATCAACGGAACTCCCAGCCCTCCTGCCTCCTTTTGTTTGAATAGGCAGCTTTTGTTGATTCTGGGTCTCTTCCCATTCCATACAAATTTTGATATCACCCTTTGTGTTGTTTTAAAAAAGGAAACGAGAATGGGTATCGGGAGTGTGCGAAACAAATATAAAAGCCTAGGTAGTAGTAACATTTTAAAGGTTGCTACTCGACCTATCCAGGAGGTATCTGTTTTTGACATTCGCTCTGTCTCTTCTTGTAGTATTTTTAACATTGGTATATAGTTACTTCTATAAAGGGTCTCTGGGGATGTTGTCATCTGTGTCCCCAGGTATTGGACATTGTCCTCCCTCCAGTCAAAGTCATAATTCTACTTCATTTGATGAAGCGAAGAAGGAGGGACATTCAAAGGTAGCGCCTGTGATTTGGCCATATTCAATTTGTAAAACGATAGTTGCCCAAACTTAGTAATAATATCCATTAGGCGGGGGGACAGAAGTTAGTGGCTTAGACAGGGTGAGAATAATATCATCAGCGTAGAGCGATATAAGATGAGTTTTATTCCCTATATCAATGCCCCCTATATTGGTATCTAGTCTGAGCATTTGGGCCAATGGTTCCATGGAAAGAACAAATATCAGGGTCAACAGGGGGCATCCCTGTCTGGTCCCATTTGTTATCAGAAAAGGGTCTGATACTACTCCATTAGTGAACACTCTCGCAGAAGGCGCGGAGTATAACGCCTCTATCGCCCTCAAAATAGCTCCAGAGAACCCCATGTTTCTGAGCACCGCGAAGGCATACGACCAGCAAATGCGATCAAACGCCTTCTCAGCGTCCAACGCAAGGATCACCGCCTCCACTTTCCTACCGTCAATGTAATGCATGAGGTTCAAAATGCATCTGGTATTATCATAAGATTGCCTCCCCTTGACAAATCCCACCTGATCATTATTTATCAAGCTCGGGAGACAGGCTGCTAATCTGCTTGCTAGTAATTTGGCATAGATTTTCAGGTCGGAATTTAACAAAGAGATAGGTCGGAAGTTTTGGGGCTCAGTGGTCGGTTTTCCCGGCTTTGGTAGCGTAACCACCAAAGCCTCTTGGTTCTCTTTTGGGAGGGTACCGGAATCCATTGCGGCCGCCAAAAAGGACAGCAGCGGGTCTTTCAGGATTGGGAAAAATTGTTTGTAGTATTCATTGGTAAGGCCATCAGGGCCCGGAGACTTGTGAGATGAGAAGCGATTTGATAACTGACAACAACTCCTCTGAAGTAATGGGTGTGTTCAAAGAGTCCAGTTGTGACTCGGTGAGCTTGGGTAATTGGGCAGCTACAAGAAAGCGTTCAATGTCATCGCTTGTTGGGGGAGCGACCGCTGTGTCTTCCACGATATTGTAGAGGCCTTCGTAAAATGACCTAAAGGCATCAGCAATGCCCCTAGGGTCATATATTTTATAAGTGCCATCTTTACTATGAAGGAATTGAATTCTAGATTTCGCATGTTTTTGTTTGAGTTTGGAGGCTAGGAGTTTGCTTGCTTTATTGGACTGAGAATAATATGTAGCTTTGGTCCTTTTTAGATGTTTCTCATATTTATGCAATAAACAAGCTGTCAGTTGGTGGCGCAATGTCATCAATTTTGCTGCATTGGATGGAGAGGGAGACTTTTTATTGCTATTGTCGATGGATTTAATTTGGTGGAGCAATCTATCTATCTCTGCCAGTCTATTTTTCTTTTCTATATGCCCCAGGCGAATGAACGTTCCTCTAATAAAGGCCTTATGAGAGTTCCACAGGACATCAGGGCCAGGGGCAGAGGGGGCATTAATCATAAAGAATTCCTTCAGATCAGTCTCTAAAGTTGCTTTTAATTTCGGTTGTGACATTAAGAATTCGTTGCACCGCCATACAAACGCTCTTGGGCATTCATATTTTTCCGCTAGGGTTAAGGTTATTGCTGCATGATCTGACCAGGTGATTACTGAGATATCAGATTGCAAAACCATAGGGAGGCTGGATTGCTCAAGTAAAAATAGATCTATCCGTGAATAACTATTATGTGCAGAAGAAAAGTAAGTATAATCTCTCTCAGTATTGTGGAGGATACGCCAGGCGTCAAATAATTCATGGCACCATAACGCTTGCGAGAGAGAAGGGCGGCGTGTCGACACACCAGAAGTTGTGTCTACCATCGGGTCCGGAGCCACATTAAAGTCTCCCATCAATACTACACATCCCTGCTTCCTTTTTGCTACCGCTTTCGCCAGTCTACCCAAGAATGCCACTTGTTTCCTGTTGGGGGCGTAGGCTGATACCAGCGTATAGGTAATATTATTGAGACTACAATTTAGTATTATAAATCGCCCCCCCGGGTCTGCGTATTGTGACAATAGTTGGAACGCTACCGAGTCCCTAATTCCAATCAATACCCCTCTACGTTTTGAGGAATAGTGAGCATGAAATACATTTGGGTACGCTGGGTGTTGAAGGCGAAAGGCGTCCACCCTCAAAAGGTGGGTCTCCTGCACTGCCAGAATGTCACAGCCTTGATCCCGTACCTCGCGCCATAAATTGGCCCTTTTTTGAGGAGAGTTCAACCCTCTGACATTCATGGACATAATTTTAAGCACCATAGTACACAGTCAGAAATGCATTAAGAGTCTTACCACACTTGCCCATACCAAAGGATGTCCCTGTTTTCAGGAGGCGAGAATGTCTCCACCAATTGTATTCATTTCGCCCAGTGTGCCAGAACCAGAACCAGAAAGGAAACAAACCATATAAACTACAGAACCGATGGGCGACCCATCTTAGCTGCAACAAAAAAAAAAAAAGGAGAAGAAAGACAAAGTACAGCGGACCAGCAGCTGTCGTGATCTTGGGGGGATAAGTTCAACAACCGTGAACATATGGAATCCAAGATAGGTGAGTCTCTAGCTTTGTAGTCATCTTTGTGGACGTCTTTGGGTTTTCGCTTGGCGCCACCCATCCGATATTGGACCGGGTGGGTTGTGGAGTGGAGGATCAACCATCGGAATATTCCATGTGCTTAACAATTTTTTCCATTCCTCCAGTGTCTTGATAACATGTACCGAATTATTACGGGAGATGATCACCCGGACCGGGAATCCCCATTTGTATAGAATGTGATGCTGGCGTAATGCTGTGGTAAGAGGGATAAATTGTCGCCGGATTTGCAATGTCGTGGCTGAGAGATCTGAATAAATAGAAATCTTGTGATATGGGTCAGGTAGTCGGTCCATCTTCCTTGAAGTCATCAAAACCAGCTCTTTAGTACGGTAAAAATGGATTTTTGCCAGAACATCCCTGGGTACTGTTTCATCTAAATGTGAGGGTCTCGGAACTCTGTGAGCCCTATCAATAGTTAAGTCCATTTTCGTGAGATTCGGTAATAGCGATCTTATCATATCTTGGAGGAAAACAGTTAAGTCTTTTGGAGGTACTGATTCTGGGATCCCTCTAAATTTTAAGTTATTTCTTCTGGAACGGTCTTCTAAGTCGGCTATCTTAGCTTTAAGAAAGGTCACATCCTGTTCCACGTCGTAGTGCGCATCTATAAGCACATTATGTGATGCAGCAAATTCCGCCATTTTAGTTTCAACATGTACCGTACGACTTTTTAACTCTTGAAGATCTTTATCTAGCGGTTTCACCATCAGGGACATGTCTGTCTTTAATGACTTACAAAAGGCCATAAGCATATTTTTCATAGAAGCTTCAGTTAACAAACTTTCCGTCGCCGGGATATCTGCAAAGAAATCAATAGCTGGGGGTGTATGTGGTATAGTATTGCTCACCTCTTCTCCTTGCAGACCAGCGCTCTGTAGTGTGGGCTTTTGCCTCACCGGACTCGCGGTGGGCTATTGCTGCGTTCCCAGGCTTGCTGCAGTTGTAGGCTCTGCGGCGCCATTTTGGGTAGGCCCGGGATCCGCTCCCGTCCCGGCCTGCCGGGAGGGAGATCCATGCGATCCGGAGTCCGCCCGCTCCATCAGCTGATGCAGAGACGGGGCCGACAGCGCTCTCCTCTGAGCGGACAGCAAGAGAGAAAGCGCATCCTCCGGAGGGTCACCAGAAGGAGTCGAGGCTCCGGAGGTCACTTCAATGCGCGGGCCGTCGCCATCTTGCTCCTCTCCTCCTCCGTGAGAGAAGAAGAAATCCAGGATCTTCTGCGGCTTCACCACCGATTTACTTTTCCTAGGCATCTTCCCAGGTAAGTTCCCGTTCCTAGGGTAGTTTTAGATTGTCACTCCACGGGCTGGTCGCTGTGTAAATGTCGCTAGCTGAGACTCAGGCTGGGAGCTCAGAAACTATGCGACCATGTCGCATTGCGGCTAGGCTCCGCCCCCATTTTTTTTTTTTATTATTTTTTTTTTTTAACGGTCACCTTCATAACGGACTCCAATGGTAGTGTGAACCCTGCCTAAGACAAATATTATTGTTTGTATAATCAAAAGATATACAATTTTCCAATATACTTTTGTATCAATTCCTCATGGGTTTCTAGATCACTGCTTGCTGCCATTCATTCTGCGATTTCTAGTGGATAAAAGTCTGACCATGGTCATGGTCATTGTAATGGTCATTACAAGGCAGATCTCTGATTACTGTGCTGTGACTATAATGAGCAGCACCTGTGTGTTAATCACATGACCATGGACTGTATGTCACATGACCATGTTTAGAATTTCATGCACTAGAGGTAATCAGAATAATTGACAGCAAGCAGAGATATAGAAAACTGTGAGGAATTGATACAGAAAGTAGATTGGAAAATTGTACAACTTTTAATCATACAAACAATAACATTTGTCTCTCAGTATTGGTCTGAAAGTGGCCAACCCCTTTAATGCACCAAGCTTTGTCATTTTTAACTTCACAATCATTTATATGGCTAATGTGAAGTTCATAGCTGTCACATGTATTGAATAATACATTCAAGTCATGTTCGTTGTAATCAAACTACAGTATATGCATTACTCATCATCTTTGGCAGGAAGACTTCTTGAATTTAGATGAGTCATTTCAAGTGAAAAGTGAATTAACTTAATACAGTGAAAAAAGGAGGGGGTAAGCTTTTCTTCATGTATGTCAAAATTTATTAGAAGTATTAGCAGTACAGTATATTTGTACAAAGAGCTGTGTAGTTTATTGCATGTATATTTTGTCTATACATTGAAACATTTGTATTTATGTACATTGTAATCTGTCTATACATTGTTGTTTGATGCTTTAGAAACATTATAGAAAAACTATAGAAACATAAATATCCATTACAGGGGTTTTCCTCAAAAATAACGTGATCACACATGTTTGTTGCCACTCCATTCAATTCTGTTGGGCCTGACTGGGTGGATTGTGTTATTACCTATCTCCGCCGGAGTCGTTTGGTTCTGTGCTAGATGATCCGGTGCATGCTGTTGTCTACATCATTCCTACAAACGTGGAATAGAGCAGCAGGGAGCATGTACAACCTCCATTTCATTAAAAAGAAATTGTCACTTAATCCCTCCAAAATCGTCAAGTTTGGAAAACTTTGATTTATGTGCATTGTCAGCAAATTTATAAATATTTGACATAGACTTTATAGACTTTTGTTTATGCTTTAGACTCCAGCTGCTGTGAAACTACAACTCCCAGCATGCTACATTCACTTCTATGAGAGTTCCAAGAACAGCAGAACAAGTGTCCATGCTGAAAGTTGTAGTTTCACAACATCTGGATTGCCTAAGGTAAGAATGCCCACTGTCACCCTAAATCAACAACTATTGAATTTCATAGCTAGCAGTTACTAATACTTTCCTAGAGAGACATAAGGGTGGTGTGGTATAACAAGATATAGAATAACAAGGGGCCCTGTGGGGAGAATTCCCCCGGGTTATGTTGTCTTGGGCCTAATTAATAAGGAACAATTGTCGAGCGCTCGGGAAACAGACAAACAGACTGCAAGGTGTCATGTATAGAATGCTTCAATTTATTGATTGGCAGAGCTAGGTTATATAGAAAGCACAGTTATACATCAATCACATGACACGATGCCCAAACTTGGTCTTATGCTTCCGTTGTCACGTATATCCAAAAACCGGTTTTGACTAGCTTGATACAAAAGCATATTTTAAAAGATGACTTTATGCCACAAAACATAACACCTAAGGCTAAAAAGGTCAGAGATAGCGATCTTTAGACTTTTGCGATATAGCTTTATCGTAACCACATCCTGTACTGGCATACAGCGCAGACTTTGTGGTGGGCAAGATGCTTTGAGCAATAACTTCTATTTTTCAAATATATTTTTCTTAAAAACATATATATCTGGCAAGCAAAATATTTTTAACCCTTACAGGCCCATATACTGTTTCCTGCACATGTGCCCTCTACAGTCTGTGTCCAACACTGCATAGTTACATAACTGAAAAGGTTAAAAAAGATAATACAGGTGCATAAGGTTCAACCTACAGATGTGTCCTTCTTTAAGGGTACTTTTGGCTGCACACGTCCAGATATATGTATTCCAAGTTAAGCAGTTGTTTTTAAAAATAACAAGATTTTGTGGAAAATTACCACAGAGTGATATGCTAACTATCCTATATGTGTATGTGCCACCCACAAGGAGGCTTTCGATCCTACTGATCACTGTGGGGACCGGAGGGTCAGGACCTCAGCGATTGGACACTTATCTCCTGTTCTGTGAATAGGAGATGACACAAACCCTTAAAGTGTGCACACATATGAATAATCCTATGGTGTTGAACCGAGATGAAAGCAATAAAAAAAGCCTGTAAGGCATACCCAAATTCCTCATCTAAGGGAGAAAAAAAAATATTTTCTGACTACAAATTTGGCAAACAGAATAAATCCATAAATCAACATCTCAACTCTAGGAATCTAATACCCATATCTTGTATTGTTATTTATTTCAAGATACACATACCAGCGCCAATTGAACTTGAATCAACCTTTATGAGGACTTGTGGCAGTAAAAAATACCTATCTATGATGATAGTTAAATCATTACTCTAGGAAACAGAGGATGCCTCCCTTGTCATGGTTACATAGCTACAAACCTACAGTGCTGGCCAAAAGTATTGGCAGCCCTGCAATTCTGTCAGATAATACTCAATTTCTTCCAGAAAATGATTGCAATCACAAATGCTTTGGTAATAATATCTTCATTTATTTTGCTTGCAATGAAAAAACACAAAAGAGAATGAAAAAAAAAGTCAAATCATTGATCATTTTACACATAACTCCAAAAATGGGCCGGACAAAAGTATTGGCACCCTCAGCCTAATACTTGGTAGCACAACCTTTAGACAAAATAACTGCGAACAACCGCTTCCGGTAACCATCAATGAGTTTCTTACAATGCTCTGCTGGAATTTTAGACCATTCTTCTTTGGCAAATTTCTCCAGGTCCCTGAGATTTGAAGGGTGCCTTCTCCAAACTGCCATTTTGAGATCTCTCCACAGGTGTTCTATGGAATTCAGGTCTGGACTCATTGCTGGCCACTCCAGTGCTTTCTCTCAAACCATTTTCTAGTGCTTTTTGAAGTGTGTTTTGGGTCATTGTCCTGCTGGAAGACCCATGACCTCTGAGGGAGACCCGGCTTTCTCACACTGGACCCTACATTATGCTGCAAAATTTGTTGGTAGTCTTCAGACTTCATAATGCCATGCACACGGTCAAGCAGTCCAGTGCCAGAGGCAGCAAAGCAACCCCAAAACATCAGGGAACCTCCGCCATGTTTGACTGTAGGGACCGTGTTCTTTTCTTTGAAGGCCTCTTTTTTTTTTCCTGTAAACTCTATGTTGATGCCTTTTCCCAAAAAGCTCTACTTTTGTCTCATCTGACCAGAGAACATTCTTCCAAAAAGTTTTTGGCTTTCTCAGGTAAGTTTTGGCAAACTCCAGCCTGGCTTTTTTATGTCTCTGGGTCAGAAGTGGGGTCTTCCTGGGTATCCTATCATAGAGTCCCTTTTCATTCAGACGCTGACGGATAGTACGGGTTGACGCTGTTGTACTCTCGGACTGAAGGGCAGCTAGAACTTGTTTGGATGTTAGTCGAGGTTCTTTAGCCACCATCCGCACAATCTTTCGTTGAAATCTTTCGTCAATTTTTCTTTTCCGTCCACATCTAGGGAGGTTAGCCACAGTGCCATGGGCTTTAAACTTCTTGATGACACTGCGCACGGTAGACACAGGAACATTCAGATCTTTGGAGATGGACTTGTAGCCTTGAGATTGCTCATGCTTCCTCACAATTTTGCTTCTCAAGTCTTCAGACAGTTCTTTTGTCTTCTTTCTTTTCTCCATGCTAAATGTGGTACACACAAGGACACAGGACAGAGGTTGAGTCAACTTTAATCCATTTCAACTGGCTGCAAGTGTGATTTGGTTATTGCCACCACCTGTTATGTGCCACAGGTAAGTAACAGGTGCTGTTAATTACACAAATTAGAGAAGCATCACAAGATTTTTCAAAGGGTGCCAATACTTTTGTCCACCCCCTTTTTTATGTTTGGTGTGGAATTATATCCAATTTGGCTTTTTGACAATTCTTTTTGTGGTTTTCCATTGACGACAAATTAAATGAAGATATTATTACCAAAGCATTTGTGATTGCAATCATTTTCTGGAAGAAATTGAGTATTATCTGACAGAATTTCAGGGGTGCCAATACTTTTGGCCAGCACTGTAGGTATTAACAAGTTCTCTGTACTATCTATTTATATTTTTATAAATAGTTCGCCCATAAGCTCTCTTTTTTTAAAACTGAATAATCCCAAATTTGATAAAACTGATTTTTCTATATACAACACAATTACGCTTCATCTTCACTTTACACACAGATTAATATATTCATATAATAGATCCAATGGCAGGAAACAAAGGATAATTCCCTCCGCCCGCTCCAGTACAAAGCCCAAATTGAAGAATAAGTCCCTGTAATATCAAAAACAACAATTGTATTAACCCCTTTTCGCCAGAGGAATTTTTCGATTTTCCAAACCCCAAAATTTTTCTGTTCATAGAGCCATATGAGGGCTTATTGTTTGTGGTGCAAATTTTTCTTCATAATGATACCATTTATTATGAAGAATATTCAGAATGCAGTGGCATTGGAGAAAAAGTGCATTTGTGTGAATTTCTTAAGGGCTCTGTTCACTGTGCAGCCAAAATGACATGTCCATGGTATGGTAGATAATATTTATTAACATACTTGGGTGGTATGTTAACCACTAACATAAAGTACAATGTGTCATGAAAAAAACCCAAATCTCAAAATCACTTTGGTAAGTTAAAGCATATCAAAGTTATTGCCATATAAAGTGACACGTCAGTTTTGATAATTGGGGCCTTGTCCTTAAGGTGTTTTTTGGCCATGTCCTTAAGGGTGTGATGATTCCGCTTAAATATGGCTATAACTCAAAGCTGTATTTTGATCTCTGGGTAGCGTACCTCTCTCTTATTTACATTTACTCATAATGTGCGCAGCTCTAATCATAGGTGTAAGTGGTCAGTAGGGCAACCTTGTAACAATAGGGCTTTGTATCCATCCCAGAATAGCTCTATTGAATTCCTACATAGGCCTGAGTGATCAAATAAACATGCATTGTTCAGCCTAGGCTGTTAGATCAGACATGGTTGATAACATTGTATCATTTCACTTAATCCTATCTCCTTACAAAGGATCTGGACTTGAGTGCATTAATCAATCAGACTTGCCGTCGCCGGTGACCTCATTCTGGGTGGTGTAATCAAGGGTATAAAAGATGAGGTAAGAGGTCAGTGAGTGAGACTACCCCTGGGAGGAGATTGTGCTGAGACTACCCCTGAGAGGAGAATACTGTGCAGAGACTATCACTGAGATGCTACTATGAGGAGAGGCTGCTGTGATGAGTATGCAGGCTGGAATGCTGCTGCTTACTATGATGAGACTACAAGAGACTGAGATACTATTACTGAGAGACTGTGATGAGAGCATGCAGGCTGGAATACTGTATTGATGCCACATGCTAGAAGCCTCCACTGGTTAACTCCACATGCCGTGTGTGAGTGTTGGATTATAGAGCCACATCCAGGATATGTGTGGTAAAGTAATCATTTCACCTTTATTCCCTTTTATTTTATTGCACTGTATCTTGTAACTAGTAACTGTTAATGCTTGCATATATCTACATATCTGTTCTGAACTGCATGTGTTAGATGTTAATACCGACCCATTTAGGGGTTAATAAATATATAAAATTTAGAAAGCTTGTCTTGTATTTATCTTGTGAACCCAGCACTCACTGATGATGAGTGTGGGTTTTTATGAAAGAAGACTCAGGTGTGGGCCAACGCGGTGTTGGCGCACTGAGGATCTTTCACAAAGGGGTTAAACAATTTAGAATTTTTGATCAGTGTTAATGATATTCTTGATATAAAAAAAGCAAATACATTAACGCAAGTAAAAACATAATGTGTAATTGTACCCTGAAAAGTGCAAAAATCATTGTAACTATTGTATCATAATCAATTAATGCAACTTATTCTGAACAGTTGCCAAAGATCAACAAATATGTATAATGTTAATCCATTCACATCATTATTGATAGAACAATGACAAATTGATGGTAAAGATGGAGACGACAATTTTTGCAAAAATGCAAACATAAATGGCTACCACAGAACAATGTATTAAAATAAATTTCCCTGTAAGTAAAATAAATCTTATTCACTTACATTAAAAAAAAATAAAAAATCAGCTTGAAAATTGACTTACCGTTCAGATTTTAAATCTTTGTACGAATAATGACTGTGGTTTTCACCCTGCATGTAATATGTTGGTTTGGCCCAATATTTGGATCAAAATTCTGTGGCAAACCTTTAATAGAATTTTTTCTGTGCTATGTGTTCACATATCCTAAAAACAAAATAAAAAGACAAGCAGATTCATTAAAACAAAAACTAGAAAAAAATTAAAATTGCCATCATAGGTTGACATGGGTCTTTTTATGCCATCACTGTAGGTAAAGTTAACTGGGACAGTTTATATCTTACTTTACAAAACTCCCCCTTCCAGTTTTAGGCCAAATATTAAAATCCCAAATAGGTTACCAGCTAGAGTTGTAGTCAGTATTCATAGTTTTGTATTATATGTTCCTGGATGTCGTTGAAACTACACACGTGGACAAAATTGTTGGTACCCCTTGTTTAATGAAAGAAAAACCCACAATGATCACAGAAATAACTAGAATCTGACAGACTGGAATTTGCCAAAGTACATGTTGACAAGCCACAAAGCTTCTGGGAGAATGTCCTATGGACAGATGAGACAAAAATTGAAATTTTTGCAAAGGCACATCAGCTCTATGTTCACAGCCGGAAAAATGAAGCATATCTTGAAAAGAACACTGCCCTACTGTGAAACATGGAGGAGGCTCTGTTATGTTCTGAGGCTGCTTTGCTGCATCTGGCACAGGGTGTTTTGAATCTGTGCAGGGTACAATGAAATCTCAAGACTATCAAGGGATTCTAGAGAGAAATGTGCTGCCCAGTGTCAGAAAGCTTGGTCTCAGTCACAGGTCATGGGTCTTGCAACAGGATAATGACCCAAAGCATACAGCTAAAAACACCCAAGAATGGTAAGAGGAAAACAACGGACTATTCTGAAGTGGCCTTCTATGAGCCCTGACCTAAATCCTATTGAGCATCTTTGGAAGGAGCTGAAACATGCCGTCTGGAAAGGGCACCCTTCAAACCCGAGACAATTGGAGCAGTTTGCTCATGAGGAGTGGGCCAAAATACCTGTTGAGAGGTGCAGAAGTCTCATTGACAGTTACAGGAATCGTGTGATTGCAGTGATTGCCTCAAAAGGTTGTGCAACAAAATATTAAGTTAAGGGTACCATCATTTCTGTCCAGGCCTGTTTCATGAGTTTTCTTTTTTTTTAAAATTTTGTTGACGCATGGTTGAAAAGCAATGTCTGACTTTCATTTGTTCATTTTCATAGAATTTTTATATATTATTACTTTTGTCAGATTCAAGTTATTTCTGTGACCATTGTGGGTTTTTCTTTCATTAAACGAGGGGTACCAACAATTTTGTCCACATATGTATCTATACTTGTTAAATTCTGATGTAAATATTTGTCAGAATTGCAATATACTAAGATGCTTTGCATTTTTGAGAGTTATGATATGAATTTTAGCCAACACTTCACCTTAAAGAGAACCTGTAATATTTAACATGCAGTGTAATCTGCAGGTAGCATATTATAGAACAGGCAGAACTGAGCAGATTGTTATATGTTTATAGGACAAATTCCACTATACCTTGTCATTTCTATCTCTTTCTGAGCTTAGTCATAAAGTGGGAGGTCCAACTCCACAGTTGTACAGGGAAGGCTGTCAATCACTGTTAGGCCCACCTAATCCTGGAACAGTCATATATAAACGAATAAATGACAAATTATATGAGCTATACTTTTCCTATAAAGTAATATATATTCATAGAATGTAAGCTCTTGCGAGCAGAGCCCTCACTCCTATTGTTTGATATGTTTATTTCTTTGTCACATCGTAATGTCTTGTGTCTTTGTAAAGTGCTACGGAATATGTTGGCGCTATATAAATAAAGTTATTAATATTATTTATATATCAATCTGCTCAGCTCCTTCTGCTCTATAACATGCTGTCTGCATTTTCAGAGTGATACAGAATGACAGGTTCAGTGGAAAATGCATACACTATAATTGTATGCATATATGTATGCTCTATTTGTTCTACTGTGTGCTTACAGCTTGACAGGTGGTAAGGAAATTTTATATAGTGATAAAACTTATTATACAGTCATAATAAGCAAAAACTTATTTATCTTTGACTTCTGTGTACAGCCCACATGTGAGAATGGTGTCAGAAATTGGATGAGAGCAGAAGCCATTGTAGCTCAAACTTGTATGAGCCATGCCAAAATGTGTAGAGAAATGAGGCATGCAACACTTAATGTACAATAGGTACTAACTGCTCAGATATGGCACATACAGGCGGAGTGAGGAAAAATCTAATAAGGTTCCATTTACATTTGGTGCAACCTGTCATGGTATACTACATTATCCTAAAGAGGCTTTCTGGGATCTAACCTATGGATGACTTTAGTTCAAGGCCCATGGCATTGTGGTGCTTACACCCTTATGATATGGATAGCCATCCATATGAATATCCAATATGCAAACAAATTGGTTTATGAATATTATTTTAATAATACATTTTAATACCTGTGTGAAGGTTGTACTGTACTGTTCCTACTACATAACAAAGGTTTATAGCTCTTAATACCCACGCGGTGAGAAGGCCAATGCTTAATGTTTCCTTATGCAGGGGTGTTATACCAGTTCACTACTGATTTCATGTTACTCAAGACAACTTCCCAATTATGCAGTTATTATTCATGTGTAAATATTGCTTCATGGAAAGCCATATGGTTTGCTTTCAAGCTTCACTAATTACATTACTAGAGGAGAAAAACAAACTCCAGCAAAACACTGCACTATAAAGTTAGATTATTAAGTGGTCATTTACATTTGTTTTGAAAGGATTGCTTAGCTAACAGTGATTTATGTGTTATGACTAATGCAATTTAGCTTAGCTCTTATGTAGGTGAACATGACAGCGATCCTAATGCCATCGCTATAAAACATAATACAGCACATTTGTTTTGTCAACTTCTTTTTTTATAAGTTGTTCAGGAAGAGCTTTTATAAAATGAATGCTACATTAAGAACCCAAAAAGCAGAGACAATTGTCTCCGTCAGCATAAGGTTAAAAACTATATATTTTTACATTTATTAACATATTCTTTAAGCAGTGTTAGGGTCCTTTTACACATCCTGATTTAAGGTCCATACCTAGCACCGATCAAAGAGGAATTGACATTGCCTGATGCAAACTGTATAGTGATGAGTGATCCTTAACATAAATACTACATTCATTGTATTTATATTAAATTCTAAATTTCTCTAGGTGAAATTTAGAGTCAATCAAGTCATTTTGCATACTGCAGATGAATAAATAAACATATGCAGACTAATGCATATTGAGAAAAAGACAAATTATGCAGTGATCACCATTTTCTGTAAATACCAAGATACCTTATAACAAAATTTCTCAAAATTTTGTAGATACATTGCATTACATTTTCGCATCAATTTAAAATGATTCCATGTTGTGTTCTCCATTCATATGTACTTGAGCTGCTCCTTCAATAATCACTTGGTTTTGTCTAATTAGTAGCTTAGCTGTTTTCGGACATGTACTATAATAGCAAACTCCACATTATTAAAGAGGCTCTACAGGATTAGAAAACCATGCCTGTTTTCTTCCAAAGTCAGTGTCATACCTCTCCATGGGTTGGGTCTGAAGAAGAAACCAATATTATTGATAGCACGTGGTAGGAGGATGCCCCATTACAAATTTTGTATCTCATTCACTTTGTTGGTACTGAAAAACTCAGTGTTTGTTTTAGCATGTGTGGCCTCAACCTAACACAGATGTGGAAGCTTTGCTTCAGCTTCAGCAGCCTAAGAGAATGTACTTCATGTGTTGGTTTCTACCAGTTTGCATCTTACTGCCTTCAGTATAGTACTGTGAGTTCTGTTGCAAGTTATTTCTTTCCACTGCTTTCCTGTACTACACCAACAGAGGCACCCCACCATAATATTACACAGGATGTACCTTGTGGAATAACTACAACTACTATCATCAGTGCTGCACAGCCCTCAGGAGAGTGAGAGGATTGGTGAAGATAAATCTGGCCGCCATGAGCACTCTTACACTACTATTACTCCCATTCTCTTCTTGCCTATCCCTGGGTTTTTGCATTAAAATTGCATCAGGGGGCGTGGCCTGGCTATGGAGGAGTGAGGACGCATCTCCCTCAGCTCCTTCCCTTACTTACCTGGGCCCACGCTTGTTCCTGCTGACCTGACCCTCTTCTGCCCTCCAAACCATGGGCAAGTCGAGAAGGCTCCCTCCGAGGTCCTCTTCTACCCCTCCGGTGGTCGCTCCGGGGCCCTCCATCGAAAGGTTTCTTCGGGGCCCGTGCACCTCAGACCCCCCGTGCAGCACCTCCCAAGATGGCGCCTGATGCCGCTGTTCTGCTGCGCAGCTCTCCTCCGTTAAAATCAGCGACACTTCCCTCCCTGGCGCTGAAGTGGCCCTGTCTCTGCCGGCTGACAGCTCCTACACACCCAGCCCTCCGGAGCCTTGGACGATGAGGGAGACTGGGTATCGCTCGGCTCCTGCTTCTCCTGTGTCGGCGGCAGCATCTGAGAATCGATGGCCGTCGCTGCCGCCGTCTCCCGCCTCCTCTGCACCTCCACGTTCTCTGGAGACCAGCATTGCCCTGCAGTCCTCTCCTCTGGGGCTTTCAGGAGGTAAGATGATCTCCCTCCCTGCCTCCATCAGCTCTACCCTGTCCTGGCCGGTTGCTTCCACCGCCCTCACCATGACACTATGCTCTACATTGCCTGCTCCTCCGTTAGCTCCTCCTGGCACAATAGTACAGCTGGACTTACTCACCCCTGGCACTCCCTCTACCAGTGGCCTCTGCCTGGCAACTACTATAGCACCAATGAACTCTCTATCTGCCACTGCAGCTCCATATATGCCCCAGGTCCCCCACATCCCTCTGACAACTCCTCCTGTCACAGACTATGCTCCTGCTGGCCAGGGCATGTGGGACTCTGCTGGGTCTGTGACCTTCCCATCCTGCACTCCAACTTCCTCTGTTACCTCCTCTGACACTCTGGACGAACTGTGTCGCCTGAGCGTTCATCTCCGTGCTATTTCTACAAAGTCTGACATGGAGGAGTATGTGGCACGCTGGAGTAGTCTTACAAATCTGAACTGTCCGCTGTTTGTTCTACTGTACAACTATTGGAGGAGCGGGTGGATATCCTGGAGGCCACCTCCGCTTCATTGTCTACCCAGCTTTCCACCCATGACTCCATCCTATCATCTCACACTCACCAGTCGCACTGTCTGACAGATCTCTTGGACGACCTTGAGAATAGGAATAGACGGAACAACATCAGAGTAAGGTGCCTCCCTGAATCTATTGAACCCCAACACCTGGACGCTATTCTACGCCCCGTCTTTAACTCCCTTCTGGGAGTCCCTCCTGGTTCTCCGCTTGAACTAGACCGAGCACATCGCTCCTTGGGCCCACGTCATCTGGACTCTACCAATCCTAAAGACGTCATCTGCCGGGTACATAGATACCAGCTCAAAGAGGCCATCATGCAGAAGGCCAGGGATGCCCGCCAAGTTATGTTTCAGGAAGCTCCTATCAATTTGCTCCCGGACCTGTCCAGACTCACCCTTGTCAGGCGGCGTGCTCTGAAGCCACTCCTGGACATTCTGATTCATCATCAGATCCCGTATTCTTGGGGATTTACTTTCCACCTGCAGGAAAAACCATGATGATGTTCCTGCCTTCACAGCTGCTCTCGGACTCCCTCCTGTGCAGGTTCCAGACTGGCCCTCGTTGCCCGGTGCTCCGGGCCCGACCCCAAGCATCGCCGATGTAATCGTGCCTCCACATCTGTCGCTCAGCAGCGTGACTGTCAAGCCTCCCCGACTTAATCACCGAGCTCTTCCTCTTACACACCAGCGGGACTGAAGTATTGTTTTCTTTCTTCTTCCTTCTATTTCTGTCCCCCCCCTTTTTTTTTTCTCCTCTTTTTCTCTCTCTTTCTTTCTCCCTGTTACTCTCGTTTCTTGCTTTCTTCCTTTTTTTCTTTTTTTTTTCCCCCTTTCCCTCCTTCCTCAGATCTTCCTCATCTTCTTCTTCATACCCTGTAGTTTGGTCAGCATACGTTCTATTGTTGGAGTTGTTCTTCTAGGGGCATGGCCCGGGGACCCGGGGGGGAGCGGCTCCTTTTTAGAAAGCTCGTTCCCCACCGGGGTATCCGTGCTACTGTGTGGTACGTGTTTTGGCACTGTTTGCCTTTTCCCCACCTGTTTTGGTGGTGGTTCATCCCGCCACCCTACTGCTTAGTTAGTTAGTCTCTGTTTTTCAGTTGTGTTAGATTGTGCTTGTTTCCCCCTATCCTAAGTGTGTGTTCCTCTTGTGTCCTTCCCCTCTTCCCTTGTCCGGCTATGTCTGCCCTGAATATTTGTACCTTGAATGCGAGAGGACTTAACGTCCCACAAAAACGCAACCGGATTCTATACTCCACAAAAAGTGTTCTCAAATCATTATTTTACAAGAGACTCACTTCAAGGAGGGCCATGTCCCGATATCCGCAAACGCCACTTTCCTGTTTGGTTCCACAGCGTCAACCCGGTCGCTAGGTCCAAGGGAGTATCTATTGCTTTGCATAGATCTCTGCGTCATGAGGTACTGGGCACCCTGATTGACCCCGAGGGCAGATTTGTCTTCCTTAAATTGCGCATTACAGGCACCATACTTACCATAGTGGGTTGTTACCTCCCTAATCAAAACTGCTGTATTGTAGGGATCTAGTCAGCAAACTAACTGACTTTGGCGAGGGGGTCATGATTCTCGGGGGTGACTTTAACTTTGTACTGGATCCGGTGACTGACTCTACACCCCCCCGCGCTCCTTACTCCCAATCCCATATGTGTCGGCTTAAGACTGCTCTCCACAGTTCTCAACTGGTTGATGTGTGGCGAATCCTAAACCCTGGCGAGCGTGATTATACTTACCATTGCCCCGCACATAACTCTTATAGCCGTATTGACTTTTTCCTGATCAGCCATCACGCCCTCTCCTGGGCCCCTACTGGACCGATTGGCTCTGCTCTCTGGTCAGATCACTCACCCGTATTTTTATCCGTGGAAGTCCCAGGCCTTGCACGCTGCCCCTTCACCTGGCGCTTAAATGACAGCCTTTTGAGGGATGCTGCCTGTAAGGCAGACGTCGGTACTGTGATTAGGGATTTTGGTCTCAACCATGCTCATGATCCTACCCCACTGCCTCTACAATGGCGCTGAAATGCGTGCTCCGGGGTGTATTGATAAAACATGGTGCTCACCTGAAAATAGAGCAAGCGGCATGGGTTTCCTTGCGCCTCGCCAAGATCTATTCCCTTGAACTGAAGCATAAACGAACATGCACCCAAGCTGACTTAACTGAGCTTCTTAATGCCAGAGAGGAGCTTCGAGCTCACCTAGATGAAACATCTACACTCTACCACGATCGTGTCAGGAAATATTATTACGAGTTTGCGGATAAATGTAGTAGGTCCCTCACTCGTCGACTACACCCTCGCAATACCCTCACATATGTGCCTCGGCTTTACAACGGTTCCAGCCAGGCAGTCCATAACCCCTTGGATATTGCGGCAACATGATCTGTATAATATTGACGGCCAATACGATGATCTCGCTCCGGACTCCCTTCACGAAAAAATTTGGGAATATGTTACCGAGACTTCTCTCCCCACTGTTGCTTCCTCTGAAAGAGCACTCCTTGAGGAACCTTTTAGCGAAGAGGAGGTCTCTCTCGCGATTCAATCCTCCCCTTTGGGCGAAGCTCCTGGCCCCGATGGGTTTAGTACCCGATTCTACAAATCTTTTCGGGACCTCCTTTCTCCTACTATGGCCCGTGTCTTCAATAATGTCAACGAGGCCACTCCGTTTGCCTCCCAATCCCTGTCGGCCCTTATCACAGTCCTTACCAAACCAGGAAAAGACTCGTCCTGTTGTGCCAGTTATCGCCCAATCTCCCTACTCAATATTGATATCAAACTGTTCGCCAAATTGTTGGCTAATTGCCTGTCCCCCCTAATTCCGGGCCTGGTCCACACTGACCAGGTTGGCTTCATATTAGGTGGTGAGGCCAGAGATAAAGTCTGCAAGATGCTCCTGGCGATCTCATCAGCCCGCACTAATGGCTCCCCCATGTGCTTGCTCTCTGTGGATGCTGAGAAAGCATTTGACCGAGTGCACTGGGGTTTTCTACGAGCTACACTCCAGCAAGTCGGGGGTTGGTCCGGGGTATTTGGGCAAGGTGTTCTCTCGCTATGGCGATGCGTCGGCACGGGTGCAGGTCAACGGGCTCCTCTCTGATCCGTTTCCAGTTCGGAACGGCACGCGGCAGGGTTGTCCCTTTCCCCCCCCTCCTGTACGCACTGGTTATGAAACACCTAGCAATGGCAATATGGTGCTGCCCTAGCATCCATGGCCTCCAGATGGGCAGCTGCCAGGTCAAAACAGCCCTATATGCCGACGACCATCTCCTATATGTTTCCCAACCGCGTGTCTCTTTCCTGTCTATTCTGCGTGAATTCTGTCGCTTTGGCAATTTAAGCAATTTCAGGGTGAATCTGTCTAAGATCGAGGCACTCAATATCACCCTGCTCCATGCAGAGGCTACTCTCCTTGCGGATTGCTTCCCCTTTAAATGGCATGCTACCTCTATTAAGTATCTCGGGGTCCATATCCCCTCTGACCCCTCCATCCTTTACCACCTTAATTACCTACCGTTACTTGAATCACTTTCGGCGGACCTCTGAAAATATGGCGCTCTTAAGCTCACCTGGTTTGGCCGCATTAACGCCCTGAAAATGGATGTTGTGCCCCGCCTACTATATGTGTTCCAGGCTCTCCCCATTCCACTCCCACGTACTTTCTTCACTCACGTTCAAACTCTGTTTGGGAAGTTTGTGTGGGGAGCGGCATGAAGCAGACTGCGGTTTCGGACGCTGACACGCCGTAAATGCCATGGAGGCACTGGCCTTCTAGATCCTAGATTGTACTACTGCGCAGCTGTGCTGTTGCACCTTTTTGATTGGCGTTATCGTGGAGCGAATAAGTAGTGGGTCTCTATAGAGGCCGAACAGCTTTCAGCTCACCTTCCCTAACTGCCCTGGATCCCGTCCCACTTCCGCTCCGGTGCTGTTAGGCATTCTGTGCTGTCATCCCATTTCCTAAGGACTTGGAATGCAGAGTGTGTGTGGGCGGTAACATTTCCAGGGTCCCGGGCCCCCTCAGCCCTCTCTTTAACAATCCCATGTTCGCCCTGGGTTGTTTTGCAGATAAATTCCTTTGCTGGCTACGTAGGGATGACGTTCACTTGCACCAAGTTGCAGGTAGTACACCACTCCCCTCCCTGACACAATTGCGCGCCTCCTACCCCAATCTCCGGTTATCTTGGTTGGAATATGGTCAACTCACTGTCTTCCTCCGTAAATTCTTCTTACTTCACATGCTCTCATCCCCCTTGACTGACTTGGAGTCTGCTCTTTCTCGCGCTGATACCACCCCACGTGTCCTCTCTGTTCTCTATGGCATTCTCCTCAAGGATGCTACACCTGGGCTCCTTTTCTATACCAGCCCCTGGGAATCTGACCTTGGTACTTGTCTTTCACCTGCCGATTGGGATAGGTCCTTCCTGTACACGCATAAGCAGGGCCGGTTTTAGGCAAAATGGGGCCCTGGGCGAGTTTTTAAGTGGGGCCCTAAATTCTAAGATACCGTACCAACGTCACAATTCAGTAACTGAATACAAATATAATCATTTTAAACTATATTTTTTTATTATATTAAAGAAATTCAATGTAATATAAACCAAAAATTATTAATAGAACTTTAAATTCTGCATATTCCCCACACAGAACCCAGAGTAGTTTTATTGTCTAGTTTACTAGGAAGAACTGGATGTGCAAAATCTTTTGATACACCTATCTATAGATGTATGAAGATGAATGTGCTTCTTAAAGCAGTAACACTGTGCAAAAAGCATTCATCTGTAAAAGTGCAAGTAAAACTAAAATAATTTAGCAACGTTTCACAGCTTGCAAAATAGTAATAAATAACACATCTAAGGGGTCGTTCACATGAGGGAAAGTGAAGAGGAATTTGAGGCAGTCTTCTGCCTAAGATTCTTCTACAAATTCTGGCCCTGTACATGGTGGAAAGCTAAAGCAGATCTTTGGCTGTATACTGTGGGTTTACTCACTGATTAGCCTCAGAAACAAAAGGGATTCTTTGGCAGAATCCATGGCATGGCTGAGCAGGATGCTTCTTTATTCAAGGGCCTGAATTAGAAAAGGAAGCATCTGCCACTGAGGCTGGGTTCACATGTGCGTTTGCATTACGTTCAGGGATTCTGTTCCCCTCTCCGCATGAAAAATGCGGAGAGAAGAGCACTGCAAGCAGGACTTTTCTCTCCGCATTTTTTCACCCTTTTCAGGCGGAAACCTCACAGGCCCATTATAGTCTATTATAGTTGGGGGCCGCGGATTTCCTAAGGTAACCGCTTATGCGGATTAGGTTTCCGTTCGAGGGGTCCCCAAGCGAACCCGGACGCAGATGTGAACCTAGCCTAAGTCCCATTGAAAAAAACAATGATAGGCGGAATCTGGTCAGAATTTAGAGCCAATTTGAGGAAGAATCTGTCTCAAAATCAGCTGCAAATTACTCTATGTGAACGTAGCCTATATCCCCCTGGTTTTGGAGATAGATGTGGATGAGATATGTTAATAAATAAATAACCATGAAGAACCAACAAGAATAAAAAAAAAAAAAAAAAAAAAAACTTTTATAACACTTAAAGGACATTGGGGAAGATCTATGTAGACTGGTGGTTAATGCCAGTCTTCATATCCCCTGCACACCTCCTCACAAATCAGGCACACCTTCTGCCAGGCTATGCGCCTGCACTGAAATCTACACCAGCTTGTAGCTGGTGTGGATTTCAGGGATCATTTACACCAGTTAAATCTCCATCACTGTAGTAAGCAATAACAAAGTGAGATTGTTAATGGTTGCTAGAAGTGAACCTTCCTGGCTTTTGCTGAGGCAAAGTCTTCAATTATTTTCGAAAAGTCCAGACTTTTGCAGATGTCACGCTCAATTGCAATCTCAGCTAGTCCATTTAAGCGATCTTGTGACATTGATGACTTTAAATAGTTTTTAATTAATTTCAAACGTGAGAAATTTCTCTCTCCTGAAGCTACTGTCATTGGAACACTCATAAGGATGCGCAATGCCACACTTAGATTTGGATACAAATCTAACACATTCATACAATAAATGTAATTAAGCATGCTTAATGGGGATCCAGACACATCATCAGGCATGCTCCTTATCACAGAACGTATTTCCAAATTCAGGTCATTGGGATCAATATCGCCCATTTCTTCTGAGAAGCGCTTGCAGCAGTCTTCAAGTCTTTGCCCATCTTTAGCAGCTTTCATTTCTGTTTTGTTAAAAAGGAAGCCAAAAAGGTGGTAAATCTCTCATTTATGCTCACAACAGCAGCATCAATAAGGGGTAAAAAAAAAAGACCCTTTTCACCTTTTCCTCTGGGCTGCTGGTTTCCTCATCTACATGTTCATAATCAAACATCCTTCTTTTTCTTTGTTTTCGCCTAATGGGCAATGAAAATTCCAAATCTGCTTCATCAGCGATACTCTTTGCAATGGAATAGGCTGATTCAAACCCATCTTTCCTATATTCTTGCAGAAAATGGAGCACTGATTCAATTTCTGTCTTAAGTGTGTCCATGGCAATTTTTGGATTCTGAAAGATCTTGCTTGCACGATTAATATGGTACAAAACGTCATGCCAAACAACAATGCAAATGATAAATTGGCCAGAAGAAATTTCATTGGAAAGGCTCTTTGCCTCTGCAGCTTTCACGTCATCTTTTTTTGAAGCAGCATAGATGACAAAATCTTCAAGTGCAGAATAAACTTCACTTAGGTTGTATCGAAGAACCTTTACACTGTCGATCCGGCATTCCCATCTAGTATCAGAGAGTGGTTTAAGGGTCAGGTTGGTAACGTTTTTCTTCAAAATTGCCCAACGCTGGGTTGACGAACTGAAGAGCACATATAGTTGCTGAAGACTCCAAAAAAGGTGACAGAGAGAACAGATGATTTAGCAGCATCAACAATGACAAGATTCAGAGAGTGGCTACTGCAGGGCATGTACAGTGCTCTTTTGTTAATTGATAAAATCCTTGACTGTAGGCCCTGTTTCTTTCCCTTCATGTTACTGCCATTGTCATAACTCTGACCTCTGCAGTCATCTATGCTGATCTGTAGGTCCTGCAGGTGTTGTAAGAAAACATTGCACAATGCCTCTCCAGTAGTTTCTTCAACTGCAAGGAAACCTGCAAAATATTCAGATACTGATGCACCAACTGACAATTCACATTTGACGATGCGAATTGTGACTGACAGTTGTTCAAGGTGACTTGTGTCTGGTGTGCAATCCATAATGACTCCGTAGTATTTTGCACTGTGAATTCTTTGTGCAATGACTTGAAGTATGGTTCTACCCATCTGTTTAATAAGCTCATTTTGAATATCTTTACTTAGGTAGTGATCTTTGATTTTTTTTTCTTTTGTATTTTCCTAACATGTTCATTCATTGTTGAATCATATCTTGCTAGAAATTCCACTTGACCAAGAAAATTACCATTACTAGGATGGTACAATTTATCTGTACTTCCACGTAAAGCTAAATGGCGTTCAGCTAAATAGCCAATAATCTGTATCACTCTGCTGAGGATTGCTCTCCAATATGTTTTTTCTATTTCAATCTGATGCATGTTGGCACTATCAACTGTTTTTTGAGCACAAATGCCTCTTTTCAAGGCATGCCAGTCCTGCATGCACTGTTCATGTGCAGCTGAGTGTTCATGTTCTTTCAAATGACTATGAATATGCTTCCACTTATTAAAGCCATCATTGCAGATTGCAATGTCCCGTTTTCCAAACAGAGTACAGCAGAAACAGAATACTTTATCCACCTGCTCCAAATATACCAGCCAAGTGCGTAGAATTTTGTCTCCATTCCCTATATGAATGAAATAATTTTCAGCTGTAAAGCGTCTTGGAGTTTTTGAGTTATCCTTTGGAAATACTATATTCATAATTTGCTTGGGTCCTCTTTTCACTAACTCACATCTTTGAGCATTAGAAACCGTAATAGGCCATAAAGCTGGGTCGTCTGATAAACTTTCAACAACTTGCAGTTTCCTCAGGTAACTCAGTGCTCAGCAAAGCATCAGATACTGTAGTCTCTCCAGCTACTTCAAGGGTGGCTTCTTCCACTTGCTGTGTATCTTCTATTGCTTGAACAGGCTGAGCAGTTTCCTCAGAAACAGATGATGGTGGTGGCTCAGTGACTTCACCAGAAGTCGAACATTCTCCTAGGCTAGATTCTTCTGGCACTCTGAAGAATGAGGTTAGCTTTGTATAAGAGTCCAACATCTTGCTTTTTTCATCTGCTTTTTTCCTTTTCTGAGAACCACTTGGATAGGAACGCTTAATATTGCCAAAATTCGGGCCTGTTCTTGGTTGTAATTGGAATAAGAAAAAAAAATTATTTTATGGTTGGTGTGTGCACACACACCTATATGTAAGAACAGCACAGATGATCAGGTCCGATCTACTCCCATATATATATATTTTTTTTATTTATTAGATTATTATTATTTTGCTGACGCTAGGTTCACACTAGCGTTTAGGTTTCAGGTCCGCTTGGGAATCATAAAACGGAAACCAAATCCGCTTAAAAAGTGGTTACCCACGGAGACTGTAATGGGCCTCCACTGGGTTTCCACCTGAAAAATGTGGAGAGAAGTACTACTTGCAGGTCTTTTCTCTCCTCATTTTTCAAGCAGAATGAGGGACTGAATCCCCAAACTAAGACTGAGCACTAGTGTGAACCTAGCCTAACTTATATAGCGCCATCATATTCTGAAGTGCTTTACAGACATTGTGAATGCAGTTTTTCTATCTTAAAGAAAAACTGTCTTAGTTGCCCATAGCAACTAATTACAGCACAGCTTTAATTTTTCAGATACACTATTAGAAATGAAAGATATGCTGGGCCACTAAGACAGTTTTTCTTTAAGACAGTTTTCAGATATTTGCCCCAGTGAGTCTGCGCAAACTGGCTAATGATTGGTGAAAAACTGATCACACCAAGCATTGAGATTTTTGGCCAACTGTTGCCTAAAAATACTCAACAGGGATGATTTTCTTTTAGGCAAAGTCTGCTGTTGGTCATCATGACTTGTAACTTGTATTTGCTGTATTTTGTGGTTGATTGTCTGAAATTGGCTATTTTAGCTGATAAACATCTAATCTAATGTGAATAGCCAACTTTAAGTGTTCTCCAGGATGTGAAAATGATGGTTGCCTATGACCTAGCCACAGGATAGGCCATCGGTATCTGATCCGTGTGGGTCCAACACCAGGACCCCATACCAATCAGCTGTTTCAGCTGCCTGAAGCTGTCCCCAGTGCCACTGCTAAAGTGTACAGATCCCTACGCTGCATACAACTTCTGGACCATACACTGATGGCTCTTTGAAATTGCAGTTCCACTCCCACTCACTTAAATAGGAGCAAGGCTGCTTCTGAACATATACCTTGTATACGGCTTCAGGCAGCCAAAACAGTTGATCATTGCAGGGTCCAGATATTGGATCCACACTGATCAGATTTTATTTTTTTTTTTTTATTTGAGGCTGGGAAAGGTTAAAAAAAAACAAAAAACACACACACTCACTCATTTATCCCCGATGTCTCCCATTTATCCCCGATCCTGCGGCTCCAGTGTCTTATTTTGGCGGATGTGGCCCATGTCTTTTCCTTAGGCCGCTGATTGGCCTCAGCAGTCACATACAGCAGGGACTTCCGCCAAAACAAGACACCAGAACAGCAGGATCAGGCTGCTGTGGGAGACACCGGAGAATTGCGGATTTGTGAGAGTTATGATTAGACTGCAGATGCAAAGCCATAGCAAGAAATTGGCTGATAACTGTGCAGTAGAGACAGCTATGTACAACTAGCACACCTCTGCGAGCCAAGACAGACCATCAGACACCTTCACCAGAGCTCGCCGCAGGAAGAGATGGATTTTGCTGGATCTGGAGATCTGAATTGTCACCAAACAAATGTACTAATAAACGCACTGCTGCAGAAACCAAAACAAAGTCCAATAAACTAACAAAGTGTCACGGATGCAGAAAAGAAGTCATACAGCAGGGTCACAACCAGGCGAGAATGAATTAGCAGAGACAGGAGACAGAAACAATATCCGAGAAACTAGCCAAAGGTAATGCTGGTAATGTCACAGCAGAATCAAGGCAAAAAGCGAATCCAGGAAACAAGCCAAAGGTCAGTAATTCAACAGGTGCACACACAACGAAAAGCCAAACTAGCAAAAGCAAACTAAGATTAGTCGGTCCATGTCTCAGGAGGGTGTGGTCTTATATAGGCCTTCTCAGTTGCTAACTGGACCAAGCCAGGAAGCCTCTGAAAGTGCAAAAGCCTCCCAGGTTGGCATGGTAGCATTAAAAGTGCAGCAGCCGGATAGAGAATCCTGACTGTACCCCCCTCTATGAGGGGCCACTGGACCCTTAGTTTTCAAAACCAATCTTGAACCTTAGGACAGCAGCTCTTTCCCATAGAATCAGTCCTCCTACTATAAACAGACTGGGATTTTCTCACATACGACAGGTTCTGATCCAAGACTGTACACAGTTTGTTAGACTCCATCTCCACCTCAGAACTCTTAGCTGTACAGGTGGGAGGAGAGTCACAATTAGGAACATTAGTACAAGTAACCTCAACTGAGCCATTGACCTTATTGTAAGACCCAAATGGCAGAGAGGTACTACAAGTCCCAGCAGAATTATGTACTATGTCTTTAGAAAAAAAAATCAAGGTATCGCATGATATAGCAGAGACAGGCAAGGTAAAACAAGAAGCATTACATTTAGAACTCCATTTAACCAGCTCCCCTTTTTCCCAGTCAAGTACTGGATTATGGGAGCAAAATCAAGGAAGCCCCAACATAAATTGAGAAGGTAAATTATCAAGAACAAGAAAACAAATATCTTCAGAATGCCCAGAGTCTATTACTAGAGTGACGGGTGCAGTGGCATACTTAACCGGGCCCTGAAACAGTGGGGTACTGCCCACAGCGGTAACTGACAGGGGTAACCAGTGGAAGCATAGAGATCCCCAACTGTTTAGCAACCCGAGAGTAAAAAGTTAGCCGCAATCAATAAATGCTTTACCAGGGACAGTTTTACCATTAGCAGATACCTGAGCAGACAACAGAATTTTTGGAAAAAAAAAAAAAAAAAAAAAACACCACACATCGGTACCTAGGTAGCTCTCCCATGAACCACCTACGTGCTGAAGTTGTTCTGAAGCCGGACGTTTAGGACAGTCCTTTAGCCAGTGATTGGAAACTCCACAATAGAAGCAAAGTCCTTTTTGCCTTCGGTATGTTCTGTCAGGAGTTGATCTAGTGAATCCTAGCTGCATAGGTTCATGGGGTGACTCAGGAATGAACTCAAGCGGAGGCAGAGGAGTGGATTCATGGGATCGTTCTGTTTTGTGATCACGTAAACACCGCTCCAAACGAATTGCGAGAGTCATGGTGTCATCCGGAGATGCAGGTTTGCGGATTGTTTACCTATGAGTCCTTAATAGCATCAGACAGGCCCTGACGAAAATGGCAGCAAAGAGCAGGATCATTCCATTGAGAGTGAACTGACCAGCTACTAAATTCTGAACAATAATCTTCTACTGGACAATGACCGTGGTGGAGGACAATCAGGTTTAATTCAGTGACGGCTGTAAGATAAAGTTCATCATAGAGTAAACCTATTGCAAAAAAAAAAAAAAAAAAGTCCATAGAAAAAAAAAAAAATTCTTGAGCTTAGGGATTAAAAGGCCCAGGCCTGAGGGTCACCCTGCAAAAGTGAAATAATGGCCACACATTGGTGCACATCACCAGAAGAGAAAGGCCGGAGACAAAATACAGCTTGTAACTTTCACGAAAAATAGCAAAAAAACTTTCTATCAGCCAGATTTACCTTAGGTTCCCTGGGAACAGCGAGAAAAAAAACAGACAGATTTCTCCAGTTGTAGAATCCTCTCAGCAAAATCTTGGACTAGCTGGGTTATTTGTTGCAGCTGATCCACGAGTGTCTGAATTTGTTCCATAATGTTAAAGAGCAATAGTTGGGCCGACTAATCTGTTATGATGAGATTGCAGATGCAAGGCCACAATGAGAGCAACAGCAACAAATTCGCTGATAACTGAGCAGTAGAGACAGCTATCTGCAACTAGCACACCTCTGCGAGCCAAGACAGACCCCCAGACGCCTTCACCAGAGCTTACCGCAAGAAGAGATGGACTTTGCTGGATCTGGGGATCTGAATTGTCACCAAACAGATAAATGTACTAATAATAAACGGACCACAGAAACCAACACAAAGTTCAGTAAACTAACAAAGTGGCACAGATGCAGAAAAGAAGTCGTACAGCAGGGTCACAACCAGGAGAGAATGAATTAGCAGAGACAGGAGGCAGAAGCAATATAACTAGCCAAGGGTCACAAATCCAGTCGGTAATGTCACAGCAGAATCAGATGCAAAAGGGGAATCCAAGGAGCAAACCAGAGGTCACAAGCCATATAGGAACACACACAAAAAAGAAAGCCAAACTAATAGTTGGCCCATGTCTCAGGAGGGTGTGGTCTTATATAGGCCCCCTCAGCTGCTAACTGGACCAAGCCAGGAAGCCTCTGAAACTGCAAAAGCTTCCCAGGATGGCATGGTAAAGATGCAGCAGGCGGATAGAGAATCCTGACAGTGAGTGCTATTTTTATAATTTTTTTTACCTTCCCCAACCTCATATAAAAAAAAAAAAAAATAAATGTTTATCTTGGACAGCCCGTTTAGGCTAAGGCCCCATGTAGTGTCCCGCAGCAAAAAAAATGCATTGCGGTTTTTCCTGCAGCCCTTTTCACAGAAAGTGCGGTTTTGGAAATCACAGCATGTATTTTCCTGCACTGTGGGGATGGGATTCACTAGAATCCCATCCACTACACAGTGAGGTTGGGTTCACATTTGCGCCGGAGTCCGTCCATCGTGAATCCGACTGAAAATCTTGGAAAACTGTATAGGGACTGGATAGGGAAAGGTCTGCAACGCTTTGCTTAAAAACCCATTCATTTGAATGGGTTTTTAAAGCAATGTGCGGGTGTGCGCTTACACCCTCTGCGCCGCAAAGCCGTTTTTTTTCGCTGGAAACAAAGTCAGACATGCAGGACTTTGTATCCAGCAAAAAAAAACGGCTTTGCAGCGCAGAAGGTGTAAGCGCACAACCGCACATTGCTTTAAAAACCCATTTAAATGAATGTGTTTTTAAGCAATGCGTTGCAAACCTTTCCCTATCCAGTCCCTATACAGTTTTCCGAGATTTTCAGTCGGATTCGTGGCGGATGGACTCCGGTGCCCACCCTAACTGTAAAATGTTGCATTTTTTTTTTCTGCGGCATGTCTGCTGCAGGCAAACCGTGGTGTTTATGACACTTGGGGCCCATGTGAGAGACGTAACTTTCGTGCAAGCTGATTTTTATAGACTTTTTTTCCTGTGCAAGCTATGTTTGAGAGTTGCCTGTGTAAATTGCTTGCTGCATCATCAGACTACTATTAACCCGTCCACATGGGTTTATCTGCCATTTTTGAAGGATTGTAAGAGACTTTATGCTTTGGAGTTGCTGTTACTAAATCAGATCCTTTATTTCAGCGAATCTGAACTTTTTATGATTTGATTTGTGCAAACCAACTAAACTGGTGGCTGTTACGTGAACACAAAGAATAAGCATAAAATAAAGATTACATGACCTCAGGGATCAGGCAGGCTTACCCAAAATACCTTACAAGCAGCCCTCATGATGGGGGACATGATGGGGCCAATCTTGAAGTGCTATAGATATGAGGTTGTGGATGACTCATAAGCATTATGAGTGGAAGAGTGAGGAAATCAGGCAATACCTTTTAGAGGCTAACTGAGTATATTTGATGGTAAGCTTTCGAGAGTACTAGCTCTCTTCTTCAGACATGGTGTTATACAAGAAACTGAAAATTCTGACTTTTTATACACAAAAGTCATGGACCTTCAAAGGATCTTAGAATATTTAAAAATAACAACATGCAATATAAGTAGAGAAGTTATTTACAACAAGTCAGGAAATAAACAATCTGGAAACTTGTGGGGCGTGACGGAGGGATCAGTAATTCTTGCTGTTATCTGTTTGCTATCAGGTGGTGATTTGTGACCCTCACAGTTCATACATAGTGTGACATGAAACTGGCATGAATATTAAGTCCAAATTGCAGAGTTTGAAATTTTTGCATTAACTTATATTCCCATTCCTTTCTCTCCCTCTGCGTCTTAAAATGTCCCATTAAAACCACAACCCGCAAATCTTCAACAGAGTGGTCTTCTCCGGAGAAATGTGCGGCGACTGAGAGATCTGTTCTGCTATTATTAATGGTGAATCTGTGTGAGTTCATGCACTGACTGAGTCTCTGCACACACATTATGAGATACACCACATTGGAAGACCTGCAGGAAAATGTCCCCCTAATTCTGTGGACTTGTTGTAACTGTGGCACAGGTACATTGTCAGCGGTGTGGATGTGCCTGCAGGTCTTGCACCTGTTTTGGAGGCAAGGTGAGGTGCCATTTTCTGTTGGGGCCTTCAGAACACTCCGGACAATAATATGCCACAGGTTTGGTGGTTGCTGAAAGGAAAGGAGAGGGGGGACTGGAAATATGTCTTTGAATCTTTTGTCCCTATGTAGCACAGGTTGGAGCTCCTTGGAAATCCTTCGTAGGATCTCCAGCTGTGGGTTGTAGATGACAACTAAGGGCACTCGGGCTTCATTCTGGGTCTCTTTATATGTGAGCAGACTGTCTCTGTTAATGGCTGCCGCTTTGTTTAATTGGTTGTCCATCACTTTTGGTTTGTATCCCAATCGGAGAAATTTCGTCCTCAGATCCAGGAGGTGCTTTGTCGGAGCAAATACGATTGTATCGTATAGCCTAGCTGTAAATAATAGATTGTCTTGTGTGCTTGGGGTGGAAGCTGTCTTTTCTCAGGTAGGCCGCTTTGTCTGTGGGTTTGTGGTATATTGATGTGAGTAGCCAGTGGTCTTTAATGCATATTGTGGTATCCAGAAAGTGAATTTCACTCTCTGAATAGCTAAGTTTAAGGATGATGGTAGGGTGAAAGTCATTGAAGTCATTATGGAATTGAAGTAGGGCTTCCTCAACTGCAGTCCAGATGATAAGGATATCATTGATATAACGAAGGTTTGGTGGTGCATGTTGATAAATATCCAGTACTGCCATAAAGAGATTTGCATACTGGGGTGCACATCTGGACCCCATTGAAGTTCCCATTCACTGTAGATACAGATCTTCTCCAAAAGTGAAAT
The DNA here is from genome assembly GCA_947044405.1 of Leptodactylus fallax. Classification (NCBI taxonomy): domain Eukaryota; kingdom Metazoa; phylum Chordata; class Amphibia; order Anura; family Leptodactylidae; genus Leptodactylus; species Leptodactylus fallax. Next base: position 1,184,507 of record CAMRHE010000458.1, read on the forward strand.
AGTTGTGGCTAAGGATGAATTGTATGAGCTGAATTACTGGTTTTGTTGGGAGGATTTGTTTTTCCAGGTGTACCCGACATGCTGCAACTCAATTCTTGTGGGTAATGTTGGTATAAAGGGATTCCACATCCATAGTGGCCAAAATGGTGCCCTAAGGTAGTAGGCCCAGGGCATTACGTTTGTTAAGAAGGTCAGTGGTATCCTGGATATAGCTTGGAGTATATCTAACAAGGGGTTTTAGGAGATTTTCCATCCAACCAGAGATGTTTTCTGTCATTGTCCCAATGCCAGAAATGACAGGCCTCCCAGGGTTGCCATCTTTGTGTATCTTTGGGAGCATATAGAAGCAGCCCAGCCTGGGATCCTCTGGGATAAGCCCTTTTACCTGCTTCTGGACCTGGATTGGAAACTTCTTGATCATATCCTTTAGTTGTTTTATATAGGCTTCTTTGGGATCACTTCCAAGTTTGGAGTAATGGATGGGATATGACAGTTTCCTGTTTGCTTCCTGGATATAGTCTGATAGTGGATTGGTAGGAGAATCTCCCAAAAAATGAGGTGTGGGGACCGCGCTTCACCAAAGATGCTTTATTATACTCAAATAACACAACGCGTTTCGGGGAAATCAGATCCCCTTTATCAAGTGTACAAGAGACAGCCTGAGGAGGTGGGCTGTGAGATCTGAAGTGAGTGAAAGCCTTATCCACCACCTGATCTGCAGTGGCTTTGGTGTGGCCTAGGGCCCTAGAGCTGCCAGACTCAGACTTATGTCTTCTGCAAGGATAAGGTGTAAAATGGCCTCTAGAAAGACGTAGTGCAGCATCCCAGAGGCTGCTGCTTTAACCGGTTAAGGCCTCATTTTTCGAAACTGACATGTGTCACTTTATATGGCAATAATAAAAATAATTCAAAACAGCATTTGGGAAGTTTGTTAACCCTTTAAGCATTCCACAAGAATTAAAACAATATGGAGGTGAAATTTAGACATTTCATTTTTATCCAATAATATATTCATTTATCCCTAAAATTAACACATTCACAAAGGATTGAAGGAGAAAATACATCTCACAGTTTGTTGTGAAATTTCTCCCGAGCACAGAAATACCCCACATGTGGGTGTAAAATGATTTTTGGGCACACGGCAGTGCACGGAAAAGAAAGAGCGACACTTGGCATTTAAAAAGCAGATTTTGCTGGAATAGTTTTCAGGTATCATGTCTCATTTGCAGAGCCCATAGAGTACCAGTACATTGGAAACCACCCAAAAGTGACCCCATTTTGCAAACTACACCCCTGACAGAATTTATCAAGGGATATACTGAGCATTTTGACCCAACAGCCGTTTCACAGATTTTATTAACATTGGGATGTGTAAATGAAAAATTACTAAAACATCACTTTATCCCGAAAGTTTTCATTTTCACAAGGGGTTAAAGGATAAAAAGCACCCCACAGTTTGTTAATCAATTGCTCCTGAACACGGCAATACCCCATATGTGGTCGTAATCTGCTGTATGGGGACATGGCGGGGCTCAGAATGGAAAAAGCGCTATTTGGCTTTTGAAGGGTAGATTTTGCTGGAATAGTTTTCAGGTGCCATGTTGCATTTGCAGAGCCCCTAGAGTACCAATACAATGGAAATCCCCAAAAGTGACCCCATTTTGGAAACTACAGCCCTCACAGAACATATCAAGGGGTATAGTGAGTATTTTGACCCCACAGTCATTTCACAGATTTTATTAACATTGGGACATGAAAATGAAAAATTACTTTCTTTCCAATAAACCATCAATTTAGCCCCAAATGTTTCATTTTCACAAGAGGATAAAGGAGAAAAAGTGCCCCAAAGTTTGTTACACAATTTCTCCTGAATACAGGAATACTCCCCATGTGGTTGTAATCTGCTGTATGGGTATATGATGGGGCTCAGAATGGAAAGTGCACTATTTGGCTTTTGGATAGAAGATTTTGCTGGAATAGTTTTCGGGTGCCATGTCTCATTTGCAGACCCCCTAAAGAACCAATACAATGAAAACCCCCAAAAAGTGACCCCATTTTGGAAACTACACCCCTCAAGGAATTTCTCAAGGGGTATGGTGAGCATTTTGACCCTACAGCTGTTTCACAGATTCTAGTAACATTGGAATGTAAAAATTAAAAATTACTTTTTTTTCCTATAAACTGTCCATTTAGCGCCATATTTTTAATTTTTACAAGGGTATAAAGAAGAAAAAACCCCACAGTTTGTTACACAATTTCTCCTGAACACAGAAATGCCCCATATATAGTCGTAAACTGCTGTAGGGGTACATGGTGGGGCTCAGAATGGAAAGAGCGCTATTTGGCTTTTGGAGGGCAAATTTTGCTGGAATAGTTTTCAGGTACCATATTGCATTTGCAGAGCCCCTAGAGTATCAATACAATGGAAACCCCTCAAAAGTGACCCCATTTTAGAAACTACACGTATCAAGGGGTATTATCATTTTGAGCCTAAAATGCTTCCCAAAAATTAATGTACAAAGTGAAAATTGAAATTTTTAAATAAATATGCCATTTTGGTGCCCAATACGTTGTACCCACTTTGAGTCATCAGAGACATGCACTCCTAAAAAGTGGGCTATCCCAGGTACAAAAAAAAAATTATATATGTGGGTGTAAACTGCTATTTGGGCACACAGCAGGGCTCAGAAGGGAAGGAGCAGTGCACTTTTTAGCTTTTGGAGTACAGATCTAGAGGGACTTTCTGGATGCCATGTTGTTTTTGCAGAACCCTGGAGGTGCCTGTAAATTGGAATTCCCCAAGAAGTGACCCCATTTTGTAGGGGCAATTTTAGGGTCTTTGCCAATATGACATGGTGTCCAAAATCCAACAATCTAAATCTATGCTCCAAAAGCCACATAGCGCTCCTTCACATCTGCTCCCTGCTGTGTACCCAAACTGCAGTTTATGCCCACATGTATAACACTGGTGTACCCAGGATAACATACTTAATGTCATATGTGGGTATAAACTGCTGTTTGGGCACAGCCGGGCACAGAAGGGAAGGAGCGCTATTTTGGTTTTTGAAGCACAGTTTGGTTTTTGGACACCATGCCACTTTTGCAGAGCCCCTGAATTGCCAGTAAAGTGGAATCCGCAGACTTGTGACCCCATTTTGGGAAATACACCCCTGAAGGGATTTATCAAGTGGGGTAGTGAGCATTCTTACCCTTTAAGTGTTGCATTCATTTAATTTCAATAAATGAATGCGCAGCTGATAATGGAAAGGGAAAATTGCAATTTTTCGGGCCTAGTTTTCAGGAAACCAGAACCCTGTCAGGCCTCCTAGAAACAAGGCTGGGGATTGGACATTGTACTACTACCCCATTTGGAAGCTGCCATTATCTTATATTCCTGTTGCCAAATAAAAGGCTGTTTTGGTTCACCTGCACCGCTGACTAATAAGTCGTGCCTGCATCACCATCAGGGCCTTTCCGATCAACACCACATCGGCTCAGAGAGAAGAGGTCCCCTCTTCCACTGGAAGTGCCCTGGGGGAAAGAACTACTACCACCACCATCTGGTAGTGCTACAGGACCCCACTCGACTTTGTCCGGCCCAGGAGTTTAACTGGAGTGGATGGTGAGCGTGCTCGGCCTGCTAGGTGGCGCAGCATCCGCCACTACTACTCCCATCATCCGGTCTCCTCCATCTGGATTGCAGCAGTAGGTGGAGTTTTCTTTACCTAGTGGACTTGGCTAAATGCAGGTAAGAAATAATCTGAAATTCTGTGTCGGATTTCACAACAAATTGCACTTCAAATTTTGTAGCGGTTTTTATCAAGCATAATCCGCATGAAATTACTGAAGCAGAAATTTTCCGATTTGCAAATTCTGCTGCAAATTCTGTGTCAAATTCAGTTACGTTTTCCTCTGTGTGAATGTAGCCTAACAGTTTAAATTTAATTGCATGCCCTTTGGAATGCATAATGCACATGATACCGTCTACAGGCTAATAGAACATTGCTTGGGCCATAAGCATTTTGACACCATTCTTCTGGACTTGGTTGATGCCATAATTTACTCCAAGGTTGTATTAAGACCGCCAGCAGTTTTCTATACTCATTCTTCCCCAGTAACCTGTCAGAATAACATTGCAGCATACCTTCAGACTTGTAAGAGGCACCATCAGCTCCAGGAGCTCTCCAGAAGCTAAATGAGATGACCGACTGGAGAAACAAAGCCAACCCCAAGAGCAGGGGTGTAACTATCGGGGGCCTGAATGCTTTTTTTTTTAAATAGACTGTTACCTGATGGAGTAACCCCAGCAGGTAACGGGCCCTATTTACTTAACAATCCCCGCTCCTGCCCATGGCCGCTCGGTAAGTGAGGCCGCGGGCCACGAACCCCACAAACACTGCTTTTCAGGCCCCCGAGTATAATGATCGGAGGGCCAGGGGAGGTGAAGGAACATAAAAAATACTGTTACTTACCTCTCCTACGCTCCACAGGCTTCGGGCCTGTTTGGTGACATCACGTGGGCCGGGCCTGCGTCATTATGTGTCGCGACGCCGGCCCGTCTCACGCGAGGTCTGGTCCAATATTGAAGATGGCTGAAGTAGCGGGGAGTGCGCCGGAGCCAGGGAGAAGTATGTAACTTTTTTTTATTTGTAACCTCCCCTGGGTCGCCGATCATTATCCTCTGGGGTCTGAAAAGACCCCATAGTATAATAATTGTTCATGAGTGGTCCACAGTGGGGCATAATACTGTGTGCAGGGGCCACTATGGGGCATAATACTGTGTGCAGGGGCCACTATGGGGCATAATACTGTGTGCAGGGGCCACTATGGGGCATAATACTGTGTGTAGGGGCCACTATGGGGCATAATACTGTGTGAAGGGGCCACTATGGGGCATAATAGTGTGTGTAGAGGCCACTATGGAGCATAATAGTGTGCGCAGGAATGTGGTTTGTGCGGGAAGGGGGGTTGGAGGGGGGTGGTCTGTGGGGGTTGGGGGCGGTAGTTCGGGGGGGGCCCCATGCCAAATGTTCGCCTTGGGGCCCAGCCATTCCTAGTTACGCCACTGCTCAAGAGGTTAACTGACTTCCTCTCCTTTCCATGAGACCTGCCAGGTAGAGATAGCGAGCCTGTCTCTCCTTCCAACATTTCCTTCATCAGCTCAAGTTCACAAGTCAGCAATGAACTTGATCATTTTGAGCAACCATTGAAATTTCTGAACCTCATCATGCATCTGGTCAGAAAGGAGGGCCATCAATCACCCATAACAACAATAAGCCTGAAGTAGGAGATCACACCATGGGAGCTCACATCTCACCCACCCCAGAACTATCTCGTTCACATTATTGAAGTCCAACTAATCACATTTTTCACAGTTTGTTTTTATTGAGCTTGCTTGTACCATTTATGTTGAAATAACTTCTAAGGACTCTATTAAATCTGCAAAGTTTCAGCAAATACATGTTATTATTTGTATGCACTGAGGCTGTAACGACTAATCAGAAGACCTAAATCTCCCAGACCCTGCCCCAATGGCCTGTGATAGGCCAGGGCTGCACCAAGTATAGGAGTTTGAACAAAGGGGAAACCACAGGGAAATAACAAGGGGAAAGCTGCAAAACAAATCACATGAAACACAGAACATATATACAGGAGATACAAACATAACCCAGAAGCACAAAGACAAACACAATATAAGCATTTACACTCTGGGATGCTGCAAAGAGTGGTCCAAAATTCCAGTTGAGAGGTGTAAGAAGCTTGTTGATGGTTATAGGAAGCGATTGATTTCAGTTATTTTTTCCAAAGGGTGTGCAACCAAATATTAAGTTGAGGGTGCCAGTAATTTTGTCTGGCCCATTTTTGGAGTTATGCGTGAAATAATATAATTTTTGGCTTGTTTTTTTCTCAGTTTTTTGTGTTGTTCCAATACACACAAAGGAAATAAATGTATATATCAAAACATGTATAATTGCAATAATTTTCTTGGAGAAATACTTCATTTTCTGGAAAAATTTCAGATATTCCAACATGTACGCCATGGCTGTATATTTCAGTGTACAGAGTTGTGTAAGGTAGTTTTTTATGGGGTTGTATGTAGTTTTCATTGTTACCGTTATGAGAAAAATATAATGTTTTGATCAATTTTCATTCTATTCCATTTTTGGGTGGTGAAGCTGTGAGTCAGCCATTTTAATTTTTTCCAGCTGCGGTGTTTAGTGTATGGAATAAATATTTTTATATTTTAATAGTTCAGGTATTTTTGGACTTTGGGATGCCTAATGTGTTTTTATTTTTTTGTTTATTTATATATTTATATGTGATATAGGGGAAGGGGGAATATTTGAACTTTTACAGTTTTTTTCTCTTTTTTTTTTTATATATTTTTTAAAAATTTAAAATTTTAAAAAAAATTTTTAACTCTCAAAGGAGACTTGAAAATGCTATCCTTAGATCACTTGCGCCATAGACTGCAATACTACTGTATTGTAGTTTAGGGCAATTTCCCTATGCAACTATTAACCCCTTCCCGTAGGAGGAATGTTTCGATTTTCGTTTTTTTTTTTTACTCCCTCCCTTCCAAACCCCATAACTTTTTTACTTTTCCGTTCTCAGAGCCATATGAGGTCTTAATGTTTGTGGGACAAATTTTTCTTCATAATGCTACCATTTATTATTCTGTACAATGTACTGGGAAGCTGAAAAAAGATTCACAATGGTGTGGATTTGAAGAAAAAGCACATTTGTTTGACTTTCTTACAGACTTCATTTTTACGGCGTTCACTCTGCAGCCAAAAGGACATGTCATCTGTATTCTATGTTTCGGTATGATTCTGGGGATACCAAATTTATATGGTTTTATTTACATTTTAACCCCTTAACAAAAATCTAAAACTGTGCAAAAAAATTTTTTTTTTAAAAGTCACCATATTCTGACACTCGTAACTTTTTTATGCTTCCATATACGGGGATGCATAGGGCATCTTTTTTTGCGGGGTCAGGTGTACTTTTTAGTTATACCATTTTGGGGAATTGCTGATCCCCCTATATTGTATTGGGACCATTGATGGGGGAGGGGGGTGGCAGTGATGGAGGCCAATATCCTGGGGGACATTAAAAAGATTGTCCAGGGTAACATTTTTTTTTTTTAAATTAAGCTGGGACAGGTGAAAAAAAAAAAACAAAAAAAACAGAACTTAATCTCCTGTCCCCAGTGTCTCCCAGGGTGGTACGGTCCTGCAGCTCTGTTGTTTTCTTCCGGCGGAAGTTCCCTCTGCTTGTGACTACCTGTGCTGTCACGTGACTCCTGAGGCCAATCAGCGGTCTAAGTGAAGGGACCTGGGACGTCACAGCAGTGAGGACTTCTGGCAAAAGAAAACAGTGGAGCAGGACTGAATCGCGCTGGGATACACTGAAGCACCAGGTGGCTATGTTTTTTTTGTCTTGTTTTTCCACCTCCCTGGACTAATTATAAAAAAAAAAAAAAAATATGCTGGACAACCTCTTTAAAGTGTGGCGCATTAGGGGGTATATTAAAGGGACTGCCCAGGCATTATCCTCAGGATAGGCCATAAATACCTGATTGGTAGGGGTCTGACACCCGGCCCCCCGGACTGATCAGCTGTAAAGAGTCACTTCTGGTGCCCATCCTGTACACAATACGGGTCCGGAAGCAGAAAGCTCTGTCCACTATGTATTAGCCAGGCACCTTCACTGCATCTCAGCATATATTGAAGTCAGTGGGAGTTGGGCTGCAGTGGAGGCGCCGGGCTGCTATACAGTGGATGGAACTTTCTGCTTTCGGCCCTGTGTTGTGTATAGAACAGGCGCCGGAAGTAGCTCCGTACAGCTGATGGGGCTGTGTGTGAGTCCCCTAGCAATCAGGTATTTATTTTCCCCCCACAGGATGTTAGCCCCCATCACTGCTGCCACACAATTTAATGGCCCCATCACTGTTCCCTATATGGGGGGACTTGTTACTGACAGACCCATAAATTGGAGCGAAGACTGTGGTGGCCAGTGAGGTTTAAAAATTAAAAAAAAAAAGCATACTCACCTTTCCCCAGCACCCCGTTGTCCCCCGTTTGTGTCTGTTCGGTCTCATGGCGGTGCCTCATTTCTGGAAATGCTGTACGTAATTGGTCTTAGCGTTCACATGAGGTGCAGGACTCCCAGCAAGAAGGTGCTGGCACGAGACTGAATAGACACTGCCAGTGGACAATGGAGTGCTGGGAACAGGTGAGTATGCTTTTTTTATTTATTAATTTATTTTTTTATTTTACACCTCCTGCTTGCTACATAGGTTGCTCCAATTTCCGGACAACCTCTTTAAAGGATTTATTTATCTTTCTAATATTGATGGCCAGTCCTTAGGCTAGGCCATCAATATTACATCTGCAGGGGCTGAGAGCCAGAAACTCTGCAGACCAGCTTTTCCAGGACAGTGCGGCTACAGGTAATGGTAACAATTCTAGGAGCCACGCTGTTCACTTGCCCTACAGGGTGTAGCAGTGGGTTTAGGTAATGCAGTAGTGCACATCATATGGCGGGTGAGCAGCATGGCTCCCGACATGTTATAACCTTTAGCCACCCTGTCTTGGTACAGCTGATTTGCAGGGGTCCTGGCGGTGGACCTCTAGAAACAATTCCACTGGTGGGCCCTAGATATCCCAGGAAATATTCGATTTGCATTGAATCCGAATTTCCTCACGCTTTGTGGTAACGATTCTCATTTAGTTCAAATGGAACTCTGGGAACGCGGGATCACCCACAATGCCATGTGTGCAGCCAATCAGTAGCCAGCCCTGTGATGTCACATCCCTTTAACCCCTTTGCGAGCGCACACGGCATGTTTGACCGCTGCATCCAAGGTGTTAAATCCCCCTGATCGGTTATGGAGCAGGGTGTTAGCTCACGCAAGATCTCGTCCAACAGAAGATGGCCGAAGTAGCGGGGAGTGCGCCGGAGCCAGGAAGAGGTAGATAACATTGAATTTTTTGTTTGTATCCTCCCCTGGGACTCCAATCATTATACTCTGGGGTCTGAAAAGATAATAATTGCTCAAGGGTGGTCCACAATGGGGCATAATACTGTGTGAAGGGGCCACTATGCTGCAGGGTGGACCATAAGGATGGATACACCCAGGGAGGGCCGTAAGTATGGATACACCCAAATAAAATGGAAGTGATTGCTGATATCACCTTAGTACATGGGAGGGGGAAAACATTTGAGGTCAGGTGACACCCATGGTGGCCATCTGCAAAGCCACCATTTTGGATTAATTTTATCTGGGTGTATCCATAGTTATGGCCCACCCTGGGTGTATCCATACTTATGGCCCACCCTGTACTGTGTGCAGGGGCCACTATGTGGCATAATACTGTGTGCAGGGACCACTATGGGGCATAATACTGTGTGCAGGGGCCACTATGGTGCATAACAGTGTGCGCAGGAATGCGGTTTGTGCGGGAGGGGGTTGGGGGCGGCGGCTCGGGGGGGCCCATGTCAAATGTTCACCTTGGGGCCCAGCCATTCCTAGTTATGCCACTGGTTAAAGCCTGCTACAAGCAGGCCTCAATAACTACATTATTATGGCAGGCTGGGGAGCCTTCAGATGGGATGACTTTCTGACCTTTTCATCTCTGATCATGGGCACTGCCATTAGGTTTCTGTTTTGTAATAGAGTAGAGACTCAGCAGCTGCTGTGCCAGCTCTGCTTCTGAGTGGGCCACCAGTTCGTACTGGTGGAAGCCAGCCTGGCAACGTTGCTAGATGGGTGAGATGGTCTGAACTCTAGCAGTATCTGGCAAGCAAAGCAAAAAAGATAAAGAAATGTATTAGATGGAAATGTAGATGGAAAACACCTTTAAGGCTATTAAGCCTAAGGCCCAGCATAGTATTGCAAAAACACATCACGTTTTCTTCCACAGAGTTTTTGCTGAGTTTTTCTTTACATTTTTTTCTTCTGCTTTTTTTTTCCTGCTGTGTTTACGCAACAGCCAAAAAACACTCCATTTCCACAACATGTAGATTTAGCCAAAGTTTCCTTTCTGGTTTTGTTACAGGGTATCTGTAAGGGAATCACTAGAGGAGAGATTCCCCAGAAGCTGCTGGAGAACTAGGGGGGAGGGGCACAACGAGACAGTGGACCCTAAGCTGAATCCCCCCACTGTCCCTGGCTAACTTGCCCGATCTGTCCTAGGTGACAGCCAGCAACTACGTCGACAGTCCCTCCTTATAATAAGTGATCACATAGAACGCAGACAAGACGCACAACAACAAAGGGAGGTCAGCTAGCCAAGGGGTCAGTAACAATCGAGCAATGCAGCACAGAATCGAGATCCAAAAGAATAGTCAAAGTGGCAAGCCAAAGGGTCAGAGAAACAGGTAACAGAATAGCAAGGAATATAATAAGGAGAGCAGGCAAAACACAAGTGAAATAACCGGCGACCATGTGAGGGCTGACAACCTGTTCATAGAAAGTCTGGGACCAGCCCCAGAGCTGATAGGTACACAGGCTGTCAATCACACAGGCCAGGAAGAGATTAATTCTATGCAGTCCAGAGAGAAATGTTCCTAATTACACGGGTGTGGGTTTACACAGCAAGGGAACTAGGACCATGTTCAGACTGAGCAGTCAGAAACCTACGCAAGGAATCAAACTGAACACGCCTCCCCGCCACAGCGCGCGAGCGGAGGGCGTTGCAGAGACCCGAACAGGCAGAGACGTCACAGTATCACAAACTATCTTATACTGTATGTGCCTATGTATGGCCATACCACTCAGTGGTGAAGGGTGAATTGCAGTTTCAAGGCTTTAGTTACCATATTGTGATATTGTGTTGAATCAGCTTTGTGGCAATTTGGAATCTTTCACTAAATAGGAGATCTGTTAAGTGTGGACATATGGAGCTATAGGATGCTGTAAAATACAGGTGCATCTCAATAAATTAGAATATCTTTGAAACATTTATTTCAGTAATTAAATTAAAAAGTGACCTCCTATATTTTCTAGATTCTTTACACACACAGTGTTCTATTTCAAATGTTTTATTTCTGTAAATGTTGATTATGGATTACAGGTAATAAAAACCAAAATCTAAGAAAATTAGAATATTGTAAAAAAGTTCAGTATTGTAAATTCAGTGTGTCACCTGCCAAGGTTTCCTAAGCCTGTAAATGGTCCCTCAGTCTGGTTCAGTAGGACACACAATCATGGAAGACGCTGACTATGAATTGGATTACTGAATTACTGAAATGAATGAATGTTTCAAAGATATTCTAATTTATTGAGATTCACCTGTATATTGACCCATCAGTTTTTGTGATAAATAGCAAACACAGCGTCTGAGAAGAGGGGGGGGGGGGGTCCTTCTGTTCCTCGATCACTGCTCCTTCCTGCATTGCAATCACATTGTACCAAGGTGTTGTTATAGCAGCCAGGGGCTTATTGAAGGCCCTATTGAAGGTCTAGCACCTCAGTTGTCTCTTTGCAGGGTATAATAAGATGCTGATTAAATGCCCAATACACTGCAATGCAGCAGTATTGTAATGTATTGTATAAGCAATCAAGCAATTGCAAGTTCCATTGTGCTTCTTGAAAAGGCAAAGATGAAAAACAGAAAATGAGAACATGCTGCATCCCTAAAGAGTTAAGATTCTTGATGGTTGTAAGATCCCAAACTATTTTTGGCTCCCCTTTCAGCAGAGGAAGCTAAAGGACCCTGTGTGATGGCACAGGTCACATATACCATGCCAAGCATTGAAGGCAACATGCAGAAACATACAGGACTTAATTTAATTTAATATAACAATTTTTAAAGGTTTCATTCCCTTCCATGCAGTTACAATACTTAATGATATATGTGAAAGGTCATGCTACTTCTCAAATTTTTTGCATTTCTGTCTATTTTCCAAATGAGTCTCTAAGCGATTGCAGATATTGATCCTCATTATTGTTAGGATTGTGTAATACTTTCCACAGTCATATTGATTTTAATGCATGCAGAGCACAATGAGTATATTTCTAATTATTGTTCTGCTGCCAAATGCCAATCATTACAGTCATTAGATGGTTTTACAGAGGATCAGCATGAAAAGGTTATCAGTTAAATAACTGCCACCAAATTCAGCAGAAGTGATGTATTACTAAATTCTTATTATCTAAACTATAGTTCCATCCATAAAGGGCATGTTACTCCTGGTTCGATTTTCACACATTACAATATAAAAAGTCCTCATGAATAAAAATGTGTTTTTTATTTAAATAATCATTAACATTCTTTTAAGACTTTGTGCACATCTACACTGGAGGATGACCTGTTACAGATTTTGTGACTGAAAAAACATACCACTGTATGTAGCCCTTTTTTTCCAGCAAATTGATGGACATAGCAATGGAACTTATTATGAGCCATTAAGGTCTGTCAAGTTTCATTGGATCCCACATTGCGTTATACAGGGTGGTAAAAACTATGGAGATACCTCAATAATTGGGAAACAATGGTTAGGAACACCCAGTGGTGAACCTAGTCTCTTTGCTGCCTGAAGGTGGCTATAGAAAGACGCCCCCCCCCCCCCCCAAAAAAAAAAATTGAGTTTCTATGTTACTAGCTTCACACGCTGTTATCGTCGCACAATATACACAATACACAAAGTTATAAAACAGTTTTTAAGAATTCTTCTGACTGCATTACTTCAGTATCAGATCAACAACATGGCATTAACAATGACAATAACTTCACACATCTTCTGCTTGGTGGATGGACGAGCCCACATGGCCCCCATTCTCTATAATAGGAGCCCCGCAGATAGCTGAGTACTGGACTTCGGCTATCTTTGGCACTCCTATTGAAGTGAATGAGAGCCACGCGGGTTCGTCCATCCACCAAGCAACACACCTATATTCAGGCTGTGGTCAGGCTGATTTCCCACCCAGTGGGGGGAAAAACCCAATTCTCAGGTTCAGTGGGGGTCTCAGCAGACAGACCCCCATAAATCAGGTATTTATCCTCTATCATTTAGGTGAATACAGGACAGTAACATTTTGTGACTTACAGGTGACGTCTCTGACTAGTCCTTCACATTTCCCTTCTCTTCCCTTTGGACCGCCATGACCACTTCTTCCAGCTGTGACTTGTCTCTGTAAAGTTTGCAACACAGATATCTTTGGCTCCTCACTTTTCCAGACATCCAACCCACATTTTCCTCACCTGCACACCCATCCTACTGCTTCCCCAATTATAAAATATATGATATAACCCCCCCATAATGAATAATACCCCCAAGTGCATCTTTATATTAATAATGTCCTGTATAAATAGTGCCCCTTATTAATAATGCCCCAGGTGTTAACTAATTAAAAGGTTTTCCAGGTAATAAACTAATCAGTGGGGCTAAAAAAAAAAACAGGATCCCTACTGATCAGCTGTTTCAATGGTACCTGTGTAAGTGCCGTGACCCCTTCTCTGTTTACATAGTGTCATTCATCTCATAGCGGCCATGTAATGTAAATAATCTTATAACACCCAATCAGCATGGGTTTATGAGGAATTGATCCTGTCAGACTAATCTGATCAGCTTCTATGAAGAGGTCAGTTCAAGACTGGATATGGGTAATGCCGTGGACGTGGTGTATCTGGACTTTTTAAAGGCTTTTGATACTGTGCCACATAAAAGGTTGGTATGCAAAATGAGAATGTTGGGACTGGGGGAAAACATATGTATTTGGGTTCGCAACTAGCTCACTGATAGGAAACAGAGGGTGCTTATTAATGGTAAATATTCAAACTGGGATATGTAGGGGTAGGTAAGTAAATAGGTCATTACCTGCTGGGATTACTCCAGCACATAATGGCCTATTTATAAAAAAAAAAAAAAAGTTATCCTCACCTACCTGCGATGCCTTGATGGAGCCGCCACTTCCTCTTCCACGACGTCTGCGTCTCAGGAGGCGCGATGACGTCATTGTATTGCCGTCTGTGCTGAGATGCAGATGTCTCGTAAGCCAGCCCAGGACATGTATCGCACAGCTCTGTTTTTTTTTTTGTTTTTTTTAAAGTAGCCTGTCCTGGGCTGGTTTACGGTAAATAAATAGTAAAAATGCCGCCCCCCAGACAGTGACGGATAGTGCCGCCTCACTTCCCCTCATTAGAGGTGCGCCCCTGGAAACACCATATCAAATAGGAAGAGGTGCATGTGACATATGTATCTGATAAATTTTTATGAGGAATCCAAAAGCTCTAAATTGTTGTCAGTTTTCTCGTTGATACAGAGACAGATATGGCTGCGAGATTAACACAGGAGAGGACAGAGATTGTGCTAATCTTCAGAGAAGGGTTTGATTCAGACCAGTATTGAATGTTTTGTTTCTTTACATCCTCACTAACATAGAAATTTGCTTCATCATGGAACAGTACCGTCTGTGTAAAATGTGGGTCCACTTGCAATTGCAGTGACACCCATTCTGCAAATTCAACATGGCAATTGGGATTGTCATTGCATTTAGATGATGATGCACAAATGGATCTTGTATGGTTGACATTTGTACATAGCCCAGTAGTAGTTTGACTCACCCCGATCTCCTGTGAAAGATGCTGGGGGCAACAGCAATAATATGGATTCTTGCTGAAGGATACCAGGACAGTCATTGCTTATTGTTTCATCTGTGGCAGTTTGAGCCGCAAAGAAAGGAAAGGCCAACACAAATATGTAGAAAATTACATTGCACTTGCATGAGTTTTTCATATGACTGTATTATCTAAAATGTGGACAACCTTTTTACATGACTATTGATAGCTTTAGCCCACCCACAGAGGCATATGTTTTTGAAAAAGCAGATTTTCTGCAACTCTTTTTTTCCACGATGAGATTAAGCAAAATCTTATCAACTTTGTCAGTACTGTAAAATGCAACATTTTTTTTTCCACTGCATTTCTGCTGTAGTCAGTAATGCTGCAATTCCTCAATGTATATGTATACAGATGGAGTGTGGTAACTTTACTTTTTAGGCTAAGGCCCCACGTTGCGGAAATGCAGTTTTTTTTGTTGCAGATTTTGTTGCGGTTTTTAGAACCAAAGCCAGGAGTGGATTGAGCAGGAGGGAGAAGTATAAGAAGCTTCCTATATATTTCCCATTCCTTTTGTAGCCATTCTTGGCTTTGGCTCAAAAAAACGCAGCAAAATTTGCAACAAAAAAAGCTGCGTTTCTGCAACGTGGGGCTGTAGCCTTAAACTGTTTTCTATTGCTTTTGTTACCACACTCCATCTTTACACATATAACAAAAGATCATAAAAACAGAAAAAAAAAAATATATATATATACAGTACAGACCAAAATTTGGACACACCTTCTCATTCCAAGAGTTTTCTGTATTTTCATGACTATAAAAATTGTAGATTCACACTGAAGGCATCAAAACTATGAATTAACACATGTGGAATTATATACTTAACAAAAAAGTGTGAAACAACTGAAAATATGTCTTATATTCTAGGTTCTTCAAAGTAGCCACCTTTTACTTTGATTACTGCTTTGCACACTCTTGACATTCTCTTGATGAGCTTCAAGAGGTAGTCACCTGAAATGGTTTTCACTTCACAGGTGTGGCCTGTCAGGTTTAATAAGTGGGATTTCTTGCCTTATAAATGGGGTTGGGACCATCAGTTGTGTTGTTCAGAAGTCAGGTGGATACACAGCTGATAGTCCTACTGAATGGAGTGTTAGAATTTGTATTATGGCAAGAAAAAAGCAGCTAAGTAAAGAAAAACGAGTGGCCATCATTACTTTAAGAAATGAAGGTCAGTCAGTCCGAAAAATTGGGAAAACTTTGAAAGTGTCCCCAAGTGCAGTGGCCAAAACCATCAAGCGCTGCAAAGAAACTGACTCACATGAGGACCGCCCCAGGAAAGGAAGACCAAGAGTCACCTCTGCTGCGGAGGATAAGTGCATCCGAGTCACCAGCCTCAGAAATCGCAGGTTAACAGCAGCTCAGATTAGAGACCAGGTCAATGCCACACAGAGTTCTAGCAGAAGACACATCTCTACAACAACTGTTAAGAGGAGACTGTGTGCAGCAGGCCTTTATGGTAAAATAGCTGCTAGGAAACCACTGCTAAGGACAGGCAACAAGCAGAAGAGATTTGTTTGGGCTAAAGAACACAAGAAATGGACATTAGACCTGTGGAAATCTGTCCTTTGGTCTGATGAGTCCAAATTTGAGATCTTTGGTTCCAACCACCGTGTCTTTGTGCGACGCAGAAAAGGTGAACGAATGGACTCTACATGCCTGGTTCCCACCGTAAAGCATGGAGGAGGAGGTATGAAGGTGCTGGGGTGCTTTGCTGGTGACACTGTTGGGGATTTATTCAAAATTGAAGGAATACTGAACCAGCATGGTTACCACAGCATCTTGCAGCGGCATGCTATTCCATCCGGTTTGCGTTTAGTTGGACCATCATTTATTTTTCAACAGGACAATGACCCCAAACACACCTCCAGACTGTGTAAGGGCTATTTGACCAAGAAGGAGAGTGATGGGGTGCTACGCCAGATGACCTGGCCTCCACAGTCACCAGACCTGAACCCAATCGAGATGGTTTGGGGTGAGCTGGACTGCAGAGTGAAGGCAAAAGGGCCAACAAGTGCTAAGCATCTCTGGGAACTCCTTCAAGACTGTTGGAAGACCATTTCAGGTGACTACCTCTTGAAGCTCATCAAGAGAATGCCAAGAGTGTGCAAAGCAGTAATCAAAGCAAAAGGTGGCTACTTTGAAGAACCTAGAATATAAGACATATTTTCATTTGTTTCACACTTTTTTGTTAAGTATATAATTCCACATGTGTTAATTCATAGTTTTGATGCCTTCAGTGTGAATCTAAAATTTTTATTGTCATGAAAATACAGAAAATTCTTGGAATGAGAAGGTGTGTCCAAACTTTTGGTCTGTACTGTATATATATATATATATATATATATATATATATATATATATACACTGAGGGAGCACCACTAGTTAATTTCCATAAGAATAATGTGATGTACTCAAAAGGTGATTTTTACACTCACCTCAAGGGGGGGAAGGACAGTAAATAGTGACCCCCTTCCCATGTTCCAAGGGCAGCTTTCATCTATTGCGTGTTTCCAATGTAGTACTGCCAAAATGGGTGAAGCAGCACAACCAATTCCCAGAAAAGTTATAGAGGGACTAGGACTAATTCCCAGTTTAGGTATAAAGGGATATATAACAAACAAGTCCAGGCAATTATAGTAAAAAAAAATCATCCACAAATAGGGCACAATGAAAATACTCTGACTATAAAAGGTAAATAAAATCACATAAGGCCAGGGCCCCAAGTAACGTAAACGCCTCAATTTGGCAACAGTGGAAACCCCATGGCAAAAAACGCAGCATTTTACATTAACTGCAAAGTGGATGGGATTCTGGCTTATCCCAGCATGTCAATTATACCTACGGAAGCACTGGCGATTTACGTATAAGTGTAATGGCAAAGTTTTCCTCTGCAGACTTTCTGTGAAAAGTGATACGGTTTTTTCCTGCTGCGCTTTTTGGCTGCGGCCCGATATGTGGGGCCTTAGCCTAAAAGTCAAAGGAAAAAAAACAGCCCAGATAACATATGTGAAACTAGCTATAAACAGCATAAAGTAGCTCAACATGCTTTGGGGGAAAAATAACCACAGGTAACCCCCCCCCTTCATCAGGAACAAAAAGGTAGTAGCTACGGCCAACGAAGATGGCACCTCCATTTATCCTCATTTTACAACGTACCATAAACAGCATGTGTCATAAAGTGGGGAAGCCCCAGTTCTGGTCAAAAGCCACACTCATTACAGTATCTCTTCCTCAACCACAAGTGCGGCAAGTTTGCATATATACACTACTCCATTGAAATTACAACACCAAGAAGAAGTCATAAAGTTAAGCAAATCGAGCACCTAGCTCCAATCTTTGGCATTTGAGAAGGACATAAAAGCTATATAAAAGATTTTTTAGCAACATGAAACCTCAAAAATTGGATCAAGCTGTGTGTGATGATTGTATGATGCCACCTGTTCGTTGACATGCTAGTTATTGCCAATTTTCTCAAACTGACAGGAAAAGAATCCTTCAATTTAGAGACCTTGTTTTATCACTCCAAAAGATCATAACGCACCTAGGCTGAGATATCAGCACTAGTCAACATTGTGTGCCCCAGTGATTGAGAGAAGTGGAATGTCAGCAAGAGGTGTGTGGTCGTGCATGAATGTCACATCGTCCTAGTCTTAGGATTATGGTGTGGGGTCGGATTATGAATGGTCCGGACCCCTCTAGTCTTCATTTCAGGTACACTAACAGCTCACTGCTACATTGTTTTCATTGCTTTCAGCAACCATTCCTCAGACAACCATTAATAACCCCATTTATAGTATGCAAAGGTATGTAAAAGTGTGCATTCCTGTATGTGGTGCTAATATTCAATACTGAATACTAAACCTTGCTTCTTAATTTCAGATTGAGCCCACCTTTTTAAAGTTTTCAATCATGTTGCCCTTTCCTTTCTTTACTCAGGCCTATACACAGGGGCGTAAATATCGGGGTAGCAGCGGTAGCGGCTGCCACAGAGCCTGGAACATCATATGGCCCTGGACCCGGAGCCTTGTGGCAGCCGCTACCGCGAACCCCCACAAACACTGCTATCATTATACTCTGGGGTCTTTTGAGACCCCTGAGTATAACGATCGGGGGCCCAGGGGAGGTGAGGGAACATAAAAAACATTAACTCACCTCTCCTATGCTCCGCAGGCTTCGGGCCTGTTTGGAGACGTCCCAGATGTCAGCCAACGTCATTATGCCTCACTCACGCGAGATCTGGTCTAACATTGAAGATGGCCGAAGTAGCGCACGGGAGTGCAGCGGAGCCAGGGAGAGGTAAGAAGCATTGTTTTTTATGTTTGTATCCTCCCCTGGGTCTTCGATCATTATACTCTGGGGTCTGAAAAGACCTCAGAGTATAATAATTGTTCATGCATGGTCCACTATGGGGCATAATACTGTGAGCAGGGGCCACTATGGGGCATAATTCTGTGTACAGGGGCCACTATGGGGCATACTACTGTGGGCAGGGGCCACTATGGGGAATACTACTGTGAGCAGGGACCACTATGGGGCATAATTCTGTGTACAGGGGCCACTATGGGGCATAATACTGTGTGCAGGAATGCGGTTTATGCGGAGTTGGGGGTTGGGGGGCAGCGGTTTGTGCGGGGGAGTTGGGGGCAACGGTTCGGGGGGGGGCCCATATCAAATGTTCACCTTGGGGCCCAGCCATTCCTAGTTAGGCCACTGCCTATACAGATTCTTTAAGCCTCTCCTGGTATGTTTTAAACTATAGACCCTGCACCATTTTTGGTTCAATAAGTTTTTATTAAATTTTCAAAGAAGTAAAACATACAAAGTAACATCAGGAAACAATATCAAGGTCAAACATCGAGAAATATCATGAAGCAATATCAAATATCTGAGAGAACAGTCAGCGAATCAGTATATAACAGCAGAGTAAGCATAATGCTTGGGCATTGAAGTTGTAAAGAAAGGAAAAACAAGAAAAGGAAAGTGCCAAATGGTATAAGGCAGTGATGGCGAACCTTTTAGAGACAGAGTGCCCAAACTGCAACCCAAAGCCCACTAAATTATTGCAAAGTGCCAACACGGCAATTTCACCTTAAATTAACCTGCCTCCCCAGCATCCCCCCTCTTGCTCGCAAGCAGCCTGCACCCCCATTCCTCCCTCTTGCAAGCAGCCTACATCCCACATCTCTCCCCCCCACACTACACTCTGTATCTCTCCCCCCACACTACACCCTGTATCCCATACTACACCCTGCATCTCTGCACCCCACAATACACCCTGCATCTCTGCACCCCACAATACACCCTGCATCTCTGCACCCCACAATACACCCTGCATCTCTACCCCCCACTACACCCTGCATCTCTACCCCCCCAAAACACCCTGCATCTCTACCCCCCCCACTACACCCTGCATCTCTACCCCCCCACTACACCCTGCATCTCTACCCCCCACTATACCCTGCATCTCTACCCCCCACTACACTCTGCACCCTACATACTGCACCCCACATCTCTCCTCCCCCACACTACACTCTGCATCTCTCCCCCACACTACACACTGCACCCCCCACATCTCTACCCCCCACACTACACCCCACATCTCTATCCCCCACACTACACTCTGCATCTCCCCCCACACTACACCCTGCACCCTACATCTCTCCCCCCACACTACACCCTGCACCCTACATCTCTCCCCCCACACTACACCCTGCACCCCACACATCTCTCCCCCCCACACTACACCCTGCACCCTACATCTCTCCCCCCACACTACACCCTGCACCCTACATCTCTCCTCCACACTACACCCTGCACCCCACATCTCTAACCCCCACACTACACCTGCACCCTACATACTGCACCCCACATCTCTCCTCCCCCACACTACACTCTGCATCTCTCCCCCACACTGCACCCCACATCTCTACCCCCCACACTACACCCTACATCTCTCCCCCCACACTACACCCTGCACCCCACATCTCTAACCCCCACACTACACCCTACATACTGCACCCCACATCTCTAACCCCCACACTACACCCTGCACCTCACATCTCTAACCCCCACACTACACCCTACATACTGCACCCCACATCTCTAACCCCCACACTACACCTTGTACCCCACATCTCTAACTCCCACACTACACCCTGCACCCCACATCTCTCCCCCCACACTACACCCCGAGCCTCACATCTCTCCTCCCCACACTACACCCTGCACCCTACATCTCTCCTCCCCACACTACACCCTGCACCCTACATCTCTCCCCCCACACTACACCCTGCACCCTACATCTCTCCCCCCACACTACACCCTGCACCCCACATCTCTCCCCCCACACTACACCCTGCACCCTACATCTCTCCCCCCACACTACACCCTACATCTCTCCCCCACACTACACCCTGCACCCCACATCTCTAACCCCCACACTACACCTGCACCCTACATAATGCACCCCACATCTCTCCTCCCCCACACCACACTCTGCATCTCTCCCCCCCCCGCATCTCTACCCCCCACACTGCACCCCACATCTCTCCCCCCACACCACACCCCCCACATCTCTAACCCCCACACTACACCCTACATCTCTCCCCCACACTACACCCTGCACCCCACATCTCTAACCCCCACACTACACCTGCACCCTACATACTGCAACCCACATCTTTCCTCCCCCACACTACACTCTGCATCTCTCCCCCCACACTGCACCCCACATCTCTACCCCCCACACTACACCCTACATCTCTCCCCCCACACTACACCCTGCACCCCACATCTCTAACCCCCACACTACACCCTACATACTGCACCCATCTCTAACCCCCACACTACACCCTGCACCCCACATCTCTAACCCCCACACTACACCCTACATACTGCACCCCACATCTCTAACCCCCACACTACACCTTGCACTCCACATCTCTAACCCCCACACTACACCCTGCACCCTACATCTCTCCCCCCACACTACACCCTGCACCCTACATCTCGCCCCCCACACTACACCCTGCACCCTATATCTCTCCCCCCACACTACACCCTGCACCCTACATCTCTCCCCCCACACTACACCCTGCACCCCACATCTCTCCCCCCACACTACACCCTGCACCCTACATCTCTCCCCCCACACTACACCCTACATCTCTCCCCCACACTACACCCTGCACCCCACATCTCTAACCCCCACACTACACCTGCACCCTACATACTGCACCCCACATCTCTCCTCCCCCACACTACACTCTGCATCTCTCCCCCACACTGCACCCCACATCTCTACCCCCCACACTACACCCTACATCTCTCCCCCCACACTACACCCTGCACCCCACATCTCTAACCCCCACACTACACCCTACATACTGCACCCCACATCTCTAACCCCCACACTACACCCTGCACCCCACATCTCTCCCCCCACAGTACACCCTGCACCCCACATCTCTAACCCCCACACTACACCCTAAATACTGCACCCCACATCTCTAACCCCCACACTACACCCTGCACCCCACATCTCTCCCCCCACAGTACACCCTGCACCCCACATCTCTCCTCCCCACACTACACCCTGCACCCCACATCTCTGCATGTTCCTCCACTGCTCGTGATACTTTTCTTCATGTGGGAGGAGCTTCTTACAAGCAAAGACCCTGTCATGTGACCTTATGATGTCAGAAGGTCCTTTCAGAGTACAGCATTTAGCATGTACTGTGTAAGCAACAGTCCTGCGGACCGCAGCTTAGGGTGGGTTCACACCTGCGCTTGCTGTCCGTCTGTTGCCAATCCAGTGAAAATCTCGGCGAACTGGATTGGCATCGGAAACAGACCGGTCAGCGGCGCATTGGTTAAAAACCCATTCATTTGAATGGGTTTTTAAAGCAATGCGCGGGTGTGCGCTTACACCCTCTTACACTGACAGCTTTCAGCTGTATGTGCATTTGCACATACAGCTGAAAGAAGCGATCGCTCACTAATGGGGAATCCTGGACCGGATTCCCCGTTAGTGAGATATGGTGACGGCGCGCGTGCCAACTGAGAGGGCTCTGCGTGCCCTCTCTGGCACGCGTGCCATAGGTTCGCCATCACGGGTATAAGGCATGTCATGAAGTTTAGAAATCAAGGTAGATGTACCAGATAGAATCTGAGTGAGTACAACAGTGGCCGTAATATAGGAGATATACTATATTATAGGCGGGATGGAGTACAAAGTCCAACATCTGAGACTGGATACACAGCCTAAGAGTTACGGGGGCAGAGAGTAGGCAAGTCTGTATGTTACCCACTCCTGCCATTTCCTATCGAAGGAGGCATCTCCAAAAATTCCATGGGAAAGGGTCTTCTCAAAGTAGTAGGTTTGGTCGAGGCCATCAGAGAGTTCCTGAAGAGGTGGAAGCCGATAGGTCATGTTTTACTATCATTGTCCGGAGGTGTGTTGGATATTCATGTATAGTCAGGAATAGTAGAGCCAGTTCTGGAGAAGGAGCGATTGGTATTCCCACAATGTCAGACAGCCAGTGGAAGACGGATTGCCAGTATTGGTGCAAATGAGAGCAGGACCACAGAATATGCAAAAGGAATCCTGTGGAGACACATCCTGTCCATCAGTCTGCAGAAGTTTGAGGGAACATGGGTTGCAGTTTTTCGGGAGTGTAATACCAGTGTAGGAGTATTTTTACTATAGTCTCATAATGGGTGACACACCTAAAATGTCTTCTTTGTAAAGTCCAATGCTCTTTTCCAGTGTGAAGGTCTTCTGTAGGAATATTTCCCAGCTGTGTATTCAGGCAGTTTTGATAAATGAATGCTTAGAGCCTAGGATATAATAGATGGGACCGAGGGTCTTAGCAAGTTTATTAGGTAACTTAAGAATGTCTTTGTTGTAGGCAAATTCAGAGGTAGAAGAACTCAATAAAAAGTGCTTGATTCAGAAGAAAGTGAATAAGCATTGTGGTGGAAGAGCGTAGGTTGTTTGCAGGCATTCAAAGGATAATATAGTGTTGGTATTCCACAGCTGTGAGATATGAGAAATTCCCTTGGATTTCCACAGCTACAACCAGTGAGAGACCCAAAAGTTACTGTTTCCCAGTCAAATGATGGGTGTGTATCCACAAGTTAGTAAAGTGCTGCAGAATGGAACAGCATGTTCTTAGGAAGAGGGTTGTTGTGGGTTCGGGATAAAGAGGGAATGGAACAGCCATGCTCTAAGATTATTTTTGGGACTATGGAGGCTTCAATGTGGACCCAGGACTTGTCTTGGCTGCCATGCCACCAATCCCGTAGCATAGAGAGGTGTGAAGCTAAGTAGTAATCATAGACATTGGGGATACCAAGACCCCCTACTCCCCTCTTCCTGTGTAAGACTTGGCTTTTTGTTATTCCAGATGTATCAATTTATGAGGGCATTGACCTTTTGAAGAAAAGGACGGGGGGGGGGGGGGGGGCAGAGGGATTGTCTAGAATAGGTAGAGGTATTTAGGAAGCACCAACATCTGAAAATGGAGGCTCTGCCAAGCCAGGAGAGGTTATGTTTGGTATAGGTTTGAAAGTCTTTTTCAATAGTGGCAAGTTGTGGAGAGAAGTTGGCATGAGATGTCTGTGCAAGGGAAGGGGTAATCTTTATACCTGGGTAGTTCAGAAGTTCTCCAGTCAAAGGGGAAGTCTTTTTGTAACTCCACAAGTGAATTGGAGGCGGATGTTCAGGGGGCGGATCTGAGTCTTCTTTTCATTAATTTTGTAAGACAATAATTGCCGTAGGTTTTGATCAAAACTATCGCATGGGCCAGAGATGTGGCGGGGTCTGTCAGAGAAAGTAGGATATCGTCATACAGAGATATTAAATGGGAGGAGTCCACCACCTCTACACCATGTATCATGTCATGTTGCCATAGTGCCTGTGCCAGCGGTACAATAGTTAGTATAAAAATCAATGGAGATAGTGGGCATCCTTTTCGCATGCCCTTGCGGATATCAAAGCTGTCTGAGAGAAGGCCATTCGTGAGGACTCTGGCAGAGGGGGAGGAGTATAGGTTCAGCATAGCTGCGAGAATCGTGCCAGAGAATCCCATTTTGTCCAGCACCACGAAGGCAAATGTCCAGTTGATGCAGTCAAATGCCTTTTCAGCGTCCAAGGCAACAAGTAGAGAGGGGATGATGTTTCTTTCCAGGAGATCAACCAAGTGGAGGATGCGTCTTGTATTATTTGGAGCCTGGCGACCTTTAACAAACCCCACCTGGTCCACTCCAAATAAGGTTGGCAAGATTCAGGCAAAGGGGCTCTGCCAGTAGTTTGGAGTAGATCTTTATGTCAGAGTTCAATAGAGAAATTGGTTGAAAGTTTTGTGGGAAATCAGGAGGTTTACCTGGCTTCAGTAGGGTGACTATCAGTGCTGCCAGGGATTCCTTCAGGAGGGGCAAACCAGAGAGGGCATGAATGCAGTTCAGCAGATAGGGAGAGTATATGTTGAAATTGCAGAAGGTACTCATTGGAGAATCCATCTGGACCTTGGGATTTGCCTTTAGGGAGAGTTTTGAGAGTCAATTGGAGTTCTGTAAGGGTGATAGGCTGGTTCAGAGCAGATAGGTGGTCCCTTGATAGTTTTGGATGCTGCAAACAATCTCGCAAGTCAGAAATTAGGTCCGATTGGTTCAGAGGCAAGGGGGTTTGTTCATGTACAAGTAGATTATAAAGCTGGGCGTAGTACGTCCTGAAGGATTTGGCAATGTCCCTGGGGTCGTCAGTTTGGCGGCAGTTGAGGGATGTTTAATGTATGGGATTTTGGATTTTAGAGCTTTGGCCTTCAGCTGTTGCGGTAGGAGCATTTAGCCTTGGATTTTTTAAGTGTCTTCTCGTATTCCTGAACAAGGAGGAGGTGTAACTGATCTCTCACCTGAAAGATTTGATCTTTGATCTATTGCTTTTTGTTGGTATCTTCCATAGAGGCTAAGTGAAAGAGAGCGTTATCAATTTTCTGTTGGTGAGTTTTTTTGTCCCTGTGGGCCAATTTAATTAGGGTTCCTCGGATGAATGCCTTATGCATGTTCCACAGGGTGTAGTGGTCAAACACAGAGTAGGAGTTGATGGCTAAAAACTCCTTAAGGTCCCTCTCTGTTTCGAGTCTGTATGTGGAGTGGCTTAAAATAAAGGTGTTCTCGACCTCCATATTCTCGAAGTCGAGGATGGGAATGACTCCTTGACCCCAAGTGTTAT
Organism: Leptodactylus fallax; assembly: GCA_947044405.1. Lineage (NCBI taxonomy): Eukaryota > Metazoa > Chordata > Amphibia > Anura > Leptodactylidae > Leptodactylus > Leptodactylus fallax. Next base: position 1,210,370 of record CAMRHE010000458.1, read on the forward strand.
GGCTAGAGATGAGCGAATCGAAGCTGACGAAGTGGAATTTGTTCCGAATTTTAGGAAATATTTGATTTGCATTGAATCCGGATTTCCTCACGCTTCGTGGTAACGAATCGCAATTTTTACTAAAATGGCTGCTGGACGTGTTAGGACATGGGGCAAGGAACTCTGGGAATGCGGAATTACCCACAATGCCATGCGTGCAGTCAATCAGCAGCCAGCCCTGTGATGTCACAGCCCAATAAATACCCTCCGCCATCTTGGATTCAGGCATTTTCCAGTGTACTTAGTACAGGGAGAGACGTCAGCAGGCGCTAGGGAAAGTGATAGAAAATACTTGAAAACTGATATTTTGCTCAACCGAAGGTCAGGGAAAGAGCATTAAAACTGTAGGAAAAGTATAGGGAGGAATTTATACAGAGTATTGAAGGAGAACAGGTTTCATTTGGGGTGTTTGCAGCATGGATTATAGGAACAATCCTACTACACCTTGCTGCACTGACTGCCATTATTCTGCTGCTCGTTGTAGGTTTGTAATAGATCATACCTGTGTAATTCAAATTATTGTGGTGTTATTAGTCATTGTGCCATGTAGTTATATGTTGTAAAGCCTTTTCTTGGTGTTTATTAGTGGGGAAAAATAGTCGCTTATTCGCCGTTGTGTGTTGAAGGGAGAAAATGACAGGCCTTTTTGGTGCACATTAGTGGCAAAAAAAAGGATTGTTACCAATTAAGATTAATGGATAACAATCCTTTTAACCCCATAATGCAAAATGACGTATCTGCACATCATGGGAGTGAGTGCCTAATGGTAAAATGACGTGCCGGTACGTCATTTTAATTTCACCTGCTCAGAAGCTGAGCGGGTGACATCAAGAGCGGGTGTCAGCTGTAAGCAAAAGCTGACACCCGTGTGTAACACCCACGGTGGAAGCTGGGCTCCGATCGTGGGTGTTAACCCCTTAGATGCATCCAAGGGGTTGTGTTATGATAATGACCCCCAAGGCACCCCCCCACGGCAAGATCGGGGGATACCGTTATGCATTTTCAGCAGCCTGGGGTCTGGCCAGTGACCCCAGGCTGCTAGGACCCCCAAGAACCTGGTTGATCCTGCCGGGACCTCAGGAAGTCAGGCTATGCGTCTGCATAGGCTGACTTCCTCTATAGACTACAATACACATGTATACTGTGTATTGCAGTCTATAGTACTGAACCAGCAATCAAAGCATCGCTGGTTCAGGTCTCCTTATAGGACAAGTAAAAAATGTAAAATAAAAAAGTAAATAAAGAGTGTAAAAAACTCAAAAATTCCTTTTTTCTATATAAAATGAATTATATAAAAAAAACCTAAAAATTAATAAAACCAATACATATTTGGTATCGCTGAATCCATAACAACCTGTACAATAAAACAGAAACAATACTTAACCTACACGGTGAACGTCGGAAAAAAAAAAAGGGAAAAAAACGCTGGAAGTAATGATTTTTCACCATCTTACCTCACAAAATATGCTATAAAAAGTGATCAAAAAGTCATATGTACCCCAAAACAGTATCAATAAAAAGCACAAGTTTTTTCCTTAAAAAATAATCACTCAACCAACTCTCTGAACTCAAAAATAAAAATGTTATGCCTCTCAGAAGATATAAAAAAAAAGAAAGGGAGGGGTGCTCCCTAGTGAGGCCTGTATAGGTGGTGAATGAATAACACACGGAGTAAGACAGATCTCACCTATTCAGGATAATGAATAGTGTATATCAGAAAAACGTCATCTGTTGCACCAAATTGATTTTCCCCCATAATAGGAAACGGCTGCAGCTCAAGTCCTTGGTAATTTTAATTATTTTTTAATAAATTATAATTTTTATATTGCAGTAGCACTTGTTTATAGTCCTTTTTTTTTTTTTTTTTTTTTTTTAAATTGCGTCTCAAAAGATGGCAATGCAAAAATAATTGATTTCTTTCCCCAAATGAGTTTTTGTTCTGCAAATTTAGTATTGCATAAGAAACAATATAAATGAGGTATCACCGGAATCCACAGAATAAAGGTAACATGTTACTTACGCTGTACGCTGCATGGCGAAAAAGTTAAAAGGTAAAACACAATGCCAGAATTGATTATTATTTTTTTTTTAATCCACCAAATGAAGAGTTAATAAAATGTATTCAATAAGTTATAGGTGCCCAAAACTGGTGTCATTACAAAATGCGTCTCATCCCGCAAAAAAACAGCCCTCATATGGCCACATCACCAAAAAAATAAAGAAAATACAGCTTGTACAATGTGAAGACAAAAAACCCCAAAATCACCAAATCATTAGAACAAAACTGGCTGCGGCAGGAAGGAAATGTATAAGCTGTGCGAGCGTATATCAGGTTACACCCCAGATTTAGAGCTTACAAGGGAAAAGACACCAGAAGTGACCCCCAGAGTGACCCTCTCAATTATAGGAGCTACTGGGGATATAGTAGGGAATTTGGTGTTCCCAATGCACTCCACACAGCTTACATATTCACTCTTCACCATCCACTGTGCATTCCTGCCTGGGATACTAATGCTTACTACACCCCTTTATAAATTCTTTGAGGGGTGCAGTTTTCACAATGGGGTCACTCCTTAGGGGATTCCACTTTACTGGTACCTTAGAGGCTCTGCAAACATGGCATGACGTCCAGATACCAAACATCTAAATCTGCACTCCAAAAGCCACATAGTGCTCCTTCCCTTTGCCCCATGCTGTGTGCCCAAACTGCAGTTTATGCCCACATGTATGACACTGGTGTACCCAGGTTAATGTACTTAATGTCATATCTAGGTATAAACTGATATTTGGGCACACAACCAGGCACAGAAGGGAGGGAGTGTTATTTGGTTTTGGGCGCACAGATTTAGATGGTTTGCTTTTTGGACGCCATGACTCTTTTGCAGTACTCTTGAAATGCCAGTAAATTGGAATCCCCTGACATGTGACCCCATTTTGGAATCTACACCCCTGATGGGATTTATCCCGGGGTACAGTGAGCATTTTTAATCCCCAAGTGTTGCTATAATTTAATTTACAGAAATGAATACGCAGCTGATGGTGAAAGGTGAAAATTATAATTTTTCCAGTAATACGTAATTTCAGTGTGTAATATGTTGTGCCCGGCTTGTATCAGAGACAAATGCTCCAAAAGCTGTTGTGCCCAGGATACCCGCTTAACCTGACACAAGTTGGGTACAACATATCGGGCACTGAAATGGCGTATCTCGTATACTGTATGTATCAGCTGTGCATTCATTTATGGAAATTAAATTAATGCAATGCTCAAGGTTTAAAAATGCTCACTACCCCACTTGATAAATCCCTTGAGGGGTGTAGTTTCCAAAGTGGGGTCACATGTCTGCGGATTCCACTTTACTGGCAATTCAGGGGCTCTTCGAAAGTGGCATGATATCGAAAAACCAAAATAGCTCTCCTTCCTGGCTGTGTGCAAATAGCAGTTTATACCCACATATGACATTGTTAAGTACGTTATCCTGGGTACACCAGTTTCATACATGTGGGCATAAACTGCTGTTTGGGCACACAACAGGGCACACATGTGAATGAGCCCTATGTGCTTTTAGACCGCTAATTTAGATTGTTGGTTTTTGGACGCCATGTAACGTTTGCAGAGACCCTAAAATTGCACTACAAAATGGGGTAACTTCTTGGGGAATTCCAGTTTACTGGCACCTCTGGGGCTCTGCAAAAACATGGCGTCCAGAAAGTCCCTCTAAATCTATACTCCAAAAGCTAAAAAGCGCAGTGCTCATTCCCTTCTGAGCAGTTTGCGCCCATATATACAACTTTTTTGTCCCCTGGATAGCCCACTTAATAGTTTTAGGAGTGTATGTCTCTGATGACACAAAGTGGGCGCAACATATTGGGCACTGAAATGGCATATTTCTATAAAAATTTCAAATTTCACTTTGTACATTAATTTTTGGGAAGCAGTCTTGGGCTCAAAATAATAATACCCCTTGAGAAATTCCTTGAGGGGTGTAGTTTCTAAAATGGGGTCACTTTTGGGGGTTTCCATTGTTTGGTACTTTAGGGGCTCTGCAAATGCGACATGGCACCCGAAATCTAATCCACTATAGATTTTGGGGCTTTAGGGGCTCACTATACCACTTGATAAATTCCTTGAGGGGTGTCGTTTCCAAAATGGAGTCACTTTTTAGGGGTTTCCATTGTACTGGTACTTTAGGGGCTCTGCAAATATGACATGGCACCCGAAAAATATTCCAGCAAAATCTGCCCTCCAAAAGTCAAATAGCACTCTTTCCATTCTGAGCCTCTCCATGTACCCATACAGCAGTTTGTAACCACATATGGGGTATTGCTGTATTCAGGAGCAATTGTTTAACAAACTGTGGGGTGATTTTTCTCCTTTAACCCCTTGTGAAATCGAAAACTTTGATGATAAAGTGATGTTTTAGTAATTTTTTAATTTACACATCCCAATGTTAATAAAATCTGCGAAATGGCTGTGGGGTCAAAATGCTCACTATACCCCTTGATAAATTCTGTCAGGGTGTAGTTTCCAAAATGTGGTCACTTTTGGAGGGTTTCCATTGTTTTGGTACTCTAGGGGTTCTGCAAATGAGACATGGTACCTGAAAACTATTCCAGCAAAATCTGCTTTTCAAACACCCAGTGTCGCTCCTTCCATGTGCTGCCATGTGCCCAAACTTCAGTTTACATCCACATGTAGGGTATTTCTGTGCTCGGGAGAAATTGCATGACAAACTGTGAGATGCATTTTCTCATTTAACCCTTTGTGAATGTGTTAATTTTAGGGCTAAATGAATGCATTATTAAAAAAAATGAAATGTCTATTACACCTCCATATTGTTTTAATTCCCGTGAAATGCTAAAAGGGGTAACAAACTTCCCAAATGCTGTTTTGAATTATGTGAGGGGTGCAGTTTTGAAAATGGTAATTTATGGGGGTTTATAATAAATAGGCCTTTATAATCCTCTACAGAACTGAAGTGGTCCCTAAGAAATTAGTTTGGGAAATTTTCTTGTAAATCTGGAAAATCACTGTTACACTTGTAAGCCTTCTAACATCCAAAATAAATTAAAGGGCAATTAAAAGATGATGCTGATATAAAGCAGAGATATGGTAGATAATATTTATTAATGTAAGATAAGAGATGAGATTAATGGGAACATAAGATTCTAACAAAGACAGCAAACCACATGATCAGGAAATACCCACAACCCCCCCCCCCCCCACACACACACACACACACACATATAGTAACAAAGTTTATAGGGACAAAATTAACTATGATTAAAATGATAGTTAAATAAAAGCTACATGGATACACACACATAAAACAATCACGTAAATGTATATACTTGAATACATGCATAAAACTAAATATCATATGTGTACATAAGCCATATTACACTGAAATGAGACATAAAACTTAAATCCCTCTTACACTCCACCCCTGGCTCATTTCAGCTACTATGCAATAGTTTTCAGAGGTAAAGCTTGTACGGTCTTACTTGTACATTTCATCACACAGATAATCACAATTCGCACCCACATGTAAATCAAAATACAACAAATTAGGTGCACAAATACTTTGTAACAGTTCTTCTTCCATTAAGGGAATTGCCAAATATGGCATAGTCTTTGAGGAAATTGGAGCATGAGAATAAATCTAACAATTTGTCAAATTAGTTCTTTTGGCAATGGATTCATACATCTTCAGAAATCGATTATTCTATGGCTCCTTTAAATTCCTATGCAGTTCTTCTCCCTTTAGTGTTTTCACAAAAGTTGCAACTATCAGTAGTACCCACATTGAGGCCATCTCAGGTCAAAATCGGGATCAATCTGTAAGAAGGAAGATAAACAGGAGACTTAGCCCCTTCATAAAATACCAGATATGTATTTCCCTGCCCTTTGGCTATTATTTCTCCTGCCTTTGGTGACACCTTCTTATCAGCCATACTTGGTGCTATACACACTTTATTGCCTGTCTCCATTACTTGCACTTCAATTTTCACTTTTAATTCTTTGGGAACTACTATAACATATCCTACAAGTTCTCCTCTGCACAATACTCCCTACTTCTGAGGAATGATTTTTATTCTCTTAGGTCCGTGATGGCGAACCTATGGCACGCGTGCCAGAGAGGGCACGCAGAGCCCTCTCAGTTGGCACGCACGCCGTCACCATATCTCACTAACGGGGAATCCGGTCCAGGATTCCCCATTAGTGAGCGATCGCTTCTTTCAGCTGTATGTGCAAATGCACATACAGCTGAAAGCTGTCAGTGTAAGAGGGTGTAAGCGCACACCCGCGCATTGCTTTAAAAACCCATTCAAATGAATGGGTTTTTAACCAATGCGCCGCTGACCGGTCTGTTTCCGATGCCAATCCAGTTCGCCGAGATTTTCACTGGATTGGCAACGGACGGACAGCAAGCGCAGGTGTGAACCCACCCTAAGCTGCGGTCCGCAGGACTGCTGCTTACACAGTACATGCTAAATGCTGTACTCTGAAAGGACCTTCTGACATCATAAGGTCACATGACAGGGTAGGCGTGTCTTTGCTTGTAAGAAGCTCTTTCCACATGAAGAAAAGTATCACGAGCAGTGGAGGAACATGCAGAGATGTGGGGTGCAGGGTGTAGTGTGGGGAGGAGAGATGTGGGGCTCGGGGTGTAGTGTGGGGGGAGAGATGTAGGGTGCAGGGTGTAGTGTGAGGGGAGAGATGTGGGGTGCAGGTTGTAGTGTGGGGGTTAGAGATGTGGAGTGCAGTATGTAGGGTGTAGTGTGGGGGTTAGAGATGTGGGGTGCAGGGTGTAGTGTGGGGGGAGAGATGTAGGGTGTAGTGTGGGGGGTAGAGATGTGGGGTGCAGTGTGGGGGAGAGATGCAGAGTGTAGTGTGGGGGAGGAGAGATGTGGGGTGCAGTATGTAGGGTGCAGGTGTAGTGTGGGGGTTAGAGATGTGGGGTGCAGGGTGTAGTGTGGGGGGGAGAGATGTAGGGTGTAGTGTGGGGGGTAGAGATGTGGGGTGCAGTGTGGGGGAGAGATGCAGAGTGTAGTGTGGGGGAGGAGAGATGTGGGGTGCAGTATGTAGGGTGCAGGTGTAGTGTGGGGGTTAGAGATGTGGGGTGCAGGGTGTAGTGTGGGGGGAGAGATGTAGGGTGTAGTGTGGGGGGTAGAGATGTGGGGTGCAGTGTGGGGGAGAGATGCAGAGTGTAGTGTGGGGGAGGAGAGATGTGGGGTGCAGTATGTAGGGTGCAGGGTGTAGTGGGGGGTAGAGATGCAGGGTGTAGTGGGGGGGTAGAGATGCAGGGTGTAGTGGGGGTAGAGATGCAGGGTGTAGTGGGGGGTAGAGATGCAGGGTGTAGTGGGGGGTAGAGATGCAGGGTGCATTGTGGGGTGCAGAGATGCAGGGTGTATTGTGGGGTGCAGAGATGCAGGGTGTATTGTGGGGTGCAGAGATGCAGGGTGTAGTGTGGGATACAGGGTGTAGTGTGGGGGGAGAGATGCAGAGTGTAGTGTGGGGGGGAGAGATGTGGGATGTAGGCTGCTTGCAAGAGGGAGGAATGGGGGTGCAGGCTGCTTGCGAGCAAGAGGGGGGATGCTGGGGAGGCAGGTTAATTTAAGGTGAAATTGCCGTGTTGGCACTTTGCAATAATTTAGTGGGCTTTGGGTTGCAGTTTGGGCACTCGGTCTCTAAAAGGTTCGCCATCACTGTCCTAGGTCATTTTTCCTAGCCTCCTCTACCCACTCACATCATTCAGCTATTGGGAATGTGGAAACATAATAGAGATGATTTCTCCCCTCTACATGCAAAATACCAGTAGGAATCAAGTATCCACATGGAGGCAATTTCTTGTTTTCCCCTATTACCCATGGGGAATCCCCAAATTCCTTATCCTCATGTGCCCTAATAGGTATCTGTGTTGTGCAAGTAGTCGTCAAAGTCTTTCTAGTAGTCACTGTCAAAGGTGGTATAGTCAAGTCCTTTTCCTGTCCTAACATTCTTTGAATTGGAGTAGATCCTCCCACGACCCTTTCATTGATCAACTGTGTAGCAGCCTGACTTAACACCCTATCCCATCCCCTAAGTGTATCTGTAGGTGTAAGTTTTTTATCTGTTCTTTCAGCAAATCGTTCATGCATTCAATAAGGCCAGCCACTTGAGGGTGTACCCAGTGTACTCCATTTTCTTCTTCCCACTCCTTGATCCATTATCAGACTGTATTTCAACAGGTGTCCCATAATATGTGGTTAATAATGTCAACAATTTCAGCATCGTAGCTTGATCTGCTGAAGCCATGGGCTGTACTGCCAGAATGCCCGAGAATGTGTCGACAGCTGTAGCGCAGTATTTGACATTCCCATTACCCACAAGTAAGAGGCCGATATAGTCCACTTTGCCATACTTGTCCAGCTTGTTTGCCCCTGTATATGTGTTCTGGCTCTCCTTTCAGAGTTGTTCTTTTCCTCATAGTTTGACAGTTTTCTACAATGTCCTTGGCTTGTGTAAGTGTGATTGGGATTCCTTCCTTCTGGGCACAATGATAAGTACCTTTTGTACCCTTATGACCACACTGTGCATGGGCCCAATCACCTAAACTTTGTAATTCAGTGTTCTCTTCAACAGAGTACACATGTGTCAAAGCATCTGTCAATTTATTGTTTGGTTCATCTTTGTGAGCATTAACATGCCCTACACGAATAGTCCTTTGACGAACCTGTTTCCAAAGATATATCCACAACCTTTGACCACCCAAGATCTCTTTACCATTCACTGTCCATCCATCTTTCTGCCACATCAGCATCTAGGTAGTCAGACCTTTAAAGACAGCCCAGCTATTTGTGTAAATGATGATGGAGCCCTCATTCTTCTCCATTACCATTCGCACAGCTTGCAGTTCTGCATATTGACTGGATCCGCCTTCTCCTGTTTGGTTAATGATGGTTTCTGTGATAGACTGATATGTTGCTGCTACCCATACATGTCCCTGGGTGGTAATGGTCGCAGATCCATCAGTCACTTGTTGTGCATGCCTCTGCACTTTTTTGGGGTTTATTGTCCATCCTCTTTGTTGCCTATGTTTCAGCACTGTGTGTAAGTCTATAGCAACTTCATCTTTGGTAGCTCCAGAAAGCATGATGTCATCAATGTCGTGGTATATGGTGCAAGTCAATGTAGGTAAGCACTGCAAATCCCTTGCTACTAGTCCATGACAAATAGTTGGGGAATGAAGATATCCTTGTGGCACCACCATCACAATATACTGTCGTCCATCCCATGTAAAAGCAAACTGGTCCTGAGATGCGTTTCCTAGGTCCATAACAGCATGCCATTCACCTGCTGTATGTGCAATGTGTTCCACAAGGGAGACCATATCTGGTACTGCGGATGCCAAATGTGGTGCCACCTTATTAAGTCCTCGATAGTCAATTGTCATTCTGAATATACCATCTGGCTTTCGTATAAGCCAGATGGGTGCATTGAATTGGCTCACTGCTGGTCTGACATCTCCTGAAGTCAGCAAGGCTTGAATAGTCTCTGAGATCTCCTTATGTCCACCAGTTATACGGTACTGTTTCAGGTTCACTGGTTTGTCAGGCGGAGGGATGTACACTGGGGTCCTTTTGGCATGGCCACGCACAATAGATTTGACTGCAGAAATAGAAAAACAACAAACTGAGGTACCAAAAACATAAGTTCCAGACATTGTATGTATGGTCTGTCTCCTGAGTATGTCCATACCTAAAATGTTATCAGAAACAAGAACTTGTGCTTTGAATATAGGACCTTTTTCTATTTTTAACCTACAATGTACCATTTCGTCCCAAGTCTTTTGTCTGCCCAACCCTTCATTGGTCACCCAGGAATGTCGCTCCCCCCTGGAATGCCCCTTAAACAGTGAGACCTCTGCCCCTGTATCCAGCAAAGCAGTAACCTTTTGTGGGGTGAATTTATCGTGCCAGTATTTTTCAACTGAAGCATGTGGGCGCCGGTCCCCTGGCTTCATCACACACAGCCTCCTGATGCTGACAGGAGACCCACCCTCCTGTCAATCATATGGGTGGGGTTCCTCCCACCCCTCCTTTCCTGCTTTGAATGCTCCGAGAGGGCTGCTCGTGCATCATCATATGGGTTGGGGTTTTCCCGTTTGGTCCTAGAAGGTGGGTTGTTCCCCCTCACATCACCAGACCCCGCCTTCTTGGGTCTGGCTACTTGTAGCTTCCCTTTTTTCTTTAGTTCCCTCCAGATTTTCCACAAGTCAGGTGTTGGTATACCATCTATGTCCTCCTTGCTTACTCCACTGTTCAGGAGATCAAAGAACAATTGTTTCCTACCAATCATGACTCTCTCTATCCTGCCTGCATCTGCTTGTTCCTCAATCTTCCTATATTTTTGTTTCTCATGTCCTTTCTCCAACTCACCCAACTGTCCCAAAAGTGATGCTGCCTCATACACAGTGTCTTTCCTAGCATCTATGGCACTCAGCATAGTAAATAAAGCTGCTTTTAGGTGAGAAGGGGCACACATTAAAATCTTTTGTTTCATTAATGGGGTGAATTTTTCCATATCAGGTCTGTTTCATAGAGCTGGTACACTGTACAGATTCCCATCAGGTAACGGATCCCTAATCAGACCTCCTATACAACCTATCTCCCTGATCCTGATAATCCCTTCAGATAAGGTATGCCAGGGTGAGACATCAATGAGCACAGAAGGAGTCTCATATATTTTCTCTATGGAATCCCTTATCAGATGTAACAAAGAAAAGGTATCACCAGTAGTTCACGCTCTGCGCATTTGAAGTCTATCCCTTTCATCTAAGTATAATGTTGTACCATGTTAGCCATTGAAAGTAGTGGAAGAGTGAAGAAATCAGGTATCTTTCATATAGGCCTTTGTGGGATCACTTCCATCTAAGCACAGACTACCCAAAACTACACTTCTCTATTACTCAGCTGGACACCATCCCCTCCTAGATCCCATACTCTCAAAACCCATGACAAATATCCCTCACCCTGTCTCTGTTTGTACTTATTACCCAGCTCAGTGAGCTCACCTGCAGTATAAGTACGTGTCTCCTCTATGTAATTTTGCTCAGCTCCCTGACTATAATCATGATTTTCAGAAGATGTAGCTCTCTGAGACACTTTTTGATTTTGTTGTTACAATCGGACGCACTTCTTCCTCTTCTATTTCTATCTCCTCATCTGAAGAGGAAGTGCCTGGCCACCCCCCAACTGCATCCCAGTCACTCTTCTGAATCAAAGCTCTCACCCTGTATGAACTTCCATCGCCCGGGGGTGGTCTTTTCTTTCTGCGTCTGTGTTTTTGTACATAATTGGAGAATTGCTTTTCTAATTCCCCATTATGTTTTTCAATGTCCCTCAAACAGGTCCGCAAAAGAGTCAGTTGATCAGTAGCTTTCTGCAGCTTCTGTTCAACTGCCTCTCGCTTCACTGTCTCCTCCTGTAGCACCTGCAAGCAAATCCATCCCACACTTGCTGCAGCCTTCTGCTCAGAAGGATTAAATCAGGACAAATCCAAACTCAAAGCTGCTTGGCAGGGATCAGCCAAGCACAGTGGTGCAACATATTTGTTGCACTCGCTGGTGATGGGAGCCCAGTTTCCACAGCTACAGTGCCTTGCGAAAGTATTCGGCCCCCTCCAATGTTGTCCTAAATGAATGATGATGATAAATATAATCCACCTGTGTGTAATCAAGTCTCCGTATAAATGCACCTGCTCTGTGATAGTCTCAGGGTTCTGTTTAAAGCACAGAGAGCATCAGGAAGACCAAGGAACACACCAGACAGGTCCGTGATACTGTTGTGGAGAAGTTTAAAGCTGGATTTGGATACAAAAAGATTTCCCAAACTGTAAACATCCCAAGGAGCACTGTGCAAGTAATCATATTGAAATGGAAGGAGTATCAGACCACTGCAAATCTACCAAGACCCAGCCGTCCCTCTAAACTTTCATCTCAAACAAGGAGAGGACTGATCAGAGATGCAGCCAAGAGGCCCATGATCACTCTGGATGAACTGCAGAGATCTACAGCTGAGGCGGGAGAGTCTGTCCATAGGACAACAATCAGTCGTACACTGCACAAATCTGGCCTTTATGGAAGAGTGGTAAGAAGAAAGCCATTTCTCAAAGATATCCATAAAAAGTCTTGTTTAAAGTTTGCCACAAGCCACCTGGGAGACACACCAAACATGTGGAAGAAGGTGCTCTGGTCAGATGAAACCAAAATCGAACTTTTTGGCTACAATGCAAAACGATATGTTTGGCGTAAAAGCAACACAGCTCATCACCCTGAACATACCATCCCCACTGTCAAACATGGTGGTGGCAGCATCATGGTTTGGGTCTGCTTTTCTTCAGCAGGGACAGGGAAGATGGTTAAAATTGATGGGAACATGGATGGAGCCAAATACAGGACCATTCTGGAAGAAAACCTGTTGGAGTCTGCAAAAGACCTGAGACTGGGACGGAGATTTATCTTCCAACAAGACAATGATCCCAAACATAAAGCAAAATCTACAATGGAATGGTTCACAAATAAACGTATCCAGGTGTTAGAATGGCCAAGTCAAAGTCCAGACCTGAATCCAATCGAGAATCTGTGGAAAGAGCTGAAAACTGCTGTTCACAAATGCTCTCCATCCAACCTCACTGAGCTCCAGCTGTTTTCCAAGGAATAATGGGCAAGAATTTCAGTCTCTCGATGTGCAAAACTGATAGAGACATACCCCAAGCGACTTGCAACTGTAATCGCAGCAAAAGGTGGCGCTACAAAGTATTAACTTAAGGGGGCTGAATAATTTGGCATGCCCCACTTTTCAGTTTTTTATTTTTTACAAAAGTTTAAAATATCCAATAAATTTCGTTCCACTTCACGATTGTGTCCCACTTGTTGATTCTTCACCAAAAAAATTAAAATTTTATATCCTTATGTTTGAAGCCTGAAATGTGGCAAAAGGTTGAAAAGTTCAAGAGGGCCGAATACTTTCGCAAGACATTGTAAATACCCATGAAGGAAGTGGGTCTGCATGCTGATTCTTTCTCTTTTTCCAAAACTTAGCAAACATTATGTCTTAACTACACCCTTGATCACTTGAACTGGACCGTATGCTATAGCACAACACCCAACAAGCAAATACAATAAAGCAACTATAACTAACAATCCTACTTCCCACAAATACATTTAATTATGAATATTTCATTATACAGTACTGGATCCCACTTCTGACACCAAGTGTATTCAAATATGATTTTGAATAAAGGGATATACTGTATAATGAAAGACTCACACAATTAAAAGAAAAAGTAGAAAAGTTTATTATACTTAGCTTCGGTGAAGAAAATAGCTCAAATCACAGTCTGGGTAGCCCTGTCCACCTTCTTGTGGCCCAGTAGTAGAATCAGCAGTCTCTGGACACAATAGATATTGTATGTGTTCTGTTCCAGTCTTGAGCTAATAACTAATACAATTCCAACATCTTTATATCAATCTGAACTGGGGGAGGGCAGCTGTCAGACTGCAACTGGTTCTAACTATCTCATTAACTAAACACAATAAAACTCCACAGGAAGGTGAATTGACATTTCAATAGGGCAATAACCCTGAGGATATCACCAAACAAAAGGTGAAAAGCCAGCTGAACAGGAAGACCATAAATATGGGAAGATAAGATTCTAACAAAGACAGCAAACCACATGATCAGGAAATACCCACAACCCCCACACACACATATAGTAACAAAGGTTATAGGGACAAACTAACTATGATTAAAATGGTAGCTAAATAAAAGCTACATGGATAGTATGCCTATATATATATATATTTTTATAGTCACATAAAGTATATATAGTCATGGGTAGTAAACAAGCGGTGATTTTCTATCAATTTACCATTCTGCACTTGCATCTCCATTGTTACAATGTACAGTACAGTATATATTTGCTATCAATCTTACTTACATGATTCTTGTGGACCTAACTTGGCATTTTGTGGCTTTTTTAACCCTTTCCCAACATCCGCCGTACTGTCTCGGTGGATGCTGGGTCTTTAAATATGGCGACTGGTCAGGAGTTGAGTGGCAATGACTGCGTTCAGTGCCCGCACTGGTTGCAGGCATTAACCCTTCAAAGCATGACTGCCGCCATTTTGGGGAGGATCTCCGTTCCCTGGAATGAAATCCTGGGGGCTGCGATTTGATAACATAACAGCTGATAGCCTATCGAAGGCTCCCAGGCTTGTCATTAAAGTGATTATATTACATTAATTCATTAATTAATAGAAGCATAGGGAATATACAATACATTGCTATCCATTAGCATTGCATTGTATTCTATTAGTTATCAGATCCCCTGGGGTTCAAGCAGAGGCATAACTTAAAGTTTATGGGCCTCAATGCAAAATCAGTAAATGGCACCTACCTACCTTGTACCATTTAAAATAGGTATATTTTATATGGCAGAGGGACATTTGGGGCCCCCCACAGGGTTCAGTACCCATTAGCGACTGCTATTGCTGCACTCCCTGTAGTTATGCTCCTGGGTTTAAGACCCCTAGACAATCTAAAAATAAAAGTTAAAAATTTAAAAAGAAATTTTAAAAAAATATTAAAAGTTCAAATGACCCCCCCTTTCCCTAGATCATATATAAAAATAAACAGTGTAAAACACATACACATTAGTTATCCCTGCGCTGGAAAAGCCCAATCTACAAAATCAAAAGAGCCAAACTAACTTTTTTTTGTCATTTTACCATCCATAAAAATTTAAATAAAAAGCAATAAAAACATCAGACATTCCCCAAAATGAAAAAAAAAGGACATCGGGCCCAACAAAAAAAGATTATGTATCATGAAAATTATTATGCAACCATATATATGGAAATATTAAAAAGTTATCAGTGTCAGAATATGGCGACTCAATCTTTTTTTTTTTTTGCAAATTTTTGGATTTTTTTTCCATAATTGTACCAAACCACCGAATAAGGGGAACATATAATTTTGGCTGTACATTGAATGCCATAAAAACGAAGCAAGAAAGTCACGCAAACACTGTTTTTTTCCAGCTTCCGAATACATCATACAGAATATTAAATGGTAGCATTATGAAGTACAATTTATCTCGTAAAAATTAAGTCCTCATACGATGCTGTGAACAGAAAAATAAAAATGTTTTAGGCTGGAGGTAAAAACAAAAATTGAAAATTGAAAAATAGCTGCAACAGGAAGGGGTTAATGTCTCTGTTTTGGTCTTTTGGCAGATTGTGGCTCTATTGGTGATTGGATAATCATTTCATCATCAACTGGTAGTTTTTGTCTCTTATGAACTGTATACTGATGGGTTTACAGCGGTAAACGCATTTGGATTGCTATTATTATGTGTCTCATATTAGTATATGCTCTACTTAGTGTTGGTTTAAAAAAAAAGATTATGTTTTAGGGGTTGTTTTATTCTTCTGTGATTCTTGTATCTTATTTATTTAAATATCTGCTCCTTCTGGGCTTAGGAATCCATTAGATGGTACTATTCAGATATTGACCATCTTCCCTGTATGAATAAGCATACAAAAATAGCTGTCAGTCACTAAAAAGGGTTACTCACACCTATCGCAGACAGGGGCATAGCTATAGGGAGTACAGAAGTAGCAATCGCTACTGGGCCCTAGAGTCTGAAGGAACCCAAAGGCATCTCTACAACATAAGTATTATAGACAGCACATGGTAAATATTATATTACAGATATGGCATTGGGGTTATGTGGGGTCACTGTGGAGCATTATACTGTGTGAGGCCACTGTGGAGCATTATATAACATGTGGGGTCACTTTGGAGCATTATACTGTAGGGGGCACTGTGAACAATTATACTGTGAGGGGCACTGTGGAGCCATATACTGTGTGGGAGGCACTGTGGAGCATTATATTGTGGGGGGCCACTGTGGGGCATTATACTGTGGGGGGCACTGTGGTGCATTATATACCATGTGGAGCATTAAACTGTGCGGGGAGCTGGGGAGCTTTATACTGTGTGAGGAGCATTGGGGAAAATTATATATACTGTATGGGGGACAGAAGACAGGACACTGTAATATACATCAGGGAGGAGGGCAACCCACAAATTTTTCCTGTATGAGGGCAAAAAATTCCTGATTGCGGCCCTAGGTTCTATGTCTGCATCACATCTCTCTCACTCTAATCTTGCCCATGCGTGGAGTGCTCCATGGTCATGTCATTCCCCATACAGTACTGTGTAACTGGCTAATGGAGCTCTTGAGGAATGCACAGTACTATAGTGGATGACGATACAGGGAAAATACTCAGTAATGGGCAGTGCTGGTTGATGGGTATTCAGCACATATTCAAGATTTCAGTGAAGGAGCTGTGTTGTAGACTATTACCAGGAAGCTGTTGGGTGGGCCCCTAGAACAAGTTCCTCTGGTGGGCCCTAGACACTTCAACCTGACTCTGGATTTGATTCATGACTCAATTATTTTAAATAACCGAATGCAAGTTGGAAACCATTTTCCATCTTTCACATATCTTTATTGTCAAATCCAAGTTTTTTTGTGATTTTCCTGTAAATCTATGCACAGTTTTTCCTCCAACAGTGTTTAAGTAACCAAAGCTGGTTTATAAATTTATGTACAATGTCTGCATGAAGAAGCCCAAATAAAATAATGTTTAATAAAGTTAAGGAATTGTTTCGCCTCTCAACAGACGCAGTAGAGCAAACGAATTTATTTTATTTTCTGTACATGGATAAATCTCTAAGTCTACAGCAGTCAGAGCTGCTCCATCTTGCTGCACTGCAGATATGTTAAGGACCAGGTTTTCCAGCACATAAATTCTTGGATTTAATGCAGAGAATGATACCAGCTGCTGCTTTTATAAATCATGGCGTTTACTTCACCTCCTCTATACTGTATGACTAATACACCTACTCTTTTCTTTCTCACTTGCTTGACACTATACAGGGTTCATGCATTTTTAAAATAAGTCTTGACACTTGATTTGCATTTGTAAGTTTTATTTTCTATCAGTCGACTGAAAACTGTTAAAAGTAAATGTTAAAATATATATTCTTCTAGCTCAGATATGTGATAGAAAGGTGTGAACTAGGACACCTAGCACTTCAAGTGCCGTACAGTATGTTATATAGCATATATGTTCATATGACAGAGTGTACAATGATGTAGTATTTGTCTATCTCTGAACAATGTCTGATATTTTTTAATAAATATATTGTTATTATGGTCATGTGATGTATATTTGACTCAAGTTGGACCTGTTTGTTATACTTAAAAATTTGCTACATACAAGAAGCATACCTTAAAAAAAAAGAACCTTGTAAATGAAAAATAGTATTCTTTCTAATTTCACACTGTTTTAAATTGTCTGCGCATGTGGTAATTTCGAAATATATTTCTTATTTTAGAATCTCTCACTTTTATAATCTGGAGTAATTCAATACTACAGGAGCAAGACTAAGGCATATGCTGAACAGCATCTTTGTAACTATTTATAAGGCCCATTTAATGTCCTTAGGACAACTCATCAATAGCAGATTAGTAGAGGTCCAATTTCCGGCACTCCTGTTAACTACCTGCTCGCAGGGTTGTTACTGCAAGCACAGTTCCATCTAGGTCAATGACACTCCAGTCATTCCTAAGGAGAGGTCATCAATAATGATGACAACTGCTGAACAACCATTTTAAATGTTAACAAATCTAATTTAAGTACTTGTCAGGATAAGGAAGGGTGTGGATTAACTTTAAGGCTGAGGCTCTACGTGGTGTAAATGCTGTAGTTTGTCCGTGTCAGAAACACTGTGGAAAAAAATCGCAGCGTTTTACAGTCACTGCAAGATGGATGGGATTCTAGCCTCTAGATTCTAGAATCCCATCCACACCGCTGCGGGAAAAACTGTGATGCGTTGCTGCTGCGGTTTTTCCCGCAACACTTTTTTGCTGCATCCCACTACGTGGGGCCTTAGCCTTAAGGTAACTGTTTAACCACCCTGAGCATCTCATCCATTTTTCATCTTAATAGTGTGCATAGCAGAATTCATATTGTAAGGGTTAAAACATAACTTGCACTATATTCTATATCACAGTATACAGAAAGCACAAGAGGGTGGAATGATCTGTAAACAAGACTGCGTAGTTGATAAGGACAGACTTGGAGTCTGGGGGAGATATCAACAGTTCTGCCGATTTCAGCAGAACTAGTAGTCTTGGAAGGACATTTAGATAAGGTGAAAATGAAAACATCTGGGGTGATGGGTAAATGAACAAATTTGTGTGATAACGGAACTGGAAAGACCATATATGTATATTGATCACATGACTGTTATGCAATTGAGCTTGCTTTTAAAACTGTATTGAACTACGTAATAAAGTAGAAACGGTTCATACACGATAACTGTGTACGTCTTGTTTCCCGAGCGCTCGAAACTGGTTATTTATTTAATTAGGATTACGGTGACATCCATCCCAGGGGGACTTGCCCCCGACAGAAATTGACGCCCAACGACGTGGGGCCTCGAGATCGTCTGATGTGCAGCCGATAGAGTGCCGACCCACTCACCGATCGACTTGAGGACGGGACCAGAGGACCTCAGATAGATAAAAACAGTACTGTGAGGTAAGCCTTTGATCTTGCCAATTAGTATATCTGAGGTTTCTGTGTGTCTATTCTCTGTATCGATGAGTGAGGTAAGCTGCTGCATGCTTATATGACATCTCGATGCCAATTGTATAGTACGGAAGAACCTAATTGGGACATGTCACCTGTAAATGATATGGAAATTGTTTTCTTTGCTTTTTGTCTTGCCTGTCTATTGATGTTTGCATGTTACCTGTGTTATAAGATATATAAGGCTGCAAAGAATGGGGAAAAGTTCTCTATTCTTAACCCCTAGAGTTTAGAGTTGCGGACAAGGTTCCGAACTGAGAAGCACAGAGTGATTGAAAAGTCCTTGTTTTGGAAAACTAGCCTCCAGCCGTGTCTGGACGGTCAAGGTCGAATGGGACCTGAGTAGTAGCACGAAGGACTTAGTAGAATCCGCGCGAAGAAGTGCGTGTAGTGATTTGGGAGTGTTTTGGTAAGGGGACACAGGCAGAAAGTTGAGCCTGTGGAAGCCAATTGAGGCATTGCCCTGAGCACTACTCCTGAACTTACACAAGTAGTTCATAGAAGACAGGAAGAGTCTGTCTGGGGAGTTCTCACTAAGTAGTCATAAGTGACCCTCTATTGTCTCAAAGGTTGCCCTAGAGGAGTGAGAGACTCATCGGCTGATTAGCTACCAGCCAAGATGGGGAAGGGACCATCTAAGATATGGTACACCCCATGTGAACTAATAGAGATAGGGGAAGGGAAAGAAGTAGCCGCACAGGTAAAGAAAATCCTAAAAAGAGCAGGAATACACAAAACTGGGTTGGTAGACAGTAGATTTTGGGATCAGTGGAGATTAGATCATGCGGGATTGATTCAGGACAAAAAGTTGCAAAGAGGCATTTATGCCCTGATAGAAGGAAGCAATAGAATAGGATAAGGGGTGATAGTTCAGGAAATAATGAATCACCCCCACCTCACTCCGAGAATCAGGCTTGAAGGGAGACATCACCCTTCTGAGTATTATTGTTTAATATAACCCATCTTATCTCCCAGTTCTGTATGAAATATTACCTACTTTAACAAAACACTCAGAGAATCTGATATAGTGCAAAGAGAAAAACTGTACACCATCGGTATGATGTTTATTGGATTATGTATTTTATATATATATATATATATATATATATATATGTCAACCTGTATTTGTAATATTCATTATGTTTATATCAATGCCAGGATTCAACTTTTATGCTTTTTGTAAAATTAAATCCGCTTTCAGGAAATGTCCCCTAAAAAGAAGAAACTAGGATATTGTGATGTTCCACAGGGGTTCATCTTTTGGTTGGAATCCAGTGAAGAAAATTCTAAAGTCTGTGGGGTTTGGGAAATATTTGAAAATTGTACAAAAATAGTAATATGTAATTTTGGTGTCAGTATTAACTGCTATCTGCTTGAATTGTATTCCTGTATTCTGTTGTAGCGCTCTGCAGATGTTCTGCAGGGAATAACCAAAACATTAATTGACTGCCAAGTAGCTCCAAGGACGTTGTATCTGATATGATGTGCACGCAGAAAATCACAAGCTGAACATGATACTGTGTTACCCAGTAATGTTACATGTCAATTATTACAAAGTGAAACTTGGCTTTGGGCCTCCGGGGTCCGCAGCCTGTGTATGATGACTATTTATGCCAAAGGGAAAATATTTTGATAAAAGTGTTAGCCTAAGGTTAAATGGAAAGTAAGGTACAATGACAATATATATGTGTAAAATATTCAAGAACATACTCAAACATATGAAATTATGTCTTGTACTATGTTATGTGAATTTATTGTCTTGCCTGTTATCACCTGAAGTAAGGTATCTGTTAAAAGAGAGAAAGGTGAGTCAGTGGAAGTTTATGGAAGACTTCTCACTAAAGCGGTGGATGCTTTAGATCAAACTGATCCTGTAGAAACCTCATTTCAGGGTTGCAGGATACTCACTAGGTATTTAGTCTCTGACACATCAGATAACATTCTTGGTACAGATGTGATGGGAGTATTAGGTTGTAACATTATGTTATATTCCTCAGGAGAAGCATTTGTAAAAGTCACACATACTAACCATGAGATTTTATGCTTGTTGTCTGCCGAGTTAAGTACACCAAATTGTATTTTTGTCCTCACTGAAGAAGAAAATGTACTGTTATCCGAAGTGCCAACAGCATTATGGGCAACTGGGAATACAGACTTAGGTAAATTGGATGTACCCCCTGTTATGGTAACCCTGAAACCTGGTGCTCAGCCACCCAGGATTAAACAATATCCTCTGACCCATGCCCAAGAGGATGCCATAGCAGTAACAATAGTGGAATTAGTGAAAGTAGAAGCATTGAAGGAATGTACTTCTATAGCGAACACTCCTTTTTTCCCAGTGAAGAAAAAGGGCAAAAAGGGAGAACCAGACACATACCGTATGGTTCATGATCTTAGGGAATTGAATAAAGTAACGCTACTTGAAACTCCAGTGGTACCTAACCCACACACCTTGCTGTCAGCTGTCCCCACAGGTACCACCTGGTACAGTTGTATAGATCTTTCCAATGCATATTTTTCTGTGCCTTTACACCCCGATTGCCAGTATTTGTTTTCATTTACATTCAGGGGTAAACAGTACACCTGGACAGTACTACCACAAGGGGCGCAAAACAGTCCTAACCAATTCACAAGGTGTCTTACACTTATTATGAGTACTTGGTATTTTCCACATGATGATGTTGTTCTGTTACAATATGTTGACGATCTTCTTCTTTGTGCTCCAGACAAACCAACCTGTGAAGCGGCAACCATCAGCCTGTTGTGTTTCCTCTACCAGAACGGCTGCAAGGCCAACAAGGACAAGTTGCAATTTTGCAAACAAAAAGTGGTGTTCCTGGGACACTGTCTCGGCCAGGGTACCAAGCACCTGTCAGATGAGAGGACCAAGGTGGTGAGAGACATGCAGGTGCCGACCTCTCATGCTCAGCTACATACCTTCTTGGGATTGGTATCCTACTGTAGGCCATGGATCAGATCTGCATCTCTGACCATGCAACCTCTGTACGATAGCCTCTCCTCAAAACCATTCAGCCTCACACCTGAGGCCTTGGATGCGTTTTATCAGCTGAAGTTGCAGATAGTCAGTGCTCCGGCCCTAGGCCTACCTGACTATCAGAAACCTTTTCAGCTCTACGTGACTGAGATGATAGGGCACGCAACTGCAGTTCTCACACAACAACACATTACAGCTCATGATTAGATGCTGTAAGCCAGGGGGACATCCTCCTGTGTGCGGGTTGTCCTCTCGGTACAAGCATTGCTTGACAAAAGCTCAGACATTGTCCTAGAGCATTTATTGGTTGTGTATACACCATGACACACTCATGACATCCATGCTATCCTCACACAGGTAGACAGACGTCACCTTTCTTTGGCACGGCAGAGCAAACTGGAATTTGCTCTGCAGTCCTCCTCAAACATCTCTTTTCAACGCTGTTTAACTTTGAATCCTGCAACTCTTCTTCCTGTAGGAGTTCATGATTCAAAAGGGGGGGTGGAAGATGAGTTATTTTTAAATTCCCTCTCTGAAGAAGAACTGTTTGACAGCCAGCATGAACATGATTGCGTGGCTCTTATGTCACAGGAAAAAGTGGGATTTAACCACGTCACGGATGTGCCGTTACAAAATCCTGATTATGAGATGTTTGTGGACGGCTCAAGGTATCTGACAGATGAAGGCAAATTTGTTACAGGGTATGCTGTAGTCACTGAACATGACATCATAGTCCAGGAAGCTCTTCCACCACACATGTCAGCCCAAGAAGCTGAGCTTAAAGCCCTTATGGAGGCTTGTAAGATAGCCAAAGGTAGAACAGCTAACACATACACTGACTCCAGGTATGCTTTTGGCATTGCACATGATTATGGTCCAATATGGAGGGCAAGGAACTTCCTAACGGCCCAGGGCAAGCCAATTAAGAATGGAGATGTGGTAAGTCGACTGATGGAGGCCATACTGCTCCCAAAGCAGCTGGCAATTGTGAAAGTCAGAGCTCACGCAAAAGGAAGGGACCCTGAAAGCTGTGGAAATGAGAGAGCTGAAATAGCAGCCAAGGCTGCAGCACTCCTGGCCAGAAGGGGTCCCAACCAGGTGAGCAAAATGGACATTGACCTAGCAGACCCAAAAGGGCTGTACTCAAAGGTCACCAGTGTGGAAATTGAAAGATGGAGGAAAGCAGGTGCTACAGACGGTGATGGTATGTGGAAAATGGGGGATCGATTATGTCTGCCCACAGCAGTCTACCCCCAGATGGCTGGCTTGGCCCACGGTAAGGTGCATGCCTCTCGAAATGCCATGGAGTCATTAGTGGGTAAATTATGGTTTGCCCCAGGTTTTGGAAGAGCTGCTAGTAACCACGTAAAAGCATGTCACATATGTGCTCTACACAACCCAGGACAGGTAGTTAAAACACCCACCAAGTGTACACCAAAATCCCTGTACCCATTTCAGAGAGTACAGATAGATTACATACAGTTGCCTAAGTCTGGAACATACGAGTATGTATTGGTCTGTGTGGATCTGTTTTCAGGATGGCCTGAGGCCTACCCTGTGAGCAAAGCAACCGCACAAGCAACTGCCAAGAAACTGATGTCTGAGCTTGTGTGTAGGTTTGGAGTGTCCGAGGTGATAGAGTCTGACAGAGGTACACATTTCACAGGTGAGATAATGAAAGAAATAATGTCTGCACTAGGGATTGAGCAAGCTTTCCACACACCCTACCATCCTCAGAGTTCAGGCAAAGTGGAAAGGTTGAGTGGTACACTTAAGTTGAAGATTCAGAAAGCCATAGCAGAGACAGGAAAGCCTTGGCCTGAATGCCTGTCTCTAGCCTTATATTCAGTAAGAACTACTCCTAACAGGAGGACAGGGTTGTCACCATTTGAAATATTGTTTGGAAGTGCGCCCAAAACAGGATTGTACTTTCCTCAGACATTACAGCTTAACTATGACAGTATTTCTAGCTATGTGCAGAGTTTGTGCCAGAAATTGAGAGAAACACATAAAAAAGTGTTCTCTTCTATTCCAGACCCTTCTGATTTTTCAGGAACGCATAGCTTGCAGCCTGGTGATTGGGTGGTCGTGAAAAGACACACTAGGAAGTCTCTTGAACCCAGGAGAAAAGACAGCCCAAATCGGGGAGTAAGGGAGCTGGAGGAACACATATGGAGAACAAAAGAGAATATGTGGTTATATTTGGCCCGAGTATTAAACATGACAGAATTTTGTTTGAGAAATGCATATTCCAGTAATGTGTTAGAAACTTGTTTGATTGCAGTGCCGACTTCTGTTGCAGTATGGACTAAATTGTTGAAACTTCAGTTAAATGATACTCTTTTACAGGAAGCTGATCTCCATGTGCATGCAGACTGGATAAGTCCTTATTATGCTTGTATGAACTGCACTGCCTACGCAGATTTACAGGAGAATATGATAAGGATATCGACTGGGGCAGTAGCAAGAGCAGAATTGTGTTTCAAATTTTCATGTAATAAAACAACAATACCTAATTGCAATCCTATAATGAATAAAGGGCAGTTTCCACAAATCTGCAATAGAACTGACAACGATTGTCAAACCCTGAGGGAAGGGAAGAGGATGCAATGTAACAGGACACTTATTGTCCCGTCACTAGATTTACATGTACCCTTGCCACCTGGGTGGGTTCTAGCGTGTGGTAATAGCAGCTACACCTATATACCTGCCAATATAACTGGAGGCATATGTGCCTTGTCTAGATTAGCATTGACTATGATACCCACACCATATGAACAGAGTTCACAGAAATTGCATGTACATATATTACACAAAAGAAGTACTATCCCACTGCCTGAGGATTGTAATTATGATGTGAAACTCTTATCGAAAGCAGAATACATAAGCCTAGCTGTGTCACTGGTAGGAGTACCAGGTTTGTCTGTATATAATGCTAAGATAATATCACGTATTGCTTGCTTTATGGTAAAGAATATAAACACTACTAGCGCTATCATTAAAGATGTTGTATTAGATTTGCAATCACATAAAAAAGCAATATTGCAGAATAGAGCGGCTATAGATTATTTACTGCTTAAACATGGTTATGGGTGCAACACTTTTGCAGGAATGTGCTGTTTTAATTTGTCTGACCATTCAGAAGATGTGCATGATAAGTTGAAACAGTTGCAGGAAATGGTAACACATATTAAACAAGATGTCAACCAAGGATGGTGGGACTGGCTGTTAGCTTTCCTACCTGACTTGGGATACCTTCGACAAATCGTAGGTATAATCCTTTGTGTAATCATTTTTATGATATTAGGATGTTGTTGTATCCAATGTATTCCTTCGCTATGCAATCTCATGAGGGACAATACTCAGTATGTAAGGTAGGATCATTATTTTTAACATTTTCAATGGAGAATCCATCACAGATGGCACACAGATAGTGTGAATGTATTCATTGAATACTGATTAAAAATAAAGTCCTAAAATGGGGGAATTGTAAGGGTTAAAACATAACTTGCACTATATTCTATATCACAGTATACAGAAAGCACAAGAGGGTGGAATGATCTGTAAACAAGACTGCGTAGTTGATAAGGACAGACTTGGAGTCTGGGGGAGATATCAACAGTTCTGCCGATTTCAGCAGAACTAGTAGTCTTGGAAGGACATTTAGATAAGGTGAAAATGAAAACATCTGGGGTGATGGGTAAATGAACAAATTTGTGTGATAACGGAACTGGAAAGACCATATATGTATATTGATCACATGACTGTTATGCAATTG
Source organism: Leptodactylus fallax (assembly GCA_947044405.1). Taxonomy (NCBI): domain Eukaryota; kingdom Metazoa; phylum Chordata; class Amphibia; order Anura; family Leptodactylidae; genus Leptodactylus; species Leptodactylus fallax. Next base: position 1,235,892 of record CAMRHE010000458.1, read on the forward strand.
AGCTTGCTTTTAAAACTGTATTGAACTACGTAATAAAGTAGAAACGGTTCATACACGATAACTGTGTACATCTTGTTTCCCGAGCGCTCGAAACTGGTTATTTATTTAATTAGGATTACGGTGACATCCATCCCAGGGGGACTTGCCCCCGACACATATGTAGCAATCCTTCACATGATGGATAATCAGTTAAGTAAACAGCTGAAAGAAATTCAGCTTTTCAATGGCTCCCAATGACTTTTGTTATATGTTACACATAGAGATGGGTCAATCTCTGATGATTTGTTTAGGATACAGATGGTTTAGTCCAAGGATTAGTTTTGGGTCACATAAGTTTTTCACAAATTAAATTGGCTTAAAAACATAATGCATGAGGTCTTCTAGGACTCTATCTAGCCTATTTCTAGCTCTTTAAGGCAAACATAGTCAAAGTAATGGCAAAGGGACAGTATCTTGTATGTTGTTGCGAAATGGATGGTAGGCAGTGGATGCAAACTGCTAGTTTGAAAATACACTGTGCTGCCACTTTTTTTATTTTTTTTTACAGTTTTTAACATTTTAAATGCTCAAAAAATTAGCTTGGTCTGGGGGAAGACGCATGTCTGTGTTGGAGGTAATATTGAAAAAAAGCAATGGTTTTGCTTAAAAATTAGGCCATATTGGGGATTTGCAAGTTCAATATGGTGTTATTTTGAAGAAAAAAATATAAAAAAATGGTAAAGTGGCTTTCCAAAAAAAAATCTGCCAAAAATGATCCCTTTATGGGAATAGAATGCCACATGAACATGATGTTGGTATTGGAATAAGCAACTACAGGATTTTAAGAGAAATTAGTGGCAGACTTTCAGAATGCCTGGACTGCACAGCACCAAAAAATATCCATTTATGGGAAAAGATTCTGCACCATGATGGGACAGGCCATAGAAGATGATATCCTGCTGTTTATGGGTAGCAGGCAGCATTCCAGTAAATGGAACATGAACAGAGAAACAGATGCAGTTTCAAATCTATTCACTGATATCACCCAGAGGTATGTGAAAATCCTCATGGATCCATGTCTGCTTGATTTTGACAAATGTAAGTTTTTCCACACTTGAGGTGGCTACAAATGGGCCAACTTCACAGGATTCGATTTAACAAGATTTGGCACAAACCGGAAGTGATATTATTATACAAACACAAGTTGCAACAGCACTCTGATGACACCAAGAGTATTACTGGAAATACCTACTGCATATAAAAATACATTAAAAAGAGGTTCTTGGCTTTTATAATTTGATCAAACTGTATTTGAACCCATCTGCCAACAACAAGGCAACATCTATTAGATGGGTTTCTACATTAAAATGACTCCCCTCTCTTAGGGCCTTGGTAAAAGGGCATCTGTATTTCAGCCATATTATGCCTAGCATATACTCTGGGGTCTCTCCAGACTCCAGAAAATAATAAGTTGAGGCACAGGGGAGATGAGTAAACATAACGAATATTTATACTCACCAAGCCTCACCTCCGGTTTGATCCAAACTGGCTCACTCATCTCTAGTGGTGGACAGTGTGGTCCACCGAGGTGTTTCAACACCACTGGCAGCACTTAACACCCTCAACCTATCCTGATAAAATACCAATGTTTCCTACTTTTGAGAGGTAAAGAAGAATTCCCCCATTTTGGCTTCATCATGAGGGATTAAGAGCATCCAGTACTCATCCCTCTGCTTCATGCAAATGATATGCTTGTTACTATGTAAGCAAGAAAGCAAGCAGCCTGTCACGCTTGAAATTGTCTGCACTTACTCAGACCTGCCATGGTTGGTCTTCTTGGCTGGCATGGTCATCATCATCATCATCATCTTGGAACAAATAAGGATCAGTGTTCTCCTCTGGCTGTGAAATATCAAGGCCCCTCTCTGCATCCAAAGGAGAGCCTTCCTCAGCCTCCTCTTACAGTCTAGGAGTCCCAGGTCCTCCATCATGATGACTCTGGCCCAGCTCTTCATCCTCCTCCAGTTCCTCTTGGACGATGATTGTGATCAAGAGTTGAAAACTGTTCTTCTTATCCCTTGCTGCATGAGTGTGTTTCTTGTAAGATACATTATATAATAAAGGGATGACATCATCGATATTGCAGTCTATGCTGATAAATTTGGTGGTCTCCTCAAATGGCTTCAGAAACCAACACACTTCCCACGTGGTCTGTTGCATGCAGTAATCATTCACTGCCTTCTGCTCACACAGATGCTCCAGCATATGCAACATGGAATTCCAGCAAGTTGAAACGTCGTGGATGAGCTGGTGCAAGGGCAGACCGTTATGTTGCTGGATGTCCAGGATGGTTATAGCCACATAAAGACAGCTGAAATGCACAGACAATTTCAGGAACCTACTTTAAGCCACTATATACATGTATGTTAATAAAGCTGTGCACCACCAAATTTAGCACATGTGTAATACAGGTTAAACGTGGTATCCTACCTAACTGCAGTGCAGCAACAATAATTGTGTCATTGTCACTGCCAACACTGCCCAGTTGAAGTTGGTGGGGAGCCATCCAATGGGATACTTTCTGCTCCTCTGCTGTGTTGTTTCTCTGATCTTCGCTCATTAGATATAAACCTTTATGGCAGTACTTCAACTTACACCCATGAAATGAGGGAAGTATAGTGATAGCAACGGCTTGCCCTGCTTAAGATTGGGGTGGGAATTGGTCAAGAGAGGAGGATCCAGAGGAGGCAGATGAGCCCTGCATGCTTTTCTAGAGAAATAATGGCAGCTAGGTATCTTCTATTGAGGTTGAGTCTGTGCCATCATGGACATCACAGGTGACAAATGTGAGTGATGTCCTTGTTGCTTTCCTTAGGCTGCTGAGACCGTTGATTGACCTCAGCTGTCATGTGAGGTGAGGACTTCTGCTGGAAGAAACTGAATGCACTAAGAAACCTGGCCAGTGAGTATTTGAGTAATACACACTGTGTGAAAGTCAGATTGAATTTTTGGAATGACAATGGAGGTTTTTCTACATTTCTTTAAACAAAAAACACTACTGGAAAAAATACTCAACAATAAGATGATATTTAGCACTGAAAGGGTGACCTGGCCAGTGGATATTTGACTAGAACGCACTACATGACATTCACATTAGATTTTTGGAGTGACAATAGTAGAATTTCTCTATTTACCAAAAAATCAATTTAAGAAAATGAACCCTTAAAAAAACTAACTTTTGTACTGAAATGGTTACTTGACCAGTCAAAATAAAGTAAGAAACTCTATGGACAGTCAGATAGCAGTGCAACACTTATGGAATGACACTGTATTTAAAAACAGTGCAACTCTATTTAAAAAAAACAAAACAGTCTTTCCACTAGCCTGCTCTGTCACAAAATGACTTTACTTCTTCCTGTTAAGTACTCTACATGCTAATATAACATCAACAATTGCTCCACCCACCACACATGATTGACTGCAAGGCTGTCATGGGGTGCCAGAAGTCCTCCCAGGTATAGAGATCATGTCATCCTCTTCTGCACTTCTACCTCATGTTATTTATGGTGGCTGCCGTTGTAGTTAATCCAAGGTGAATTGTCCAAAACCAAAACTTTTGAGTCTTTGGGTCTAAAGTGGTTTGTTCCATACTGGTTTGCTCATCTCTAGTGACAAGATACCAAGCTACAGTAAGTTAAAGACTGATGTAACTGTAAGTCACAAGAATTGTGTTTTAAATATACTCTTAACATTATTATTCAAAAATGTCTCAATTGAATCATTCTTTTAAAAAAAGTATCAATCTGCTATTGCTGGAAAGTTATTTTTATTTGTTTCTTACATTCATGTACAAAGCAATAGTTAAGCACTAACCAGCAATGGAAACTTGCTTAGAAACTTGCACTTGTAAAATTGGCTTTCATGATTTATTTTTAAGATGATAAAAGGTGTTGAAATCTCGAAAGGGTGGTAATGAAATTCTCTTTTCTGATATTCAAGAATCAAGACGAAAAGTATAAGAAAGATCCCACTCCTTCTGTCAGTTTGTAGAGCCTGTTATGTAACACATAAAGAAAAGTTAAAAGAAAAGAAAGATAAGACATGACATCCCGCACTCTAATTTTATTTCTGACAGCAAAAGAAGTTTATTCGACTTTTGACATGCTCCTTGGCAAGGTAGTATATATTAATCAAAGAATCTGCAGGGACATGTTAAAATCATTTTTATAGAAAAGCAATAGAATGGGCTTAGAAACTACAGAATATACTTTTCTGTGGATAGAAAAAGACATTCACTTAAATCCAGCTGTTGTATTGTGTGAGACATAATGTTAAAATGACTAAATTAAAATATACCAAATATATAAAAGTTAGGTGATAAATTCCACACTGTACCTACGATAAGTCAATTAAACTGTTGTAAAAGATATCCATTCATATATTATATTTCTATAATCCAAAATGGAATGGGATTATTTCATAATGTTAATCAATGCCTTTAGTGTTGCTTATATATGTGATGAAAAACCTATTATCTGTTGCCATGTAGCTCTGAATAATGTGAACTGCTGCTTGACACAATGTGGTATAATTCATTTGCAATATATAGCTAGTACATTAAAGCTAGTAAAATATAGAGGGATAGAAACTTCACTTACTGTGCATATAAAATACAAGAATCACATCACATTTATACAGTGCATATTTTATTTCAATGATTAGGCAACTGAAATACTACTGACAGTGATTTGCAAAGGGGATTCATTTTAATCTGGGAAGCAAAACTTCATCTATATTTGTGTCAGTGATAACAGATACATGATGAATGATAAAGAAAACTTTTTATATATAATTTAGCCAATTTTACAATATTCAGTTATTGCTTTCTATCTGATTCCTTCTCTTCAGTAAGGTAGTTTGATTCTCACTCTAACCACATAAAATCGACAGGAGTTAATGCACAGGTCTGTGTTTTCATGTATGATTGACTGTACCACACAAGATCTCCATAGGAGGAGATATAATCTTCTGTCACTAACTACTCATGAGCAGACATTTCCTGTCATATAGCTATAATGAAGGGGCTCACATCTCAGCATTGCTATCTATATACTTACAGTCTCTTAGATTATTAAGACTAATATAGAGAGGAGGATAATTGCACTGCCTCCAGCAGGTAGATATAGTATAGTCTAGAGCTGCCCATGTTCTGCTGTGTTGATGTATCGTAGGAATGATAGCAGAGCAAAGAGAAAAATAAATATTACAGTCAAAATGGTGTTTGATCAGGAACTGAGGAGAAGCAGGATTACTTGATATCAGGGCAGTATTATAATCAGAGGGGAATAACTCTGGCACTCCAAGACTCGATTAAGAGATAGTGCTTTATTAAAAATTTTTTTACAAAAACACAGCAACAGCAGAAAAAAAAAATGGACCTAGTGTTCCCCTTTTGATGTGTTTCTGGCATTTGTGATGACTTCATGTTTGTTTCAATATAAGTAGTTTGTATGTATTCCTCTTCACTATGAGTAAAGCCCCTCACTTCTATGGGCCAATGCACACGACCGTGATTTCCATGGTCCGCACCGCAAAATATAGAGCAGGTCCTATTCTGTTCACTAAAAACCATGGACGGCACACGAATGTACTCCATGTATCATCAGTGTGCCGTCTGTATTTGCGGACAAGCTAGGGACATCATTAGATGTCTCCTGTGTTTTTTTTTTTTTTTTTCGGATCCGCAAACTCGGATCACAGACTGATGACACACTGTCCATTTTTGCGGACATACGCCACTGATTCTGAAGACACACTGATGACACACTGTCCGCAAAAAAGGAACAATGATTGTTAATTTGCGGACTGCAAAATACACACGGTCGTCTGCAATTAGGCTAAGGCTGGGTTCACATCTGCATTTCGATTTCAAGCATGCTTGTGTTTTTGAAAATCGCAGCTTGTCAATTATACCCACGGAAACGCTGGCTTTTTTTTTTGGCTGCGGCTCACTATGTGGGGCTTTAGCCTTAAGGTTTTTTTTAAGATGACAATGAAGGGGCAGTACATTCATAGCTAATATGGGTCTTAGAGTAATAACAATAAACATACAGGTGCATCTCAATAAATTAGAATATCTTTGAAACGTTCATTCATTTCAGTAATTCAGTAATACAATTCATAATCAGCGTCTTCCATGATTGTGTGTCCTACTGAACCAGACTGAGGGACCATTTAAAGGCTTAGGAAACCTTGGCAGGTGACACACTGAATTTACAATACTGAACTTTTTTACAATATTCAAATTTTCTTAGATTTGGGTTTTCATTACCTCTAACTCATAATCAACATTTACAGAAATGAAAAACTTGAAATAGAACACTCTGTGTGTAAAGAATCTAGAAAATATAGGAGGTCACTTTTTTAATTCAATTACTGAAAGAAATAAACGTTTCAAAGATATTCTAATTTATTGAGATGCACCTGTATATTCTTTTATATAGAGAGACATGTGTCCTTACTTACCTTTTCTTTTGGCTCTAATATCCGAAACAATGTGGTGAAAATATAATTTTGTGATACTTTGACTCGATCTGTCTAGTCTATATGGTTCTATTTTTCACTACTGTGGTGATGTTGAAAATTGCGAGCAGTCAAGAGTTTTGCAAGTTTGTCACAATATTGTATTAAATTTATTTAATGAGACATTGTAGCCCTTAACCAAATTAAAGCTAAGGTAAATCTGTATATGGCCAAGAAGTCAATGACAGCATAATCTAAAGGTTCTTACTTCCTTTTTAAGAACATTCCAGTGCAAATCTTCATTACTGTGATATTGTGTTTCAATATATTTAGATATTTTTTCAATAATTATATTTAGGCAAACAGGTTTTTTTTTAAACAGGTTAACTCAAACATGGTCAAAGTATGACTATAATCACACCAGAATATAATAAAATAATAAGTGTTTAATAAATGAAAAGAGATAATACTTAGCTGTGGTTATAAATGAGGCAATAGTTCACTGGCCATGGAGCCCCTTTGTATAGCAGACACTGATATACACACATCATTTGATGACTTCCAGACATGCATGGCACCTATTTATGGTCCATGCTGAGACTAAATAGCACCAGAACCTCTGGGGTCTTTATACCAATTTGAACTAGGAGGGGTTTTCATAACTGTGTCTGTACAAATGGATGTTACCTTACTTGGTATAGCTGGAATGTCTAAGAATAAGAGTAATAGCTGAGTGTCTAAGAAATGTGAAGAAATGCTTAGCTACTGATCAGTAACAGAATAGTATACAGAAATACAGGGTGATCAGTAACAGAAATTATCCTATAGATGAACAACAATACATACATACAGACTGATCAGTAAGACATTAACCTGTCATATCACATAAATAAGACACTATGATTTTGCAGAAAAAAACATTATAATTACTCTTTATCATGCACAAACAAAATGTAATATTAGATAAAGTGAGTATGAATAAACACATTTGGTATTTAAAATTGGCATACTGTGCAGATGTTGCCCGGCTAGGATTTGAACTCATTGACCTTCTGCCTTAGTGCTTCAAGACAGCATCTTGAACTACTAGTGCCATCTAAAATCAGATTGCCACAAGGCTTAGAGGCAGGCAGATAGTAACATGCTTGTTGAACATTTTAGTTCATTGTTTTTCTATAGAAGACCATTATACTTCAGTTCTCAGTTGCTGTATTTCAGTACTTTACAGAATTTGTTCTTCCTTAAATAATGACAAGTTGCCCAAATCTGAAGGCAGCAAAGCATCCCCATACTATCACATTACCAACACCACATTCTTGCTATGTTGTGCTGAATTTGCTTGATGCCAAATACAATGCAACCTGTAGTGTTAAAAGCATTCAACATTTTACTCTGTTCATTCTTCTTAGGCCCGATTCACATCTGCGTTCAGGTTTCCATTCGGGAAGTCCACTTGGGGTCCCCCCAAATGGAAACCCATACGCATAAAAAAGCGGTTTACCTGAGAAAGCTGCGGAATCCCGAATGCAGATGTGAACCGGGCCTTAATTTGTTAATAGAGCATTAACCCAAATATCTTAATGATCATTGATGGATTTTTGAAAATATGCAACAAGATTGGATAGCATAAATTTTTACCTTGTTATTTTCTATGTATCTTATCATGGGCTAGTATAATTCCTATTGTGATGTCATAAACACTAACTATAAATAAATCCAGGGTGGTCACAATTCTTTCAATGTATTTTGAAAGGTGTGTGAGTGGTTGCATTATCAGTACTATGTATCTGTGCAGTCCCAGCCCCATCAGGTACTGATGTTAAAATGTGATGTAGCAGCTCCTTAGTTTAATGGATCATTTACCATTCACATAATTAATACAAGTATTGAGTAATTTTTTTTTTTAGTTGTAATGTAGTGATGAAGTGATAAAATGTGGTTACTCTAATGACCCTTGACTTACATTACATATTGTATAAAGATCAGAACCTAGTTATAGTAGTTGGACAAACGTGGAGCACTATTGAGGAGAACAAATATTTTTTACCACACTGTATATGAAAAGAAAAAATGTAGTGACTGCATCTGTTCCGGTTTATAAAATCTTGATTTTCTGCCTAGTTTCATGATACTCCTGATCATGTCATCACACTATATCCAGGACCGCATTTGCCATGAGGCGATTTGAGCATGTCGTTTCAGGTGGCAGATCACAGAGTACCTGAGGGGGCAGCGGCAAGTGGGTTGGATGGAGACAATGAGTGCCAAGCTGCACCATTATCTGCACCTGAGCTGCGACGTGCACATTTTTCCCGGCTCCCCCTGCCACACCCAGAGTTATAGACACCTTCCGACGCCCCTCTTCCCTTATACTCAGAACTACTGCGGTGCCTGGGACCTTTTCTGGCATACAGGATGTGTGCATTTTCTATTCTTCTCCCAGGTCCCAGCAGTACCATAGAGCTGAAGTTGTGGCTCTAGGAGCAGAACCGGAAAAGGTTCTGGGTGCTGCATAAGTGAATACAGAACAGTATGTGAGGAGGGGGTATTATTTCCTGTGGAGAGGCACTATTACTGTAATAGTACCCCCTGCAGTTAAAAACAACTTATGTAGGGGTGTGCCCTATTAGGGCACTATTACAGTAATAGTTCTCCCACACGGGTAATAGCATTAGTTTTGTGGGGGGGGGGGGCACTGTTATTGTATTATTTATTGTTATTGTAATTGTATTGTATTGTAATTGTACTGTTATTGTAAATTTATTTGCCCCCCCAACAGTTAATAACACTGCTTATGTGAGGGTGTTAATATGCTCCACAGTGGTCCTCACACAGTATAATATGCTCCACAGTGGCCCCCACACAATATATTATGCTCGCCACAGTGGCCCCAAACAGTATAAAATGCTCCCAAGAGTCTACTTTAAGCAGCTTCAGGCGAACCCCACGAAACTCGACGAACATTCATGAGGTTCGGCACTCCAAAATGCTATTACTATGCACTGGGGTCACCTCAGACCCCAGAGTATAATAATCTGAGGCCCAGGGGAGGTGATGGAAAATAACAAACACTTATACTCACCTTACCTCACCTCTCCTGGGCATCCTCGCTCCATCCAGCTGTCTTCAGCATCCTCTTCAGCCCTCTTCTGCCTTCGACTTAGGTCACATGAGCCAGATGTCACTGCCAGGGCCTGTGATTGGGCCTCAATGGTCATGTGAAGAGTGACCTCAATCACAGGCTGGAAGAGCCCCGAAGAAGATGCTGAGAGCTGTCGGAGTCCAAGGAAAGTTGTTTATAAGTATTTGTAATATTTAATTACCTCCCCTGGGCCAGCTACTATTGAAAAGGGGCCTGGCATGTACAGACATCACATACAGTGGGGAAAAAAAGTATTTAGTCAGCCACCAATTGTGCAAGTTCTCCCACTTAAAAAGATGAGAGAGGCCTGTAATTGACATCATAGGTAGGCCTCAACTATGAGAGACAAAATGAGAAAACAAATTCAGAAAATCACATTGTCTGATTTTTTAAGAATTTATTTGCAAATTATGGTGGAAAATAAGTATTTGGTCACCTACAAACGAGCAAGATTTCTGGCTCTCACAGACCTGTAACTTCTTCTTTAAGAGGCTCCTCTGTACTCCACTCATTACCTGTAGTAATGGCACCTGTTTGAAATTGTTATCAGTATAAAAGACACCTATCCACAACCTTAAACAGTCACACTCCAAACTCCACTATGGTGAAGACCAAAGAACTAAGGAAGGACACCAGAAACAAAATTGTAGACTTGCACCAGGCTGGGAAGACTGAATCTGCAATAGACAAGCAGCTTGGTGTGAAGAAATTAACTGTGGGAGCAATAATTAGAAAATGGAAGACATACAAGACCACTGATAATCTCCCTTGATCAGGGGCTCCACGCAAGATCTCAAAATGACCACAAGAACGGTGAGCAAAAATCCCAGAACCATACAGGGGGACCTAGTGAATGATCTGCAGAAAGCTGGGACTAACGTAACAAAGGCTACCGTCAGTAACACACTACGCTGCCAGGGACTCAGATCCTGCAGTGCCAGACGTGTCCCCCTGCTTAAGACAGTACATATCCGGGCCTGTCTGAAGTTTGCTAGAAAGCATTTGGATGCTCCAGAAGAGTATTGGGAGAATGCCATATGGTCAGATGAACCCAAAGTAGAACTGTTTGGTAGAAACACAACTCGTCATTTTTGGAGGAAAGTGAATGCTGAGTTGCATCCAAAGAACACCATACCTACTGTGAAGCATGAGGGTGGCAACATCATGCTTTGGGGCTGTTTCTCTGCAAAGGGACCAGGAAGACTGATCCGTGTACATGGAAGAATGAATGGGGCCATGTATCATGAGATTTTGAGTGCAAACCTCCTTCCATCAGCAAGGGCATTGAAGATGAAACATGGCTGGGTCTTTCAGCATGACAATGATGCCAAGCACACCACCAGGGCAATGAAGGAGTGGCTTCGTAAGAAGCATTTCAAGGTCCTGGAGTGGCCTAGCCAGTCTCCAGATCTCAACCCCATAGAAAACCTTTGGAGAGAGTTGAAAGTCTGTATTGCCCAGCGACAGCCCCAAAACATCACTGCTCTGGAGGAGATCTGCATGGAGGAATGGGCCAACATACCAGCAACAGTGTGTGCCAACCTTGTGAAGACTTACAGAAAACGTTTGACCTCTGTCATTGCCAACAAAGGATATATAACAAAGTATTGAGATGAACTTTTGCTATTGACCAAATACTTATTTTCCGCCGTAAATTGCAAATAAATTCTTTAAAAATCAGACAATGTGATTTTCTAGATATGTTTTCTCATTTTGTCTCTCATAGTCTACCTATGATGTCAATTACAGGCCTTGTTCATTTTTTTAAGTGGGAGAACTTGCACAATTGTTGGCTGACTAAATACTTTTTTCCCTACTGTGTATATATATTATGCTGTGTATAGATGTACAGTGCTGGCCAAAAGTATTGGCACCCCTGCAATTCTGTCAGATAATACTCAATTTCTTCCAGAAAATGATTGCAATCACAAATGCTTTGGTAATAAGATCTTCATTTATTTTGCTTGCAATGAAAAAACAAAAAAGAGAATGAAAAAAAAAGTCAAATCATTGATCATTTTACACAAAACTCCAAAAATGGGCCGGACAAAAGTATTGGCACTCTCAGCCTAATACTTGGTAGCACAACCTTTAAACAAAATAACTGCGAACAACCGCTTCCGTAACCATCAATGAGTTTCTTACAATGCTCTGCTGGAATTTTAGACCATTCTTCTTTGGCAAATTTCTCCAGGTCCCTGAGATTTGAAGGGTGCCTTCTCCAAACTGCCATTTTGAGATCTCTCCACAGGTGTTCTATGGGATTCAGGTCTGGACTCATTGCTGGCCACTTTAGAAGTCTCCAGTGCTTTCTCTCAAACCATTTTCTAGTGCTTTTTGAAGTGTGTTTTGGGTCATTGCCCTGCTGGAAGACCCATGACCTCTGAGAGAGACCCAGCTTTCTCACACTGGGCCCTACATTATGCTGCAAAATTTGTTGGTAGTCTTCAGACTTCATAATGCCATGCACACGGTCAAGCAGTCCAGTGCCAGAGGCAGCAAAGCAACCCCAAAACATCAGGGAACCCCCTCCATGTTTCACTGTAGGGACCGTGTTCTTTTCTTTGAAGGCCTCTTTTTTTTTTCCTGTAAACTCTATGTTGATGCCTTTTCCCAAAAAGCTCTACTTTTGTCTCATCTGACCAGAGAACATTCTTCCACAAAGTTTTTGGCTTTCTCAGGTAAGTTTTGGCAAACTCCAGCCTGGCTTTTTTATGTCTCTGGGTCAGAAGTGGGGTCTTCCTGGGTATCCTACCATAGAGTCCCTTTTCATTCAGACGCCGACGGATAGTACGGGTTGACACTGTTGTACCCTCGGACTGCAGGGCAGCTAGAACTTGTTTGGATGTTAGTCGAGGTTCTTTAACCACCATCCGCACAATCTTTCATTGAAATCTCTTGTCAATTTTTCTTTTCCGTCCACATCTAGGGAGGTTAGCCACAGTGCCATGGGCTTTAAACTTCTTGATGACACTGCGCACGGTAGACACAGGAACATTCAGGTCTTTGGAGATGGACTTGTAGCCTTAAGATTGCTCATGCTTCCTCACAATTTTGCTTCTCAAGTCCTCAGACAGTTCTTTGGTCTTCTTTCTTTTGTCCATGCTCAATGTGGTACACACAAGGACACAGGACAGAGGTTGAGTCAACTTTAATCCATTTCAACTGGCTGCAAGTGTGATTTAGTTATTGCCACCACCTGTTATGTGCCACAGGTAAGTAACAGGTGCTGTTAATTACACAAATTAGAGACGCATCACATGATTTTTCAAAGGGTGCCAATACTTTTGTCCATCCCCTTTTTTATGTTTGGTGTGGAATTATATCCAATTTGGCTTTTTGACAATTCTTTTTGTGGTTTTCCATTGAAGACAAATTAAATGAAGATATTATTACCAAAGCATTTGTGATTGCAATCATTTTCTGGAAGAAATTGAGTATTATCTGACAGAATTGCAGGGGTGCCAATACTTTTGGCCAGCACTGTATGTATATATATATATATATATATATATATATATAAATATATTAGCACTGCATCCTGCTCACACTGCTTTTCTTTTGTAGGTTCCATGGTAAACCTGTCATAGTAAGGCAGACGACTTTGACTGCGACTCTAACTGCGTGACCAAAAGATTGCTGTCACCCTGGGATTCCTTCACTCATGTTAGTGAATGGAGTTGCTTTTTGATCACCCTTGGACTTGTGCCCAAAGTCAATGTGTAGCCCTAACGCTATCCTTGAGGTCTTTAAAAAAACTAAACACAGCCAAAAGAGGACAAAATGGCACTTTTATTCTAATATACTACTGTTATTAATTGGCCAGGCTCATAGGGTTGGAGCCCTTACTGATTAGACATTGATGGAATATTATAGTACAGCCAATTCGATGCACACACCATTTAGGTTCTGTTTTACCTGCTGTGTTTCTCCAAAAATCAGACCTACCCCGAAAATAAGTACCTAGCTAGATTTTCCAGGTTTTTTGGAGTAGGCTTGAAATATACTCCAAAAATAAGCCCTAGCTAATTTAACCCCTTCCCGACATCTGCCGTGCGGTTACAGCGGATGCCGGGTCCTCTGCTGCAGAGCTACCATAGCTACCATACCAGGTCTCCGTGGAGACCTGGAGTTAATGCCCGCGATCAGTTTCTACCCTGATCACAGGCATTGTTCAGCGTGACCCCCCCCCTCCTTCCCACCAAAGTACCACAACCCGTAGTTAATGCGAGCGATCAGAGTGGACTCTGACCGCGGGCATTGCTAAGTGTGACCTCCCCCCCTCCCGCAGTCCCCAGGGCTACTATACTATAGCTACAGTCCCTATAGCCCCCCCCCCCAAATCCACCCCCCCCCAAAGCATAGAAACTATCCCCGGGGCCGGTCCCCACTGATCCTGTACCTTTCACGTTGCAGGTCGGCTCCCGTGCTGCGAGATCACAGGAGCCGACCTTTTCCTTTGACAGCCGAGAGCCTTATGAAGGTTCCCAGGCCTGTCATAGGAATATTACTATTGCCTCAATAGTAATGTAGATAATCTCTCATAGAGTATTGCAGTCTATGGGATGATTGCAGGTTCAAGCCCCCTAGGAGGGGTTAATAGTAAAAGAAAAAAAAAAAAGTTAAAAAATATTAAAAAACAAAACAATAAAAGTTCAAGCCCCCCCCGCACTTTCACTAGAATACATATAAAACTAAAATATTACTGTGAAACACATACATAGGAATCCCTGTGTCCGAAAACGCCCGCTCTACAAACTTATAAAAATATTTTACCTCTATAGTGAATGCCGTAGCAGAAAAAAAAAAAAATCAAAAGTGCCGAACTGCTGTTTTTTCGCTGTTTCAGCTCTGATAAAAGTTGAAATAAAAAGCGATCAAATGTGTGATTGTTGTTCATGGAAAAAAACCCCAAAAATAAGCCCTAGCCCTTTTTTCGGAGAAAAAAATAATATAAGACCCTGTCTTATTTTTGGAGAAACACGGTATGTTTTCATGAAGTTTTTCTGACTGTTTGCTTATAGGAATATATAAATATTTATTTTTATTCTTTATAACAGGACTCATGCTTTAGACACTTTTCTCTGTAGATGAAAGACCAAAAAGCTTACAGTTTTGGAAAACTGTAGAATTTTTAATTTAATTTAAAAAGCAGTTATTATTTTAAACTTTTTTACTGCAGAGAGAATAAATACCGGTAAAAAAATATGTAAATAAAAAAGAACAAGATGCAAATATTGGGATTTGGAGATCCTTACTACACATCTAGAGAAAAAAGATACTTCTGTTCTTGCTGTACATAAAGGAAAATCTTGCTGGTTCATCACTTTTTATCTTTTTTTGGTAATTGATCTTTATCTTCTGACCATATTTCAGGCTACTGAGCTTTCATGTAAGCTGCAAAGATGGTATTATGCTTCCTTAAAACTAATGAATGCTGTTGTTTTAAGTAACATTCTGAAAAAAAAAAAACTAAAATGTGATGTCTGCCTTTGTAGCATTTTACAGCGAGTGATTTAAATTGAATATATAAATTATTCATGCAGTAGAAGACAGAAACTCAAAATGTGACTTTTCTTGGAATAAAAAAGGTTTAGTTACTACTAGCACCCTAAAAAGAGAAATGGCAGCTCTGTAAAAATACAGTAAACTATTTTCTGAAAGATTTTAATTTGTCTTTTTATCTCGGAATCATTGTAATTATGTTTGTAAACTCACCAGGTCATTTATAGAAAAATGACCAAATGAATCAAAAGTTTCTGTAGCCCATAAGTAGCCTACAATCTGTAACATGCCCCATAAACAAACTATGTAAGTGGTGAATAGATTCCAGGAGCAACTGCAGGGAACATAGCTGGACCTATCCTTTACTACAGTAGATGGAGGTTCAGTTAAAGAGTTATTCCCATCTCTGCAAATTGCTGCCATAATGGGAATATTTGTTCACAAGTCCTGACTGCCATGTAGAGAGACTTATGAAAACAATAAAGCTGCGCTATACTGTTTCCGTAACTCCCAGACAGATGAATTGGAACTATAGAAACTGCATAGCACATTTAGCTAAATTGTTTCATAACTGAGGAGCTACAGAAACAGTGTAGCTTAGCATCAAGGTTTGGAGCTCTTTGCTGTCACAGGGCCTGGACTCCTTGTGATCATAGAAATATGAGGGTATGTTCACAGAGCATAATTTGGTGCTGATTTTGACGTGGATTTCTCCTCACAATCAGTGCCAAATTCTGCCCTGAACCTGCCTCTTATTGTTTTGTATGGGATGCAGAGATCGATGCAGGACACTGAAAAAATAGACCCATTCATCTCAGCCTAATCAGCGAATAAAAGCAGAAGTCAAAACTTTGCTTCAGTTTTCCGTTACAGGAAATCAGAGGGGTGGAAAGTGGAAAGAAATTTGAGGCAGATGTCTGCCTCAAGTTCCTGTCCATTTTCTGCTATAAGAACATACCCTAAGGGGTAGCAAAACATTTTACAATGTAAGGGTAGTAGTCCATGACCTCAAGCTGAAGAAGACAATGAAGGAAAGCGCAAAGAATAGTTGAAAAGAAGTAAGCTTAAAGATCCAGTCCTAACCCTGTGACAAAACCTGAAAATTTAGTTCACAGTACTGGCAAAGATTAATTCATTCATAACTAAAGCAAGTTGCTGTCACTCTATCACTTACTTTTTATTTCCTAGTGCAGGAAAAGTAAAGTAAAAAACACAACGCAGCTGTAAGGGAATTGCCAGTTGTACAATTCTCCAGTGCTGCTGCAGAACCCTGGGGGAAGGGGCACAACAAGACAGTGAGCCCTAAAGCTGAACCCCCCACTGTCCCTGGCTAACTTTCCTGATCTGTCCTAGGTGACAGCCAGAAACTGGTCGACAGTCCCTTCTTAATATAAGTGGCAACACAGAACGCAGACAGGACAAACAACAACAAGGGACGTCAGCTAGCCAAGGGGTCAGTAACAGATGAGCAATGCAGTACAGAATCAAAATCCAAGAGAATAGTCAAGTAAAAACCAGAGGTCAGGAATAGGAATACAGGTAACAAACAGCAAGGAGTAAAGGCCAGTATGCAAAAGTAAATAGCAAGCGCCCATGTGAATGTGAGCAAGGAATAAATAGGAAGGAAGAACCTGCCCCAGACTTGATAGGGTGATAGGCTGTCAATCACACAGGTAAGGCTGAGATTAACTATTAGAGGAGCAGAGAGAAACAAAGGTGCAGGAGACGGGTGTGGCAGAAAATCAATTACATAGGCTAGGACAGTGTTCAGACTGAGCAATAAGAATCTTAAACAAGGAATCAAACTGAACATGCCTCCTGCGCCGCCGCGTGCGCGCGGAGGGTGGTGCAGAGACCCGAACAGGCAGAGACGTTACATCAGCCCTGAAAATTGGTACAATTAAACTACTGTGCTTGGCCATATGCAACTTATTAAACTAGAATATTATGATTTGTTCTCCTAGCACCGTGATGGCGAACCTATGGCACGCGTGCCAGAGAGGGCACGCAGAGCCTTCTCAGCAGTTGGCATGCGCGCCGTCGCCATGATCGCTCCCTAACGGGGAATCCGGTACAGGATTCCCCGTTGGTGAGCGATCGCGTCTTTCAGCTGTATGTGCAAACGCACACACAGCTGAAAGTTGTCAGTGTAGGCGGCGGCCTACACTGACTGCAGAGTGTGACCTCTGCTCCGACGCAGGCGCGATGACGTAAATCATCAGCGCCTGCGATAAGAAGGAGCAGGAAGAGGACGTTCTTTGTGGGACTTCAGCTCTTCGTGGGACAAGGTAAGTAACAAACTACTGTGTGGGGCCTACTGTGGTGCATATACTACTGTATGGGGGACACCTAAGCATCTAATACTGTATGGGGGGGGGGGGGCACTGAAGCATCTAATACTGTATGGGGGGGCACTGAAGTATCTAATACTGTATGGCGGACACTGAAGCATCTAATACTGTGTGGGGGACACTGAAGCATCTAATACTGTGTGGGGGACACTGAAGCATCTAATACTGTATGGGGGACACTGAAGCATATACTACTGTGTGGGGGACACTGAACATATATTACTGTGTGGGGGACACTGAAGCATCTAATACTGTGTGGGGGACACTGACCATATATTACTGTGTGGGGGACACTGAAGCATCTAATACTCTGTGGGGGACACTGAAGCATCTAATACTGTATGGGGGACACTGAAGCATCTAATACTGTGTGGGGGACACTGAAGCATCTAATACTGTGTGGGGGACACTGAAGCATATACTACTGTGTGGGGGACACTGAACATATATTACTGTGTGGGGGACACTGAAGCATCTAATACTGTGTGGGGGACACTGAAGCATCTAATACTGTATGGGGGACACTGAAGCATATACTACTGTGTGGGGGACACTGAACATATATTACTGTGTGGGGGACACTGAAGCATCTAATACTGTGTGGGGGACACTGACCATATATTACTGTGTGGGGGACACTGAAGCATCTAATACTGTGTGGGGGACACTGAAGCATCTAATACTGTATGGGGGACACTGAAGCATCTAATACTGTGTGGGGGACACTGAAGCATCTAATACTGTGTGGGGGACACTGAAGCATATACTACTGTGTGGGGGACACTGAGCATATATTACTGTGTGGGGGACACTGAAGCATCTAATACTGTGTGGGGGACACTAAAGGAAGCATCTAATACTGTGTGGGGGACACTGACCATATATTACTGTGTGGGGGACACTGAAGCATCTAATACTGTGTGGGGGACACTGAAGCATCTAATACTGTATGGGGGACACTGAAGCATCTAATACTGTGTGGGGGACACTGAAGCATCTAATAGTGTGTGGGGGACACTGAAGCATCTAATACTGTATGGAGGACACTGAAGCATCTAATACTGTGTGGGGGACACTAAAGCATCTAATACTGTGTGAGGGATGCTGAAGCATCTAATACTGTGTACGGGACACTGTGAAGCATCTAATACTATATGGGGGACACTGAAGCATCTAATACTGTATGGGGGACACTGAAGCATCTAATACTGTGTGGGGGACACTGTGAAGCATCTAATACTGTATGGGGGATACTGAAGCATCTAATACTGTATGGGGGACACTGTGAAGCATCTAATACTGTATGGGGGACACTGAAGCATCTAATACTGTGTGGGGGACACTGAAGCATCTAATACTGTGTGGGGGACACTGAAGCATCTAATACTGAATGGGGGACACTGAAGCATCTAATACTGTATGGGGGACACTGAAGCATCTAATACTGTGTGGGGGGGACACTGAAGCATCTAATACTGTATGGGGAACACTGAAGCATCTAATACTGTATGGGGGACACTGAAGCATCTAATACTGTATGGGGGACACTGAAGCATTTAATACTGTATGGGGGACACTGAAGCATCTAATACTGTGTGTGGGGGGGGGGCATTGAAGCATCTAATACTGTGTGGGGGACACTGAAGCATCTAATACTGTATGGGGGACACTGTGAAGCCTAAACTACTGTATGTGGCCCCACTGTGAAGCATATACTACTGTGTGGGGGGGCTTATTGTGAAGCATATAATGTGGATGGGGGCCCAAAATGGAGTATATAATACTGTGCGGGGGCTTCTGTGGAGCATATAATACTGAGTGGGGGCCACTCTGGAGCATATAATACTGTGTGGGGGCCATTCTGGAGCATATAATATTGTCTGGAGGCCACTTCAGAGCGAAATGTACTGTCTGGGGGCCACTTCGGAGCGCATTGTACTGTCTGGGTCCCTTCACTATTTATATCACACAATATCTGTTTTATAGCAGACATGTGATATTATTACAGCCTGTAATAACATTGCACGGTCACTATAAAATAGATCCTGGTTAATTTAAGGTTAAATTGCCGTGTTGGCACTTTGCGATAATTTAGTGGGTTTTGGGTTGCAGTTTGGGCACTCGGTCCCTGTAAAAGAATAATGTGCCATAGTGGCCCCCCATACAGTATATATGTCCCTTAACAGCCCCCCCACATAGTATAATGTTTCATAGTGGTTTTTCAGGTAGCATAATGTCCCATAGTGGCCCTCCATGCAATATAATGTCCCATAGTGTCCCCCAAAAAGTATAATGTCCCATAGTGGCCCCTCCACACAGTATAATATTTCATAGTGGACCCCACACACAGTATAATTTTCTATAGTGGACCTCCACCCAGTATAATATCCAATAGTTGCCCTCCATACAGTATAATATCCCACAGTAGCTCCAATAGAGTATAATGTTCCATAATGGCATCATAGCATCATTATGCCATGAGACCCACGTGACTGGTGAAGTCCAATCACAGGCCGCAGCGGTCACGTAGGTAATGTGGCATAATAAAGGTATGCATCCCTGATGTCGTCTCTGTGGGCCAAAAGAGCATGGGAAATAGCATTGGAGACCAGGAGAGGTGAGTAACACTATTTGTTATATCTATTCATTGCCCTCCGCTAATCATACTTTGAGGGTCTGAAGAGACCCCAGAGTATAATAGTAGTTCATGAGTGATGAACCCCACGAACTACCAGAAGTAGCTCTCACCGTGACAAAAATCCCTAGGGATTGCATTACATACCCCCAGGGCTAAGCGTACATACCTTGAGACCCACTTAACTAGATCATAAAGTACTAAAATGCAGAATTAACTAGATTTCCTGTCATTATCCCAGGACCCAGATTGAATCTGCATTGGACTGAAATGGACATTTGCATGAAAAAAAATGGCCCAAAATTCCTGTTTAACATTGTACAAATCTTACTTGCAGGTACAAGAATCATTTCATGGCATTGAAATTAAATGGTTCACTTACTTTTTCTCCCTGTACTGAGGATGTCTATTCAATGTACTCAATGAACAGAGTGAACAGTACAACAGGTGACGCACCTGTTCATTGGTGACAGTCCCGTATGTGTGTAATTAATTTAATTATATTGTGTTTGGGGTGGGATTTGTGTCGCAGGACCACCCCACATGTAATAGTGCCCCACTAGGGAATAGCCTCCTCACATAAACAATACTATTACCTTTTGGGGTCACCATTACTTTAAAAGTGCTCTAATAGCACCCCCCAACAGGTAATAGTTCCCTCCCCCACATAAGTAATAATGTTACTTATGGGTGTCACTATTACAGTAATAGTGGCCTAATAGTTGCCCCCCCACGTTTTACATATTTATTTTAAACTTGCAATGTATTATATTAACGTACTTCTGTATACTGATATAATCTGTGTTATTTTAGCATGGGCTGTTGCTAAGGCACACAGTTTTTTAGTCCCTGATTGCCTCAACACCTTTGATCATGTTGCAGTCACTGTTGACTATGACAGTCAAAGAGTTAAATGGAAAGTACTGGAGTTTCCTCTGACAAAACACCTATGCAGCCCTTGTACTAGCTTGGCTGCAATGCAGAAAAACAGAATAAGACCCCAGTTCATCTTAAAAAAAAGCAATGCACCTGGTGGGCTTTGCCTCAGTTTGCCGGATGCTGATGCCAGCCTTGATTGGTGGGACATTAAAATGAGAAAGTGCAGAATGAGATGGATATTTGAGTGCTATAAGGTAAACTTCAAATAGATAAAACAGAAATAAAACAACAATCTACTTATTATACAGAGCTGGCAAAAGTCATGCAAGCATGTACTGAAGCATTTTGTTTCTATAAATTCTCGTCTAGTTTTCTTTAATATTTAACATGCTTGGTAAATTATAACAGCGGGAGGTTAGCAGCCTTGAACGATGGATGTTTATGCTTAATTAATGAGCATGTGGGAAGAAATGCATTCTAAGACCCCCTTTTCTAAAGCATGTATTGACAGCTGAGACTAAAGCATGAAATGCAGTCAGACAACAGAAATGTGCTGACCAAAATCCCCTTCGAGATACAAATAAAAGTCTAGCATTTGCTTTCAACATTCCTATTAAAAATAATGTAATTGGCATTGTAATTATGAAATCTGTTATTAAATTGTTCAGTGCATTTTATATCATGATATTAATGTTACATTTTACTATCAATATGTAATTGTCCATTAATATAAAACAAACAGTATAAGATATAAGAAGTGATATATAAATATACAGATGTAAGCCTCAGATATAGCTGATACTGTAATTTCAAAATAAGTAGATTGAATTTTATTATTATGCATTATATATATGAAAATAGATATTCACCCAAGACTCATATCAGTGCTGCCCTCTAATTACCCTTTCACAAAATAATTCCCTTTGACTGCCCCTTTACCCTAATAATGCTCCTAATTGTCCCAATTACCTCTTATTGTCCCTTAACCTAATAATGTCCCCTGAGTACACCAGGCAAAAAAATATATATATACTGTCAACTACCACTTGCTGTTACCACAAGAAGCTGGGACCACAAATCAGACAACATTTTGCAGGACGTGTTGTAAGCTGTACGTCTAAAATGGCCTGTAACCTACAATACCAAAACTAGAGCAACCGGAAACTATGACTTTCTTCTCTAAAAAGGATCTCTATTGTTTACAATGACCCTGGCCAATTGCGACCCACAAGCTATGACTCTAACTTTAGATGTTTCCTGCTCACACACATATTTTTCAGATACAGAATTACATGTCTAATAGACTTTTTGCATGACTTTAACATCATTGGTGAACTTTAGGGATGGTACTTACTTGGTTTGACATTTCAGTGGATCAGATTGATCCTCCTTTTTCATCAATTGTTGGGATTAGCGTCAGTAGTGGTAGGCAAAGCGGGTTCACAACAGATAGAGACAGTGACACAGCTGGTACAGTGCAAACGGTGCCTGTGTTTATTTTTATATTCCAAAACCAACAGAAAAGAACAACCTTCTTCAGCAGTAAAGAAAAAAAAAAACCTGCTCGACTGAACTGTAACTAACATAGACGTTCCTGTCTATACCAAGTGCCATTCTCCCAGGCACTGGACACACAGCAGTGATATGTAAATTGTCATTAACAGGCAGAGTACAGAGGTCCAAACTTTAGAGCTCCAGCACACATCCAATACTGGACTCCTCCAGAATCCTGTTCAACTCTGAGCTCCCTTCAACCCCTGTGAGGCACCTTTTTATGAGAATGCTGCAGGTGCAGCATTAACCAGAACCCTGGTCGAAATAACAGAAATGGACTATGAATTGGAGATTTCCACTACTGACACCATATTCCTAGTACATACATGAAAGAAACCTGGGGGAAATATATCTCCCTCCCTGATTTTGCCCACCACTATTTTACATACCCTCTCCTCTGTTCGATCCTGTGGGGTCGGACACGTTTAGTTACAAGACAATGTGTTCTAAACAGAACACCTGCATTTCCTTCAGTTTTCCTGCTCTGTGTTCTACTGTAAACTTGTAGTTTTGTAAGGTAAGGAACTCCCTTGTAACTCTGGCATTTCTTTGTTTTGCCTGACACATCCATGTCAGGGGAGAGTGATCTGTGATCACCCTGAAACGATGACCCAGCAAATAGTATTTCAGGGTTGCAAGGGCCCACTTAATGACCGAGCACTCTCACTCAACAATACTTTAATTTCTCTCAGGGGGTGTGAGTTTTCTGCTCAAATATGTCACTGGGTGTTCCTCACCACCAACATCCTGTGACAGGACTACTCCTAGCCCTACATCAGAAGCGTCTATTTGGACAATGAACTCTTTTAAAGACAGATGTGATTAAGACTGGCTGTTCACACAAGGCTAAATGCCCTTTCTGCTCCAGGGATCCACTTAACCATAACATACTTACTTCCCTTGATAAGATCTGTTAAGGGCACTGTTATGGTAGCAAAGTTAGGAATGATCCTGCAGTTAAACCCCTCATTTTATAAAAAAACTCTCACCTGTCTTTTTGTCGAAAGCTGGGGCCAGTTTTGAATAGCTTCAATTTTATTCACATGAGGTTTTATCACCCTCTAACGATGTACCCCAGATAACGTGCTTCTTCTAGGCACAAGACACACTTTTTTGGATTTGCCATCAACTCCACTGCTCTGAGGAAATCTAGTATTGCTTGCTCTTTTGGTAGAAGGCTTCCCCAATCCCCACTAAAGATGATAATATTGTCCATATATGCAGAAACATGCTAACGATGAGGTTTAAGAACCTTATCCATCAGCCTTTGAAAGGTTGCTGGAGCCCCATGCAATCCAAAAGGCATATTGACATATTGGAACAGACCACCTAGGGCAGTGATGACGAACCTTTCAGAGATCGAGTGCCCAAACTGCAACCCAAAACTCACTAATTTATCGCAAAGTGCCAACACGGCAATTTAACCTTAATACAGTGTGGATTCACAATTGCGGACAGTTATGGACTCGCGAAATACGGTTGTGTGAATGGAGTTTTACAGAGCTTTCAATGGTACAAAACAACTTTGTACTGAAAAGTAAAAGGATCTGTTTTATAGTGACCGTGCAATGTTATTATGGCCTGTAATAGTATCACATGTCTGCTATAAAAGAGATACTGTTTGACATAAATAGTGAAGGCCCCCCACATGGTACAATGCGCTCCACAGTGTCACCCAGATGGTACAATGTGCTCCACAGTGGCCCCCAGATGGTATAATGTGCTCCACAGTGACCCCCAGAAGGTACAATGTGCTCCACAGTGGCCCCCAGATGGTACAATGTGCTCCACAGTGGCCCCCAGACAGTACAATGTTCTCCATAGTGGCTCACAGATGGTACAATGTGCGCCACAGTTGCCCCACACAGTACAATATGCTCCACAGTGGCCGTCAAGCAGTAAATTATGCTCCACAGTGGCCTCCCCACAGTATATGTTTGAAAGTGGCCCCCACAAATTACAATATGCTCCTCAGTGGGACCCCACACGATATTATATGCTGCACAGTGGGACCCCACACAGTATTATATACTGCACAATGGGACCCCACACAGTTTTATATGCTCCACAGTGGGCCCCCACACAGTATTATATGCTCCACAGTGACCCTCACACAATATTATACGCTCCACAGTGGCCACCGCACAGTATGATATGA
Organism: Leptodactylus fallax; assembly: GCA_947044405.1. Lineage (NCBI taxonomy): Eukaryota > Metazoa > Chordata > Amphibia > Anura > Leptodactylidae > Leptodactylus > Leptodactylus fallax. The sequence continues at coordinate 1,260,617 of CAMRHE010000458.1, forward strand.
TCCACAATGGCCCTCCACTCAGTAGTATATACTCCACAGTGGGCCCCCACATGGTATTATATGCTCCATAGTGGGCCTCCACACAGTATTATATGCTACTTACCAGCACTCCCAAGAAGCGCAGGTAAGTAGCGTCCTCCTTCTTCTATCACTGCAGGCTCTGATGCATTATGTCATTGTGCCTGTGTCAGGGCAGAGGTCAAACTCTGCTGTCAGTGTAAGCCGCGGACCCGCGGCCTACACTGACAGTTTTCAGCTCCATGTGCATTTGCACGTACAGCTGAAAGAAGCGCTTGCTCACTGATGGGAGCGATCAGGGAGCCTGGATGGGGCGATGGCGCGTGTTCCAACAGAGAGGGCTCTGAGTGCCCTCTCTGGCACGCGTGCCAAAGGTTTGCCAACACGGATCTAGGATAACAAAAGCAGTTTTCTCCTTAGCACTATCTGTGAGGGGAATTTGACAGTAGCCTTTAGTTAGGTCAAGTGTGGAAAAATACCTTGCATGGCCAAATCTCTCAATTAATTATTCAACTCTCAGCATCGGGTATGCATCAAACTTTGACATTTCATTTAGTTTACGGAAGTCGTTACAGAAACGCAATGAGTCATCTGGTTTTGGAATCAATACAATAGAACTCGAACATTCACTCTTTGATTCATTAATAACTCTGAGGTCTAACTTTTTTTTTACCTTCTTGGTTATAGCTTGTCTTCGAGCCTCAGAGACTCTGTAAGGTTTCACATGGACCCGGACCTAAGGTTCAGTGACAATTTCATTGCGCTCTGGCAATTCTGAGAACACATCAGGGTTTCTCTGTGCAAGTTCTTTTGACTCCTGTTTTTGTGACTTTGACAGAGATTCTGACACACGCACCTCTGGCATAATGTTACAAGGGGGTTACCACTGTCAGAGTCTCCCTATCTTCCCATAGTTTAACCAAACTCACATGGTACATCTGCTCAGGTTTTCTTTTACATGGTTGGTACACCTTATAATTATGTCTCCCACTCCCACCTTTTCAATTATCTCATAAGGCCCTTGCCACCTAGCAAGAAATTAGGTACCAGAACCTGCACTTGATCACCTGGGTTAAATATACATAATTTAGCAGATCTATTGTAAACTCTGCTTTGAGCCTCCTGAGCTTGCTCTGTGTGTTCTCTATGTGTTAACAATGGGCATGATGGCTGCAATTCTATCCTGCATAAGTGTGATGTGCTCAATTACACTTCTGTAAGGTGTGAACTTCTGTTCCCAGGTTTCCTTTGCTATGTCAAGGAGACCACATGGGTGTCTGTCATACACCAACTCAAACGGGGAAAAACCTGTAGATGACTGAGGAACTTCCAGTATTGCAAACATCAAATATGACAAGAGAACTTTCCCTTTTTGCCAATGATATTCTCCTTACCAATCTCCATGTCTCCCTTTCCCTTCCCAATCTCCATGCTCTCCTTTCTCACTTTGGCAGCCTCTCCGACTATAAGGTTAATACCTCCAAATCAGAAGCTCTACCTATTCAAAGTCCTCCTTCTAGCTTGGCTTCCCGTATAAGTATCAGTCCTCATCTTTGAAGTATATGGGTATCTATTTGACAAGGTCATTTTCTCAATTATATCAGGAAAATTTCCCCCCATTCTTTAGGCACATTTGAGCCCTCTTTACCAAGTGGTTAGTGCTCCCTCTGTCTCTATTTGGCTGGATAGCCGTGGTAAAGATGACTATCTTGACAAAGCTACCTATTTGAGACCCTCCTAATACCAGTTCCCCTTTGGGATCTCCAAGCACTGCAGGGCTCAACCCTGTGGTTTGTCTGGGCCAGAGGGAGACACAGACTTTCCAGGCAACTCATGATGGCCCCTAGGGTGAGGGGTGGCCTTTCCCATTCTAACCTAGTTTTATATTATTGGGTGGTCCAGCTGCGTCGGATACCAGCTTGGTCTACCCTTCAGGCCACCTCTAAATGGATGAGATAGAGAAGTTGTGGCTTGCTCCCCAACACCCTAATTCCCTGCTCTAGTCTAGTCCTCATTCTCCTACAGGGACTGACTTGCTGGGCCCTATGGCACTCACAAGGGACTTCTGGCGCACCTGTGTGGCTCGCTTTCCTTTATCCTCTAAACATTCCTCCATGATAGCATTTTTCCTTCATACTAAATAATCCCCCCCCCCCCGGGACTCACTACACCGGTGGCTGACCCTTGGTTATGGGCTGGCCTGTTTAGGTTTGATGATGTTATGGATTATAGGACATGTACCCTCCTTCCGTTTACTGATCTCCAATCCAAGTTTGGTCTCCCCCAGTCTAGTGACTTCTCATATATCCAAATCTCTCATTTAGATTACTCTATTTTCCATGGACCTAAGGCCCTGAAACCCATGTTTTTCAAAAGGAATTATAAGTAAGTTGATTATATCTCTAAGTCACAAGTATATCTAGGTGAACCTATCTCGAGTACTGACTGGTCGCTTATTTGGAGAAGGGCTCCCAAGACCTCTAGATGTGTCACACATAAAGAGAACTTGTACAAAATGTTGATGCACTGGTATCACACACCGACTCTTCTCCACTCCTTTGACCTGACTGTACTGGATAATTGCTTGTGCTGTGGTTCCCATCCATCTCACATTTTTCATCTTTTATAATCTTGCTCCCTTCTCCAACCTTTCTTGCACCAAGTTCAGGTCTTGGTGGAGAGCGTGCTGTGCATATGCCTCTCTTTATCACCCTGAACCTTCTTCCTCAACTTGCCTCCAGACATGATGTGTAAGCACCCTCTTAGACTTCTGATTCTCTTCCTCACCTCGGTTAGGTGTCTGGTGGCCAAACATTGAAAACTGATAGGTTCTATTCTTCTATATACAGCGGTCTACTCCACTAGTTTCCTGCAGATATTTACTGATTGTGGTGCAGTAACTGCCTATACGTAGACTGACAATTTAACTGACCAAATTTAACTGATCAAGCTGCGTCCATCGGGAGTGCTAGTCTAATTTATAGCGGTGCGTCAGATCCATTTAGTCATCACTTGCTCTGCACATGTACGCCCATGATGATGGGGTCAGTGATCGTGCATGAGCAGGCAGTGTGAACTTAGCACTGCAAGTTATGAATGTCCCTGTGTAGCTAAGATCCTGCTAACACAGAGTCTATTTCATCTTGCCCTGCCTATCGCGGTTGATGTACCCGCAGTGTATCCCTATGCGTTTCAACAATTAAGTATCATCAGGGGATATTATTAAGGGCAAATGTTTTAAAGAGAGGAGCCCGAGCAATCACCATCTGGTGATAATGCTCTGTCATCTCCTCACTTCAGCGGTTAATGTGGCCATTACGTCTGTTGATAATGCTCTGTTATGTCCTCACTTCTGCGTTCACTATTGTTTTTTAGACATACCAATAAATGTTATGTTTTAGTCCACTTCACCTTATATTGATTTGACACTACATTTAGTACCTTCACGTTTTCTGTGGCTTTAAACAAGGTGGGATCTTTAAGCTGAGCTGTCCCAAAATTGTCACGTGATACCTATAAATCAGGCATATCACTAACTTCCTCCTGCTCCAGCAAGAAAAGCTAGGGGAAAGTCCTCTGCCTTACTAGTGGTAACCCCTGGCACCTCAACAGCATTGTCAAATGGTTCAGGGTTAATCACAAAATATACATTCACATTGTCAATAGCACCATTAGTAATAGTAGACGTTACATTCTTGTTTCTCCACAATTCCCAGAACAATGGGAAGTCTCTCCCCAAGATCATACTGTGCATCAAAGTTTTGACCACTCCTACTTCATGAGAAGCAGTTCCACAAGGAGTCTCTAGTGTGACTGAAGCTGTGGGGTATTCTTTAGTGTCCCCATATAAGCACAGAACCCCTATCCAATGTCCTTTGTAGGTTTTAGAGTTTACCAGTCTGGCATGTACCAAGGTAATTAAGCTCCTAGAATCAAGCAGAGCCTTTACAGTACATCCTTCCACCTTTATAGTACACATCTGCAGTTCAGTCTCTGAAACAGTCCCAGCAGAACAAAGAGTAAGTGCAAATAAGGATAATCTTCTGGCTATATATATAATTTTCAACAACTTGACCCGCTCCACTACACCGCCAGCACTGAATATGACTTTGGTTTCCAACATGAGACCCTGGCCTGGGCTTTATTGTTCATTTGAAGCTCATTACAATTGTCTGCTCCCCCTCTGAGCCACCTCCATTAAATACATTTTTCACCTTCTAATAAATGAAACAATCTTATCAATTATGTTGGGGTTGGCACATCCTGGAGGCTTTTCTTGAAGTAGATCCTCGATAGCTCTACACCTTTCAACCAAGTTGACCAGCTGTACTGCATCCTTAGGATTTCCTTGACTGACGCAGCGCTGGATCCAAAGAGGTAAGGAAAATGTATTTGCCTAGCACCACCTTCTCCATGATCTGTGCAGGGCTTGACTCCTCAGATGGATAAGGTCATACATCTGAAACCTAGGAGGTGGGTGTTCAGCAAAAGACCATTTGTGCACACGTCGTGCATACTGATGCATATTAACCCCTATTTGAGCAACAATCTCATCTTTCAGCCTGGAGTAATCCTTGCCCTCCAGTTCATTCAGGTCAAAGTATGCCTTTTGTGAATCCCCTGTTATGAGCCACTACTTCTGCCCACTGATCAGCAAGTAACTTTTCATGCTCTGCCACATGCTCAAACACCATGAGATAGGCCTCAACATCATCAGTGGTGGTCATTTTTTGCAAAGAAGCTTGGGCAGTTGTTATTATTTTTTTATTTTATTATTATTGTTTATTTATATAGCACCATTAATTCCATGGTGATTTACATTTGCGGATTTACATACGGTACACCAGATATACAAAACAGATAATGCTAACAGAGACCAACTGGCACAGTGGGATAGCGAGCCCTGCCCGCGAGGGCTTACAATCTATGAGGGAAGAGGGATAGAGACAGAAGTTGGGAGTAGAAGCTGTTCAGGTAGTGGTGTGGTGACAGTAGCGTTATTGGAGGTTGTAGGCCTTCCTGAATAGGTGAGTCTTCAGGGCCTTCTTAAAGCTTGTGATTGTGGGGGTCAGTCTTATGTGTCTTGGTAATGAGTTCCAGAGTATGGGGATGCACGGGAGAAGTATTGGAGACGTTTGTGTGAAGAGCGGATAAGAGCAGAGCGGAGTAGGAGGTCTTTGGAGGATCGGAGGTTACGTGCAGGCAGGTAGCTGGAGATTAGGTCGGAGATATATGGAGGGGACAGGTTGTGGTTGGCTTTGTATGCCAGCATTAGTAATTTGAACTCTATTCGCTGGGAAACGGGTAGCCAGTGAAGGGATTGGCAGAGGGGGGCGGCCGATGAAGAACGGGGGAAGAGGTGTATTAGGCGAGCAGCACAATTTAAGGTGGACTGGAGGGGGGCAAGAGTGTTATCTGGGAGGCCATGGAGAAGGGTGTTACAGTAGTCTAGGCGGGAGATTATGAGGGCGTGGACTAGCATCTTTGTAGTTTCAGGGGTGAGGAAGGAGCGGATTCGAAGGATGTTCTTGAGTTGGAGGCGGCAGGAGGTGTTGAGGGTTTGAATATGCGGCTTGAAGGATAGGTCAGAGTCTAAGGTTATCCCAAGGCAGCAGGCTTGTGGGACTGGGGTGAGAGTGGTTCCATTAATTTTGATAGATGGGTCAGGTAGGGGGGTCGTGCGTTGAGGGGTGAAGATTATGAACTCCATTTTCTCCATGTTGAGTTTGAGAAAGTGGGAGGAGAGAAAGGAGGCTACAGCTGCTAGACATTCTGGGACTCTGGACAACAGAGAGGTAATGTCTGGTCCAGAGAGATATATTTGGGTGTTGTCATCATAGCAATGGTAATGGAAACCATGGGATTCTATGAGTTAGCCAAGGCCTAGGGTGTAGATTGAGAACAGGAGGGGTCCTAGGACGGAGCCTTGGGGGACACCTACAGAAAGAGGGCGTGGCGGGGAGGTGGTGTGTGAGTGGGAGACGCTGAATGTGCAGTTGGTGAGGTATGAGGAGATCCAGGAAAGGGCCAGGTCTGAGATGCCAAGGGATGAGAGAGTTTCTAGCAGGAGGGAGTGGTCGACTGTGTTGAAGGCAGAGGAGAGGTCGAGGAGGAGGAGGACAGAATAGTGACGTTTGGCTTTGGCAGTTAGAAGGTCATTAGTGACCTTGGTTAGGGCAGTTTCTGTGGAGTGATGGACACTCTCTGGGTCTCTTGTGTACCAGAATTCTCTCCTGCAGTCTTCTGAGTGACTCAAGCCTCGCTAAGCATCATTAGTTTCTCCATCAGCATAAAGTTCAGCTCCTGCTGTTTAGCTCAGGTCTGTTGCTGTCATTTTTTGGCCTCCACCAGGGCTTGCTGCTGCTGAATGATGACCTGCCCAAACTACTGAACAAAGTCCTCCATATTGGCAGTCTCCTTTTTAAGCTCTCCGGCAGCCTTCACCCAGGACATAAGGAGAAGGAAGGAGTAAAAAAAATTTATATGCCTCTTTAAATCTGCCTTGCCCGCATGCTCCACCATATGTGGGGATTAGCATCAGTAGTGGTAGGCAAATCAAGTTCACAACAGTGACACAGCTGGTAGGGTGCAAACAGGGTGCCTGTGTTTATTTTTATTGTCCAAAACCAACAGAAAAGAACAGCTTTATAATGCTGCTGGTGGAGCGATTAACCAGAACCCAGGTCCCAATAACAGAAAAGACTAGGAATTGGAGCTTTCCACTATTGACAACATATTCCTAGTACACATATGAAACAAACCTATGGGAAATATATCTTCCCTCCCTGATTTTCTCTACTACTATCTTGCACGATGAAGAGTTTATTTTCAGTAAACTTTACCAGTGTGTAGTAAATAACCACCAACAGCCCCAGTTGAGAAAATACTACACAGATTTCTAGTTAGATCCAATAAAAATCTGTAATAATTTAGTTGAAATTTCATAAACATACAGTAATTTCTTTCACCACCCATTCAAAGTAGTAATGAACATTTGGCTTGTAGTATAGCGCTTCGTAGAAATGTCCTCCATTTCTTTTTCTTTCATATGTACACCACCTATCGTAATCAAAGTAACTTTTTCTGAAGACAGAGGTGCACATTGCAGGTGAAGAATTACTTTCCAAGTCATGCACCAGTAGTTCTAAAATTGTCAGTGCAGTCTAATTGTTGGCCATGCAAAAGTTTCATCTTCTTGGATGTCCCAAAAAACATGGACCCTCAAGATTGAAAACGTATTGTCGTATGAATTTGTAAGCCGTGTACCGGGCTGGGCTCCTCAGGATACAGCGAAGTCACGAACATAGGAAGTGACTCCAAATCAATTTAGTAAAAACAAGATTTTACTTAGTGTAGTAATACCCCTTTACCAAAAAGAACACTCCCAACTATTAACAAACACTCAGTCAGTAAGCTGAGGCCCTGGTGTTGTACAGCGCGGTGCCCTCCAATGTGTCTCCAATATACTCCAGGCTTTTACCTATCTGCAGGCTGCAACTAACCAGCCGCTGGTTACCTTTTTATCACCCTAGTCACAGGAACAATTCAGTGAGTGTGATAGGGGCACCGGCGGTATAACACAAGAGCTTACAAACTTATCAACATACCCCTATTCCCCCCAAACAAAGTACAACCAAATAAATATAATAGTAGGTCAGCTTGCAAGCCAAAGAAATGTAACAATGCATAAAATGTCGCTTCTAGACTTCCTCAGAAGCTCCTCTATGAGAGTTACAACTCAATAGAATTCTCTGAGTCCTTACTACTGAATAGGTTTCTAATTCACCAGTAGTGTGGCCTGTGAAGATGAGTATGCCTAACTAGTCTAACTACAGGCCCTTACTCACTTACTGCGTGCACGATTACTTCTCTCTCTGACCCGGTTCTGTTGGGAACCTTTAGCCTTTGTCTGGAACAGCTGGTAGCGGGGCTCATCCAGAAAAAGTGCAGTCTCACTGACAGGGCCACTTCTCAGCCAGGTCCTTGATAGCAATCTTCAACTTAGGATTCTGTCTGAACAAACCCTGGAACAGTCTCTGCTTGAGCTCAACCTTGCTATATTTCAGATCCCTTAGGAATCCTCCTTCTCTCCCTTCAGTCCTTCTTCTTCTAAGCTCAAAGCACACTCCCAAAATGGCTGCCACACACACTCTGCTCCTCCTTCTAGCTCCACCTCTGCAGAACAGGGTCTCCTCATCACTACTCCAAGGAATTACATAATTACAGTCCTTCCCATTTCTGAAGTAACATTGGCTGCTTGTGGTCAAACAACCAAATGTCAGTTTATAAAAAAATAAATAAACTTATTTACAGAAACAGGTGCATTCATAACATGAGGGCTGTTTCCCCATCTTACAAATTATGAGAAAAGGTGAAAAAACATAATTAAAATGGTTAGACCTTTTGCCTTTGGTTCAGGGCAGAATTCAAATATAATGCTGTGACTCATACCAATTCAGCGGGTTCATGGAAACAAAAGTTGACTCAGAATTGAGGCAAAAAGCATCACAGTCTCACTCATAGTATGCGCAGACTTAAACGGGTATTCCCATGAACATAACCATATCTATATTTGTAGATAATTAAAAGTTAAACATTTTTGCAAATATACAGTAATTAGTTAAAAATTCTGCAGAGTTTTTAAGATTTTATCTAACTATCTTAGTGGTGACAGTCTGTTGTCTTGATCGGTTGCCAATGGATACGACCACGAATGCAGAAATTTTCTGTGGTCTGGGATTTGTCAAAAACCCAGCCATGATTTTCTTATTGTGGGCAGGTTATCAGGCAGGGACACTACAGTATATGTATGAGGAGATAACCCGGTCACAGGAAGGACATCATTGCTGATTTTCTGACCCTAGAAAGGTCCTGCATTCATGGTCGTATCCATTGGCAACTGAACATGACAACAAGACTGTGATCACAAGATATTAGAGAAAATCTTTAAAACGCTGCAAAATATTTAATTATTTATATTTGCAAAAATGTTTAACTTTTTATTATCTACAAATTTTAAAAATGTTATGTTCATGGGAAGACCCCTTTAATGATTAAAAAAGCAACACTTCAGTACAGAGGCCTAATACAGAAAAAAACAGAAAAAAGTCTCCATTGAAGTCCAATGCTTGCCCTCTTGTGTAATATAGCTCACACAGCCTCTCTTTAGGCCAGGGCCCCACATAGTGTAAACGTCATGATTTTGCCGCGGCGAATACCACAACGTTTTACTGTACCTGCAAAGTGTACACTGCAATGTGTTTCTGTCTCATTTTTTCCCACAGTGCCTTTGGCTGCGGATGTGGGACATTAGCCTTACAAGCATATAAGGTGGCAATCTCAGTTGGCAGGAAATGCCTTGTTCCTAGCCTCCTAGCAATCTGGTGAACAGTATTAGGTCACAGTTCAGCACAGTTCATCACTCACTTTTTTTTTGTGCAGCTTTCATCACCACACCTCATGTCTTTACAGCTTTACTTTTCTCAGGTATTCAACCAGACCAGATTGGCTGGTCACACTTAGTTTAGGTTACAATTACTGTGTGTATAGCTCAATCAGCGACTACAAGATGTGACGGGGAAATGGTCCATAACCACTTAGAACTAAGAGCAATAAATTAGCTCAAAGTAAGTGATTTCAGATCCCACGGACCCTGATGCACAAATAAGCTAAAGGTCCATAAAATCCTTCATTTATTACTTATTAAAATAACATCCAGACCAGTACACCAGACCCAGAAGCAACACATGTTAGCACACACCTTTCCCAAGTTCTGGGATAGTTGGGAGATCACATAATCGCCACAGGAGCATATGCATTCAAATTGTGTATCACCATGAATATATACATACAAATAGAAAACAAATATAAGCAAATAACAGTATATAAATTACCCCAAAATACGCACATAGCAGCTTTACCTCTAGAGATGGGTGAATTGGTTCGTAACGAGCCAGGTTCAACCCGAATATTCCCAATTGTTTGTTTTTTTAATGAAACCGAACAAATGGTGATTCACTTTGGTTGAGCCATTTGGCAGTGCTACGAGAAAAACGCCGCCACCATGCATTAGACTAAGAAATACAGAGTAGACAATGTCATGTGTGCAGTGACTCACAAATCACATAATAGCAACATCTGGCAGCCTCTCAGCTAATAGACAGTGGTAGATGGACCTTACAGTGCTGATGTCATATAGGACTATATAAGCTTTTGCACTCGTGATCAGCCTTTAGTTGGTTTAATGGTGGAAATGCACACACATCTATATTCTATCTCACTGCATCTCATAACTATTAGCTAGGCTATAGGCAGCACAAGTCAGAAAACTGAACAATAGTTATAGGAGTATTTAGAAAATCCAGCACTATTTATACACAGGCAGGTTAGTAGTGCTAAAATAGAACTGAATAGACGTACAGTACAGACCAAAAGTTTGGACACACCTTCTCATTCCAAGAGTTTTCTGTATTTTCATGACTATAAAAATTGTAGATTCACACTGAAGGCATCAAAACTATGAATTAACACATGTGGAATTATATACTTAACAAAAAAGTGTGAAACAACTGAAAATATGTCTTATATTCTAGGTTCTTCAAAGTAGCCACCTTTTGCTTTGATTACTGCTTTGCACACTTTTGGCATTCTCTTGATGAGCTTCAAGAGGTAGTCACCTGAAATGGTTTTCACTTCACAGGTGTGCCCTGTCAGGTTTAATAAGTGGGATTTCTTGCCTTATAAATGGGGTTGGGACCATCAGTTGTGTTGTTCAGAAGTCAGGTGGATACACAGCTGATAGTCCTACTGAATGGAGTGTTAGAATTTGTATTATGGCAAGAAAAAAACAGCTAAGTAAAGAAAAATGAGTGGCCATCATTACTTTAAGAAATGAAGGTCAGTCAGTCCGAAAAATTGGAAAAACTTTGAAAGTGTCCCCAAGTGCAGTGGCCAAAACCATCAAGTGCTACAAAGTAACTGGCTCACATGAGGACCGCACCAGGAAAGGAAGACCAAGAGTCACCTCTGCTGCGGAGGATAAGTGCATCCGAGTCACCAGCCTCAGAAATCGCAGGTTAACAGCAGCTCAGATTAGAGACCAGGTCAATGCCACACAGAGTTCTAGCAGCAGACACATCTCTACAATAACTGTTAAGAGGAGACTGTGTGCAGCAGGCCTTCATGGTAAAATAGCTGCTAGGAAACCACTGCTAAGGACAGGCAACAAGCAGAAGAGACTTGTTTGGGCTAAAGAACACAAGGAATGGACATTAGACCTGTGGAAATCTGTGCTTTGGTCTGATGAGTCCAAATTTGAGATCTTTGGTTCCAACCACCGTGTCTTTGTGCGACGCAGAAAAGGTGAACGAATGGACTCTACATGCCTGGTTCCCACCGTGAAGCATGGAGGAGGAGGTGTGATGGTGTGGGGGTGCTTTGCTGGTGACACTGTTGGGAATTTATTCAAAATTGAAGGAATACTGAACCAGCATGGTTACCACAGCATCTTGCAGCGGCATGCTATTCCATCCGGTTTGCGTTTAGTTGGACCATCATTTATTTTTCAACAGGACAATGACCCCAAACACACCTCCAGACTGTGTAAGGGCTATTTGACCAAGAAGGAGAGTGATGGGGTGCTACGCCAGATGACCTGGCCTCCACAGTCACCAGACCTGAACCCAATCGAGATGGTTTGGGGTGAGCTGGACCGCAGAGTGAAGGCAAAAGGGCCAACAAGTGCTAAGTATCTCTGGGAACTCCTTCAAGACTGTTGGAAGACCATTTCAGGTGACTACCTCTTGAAGCTCATCAAGAGAATGCCAAGAGTGTGCAAAGCAGTAATCAAAGCAAAAGGTGGCTACTTTGAAGAACCTAGAATATAAGACATATTTTCAGTTGTTTCACACTTTTTTGTTAAGTATATAATTCCACATGTGTTAATTCATAGTTTTGATGCCTTCAGTGTGAATCTACAATTTTTATAGTCATGAAAATAAAGAAAACTCTTGGAATGAGAAGGTGTGTCCAAACTTTTGGTCTGTACTGTACATATACAGTGGGTACGGAAAGAATTCAGAACCCTTTAAATTTTTCACTCTTTGTTTCATTGCAGCCATTTGCTAAAAGCAAAAAAGTTCATTTTATTTCTCATTAATGTACACTCAGCACCCCATCTTGACAGAAAAAAAAAAACAGAAATGTAGATATTTTGCAAATCCCACTGTATAATCTATATTGTCTGACAGTACTTGCAATAGACAAAATTTCATCACTTCTCTATATATATAACACATTCTTTAAACATACTTTTTGTACTGAAGAAGACAATCCTGTTAGTGAAAAATATTTTGTTAACTCCTTCTTGACATCCACCGTAATAGTACAGCTGATGTTGGGAATTTAAATATGGCGGCGGCCCAGGAGCTGATTGTCCGCCATAGCTGCTGGGTCTCTGCTGTATTATACAGCAGAAACCCAGCACTAATGCTTGCAATCATTGTCCGCTCTGATTGAGACCATTAAGACCGCTGTCAGCTTTGACTGAGGTGACATTTTCCCAATGCCGCCATTTATGATAGGATCGCCAGCACTCGGAATGAGATCTGGGGCTGGAGTTCTGTTGCCATGACAGCCAGGAACCTATTGAAATATTAAAACGTTACAGGTGTCAGAATATGGCAACTTTGAGAAAAATTATTTTATGCAAAGTTTTGGATTTTTGTTAAAATGTACATAAAACTATATAAATTTGGTATACCCAGAACCGTACTGAAACATAGAATACAGGTGACATGGCTGCAGAGAAAACGCCATAAAAACGAAGCCCATAAGAATGTCATACAAATGCACTTTTTCTCCAATTCCACCACATTCTGAATTTTTTTCAAGCTTCCCAGAACATTGTACATAATAATAAATGGTATCATTATGAAGAACAATTTGTCCACCAAACAATTCCTCATATGGCTCTGTGAATGGAAAAATTAAAAAGTTATGGGTTTGGAAGGCAGGGAGCCAAAACCAAAAAGGTAAGCCCCAGTGCATATTAACCTACACCATGCACCATATATAATGGTCAGTATACGAAAAAGTTTTATAACCATAAAACACAGTAATGTCAAGAGCAGCTAGCAAAAAGATGACGGTATTGTGGAGTTAATAGATAACAAACATTACACATGCCGCAACTCAAAAAGACATATCCGATAAGTGCAGAATGTCCTAGGAAAAACAAAAAATGAAAAAATGATCTTACAGAAACAAAGATTAGATAAAACAAGAAAAGTCCAGTTGTTTATTAAGACCCTCAGTATTCAAAGTGTTTAACCTACAGATCCACTGTGTTTCTATTTTTTACCTTAAATTGTCCCATTCCCCCACCCCTTTTGGGTGGTCAAACTCATTTGATACCCTGAACTCTGAGGCTGATCGTCTCCCTTTGATGATATTGGTCAAAATGGCTCACAACAGGAAGTATCACTTTGGTTAAGTATGTCATATACATGATCTCTGATTCTTCCTTGAAATTGACTCCTTGTCTTTCCAACATGGAAATCTTATCAGAATGATTACGCCAGTCATGGTACAGTTGACAGTTAAAGTCCCCACAAAGAAATGTTCACCCAGTGGTAACACTGCTGAACATCCTACCCAGGGAGATAAACTCACAGAAACCTCATCTGAGACATTTGAAGGATCCCAAGGTCTTCATGTTCACCTGGTTTGACCAGGTGGTGGTTCAAGATAACTCTGGACCAGTCTATCCCGAATGCTTTTACCACAGCGATATGTGATCTGAGGGCAAAAAGAAGGCTGTCTAGAAATATCTAGATCTGCCAAAAAGATCCTCCAATAACGTGTCAGTATCTCCTTCACCTGCCTGTCCCTAGTGTCAAATATACCAATAATCCTCATATTCTGCTGCTGTTCACCAACCTGCTTAGTTTTGGGTGTCAGTAGGGAGAGCCTAGGAGTGGTCAAACCACTTGGTTAAACCACTTGGCTGAACATGAGGCCCTTGGAATCACAAGACAAACCTGATCAGAGAAATTTAGATTTAGTTCTACAGATTCATTGCATAACGGAACATCTACACCAGTAACATCTTGTGCAATATGACTACACTCAGCTGATACCAAAGCATAAGCTACATCCTTCTTTTCAGTCAATTCAATATCGAAAAAATGTTTTTAGCATGAATCTCCCATGAAAATTTGTTCGCATCTAAAAGAGTGGCAAAAACATCAAAGTCCCATGTCGGTGAAAACTTGTGATCCTTAGATAGTATCACTTGCTCCTTTGTGTAGATAGATGAATTAAAGTTCTTATCTGTCCTTTGTGGTTATCATCTGGATCCTCTCCTGATTTTTGCCATTTCCGCCATTGGTGGTACTTTTTTGGAATCACACCAGTTGAACTGCAAGCACCTTTATTGCTAGTAATTAGATCCACTGTAGAGACAGAAGAATCTGAAAAATCATGAGTAGTATTTATTGATTTGCCTAGTGAGAACTTTCAATCCAAAAAACTCACTCCACGCATTCTGTAAACTATACTTCTTCACCTTTTGTCCTTATGTTTTAAAATCGATTGTGGAGTTTCAGTATTGGTATTGTAACTTTTCCATCCCCAATTACCCAGTTATACATTTGATTGCTGTTATATTCTATAGTTCTCTCTCTCTCTCTCTCTCTCTCTCTCTCTCTCTCTCTCTCTCTCTTATATATATATATATATATATACAGTGGGGAAAAAAAGTATTTAGTCAGCCATCAATTGTGCAAGTTCTCCCACTTAAATAGATGAAAGTCCTGTAATTGACATCATAGGTAGACCTCAACTATGAGAGACAAAGTCAAACATTTTCTGTAAGTCTTCACGAGGTTGGCACACACTGTTACTGGTATGTTGGCCCATTCCTCCATGCATATCTCCTCTAGAGCAGTGATGTTATGGGGCTGTCGCTGGGCAACACGGACTTTCAACTCCCTCCAAAGGTTTTCTATGGGGTTGAGATCTGGAGACTGGCTAGGCCACTCCAGGACCTTGAAATGCTTCTTACGAAGCCACTGCTTTGTTGCCCTGGCCGTGTGCTTGGGATCATTGTCATTCTGAAAGACCCAGCCATGTTTCATCTTCAATGCCCTTGCTGATGGAAGGAGGTTTGCACTCAAAATCTCATGATACATGGCCCCATTCATTCTTTCATGTACATGGACCAGTCGTCCTGGTCTCTTTGCAGAGAAACAGCCCCAAAGCATGATGTTGCCACCCCCATGCTTCACAGTAGGTATGGTGTTCTTTGGATGCAACTCAGCATTCACTCTCCTCCAAACACGACGAGTTGTGTTTCTACCAAACAGTTCTACTTTGGTTCCATCTGATCATATGAGATTCTCCCAATACTCTTCTGGAACATCCAAATGCTCTCTAGCAAACTTCAGACGGGCCTGGATATGTTCTGGCTTAAGCAGGGAGACACGTCTGGCACTGCATAAAGTCACTTTGTAGCTGATTTCATTTTCCTTTAATTTGCTCATCAAATTCAGTCATGATACTGGGCATTCCCATGTCACCACTGAAGCCCAATCACAGTGGTGACCCTGAGCGCATTACGTCAGAGAACAGCACCAGACAGAGTGAGGAGGAAGACACAGAGTACAGGACTCCACAAGAAGCCCATAAGAGGTAATGAAAGGTGAGTTTAAATGTTTTTTTTTTATTTTTGTCACCTCCACTGGGCCTCCAGCTATTATACTCTGGTTTCTGAAGAGACCCCAAAGTATAATAATTTACTGGTGGTTAACAATTTGGAATATTTGGTTGAATCCAGTTCCTTGAAAACTGATTTGCCCATCTTTAATGAAGATCAAAGGCTTCAAAAAAGAAAAAAGAAAAATAAGTACACTAAAATGTAACTTTTAATAATACTTCTAAAAGTGTATGTCGACTAGATAATAAAAGGTCAACAAACCGTCGGCTAATAGTAAAATAGTAAATGTATGGTGCGTTAGCAATATAGCACATGCACTAGCCAGTACAGAGGAGGACAGTCATTCATCCTCTAAAAACAGTTTTGCAGCCCTAGGGTGATATAAAGGTAGTAATCGGACTCTTACTGGGATCCATAATGTAGATCTATCCAACTGATGTATCTTTCAAGCAACTTCACCCCTCCATACACTCCCGAACTCAAACAAATGGGCTATAACTGCCTAGCCGCTAAAAGACCGGCCCACTAGTCTGGCTAGGTTGCTAACTAGAGAGCTTACATGACACTCCTGCAAAGCTAACTAAACGCACACATACAAATACAAAACAGACACCTCATAACACAGTATGACATGTTTCATTGTGGACTAACCAAAGATCATCAGAGGCAATAACAGGAGGACTTATTTTGTATCAACTGCCTCAAATAAGGCAACGTTAAGGCTGATGAACTGTGATTAGTCCACAGTGAAACGCGTCAGGCTGTGTTATGAGGCGTGTGTTTTGTATTTGTATGTGTGCGTTTACTTAGCTTTGCAGGAGTGTAATGTAAGCTCTCTAGTTAGCAACCTAGCCAGACTAATGGGCCGGTCTTTTACCGGCTAGGCAGTTATAGCCCGTTTGTTTGAGTTGAGGAGTGTTGAAGTATGGAGGGGTGAAGTTGCTTGAAAGATACATCAGTTGGATAGATCTACATTCCTTCTCCTCCCCCTCTCTCTTGCTATGGGTATTTTTTTCAGGTGTAACTAGGGCTCCAGGGATTAATGTAGTTGACCTTTAGAAGTATTATTAAAAGTTACATTTTAGTGTACTTATTTTTCTTTTTTTGTTTTTTGATTTCAATATTGTACACCTACCTTTACATCACCTTAGGGGGTTATATTTTGCAAGATCAAAGGTTTCATCAGCAACAAAAAACAAAGTTGGGGGCGGAGCCTAACTGTTGGACCTGATGGCAGCTTGAGCCTGTAGCTCAGTCAGTTTTTGGGTTAAAGTACCTCTCCACCATAGCAATCATCATCTGTCATGGGCATGCTAACCAGGGAAAGGGGCCCAGACCCCGCCAGGCACTCCTGGGGGTAAACATTTGCAAGCTGACATGCAAAAATTCCTGTGGAAGAAAACTCTCACTTCTCTTTCCCAGCTACGTAAGATGACTGCGGATGATTACAACAATGGGGAAGCTGATGAGGACTTAGATACAGATAGCCTACCTAGGTGGATGCCCTGGAAGCCTTTTCTATGGAAGTAGTAACACATTCGGAGGCCCTTGCAACACAGGTCCAGGATCATCATACTCATCTAAACAGAGCTTAATCCCTGACCGAGGACCTTGAGAACAGAAACCAACGCCGAAACATTAGAATAAAAGGGCTCCCTGAAACCCACCTGCCTGACTCCCTGCGCTCCTTTGCCTCAGCACTGTTTGCATACCTTCTGGGACAAGACCGACTGGCCATGATACAAGTGGACCGCATACATACGGAGGTAAGGCCGAAACCAAGAGAAGGATATAAGGGATATAATTTGTGGTCTACTCACCTCTACAGACACCTCGGCTATTCTTCAAGCTGCAAGAGGCTATCCAGCACGAAGAAACGGAGATTCGGTTATTTCAGGACCTGGCACCATCCACCCTGCAAAAACGCTGTCTGTTGAAACCACTTCTGGATTCACTACGACAGCATGGCCTAAACTATGCCTTGCTCTTCCCTTTTGGACTTTCAATCTTGAAGAACGGATGCAGAAATAATATCCACACCCTGGAGGACCTGTCAGCGGCATGGCACCTGTTAGAGATTCCACCTGTGAAGGTTCCCTCCTGGTTGTATATCCCAGATGAAAATGCCTCTCTCCCTTCTCTCCCAAAGCCAGAATACTCTCAAGCATTCTCAAGTTTAAGTCGTCTAAGGCAAGGAAGTCCGGGCTGAAAGCTTCAGCTGCATCGCTACCTTTGAATGGGATGCCCCCTCCTATGAACAATTCCTGTTTGTGAGTTTACTATATATACTGAATATGTTCTGCATGTTGGTCACTTCACCTCCTCTTCTTCCATAGTTTTTCTACATTATATGGCTATTCTCAGTCATCTCCGCTTGTTCATTTTCATCCCGCCATTTTCACCTTCCCCCCTTCTTCTTCATCTCCATGCTCCCCCCCTCTCCCCTCCTCTCCATCTCCAACTAGCCCACCATTTCTTCTCCCTTCCCGCTCTTTCCTCACTCCCCCCTCCTCCCCCCCTTTTTCCTTCTCTAGAACCATATGTATCTTGAGATCCCGCTGCACTCCTGGCATGTTCCAACCCCTTCCTCTTCCCTCTGTCATGCCCTGTTGTTTTGTGAGCTCCGCTCACTGTTTCTATAGTTACAGCTACCCCATCATAACGGTCCATCTGTGTCCCTGCATTCCGATGTAATCCGATACCATTTTTTCCAACTCTTTACCTATACCTACCTGACCTTGCACTCCCTTCTCTTCATCTCGTCTTGTGTTTTGTCCTTGAGCTTTAATGCTTTCCATTCAGCACCTACGCTCACACCTGTTGTACCTCAGTCTCTACACATTCACGCTCGCGGACCTGCAGGTTTCTCACCCCCCCTCCTCTTTTCTCTCCTCCTCCCTGAAAGTGTGCAGTCGTTAGAAACGGACGCTGTCCATTCAGCACCTCACAACTATCTTATCCATTCCTGCTCTCACTATACTTTCTATCCTTTCAGCACCTCACTGTAATGCCTCTTTCTCATGGTATATGGAACTTCTTTGTCTACATTCTTAACCGCGCGGTTTTAAATACTTTGGAACCAGGAGCCGAGATACTTACTCCCCCACTCTCCCTTATCCTTCCTAACTTATCTCTATTTTATACTTCAGCCCCCCCATATCCTGACTACCCCAGCCTATAATTAACATTATTAGCTTTCCTCTATGCCCACTTCTAGGATTCGCGACACTACCCCCCCCCCCCATACTGTCTACCTACATCTATACTTAACATCAATAGTTTTCCTCTCTGCCCATGACTACGATTCATGACACTACAATTCCCCTACCTTCCACCCCCCCACTACATCCGCCACCCCCTCCCCCCTCCTATGACAGAACTATATGGATATTAGAAAATCGGAGAGCTCTGCGACAAACCCATTCCGATCAGATTTTCTCCTTCCTCCAGCACGTACGTAGGGATTGACATCCCACACAATTAGTTTGCACTCAGTGGTCATCAGGCGCTTCCACTGAGCCTTTCCGTTGTTCTATTTCTCCAATCCTCCCCTCTTTCCTTTCACTTCTTCAGCTTCTCCTACTAGCCTGTTCCTAATATCTTTCCTATCTCTCACCTTTACCTTCTCATCTTCTTCTTCTTTACTAACATTTACTAACGAAGACTGATTCCCTTTTATGCTTCTGACCTGAGTCATGGTTACAATCAACCTGACTACGTGTTAATGGCTTCATTTCGCCAAATAAGAGGTCTCAAATTTATGCACTTCTATGCAAGTTGAAATCCAATATAGTTTTTCTACAGGAGACCCACTTCAAAGGTGATCGAATCCCTCGCCTCCCACAGAAATAATATAACCAGGCTTTCCATTCCATCCCTCCTTTGCCTCAAGCAGTGTTTCTATATTGATCCATTATTCCATCCCCTTCCTCTGCTCTTCAGTCTATCAAGACTATCAGTCTATCTGAAGGGAGAGCACTAATTCTCAAGGACACCATTGCAAATAGGAAATAAACATTCGTAAATATCTATGCTCCAAATCACCGCCAAGTCCCCTGGCTTATAGTTACGTTACATAAGTTACAACTTTTTGCAGATGGCCCTATCATTATAGCTGGAGACCTCAATTTAACTCTGAATTCCCTTCTGGACTCTTCCTCGGGCTCACACAAATCCCAAAATTCCTTGGTTGACATATGGCGCCTTCTCAACCCCTCAGTTAGAGATTACTCTTTCTATTCTAACCCCAGGAAGACATACCAACGCCTTGATTACATCTTCATGTCCCAAACTTTCTCGGTTTCTACCTCCAGAACTAAAATAGAGACCATCACTCTCTCAGAACATGCCCTGGTCTGGGCTTCCTTCACACTGCAGAATCTTCCACTTAAAGATTGGACATGGAGACTAAATGAGACCCTTCTGAGCAGACAAGAAGTGGTTACTAAAATCTCTACTTCACTAAAAGACTATTTTGACTTTAACTCCACCCCTGATTTACCTGTCACTAATATCTGGAAAAAACACAAGGCCTTCATAAGAGGCAAATTCATTTCCCTGCTAAACATAAGAAAGATTCAACCAAGAACTTGATCAACTTTTGACCAAAATAGCTTCCATTGAACGATTGCAGAAACGGAGTGCAGTCTTCAACAGACTTGAAGAACCTTATAAATGCCCGAACTGCTAAGCATTACCTCCACTACCTCCACCGACTTTATGCACATGGAGATAAGAGCAGGAAGTTTATGTCATCTCAACTTAGAAAATCTAAGACCAAATATTTCATCTCAATGGTTAAAGATAAGAACGGTAATTCTCATAAATATACCCCACGCATCGCCAAGGCTTTCCTAGAATTCTACACTGACTTGTACAATCTAGACTCATTGACTCCCTCTTCACATGCGTCTCAGGAAGAGGAGCAAACAGCAAAATTCTTAGATTCCTTAAACCTACCTCATCTTTCAAGTGAAGAAGCGTCCACCTTGACGGCCCCATTAACTTTGAAGGAAATTACTAAAAGCACGAACAGCTTTCCTATTGGTAGAAGTCCGGGACCTGATGGATTCCCCCTCACCTACTACAAGACCTTTAAGGATATTCTTCTCCCACACTTTACTTCCTCCTACAATGCCATGCTACAAGGGAGTTCACTACCTCCCCAAGCTCTAGAAGCACACATCACCTTGATCCCCAAAGATGGAAAAGATCCTTCAGTCTGTGGAAGCTACCGACCTATTTCCGACCTGAAAATCTGGGCAAAACTCCTGGCCGCTAGGCTCAAACCCTTTCTCCCCTTCCTCACCAACGAAAAACAAACAGGTTTTGTCATGGATAGGGAAGGAAAAGATAATTCCATCAAACTTTTACACGCCATAACCCATGCTTGGAAGACCAAATCACCTTTGGTGTTACTAGGAGTTGACGCAGAAAAAGCTTTTGACAGAGTGGACTGGAACTTTATGGCAGTGACTTTAGCGGCATTCCAGATTCCCACACAGTTCATTACTGTCATCTTTTCTCTATACTCAAAACCTTCTGCCTGGCTGAAAATTAACTATATTTTATCCCCAGCTTTCTCAATACAAAATGGAACCAGGCAAGAATGCCCTTTATCCCCTTCCCTATTCATATTGGTCCTAGAAGCCTTACTCCAAGCTGCTCGCCTTCACCCTACCATCTAAGGATTCGAGATCGGCAACTCAAAGGTGACACCAGCAGCTTTCGCCGACTATGTTCTCTTTTTATTATCCAATCCCTCCACAAGTCTATAGACAATTTCTGATTTGCTAACCTCTTATGGCGAACTTTCTGGATACAAAGTCAACCTGGATAAATTGGAGGTATTAGATGTGACTTTACCACAACCAGAGGCTGACCGGATTCAACCCCAAACCCCCTTTATCTGGACTTCCCATTCCATCATATACTTGGGTGTCAACCTAACCTCAAACCCTGATGATCTGTACCAGGAGAACTTCTCCACAATTCTAACCGAAGTCCACAGCTCGTTTTCCTCCTATGACTCCCTCCCCCTTTCATGGTTTCGTAGACGCAATCTTTTGCAGGCCTACATCCTTCCAAAAGTTTTATACAGACTCCGTATGTTGCCTATCCATTTGCCGAAGTCCTTTTTTAAATCTATATGGGGCATATTCTCGAAGTTTCTGTGGTGTGGTAACTGACCCCGGTTGTTGTTGTCTCTCTTACTGAAAAGGAAAACGGCCTGAGGGATTGGTCTACCTGATGTCCAATTGTACTACAAAGCTGTCCAGCTTTCCCGATGGATTGACCTCCTGGGCCTAGGTCCGCAAAAAACCCTACATCATCTCTCTACTTGTACCTTCGGAGTGGCTGTGGCTCTACGATACCAAGGGGAACCGCCCTAGAAAATTGGACCAACTTATACGGGGGGCCTGCGAGACCTGGCACGAACTTCAAGAAGCCATAGCTCCTACACCCTCTTTGCTGACTCCCCTGCAATTTATACCTGCTCTGGTTCAATCTAGTACGCCTGCTTATGCGAACCTATGGAAGAAATTTGGCTCCTATTCCATCTGGGATGCTCTCACAAAAACTGGCCCCACCTTGACCTCTCAGGCTCTCTCCTTGCTTGAAAATGCTCAATTGTCTTTCCTCCACACAAACCACCTAGAGCACAATTTTAATTCACTACTCAAGCTCGAAGGCTTCAGGGTGAGACACCTCACCCCATTTGAGAAAGCTCTTTCTGCAACTGGTCCCCGCTCATGGAAAATCTCTCTCATCGTAGATAGATATGTCCATCCTGCTATCTATTCCAAACCAACCTTTATCTCTTCATGGGAATCTGAACTGAGTATCACCCTTTAAAAAAAGGACATTGAGTCTACACTCCTGTCGGCACATGGCTATTCCCAGTGTGTTTGGACCCAAGGAAGTCACTACAAGCTACTTACCTGGTGGTATCGATCTCCTGCTTGACTATTTCACCATGCACTATCCTCCTTTGGTGGCACTGCCCAGTTATCCAACCTTTCTGGTCAGACATCCAGGCGACTATACAGCAAGTTCTGAATATATGCTTCACCATAACTCCGGAAATTGTATGCCTCTCCCTCCCGTCTTCCCAATACAAACCTTCCAAATCGAATTTGATCAACCATCTACTGGCAGCAGCTAAATTGCTAATCCCTCAATTCTGGCTTCAGACTGAACCCCCCACTAAAATTCTATGGGCTGTCAAAGTCTCTCAACTTTCTCAATTCGAAGAGCTCTCGAGCTGGCAAAACAGAACTCACTCCAAATACAAGAAAATCTGGCAACCTTGGCTCGATCATCTTCCCTGAATCAGTCTTTTCTCGTTCTACTATCTTCATTTCTGTTTGTTTTTCTCCCTTTTTCTTCTCCCCTTCTTTTCCTCTTTCTATTTATTCTCTCTCCCTACATGGCTATTCTATATTTTATCCTCTCTCATTACTCTCCTACCCTCACCTACTAACAACACTAATATCTCCCCCACACACACACACTCTCAAACTCCTTTTCTTTTGCTCTTTTGACTACACCTTTACTATGTATTTTTATAACTCTCTTAGGTTATGTTTTGTATATGATTGCGCTTGAATATAACTTGAATTACTTTTCATTGCAATGTGTTTTTGCTGTTTTCATGGCACTGTTTTTATTTGAATTGGTTTGAATCATATGATGGATCGGGTCATTCTGTTAATCCCTATCCACTTGTGTTTCTACTGTTTATTGTGCTGTATTCTTTGCTATATAAACTGAAAAACCTCAATAAAAACATCTGAAAACAAAACAAACAAAAACAAAGTTTACATTTTCCTTGGTCTGTCCCCTGTTTGAGAGTTGCATCTGGATTTCTTTTAATTATGCATAAACGTCAGTATGCTCAAGAACCACACCATCTGATATACAACCATTTTTGACAATGTCCACCATTAAAAATTCATAACAAGCATTAACTATGGCCAGTAAAACAATACTAAAATAACCTTTATAGTTAAAAAAAAAAAAATCCAGAATGAGGTGGTGGAATACTGTTGACATGTTTCCTTTTGCTGCTCCACAATTTGTAAAGTTCTAATACTCTTTAACCCCTTAACGACCTTCACATGCCTTCACTGATCTCAGCTGTTAATCCTATAGACGCTACACTCAAACGGGACCTCAACATCTAAACTGCGCAGGCGCCACCAGCGCGGCCATTCTTCACCGATCGCCGCCCTCCTGAATGTCATCGGAGGGCGGCAATCGGTTGCCATGACAAGGCTCCCAGGCTTGTCATTGCATTAGATCTATTGCACGCTGCCAGAGGCAGCATGTAATAGAGAGGTAGGCATTTTGATATTCACTGCAATACAGTAGTATTGCAGTGAATAGTATGAGTGATCAGGCCCCCTAGGTTGCAAGGTCCCTAGGGGGTCTGATCATAAAACTAAAAAGAAGAAAAAAAAGTTTTTAAAAGTAAATAAAAACACACAAAAGTTCAAATCACCCTCCTTTCCCTAGATCAGATATAAAAGTAAATAAACAAAAGTAAACATAAACACATTAGGTGTCCCCGCGCTCCAAAATGCCCCAACTATTAAAATATTTTAAATATTTATCTCATACGGTGAACGGCGTAGTGGCAAAAAAAAAAATCTAATTAGCTAAATAGCGTTTTTTTCAACACTTTGCCGTCTATAAAAAATTTAATAAAAAGTGATCAAACCATCAGATCTTTCCCCAAATGACATCAGTAAAAACCTCATCTTGTCCCGCATAAAAAGACGCCTTACCCAGCTCCAGTTACAGGTGTCACAATATGGCGACACAAAATTTTTTTTTCTATTTTGCAAAGTTTTTCATTTTTTAAAAGGTATCAAAACATTGCAAATACTATATAAATTTGGTATCACCGTGTTCGTACTGACCCCCAGAATACAGGTACCATGTCATTTTTACCACACAGTGAACGCCATAAAAATTAAACCCATATGAAATTGGCGCAAATGCATTTTTTCTCCAATTGCACCTCATTCTGAATTTTTTTCCAGCTTCCCAGTACATTGCACAGCATATTGAATGGTGCCATTACAAAGTACAATTTGTTTCGCAAGCAATAAGCCACTCTTCCGTTATTGTAGGAAATTGAAAAATCAAATAATATTTTTATTCTTTTCTACAATATCCTCCTCACAGCCTTCCGCCCCATAACCTGACTTGAGCTGCATGGAACATCTACTCCAAAGAAAATAAAAGGGGACACAGAAAAGCCAGGAGTAGGCCCATGCAAAAGTACTTGAAAATGCTGTGTTAATAATGACACAGAAAGAAGATGAGGTCGATCGGTACTGTCACAGTCTGGCAGACAGGATGCAGATTTCCTTTACTGCCAACATGTTATTGGTGACTTGTGCACAATTTTATACAGAAGAAGACACAAGTGGATGAGCCCTACTATTAGTATCCCCCCAGCACAACAATATCTGGAGAGTATAATGGAGTTCATTTGTATTACCAGAAATATAATAATGTGGGTACATTATTATATTCTTAGTAATACAAATGATCTCTGCTATACTCAGATGTAATTTTTGCTTACAGTTATGTTAACACTTGCTCACATTGGCTGCTGTGAATGTTATCACTTTTGCACCGTTTATGTTTGCATTTACAAAGTCCATCAGAAAGTTGCACAAATGCAGTTTTTCTTGAATTCTCCCCATTCTGCAATTTTTTCCAGCTTCCATGTACATCAATATTAAATGGTACCAATACACAGTATAATTTGTCCTTATGGCCTTTGGAAGGCAGGGAGCCAAATACAAAAATCGAAAAATGTTCATCAAATACTTGCACTATTTAGTACACACCCCCAAAATTTTTGTCATTTCCTTTTTCAGCACTTGCTTAGAATTTACCAACTTTCACCTGTTAATTTTCATTGTTTGGGGTAGACAAACGTTTTTAAGAATGTTCGTTGTTGGTTGCATGTGAGCGATCGCAGTCTAAAATCTAATGTGTATAGCCATTGTGACTCTCTAGGCCCTTGTAAAGAATCTTAAAGCCCTTTAATATTTGAATGAATCTTTATCAGTGTATGCAACTCTTGTGCTAGTGCCAGATTTTCATTACATGCTACTAGTTAGTATTTAAATGGCTACAGTGCTGTGAGAGAATAAATAAAAAGGGAGTCTGTCAGCATGAAAATTGACATTTATCTACTCACAACACCTTGTAGGGCTTCTGAGATGGTTTCCAAATAAGTCTGTGTTGTTATTTTTTCTTTTCAATTTTGACAAATTTTATTGAAATTTTTTATGAATACAAAACATGTAAAAGACAGTCATTACATTAGAGGCAAGTTGTAAGAGTAAATCTAAAAGGTGAGCATTGTGTCAGCGACAATTATGTTGTGGAAAGGAGCAGTTAGTCCGATATCACAAAAATTGAAACAGACAAAAATGTAAACAGGAAAGTAACCAACATGAGGAAATATCTACTACATATCCATACAGTACTCATAAGGAGTATATCCTATAATAAACAGGATTAATCAGGAAAAGAAAAATGTACCCTTAGGGAAAATAAACCCTAGAGGAATAGTCGGTCCAAATTTCCCATTGGGGGAAGGGGTTTTAGAGGGTGTAATCTCTTATGGGTCATGGTTTCTATAACGTGATTATATTGAATTAAGGAGTGTAATTCTTTAATAGATAGAACAGGGCTGTTTTAACAAATTGGTGGGCCCAGTTCAAAGGTTTCATAAATGCGCCCCCACCCCATCACCACCACTTAAACATACCTGACCCACCCAAATTAAAATGGCCCCCACATAGTATAATTCCTTTTTACTGGCCCCATACAATATGAGACCATGCCCCTGCATTTATAAATAGTAGTCCCCCCTTATAAATAATATGTCCTGCTCACAGCTAACTACACCCTTATCAATAATAATTATAAGGCGGGCATTATTTATATGCAGGGACTATTATTTATAAGGGGGGCTAAGATTCCTTGCTTATAAATAATAATGGATCCTTATAAATAATAATCCCTGTTTATAAATAATAATGCCCCCTTATAAATAAGGGTCCCTGATAATGAACAGTGCCCATTATCAGTAATTGTCCCTCCTTATAAATAATAGTCCCCCTTATTATTAATAGCTCTCCCTTCTAAATTGTTCCCTCTTATAAATAGTCTCCATTATCAGTAATAGCCCCCCTTTATAAATAATAGTACTACTTTATAGTTCTCCCTTTTAAATAATAGTCCCCATTTATAACTAATAACCCCCCCATTATAAATAATAGTTCCCCTTTATTCATACAGGGGAATTATTATTTATTTATTTATTTATTTATTTATTTATTTATTTATTTATAAGGAGGGGAACTACTATTCATGGGGACTATTATTCATAAGGAAGGGAACTGTTATTTGTAAGGGATAACTATTGAGAGTGGGAAACTTATTTTTAAGGATGGCTTTTTTAAAGGGAAACTATTGTATATAAGGGAAAAACTTTTATTTTTAAGGGGGCTAATATTTATAGCATACTTCCCAACATTCATTCACTCCTGCTTCACCATTGTGACACCATTGTGAACATCCAGCACAGACAGTGATGTATGTAAGTATTCTATGGCAGAGCAAGGACTTTACAGCTCCCTGAACTGTCATAGGCTTCAACTGTATCGGCGTGCATAGCACGCCAATACAGATGTGAGTGGAGCTGTCCTGGGCAGAAAGTCTGGTGCCCAAATCCGGGGCCCCTGCAACCGTAGGGCCCGGTGCAAGTGCACCGTTTGCCCTATGGTTAAAGCGGCCCTGAGATAGAGGTGTATTTACATTCAGGATCTTGCAATGAGTAGGCGGGCAGCCATTATGATGTTTTCCACTAGATTTCTGATTGGTAATGGGATAGAGACATAATGCCAGAAGGGGTGTCAAATGCACGGGCAGTTGGATAACCCTAGTAATAAATTGGGAAACAGTCATCCCAAAGTTGCACACTGAGGGCCAGTCCCACCACATATGGATATAGGAGCCAGGTTTACCGCACTCTTGCCAACACAGAGAACTGTAATCAGGGATAAACTTCGATAGTTGTTAGGGGGTTCTATACCAGTGAAGTAGAAGTATTTGAGCTACTTCCCAGTATATTTTTGAAATCCTTAGTAGTCCTGTGTGCCAATCAGATAATGAAAATTGGGACTGTAAATCAGATTCCCATCTTAAAATATATCCTGGTTTGGAGTTGGAGGTCTTACCTAACATTGCAGTGTACAAGGTTGAGATATCTTTGGATTTCCCCATTTCGGCTGTAAAGTGGGAGTAAGCCGCAGGAGGGGAAAAACATTTCGAGATAAGAGAAGGCCTTAGAATATCCCTTATCTGCAAATACTTATAGAAATCAATTAATGGTAAGCAATACTCTCGAGAAAGATCCTGGAATGTCATCACCCCCCATCACGTAGTAGATGTTTAACATGGGAGATTACCTGACTCCCCAATTGTGTAAAGGGAGGAATGGTTAGAAGGTATAAAGGTACTGTAGAGGCAGCATTCCATTGGGTTTAGTATATTCCACCTTGTTACTCCTAAGAAGGGACAACCATGCTAATCTAGAGGCTGTTAATGTAAACAGTGAGCATTTCAAACTTAAGGGCGGTTGCTAAAAAAGGCAAAAGCGCAATCAGGGGTACGCCGGCCACCTCCCTTTCAATCTCAACTAAGCAGAGGGGAGAGGAGTCCTGCCAACAGTGTGTAAGGTGGGTCAGGAGAGTAGAATAGTAATATTTTTTAATATCAGGGATATCCATACCATCAGTTTTGCAAGGCCTGGTCATAATGGAAAAACGGATTCTCGGTTCACATCCCTGCCATATAAAGTTAGTGAGAAGACCTTGAAAGTGCACCAAGTAGGAGGCAAGCAGAGGAATAACAGTCCTAAAGACTTACAATATGACTGGCAAAATTAGTATCTTGACTACTATTTTATAGAATTTTATATAATTAGACGAGAGTAATGCTGAGCTAAAGCTAGTCAGTGAAACTCCTAGGTAGGGTAGTGGGCCATCCTGCCACTAATATGGAAATGTAGAAGAGAGGAACGTTCGAGTTTCTCTGTCCACATCAATGCTCAGTATTGGTGACTTTGTAGCATTGACCTTGTAATTGGACTTTATAAAGGCTATTCCAACGTGACTTCAGTTAAAAACATGTTTCCCCAATGATAGAATCCCTTTAAGAAGACAGTAGCCATAGCATCATCCGTAGTAAAAAGGAACCAACATTCAATAAAGAAAACATCAAGTACATGCAACATAATTAAACTAGTAGAACATCTGGAAATCAGTAAGGTCATAGTGCACGGCTTCAGTATCTCCAGGGGAGGAGATAAGAAGGCATGGCAACTTAACAGCTCTAAAAAGAAAGATAGAGCAGTAAAAACTACCTGAACAGATAGATATATATCTTAGGAACCTGTAAGAGAAAACAATCAGTAAATAAATAAGTCAATAGCCCAGAAGCTGTCAAATTCTGTTTTACCCTCCCATCCCGACTACCACTCCTGGGTCAGGTGCTTTAGAGAAAGGTGGTCCCTGCGAGGACTGGAGGGGTGAGATTCTAGTACTGTAGCAGTTTCAGACCGTTGGGAATAGAGAAGATCACAGTCATGGTGCCATTGCGGGATATTAGTAGTTTAGTAGGAAAGCTCCAGCGGTACTTGCTACTGTGTTCTCATAGTGGTTTAGTGATGATGGAGAAGTCTCTTCTAGCCTGTAAGGTAGCAGCAGAAAGGTCCAGATACAGAAGAGAACATTATGAGCTCCTTAACATGGTAGAAATCCACTCTTACTAGCGTATCTCTCTGAGACTATTCCGGTGCCGCTTTGGATTTAGGTATTCAATGGGCATGGTCCAGAGTTAAGTTCTGAAAGAGCAGGTACCAAGAAGTGGAACATTTTTTTAAGATAGTCAGAAAGATCAGAAGTAGAAACCTCTTGTGGTATGCCCCTTATCTTTATATTGAGCCATTTCACGTTCAGCCATTTTTATCTTTGAGCCATTTCACGTTGTCCTCCAGAGATTTGAGCTTCCACAAGCTCATTGTGAGCCTCTGAAAATTCCTCCATTTTCTTTTCCAGATGGTCCGTGCAACTGAACATTGGACTGTATCTGTTTGAGCAGGGAGGTGACATGATTTATGCCATTTTGACGTACCACCAGCATATCTTTGAGAGTACCCACTGCTATTGGGTCATTGTTAGATGGAAAAGAGGATAGATCATACTGTGGGTTTAGCAAAGTTTAAGAAAGAGGTTGAGCATCTTCTGATAACGTTTTCTTGGAAGCCGGCCCTTTACTCACCGGTGAGGCATTAGGCAAGTTAGCGGCATAACTTTTGCCACTGTCCATGACATATGACAAATTTAGTAGGCGACTGAGCAGCAGAAAGAGTGTCAACCTCAGATGTAAATTGCAGATCTGCCTGCAGAGATGTACCAGATGTACCAGAAGAGAATTGTAAGTCCTGTGAGTTAGAGTCCTCTCTGGTAATGTCTTGAGTACCAAAAAAGTCTGTAAGTTTCCTAGGAACCTTAGACTTGATCTTCTGCCTGGTCATCATGCAGGGAGAATATTGCAGATCTGATATCAGCGGTAAAGTAGCAAAGAAGCTGTCACAGACTGTAAGGCGTTTATATTGCCAGGAAGAGCAATCAGAGGTCCAGAGCTGTCACAGTGGCCACATGCACTATTTCGCCAGTATCAGGATGATTGCAGAGGAGGCAGACAGAGCAAAAGATGCATTCAGACAGAGTATTGCCAGTAAAACAGCTCTGCAGGAGGTGCTAAGAAGAGCAATGGAAGAGCACATAGTTGTAATCCAGAGATGCCAGGCAGTTGAGGCGAATGGGGTTCTGGGTCCTACCTGGTGGGCTTCTGCAGGCAAACACATGTAGCTTGAGGAGTGCAGGACGACTGGAGCAGCCCTCGCAGGAGTCTCCAGTGTCAGTGCCTGGGTAAGGAAGAAGCGAGGAAGATGCCGTTGGCGCAAATCCTGGAGCAACAGTCCTGCCATCACTGGACCGCAGGAGCAGGTAAGCAGCGAGGGATGTTCAAGGCTGCCCCCATAGGAGGCCAACCAGTGGCGTAACTAGGAATGGCTGGGCCCCAAGGCGAACATTTGAAATGCCCCCCCCCCCTCCGAAGCGGTGACGGGTCCCCAAATAGTAAAATATGCTTAACAGTAGCCCCAGATACTATTATATGCTCAACAGTGGCCCCCACACAGTATTATAAGCTCCCAACAGCCCCCCTACGCATTGGTGCTATTATTATACTATGGGATCTCCTCAGAGTTTTTACTCCCCTGAGGCCAACATAGTTCTGCCGGTAATAAGGAGTCTCCTGCCCAAGGAGTAGGGTGTGATGTGGGGCTCGTGGGTGGCACACTGTTGTGTAATGGCAGCCGCTGCATCTGAGGAGAAGAATTGCACAGTGTAGAGCAGACCGGACGATCGGCAACATGTGACCCTCGGGTTCCTAAGTGCTGGGGTGATTAATCAAGCCAAGTTGAGTGGTAGTTATTGGCTCTGAGCTGCAGAGAGCCACTGCAGAACACGGACCTTCACATTGGGCTGCCATAACAGACGACAGCCTGACTCCATCCCATGTCTGTGTTATATTTGACTGCTGCTCCGTTCCTGAAAATTTTGTTCTTTTATAATTATGCTAATGAGTTTAACATGGGCTTTAGGGGTGTATACTTTTCAGTGTGGGCTTCTGTATGCACTGTAGAATAAATGCCCCTAAAGCCCTTTGGTGTTCAAATCCCTTTTTATAGGGTTCAGCAAGAGCAGTACTGAATGTACTGTGCTTGCCCGCTAACCTCCACCTGGAAGTGTTGCTCTCAGGTTTTCACCACTGTACAGTCTTTTGGGTGAAGGATGACATCGACGGGCATGCGCAGTACATTCAGTACTACACTTGCTGAACACCCTAGCTATGTACAGGAGAACTTTTAGCATGAATCTTTCTACCCTCACTATCTTCTGCTTAAAGATGCACAGGCCCCTACAGAGCCCTGATCTCAACATCATTGAGTCTGTCTGGGATTACATGGAGATAGAGAATGTAAGCAAGCCTATATCCACAGAAGATCTGTGGTTTGTTCTCCAAGATGTTTGGAACAACCTCCCTGACAAGTTCTTTCCTGTGTGCAAATGTACCTAAAGGAATTGATGCTGTTTAGAAGGTAAAGGTGGTCACATCAAATATTGATTTGATTTAGATTTCTCTTTTGCTCATTTACTTTTCATTTTGTTAATTGATAAAAATAAACTATTAGCACTACTGTAATTGAAAACATTCTTATTTTGCAGCATTTCCCACACAAATACCTAAAACTTTTGAACAGTTCTGTATAACTCCTCTGATTACATACAATAAAGTGCACATAAGTCAGATATACATTTTCAATAATTACAGTATAGCATTGGACAATATAACTATGTGCAAGATTACCAACATAACCTTCATAGTAACAGATGTGATGGTATATCCCTAGACTAGTCTATTACTGGAGAAGAAGGAGGATGAAGAAAAGGCAGATCTATTAAATTCCTTCTTCTCTACTGTGTTAACACAAGAAAATCCAATGGACAGCAACATGATTAGGA
Organism: Leptodactylus fallax; assembly: GCA_947044405.1. Classification (NCBI taxonomy): domain Eukaryota; kingdom Metazoa; phylum Chordata; class Amphibia; order Anura; family Leptodactylidae; genus Leptodactylus; species Leptodactylus fallax. Next base: position 1,293,038 of record CAMRHE010000458.1, read on the forward strand.
GTAACGTAAACTCTCCATTAAATATCACCTGTTTACCCAGGAGGAAGTGCCTTCGAAATATTAAAACAGAGAATTATACACGATGATAGATAGACTCTTATATCTAATATTTAAGGATTCAGTAATGACTGGGTATGTTCCACAGGATTGGTGCATAGCAAATGCGGTGCCAATTTTCAAAAAGGGGTCTAAAAGTGAGCCTGGAAACTATAGGCCGGTAAGTTTGACTTCTGTGATGGGTAAGATATTTGAAGGTTTTCTAAGAGATGCTATCCTGGAGTATCTCAATGTAAATAATCTTATAACACCCAAATCAGCATGGGAATCGGTCCTATCAGACTAATCTGATCAGCTCTATGAAGAGGTCAGTTCTAGACTGGACATGGGTAATGCGGCAGATGTGGTATATCTGGACTTTTCAAAGGCTTTTGATACGGTGCCACATAAAAGGTTGGTATGAAAAATGAGAATGTTGGGACTGGGGGAAAATATCTGCATTTCGGTTTACAACTGGCTCATTGATAGGAAACAGAGGGTTCTTGTTAATGGTAAATACTCAGACTGGGTCAAAGTCACCAGTGGGGTGCCACAGGGGTCAGTATTGGGTCCTCTCCTGTTTAATATCTTTATTAATGACCTGGTAGACGGTTTACAGAGCAGGGTGTCCATATTTGCAAATGATACTAAACTCTATAAGATAATCAAAAATGAGGAGGATAGTAGAATATTACAGGGGGATCTAAGAAAGCTGGAAACATGGGTCGAGACTTGGCAAATGAAGTTTAATATTGACAAATGTAAGGTTATGCATTTTGGACGACAAAATAAAATGTATGATTATGTACTTAATAGTAAATTACTGGGTAAGACTGCCAATGAAAAAGACTTGGGGATTGTGGTGGACAATAAACTTACCTTTAGTGACCAATGCCAGGCAGCTGCTGTCAAGGCAAATAAAATTATGGGATGCATCAAAAGAGGTATAGATTCTCATGACAAGAACATAGTTATGCCTCTATACAAATCACTGGTACGGCCACACATAGACTACTGCGTGCAATTTTGGGCCTCAGTATACAAGAAGTACATAATTGAACTAGAGAGAGTGAACTAGACAAGGGCAAATAAAATTATTAGGGAAATGGGTGGATTGGAGTACAACGATAGATTAACAAATTTGGAGTTATTCAGTTTATAAATAATCCGTCTACCTAATAACACTGTACAAATACATGAAGGGACATCACAAAGAACTTTCTAATGATCTTTTTACTCCTAGACCAGTGACAGTGACAAGGGGACATCCGCTACGACTGGAGGAGAGAAATTTTCATCAGCAACATAGAGGGGAATTTTTAACTGTAAGACCAGTGAGACTATAGTACTCATTGCCCCAGGAAGTGGTGATAGTGAATTTATTGAGCAAGTTCAAAGAGGGCCTAGTTGTCTTTCTCAAACAGAAAAATATTACGGATTATAGGTTCTAGATTTTGTTAAGGACAAGTTGATCCAGGGTTTTATACTGATTGCCAGAGTTGGGAAGGAATTTTTTTCCCTGACATGGGAAAATTGGCATCAGCCTCATGGGTTTTTTTGCCTTCTTCTGGATCAACACTGTAGTGTTATAGGTTGGACCTGATGGACCTGTGTCTTCATCCAACCTTATCTACTATGTAACTATGTAACTACCTCACCAAAATTACCCAGATTGACTGCCAGTTACCTAACGTGATTTTGGAGGTGGTAGACTTCATTTTATAGTGATTTATTTGGGGGCAGAGCCTAACCACACTACATGTCAGATGTCTGAGTGAGAGCTCTCATCTTACAGAACCTGTTTCCCATTCAAAGCAACTTCCAAGTGACCGATAATAGTCAAAACTATCAAAGACAAGATCAGTGACAAGATGGACACCCCAAAACCTAAGAGACAATAGGGAGTGATGGACAGATTTGTGAAGAAGCCTTTCTGGCCCGAGCTCTCAAAATGGCACCTGAATAGCAACCTGAGTCTGATCTGCTGGAAGACAGACACTGAGAGCTTAACAAACTCTATGGATGCCATGGGTTCCTCTGAATCAGGTCCGTTGCCAAATCCTCTCTAAATGATACTCAGCAATTGGGGCACAGAGTGGAGACATTAGAGACTAACCAAAATTACATAGTGGCATTCAATTCAGCAATGGCTCATAACTACTGTGCACAGCTACATTCTATCAATGCTGTGCTCACACAGATTAAGGATCAGCCACCCTAAAAACATCAGGCTGAAAGGTTTGTCAGAACAGATACCTAATGAGGTCCTTCCAGCAGCAGCATCACAAATCCTTACTGACCTTTTAGGAATGGATGGTCACTGTTGAGCGGATCCACTGCTCCCTCTGCCCAGCTGCATGGAGGGAGAAGGGATGTGGTTTGTGGCCTACTTAGTTTCTGAGACACTGACTATTGAAAGCTGCCAGAGACTGCAAAGAGCTCCACTGAATCGCCACCTTTGGTTTGCAGCTGTTGACAGCTGGTTAAGTCATGTTATGATGTTTGTTTATGACTCCTTTCTTGTACTGTGCAGGAGTTGTATGGGTCACAATTAAACCTGCTCCGCTAACACTTTTGAAATGTTAACATAGCCACCATAACTGTCACATCCTATAATGTCAGAGGTTTTTATACACCTTAAAAGAGGTCCCAAATTAATACCCTACTTCAAAAATATAAGACTAAGGGTATGCGTCTTGCAAAAACCACAATTTAAAACAGGTAGAGTGCCAGTACGCTCATAAAACATCTATAAATGGTTTTAAAAAAACACCTTTTAATTAAAAAAAAAAACATAACGTAAACAAAAACTAAACAAACGTTATGTGCTCCATGTGCGTAAAAGCCCCCACTATCCAAAAATAGTGTTATTTATCCCGTATGAACACCTTAAAGGGAGTCTACCATTGGGGAAACGTGTTTAAATGAAGCAATGTTGGAATAGCCTTTATAAAGGCTATTCTACTTCTACCTTTACTTTCTTCCCCTCGCCGCCGTTTGTCCAAAAAAACATTTTATTCTCATATGTAAATTAAGCTCAGGGAGCACCGGGGGCGTTCCCCCTGTCCTCCGAGCACCCCCGAGTCATTGCCGCAACCCACCTCCAGCACTGCTTTTTCACGCCCCCTGCATCTTCTTCTGTTCATCCTGCATCTGCTTCTTCCTTTGTTGGCCATTTTTCCTGAAGTACACTGGTGTAAGAAACTAAACAAAAATGGCCAGCAGAGCCACTTTGAGTTCAGGCAGAGCCGACTAAATAGCCAGATTATCGACGTCTAGGGTTTAACGTATTTTGGTCACTTCACTTTCCCCAAAAAATGGCAATAAAAAGTGATCAAAAAGTCATACATACCAACATTGGTACAAATAAAAAGCTACAACTTGCCTTGCAAATAAAGAGCCCTGACATATCAACAAAACAGGAAAAAGTTATAGGTGTCAGAATACAGTGTTTAAAATATTCTTGTTTGCTCAGAAAGCAAACACTAGGTGATAAATGCCACTATACAAAAATTGTTAGTGGATCCCACTAAAATTACCCACATTGATTGCTAGTTACCTACCTAATATATGAGGACCAGTTTAACGCTGAATCTTTTGGCCCCATTAGAGGGTGATGCACTAACTCCCACCAACTCAGCTGGTTCAATGAAACCAAGAGTTTACTCAGACCACAGTCTCATATGTGTCTCACAGTCTCACAGTATCCCCAGATTTAATAGTCACAAAAAAACAGAGGTTTTACATGGGCACTTGCATAATGTGAAGGACCAGTTAAACTCCAAATTGTTTGGTGATCAATATTTAATGAACAAAAGTGGCATTGTGCAAAAAGTGATGGCAATGACTAATAAACTATCCTAGAGATACAGTACATCCTCACTTGCTATGACTGAAGCATCCATTTAACTTATTAGGGCACATTTCTTATTATACTATGCCACTTTTGTGCCATAAAAAAGATGCAAATCTTCAGTTTACAACTTTGTAAGTGTCACTTGCAACAAAAATTGGCAAAAGTGGCATTTTTGACATTGCCCTCATCACTTTCCTGAAAGGGGACATAGCAAAAGGCATTGCATGGGTAGGGTCATTGACCTTTCAGATTTATGATAATTTATGTCAGTTTACTGGTGTAAATGATGACTAAAATATACCTGGTGTAGATTTCGGAGCAGGCGCATGACCAGACAGAGGTTGCATCTGATTCATAAGCAGGCATATAAATAAATCAGAAATAAATCAGATGCATCCACTGCTGCTGGAGGAGATATGAAGACTAGAGGTGAAAATGCTATTCTTCATATATCTCCGCCACTGAATTCTTACATAATTTCTACTTTTTCTTTGAATAAAGTGGCTAAATAAACTAGATATTTGTTTATGCGATATATGCATATAATACACACTATATGTATATATATATATATATATTTATGTAAATTGTTGATGCACATGCAAATTATATATCCTGCTTTCATATGTTATTATCTGAACAGTTTCATTTGCAATGCTATTTCCCAAGAGGAGACATCACACTGGTTATGCCACATTATAACTACCACTCAAACTGTACTTCAGTGAAGCTGATTTAGAGGAAAGCACTATTCCCATCAGTAGGACCCTGAACAGTTACGGAATGTAGAACAGAAGTGAGTTAAAAATAAGAAAGCTACAATAAATGGAGGAAATATATATACCCTCAAGTTCATAAGTAAACCTATGTTCCCTGAAATATCATTAATTCAGTTATCAGTTTAGTTCAGCATCAGTAGTTTCCATGTATCATGTTCATGAAGAGTACTGCCTAAAACCTTTTATCTAAAAGCTTATCTCACAAACAGCAAGGGGTTAAATTGAAACTATGATGTACTCAGATGGTCGTGTATACTTATCTAGTCAGAGCACAGATCATGATTAGGAATGCGACATGCACTTGAAACATGAAGGCAGTCATGTCTGATCCGTGATCACTTTCTCATTTGGATTTTTAATGGCTGTGAAAAAAATGTCATCACATTTTATCCAAGTGCTAGACCATACTGTCTTATGATATATGGAGTTATCATATACAGTATCCGAAAAACCTAGGCATGTGGATTGCGAAAAATACAGAAAAGATGAAGCCAGTTACGGCGAAACACACATCGGTTTATTGTATATTCTAAATGTTTGGTTTCACTATCTGTTTGTTTTAGCTCTCTGATGAATACTTATGACTGCTTGGAATTGATTACATTTTGCTTTATGCCATTTGTATATTACTAAAACATTGAGAAATATATTACAGCTAGTACAGATTTAGATGTGAACCATTAAAATTGTTACCCCACTATCCCATACTTTCTTCCATATAGCACCATTTATGTGGATTTCCCATTTCTCCATTTATATGATGCATTTTTATATTTATTTGTCTTTTATTGATGTTTAATAAATATAAATTGTTTTTATATGTTTGTGGGACTTCATTTAGGCAGGGTTCACACTAACTTTGATGTCCGTTCTGATAGTGTCCGTTAAAAAAAGAAAAAAACAAAAATGGACACCTATCATAACAGACATTAACGGACACTAACTGATGTTAATGTGTCCGTTTTTTTAACTGATCCAATTAATGGATTAGTTAAAAAAAACGGACACATTAGCATCAGTTAGCATCAGTTAGTGTCCGTTTTTTAACACTGTCTGTTTTTTTAACACTGTCCGGGTTTTTTTTTTTTTTTTTCTGCTTTCTGAGCATACGCAGGAAAAAAAATGGACATAAAATAACGGACAGTAACTGATGGCTATCAGTTACTGTCTGTTATAAGTCCGTTACCCATAGAATTCATTGTTAAAAAAATAACGGACACTTGCTGTCCGTCAAGAATCCGTTTTTTTCAAACGGACAAAAAGTCCTGCATGTAAGATTTTTTGTCCGCGAAAAAATAACAGACTTCTGACGGATTGGGTGTAAATGGACACAAACCGACACAATATAAAAACCCATTGAAATGAATGGAAATTTTAACGGATTTCTGACGGTTCAGCTAGTGTCCGATGCTAAAATCTTGTAACGGACAATAGCAACGGACACTACTGACGGTCACCAACGGTAGTGTGAACGCCCCCTTAACTCATGTAGAATAGTCAGGCCTAAGAAATCACCAGACACTCAGTAGTTACCTGAACTGAGACATAACTAGTCATATGCTAAATAGTTTCAAGTCAAATATATGTATGAGATAGCCAAGATGATTGTCTATAAAATCATGATAGTCTCATGTGCGAAGCTGTAGAGGATGAGATATGGAGCATGAAAGTCGAAAGTTCAAAACATTGTTACCCTTTTGTTTGACAGTGTATAATAAACAAAGTAAAACACATACACATTAGGTATCCTTGTGTCTGAAAATTCCCAAACGTCCCATAAAAATTTGAATAAAAAGCGATCAAAAGAATATATATTTCCCAAAATGGCATAAATAAAAAGTACATCTGGCCCTGCAAAAAGTACACCTTATGCAGCACCATATACAAAACTACAATAAAGGTATGGGGGCTGTGGCGACTCCAAGAAAAAAATGTTTTTTTTCCATGATTTTTTTTTTTTTAAGGTGTTAAAATGTATTAAAAACTATATAAATGTGGTATTGCTGTAATCATGCTTATCTGCTGAATACAGGTAACATATCATTTTGGCTGCACAGTGAATGCCATAAAAATTAAGCCACCTGGGGGCGGAGCATGACCGCTATACAAGACAGCGGTATAATAATCTAGAGCTAAAATAATCTAGAGCTCCCATCTTACCGCTCTGAGTGCCTGTCTATCTAGCATCTTCCGGCCTCCAAAATGGTAAAAACCCTGAAGGATAGGTCGCAAGCCATTGCTCCGGTAATGTGGGAATTTGGAAATATTAAGGCTGGAGTGGGCTAAATGGGTCAACACTTGGACACTGTAGCGACTACTCAAGCCGCCATTTTCAAGTTCTGCAAGGCGACAGAGACTTGCTGCAAACAGCATTTAAACACACTTAACCCCTTAACGACCGAGGGCGTAATAGTACATCCTGAGTCGCATGACGATGTATAGAGAGCGCTCAGGAGCTGAGCGCTCTCCATACACCGCGGGTGCCGGCTGTATAATACAGCCAGGACCCGCTGCTAACAGCAGCGATCGGTGCCTGCACCGATCGCGGCTGTTAACCCTTTAGATGCCGCGGTCAAATGCGACTGCAGCGTCTAAATTTTTACCTGATCGCCGCCCTCCAGAACGTCATCGGAAGGCGGTGCTTGGTTGCCATGACAGCCAGGAGCCTATTGAAGGCTCCCAGGCCTGTCATTACATTACAGCTATTACACGATGCCAGAGGCATCGTCTAATAGCAGTTAAGGCATTTTGCTATTCACTGCGATATAGTAGTATCGCAGTGAATAGTATGATCGATCAGACCCCCTAGGTTTCAAGGTCCCTAGGGAGTCTGATCATACAAGTAAAAGTATAAAAAAAAAGTTTTTAAAAGTATGAAAAAATTAAAAAAAAAACACAAAAGTTCAAATCACCCCCCTTTCCCTAGATCAGATATAAAAGTAGATAAACAAAAGTAAGCATAAACACTTTAGGTATCCCCACGCTCCAAAATGCCCGAACTATTAAAATATTTATCCCATACGGTGAACGGCGTAGCGGGGAAAAAAAAATCAAAATGGCCAAATAGCGTTTTTTTCAACACTTTGTCTCCTATTAAAAATTGAATAAAAAGTGATCAAACCATCAGATCTTTCCCCAAATGGTATCAATAAAAATGTCATGTTGTCCCGCATAAAAAGACGCCTTACCCAGCTCCATACATGTAAATATGAAAAAGTTACAGGTGACACAATATGGCGACACAAATTTTTTTTTTCTATTTAGCAAAGTTTTTAATTTTTTAAAAGGTATCAAAACATTACAAATACTATATAAATTTGGTATTGCCGTGTTCGTACTGACCCGCAGAATACAGGTAACATGTCATTTTTACCACACAGTGAATGCTGTAAAAATTAAACCCATATGAATTTGGCGCAAATGCAGTTTTTCTCCAATTGCACCTCATTCTGAATTTTTTTCCAGCTTCCCAGTACATTGCACAGCATATTGAATAGTGACATTACAAAGTACAATTTGTTTCGCAAACAATAAGCCATCATGTGACTCTGTGAACTGAAAAATGAAAAAGTTATGGCTCTTGGAATGTGGGGAGGGAAAAACGAAAATGCAAAAACAAAAAATGGCCTGGTCATTAAGGGGTTAATATGGCGCCGGAGAAAATTGAAGACCAGGAAAATCGCAGGAGGCAAAAGAATATTTGCTTTGAGGGCATCCCTGAAACTGTGCCCCATACCGGGGGCGGTGGCAAAATTTTTCTGCAAACTGCTTGGCGATGAGCTCCATTGAGCGTATCCACAGGGCCTTGCGCCCAGTCCCACCGACAGGTGAGCCTCCCCGTGATGTCGTCTGCGCCCTCCTGTGTTATACAGATACTGCCGTGGTCTTCTAAGTTGCGAAGGCCTGTAAAGATTTGAGCCTTGACGGGGACCCTGTTTCGTTATACCAGGACTTAGCTGTTTCTACCCTATACAAGTGGTGCCTCCTTAGGCCCTTGACCTCCTACCAGTGTGACAAGAAAGTGCTCTTTTGCTGGCTTTTTCCGTTTGGCCTCTCATTCTTCTATGAAGGTAAGCGGTGCACCATACGGATTCAGGATGACTTACCTGCGGCGTGGAAGCTACTGGGTATCGCTCCTATGTCCATCCCATCATGGCTGGTGGTTACAGAGAAACAACTGGGTTTCCCGAAACTACCGACTACAGATCAGTGGACAAAGGTGTGGAAGGGGAAATCAGTAAGGCCTACGAAAATGTCTACTCATCGACCCTCGGTTCTGCATTCACCATGACTATATCTGTCTATAGAATATGGTTGTGAGTATGTTCTACTGTATAGCCACTGTTCATGCCCCGCTAAGTTCTCTGGACTGTCTGGACTGTCGTTTTGCTCTATTTCATTCACCATGCTGGGCAGTTTTGTCGACATCTGTTTGTTTTTTCTATTTTGTTTATTATATCTGTAGTATTCCTTGCGGTTTTGACGATCAGGTGGATCATGCACACGTTGTGGTCCTATATTTCCTCCGATTCCCTCCTTTACCCTCCTCAGCTCAGTTCTAATTGTGCTGATAAATCCTCCATCCTCAGTATTCTGCAACTTGTTCCCTTGCAATGTGTTGCTACATTGGTTACTTTGTTATACCCTGATTTGTGTTTTATGTTTTGTCCACGGGTGCTGCACTGCCCTTCTTTTGGTATCAGCGGGTTCACCTAATTATTGCTGTGCTCCTTCTCTCGCCTTATAATGATGGAGATGCTTAAAATGACTTCTTGGAATGTGCGTGGTTTAAACACCCCCTCAAAAGAGATACCAGTTGCTGACACTCCTTAAGAGGTTCGGCTCAGAGATTTGTTTCTTTGCAAGAGACGCACTTTAAGTTGGCATATGTTCCTAAATTCTCCACTAAATATTTTAGGAACTGGTTCCACAGTTGCAACGTCACAGCTTGTAGGGGCGTATCTATTGCCATTGTCAAATCTGTCCCTTTTGAACCATTGGTGGTTTGTGCCAACCCTGAGGGCCGGTTCACTTTTGTGAAAGGTAAGGTGGGGAGCCTACTGGTGTCATTGGGAAACTTTTATGCCCCTAATGTAAAGCAAACGTATTGGCTACATACACTATCTTAGTTCAGGGACTTCGCTGAGGGGATCAGAGTGGTCGGGGGGAACTTCAATATCGCTCTTAATCCGACCTTGAATTCCTCCACTGCCACCTCTGTCCACTCCCAGCAGGCGCTGGCTGGCTTACAAAAAGCCCTTCATGATACAGATGTTTTGGATTACTGGAGGATATTTAACCTGTCCTCTAAGGATTATACGTACATATCTGTTGTACACCATTTCTCACATAGGTTGGATCACATGTTTCTATCTAAATCACATGTGTGTGCTCTGAAATCAGTTGACATTAGGTCCTTTACTATTACAGATCACACACCAGTGTCCATGTCGCTGACCCTCCATGCCTTGCCGGCAAAGACTCGGTCATGGAGACTTAACGTAACTCTCTTTGATAGTCCTTGCCATGTGGCAGCTTTGACTACTAAACTTCAACGTTTCTTCGTAGAAAATCCTGTTAATGACAACTCTCACGCTGGGAAGTGCATAAAACTTTCATTCGAGGTAAGCTGATAGCCCTTGGGTCGAGGGTCAAGAGGGAGCGCATGTCGCGTCTCAATGACCTATTAACTAGGATCTACAGTTGTGCTAAAAAGTTTACATACCCCAGCAGATTTTTTAGTTTTTTAGCATTTTTTTGAGAATATGAAGGATAACACAAAAACTTTTTCTCCACTAATGGTTAGTGGTTGGTTGAAGCCATTTATTGTCAAACTTCTGTGTTTTCTCTCTTCAAATCATAATGACAACCAGATACATCAAAATGACCCTGTTCAAAAGTCCACATACCCTGGTGATTTTGGCCTGATAACCTGCCCAGACGTTGACACAAAGGGGTTTGAATGGCTACTAAAGGTAACATCCTTACCTGTGACCTGCTTGCCATTTGTACTTAGTTTGTCCTCCTATGTTAGAGAGATAATAGATGTCCTTAAAAAACTGGAGGGCATAACTTTAGACAAGGAAGAGCTTTCAGCAATTCTAGATGTTGAATCACTTTACTCGTCTATTCCACATGAAAGGGGTTGCCAGGCTGTCCAGTACTATTTAAGTTCCTGAGTCACCCAATTTGTTCCGCATAATAACTTTGTCCTCAGACTCCTCCAATTCATGTTGGAAAGGAATGTTTTTTCTCTTTGAGGGCCACATCTTAAACTAGCTGTGAGGTATGGCAATGGGGAGTCTCGCAGTCCCAACCTTTGTTAACTTGTACTTCAGCTGGTGGCAGGATACAGAGGCCTTTTGCAATTGGGTATCGTCGGTGATGCTGTGGTTAACATACATCAAAGATATCCTTATCTTTGTACCTCAACCTCCCGAAGGATTTGAAAACTTTGTCAGACCTTTAAACATGAATGATCTGGATCTACGTTTCACCAGGGAATCAATGTATACAGATGTGGTTACTGCAGTGCTTGTCCCTTCATTCAGATGGACAAATTATTTTATTGTGTATACACTGGTCGCAGTATTGAAATTCATGATTTCATCTATTGCAAAACCACAGTAGTTGTGTACCTGATCACATGTCCATGTCCCCAAAACCATGTTGGCAAAACCATCTGTCACTTTAGACATAGAATTAGAGATGATGTAGGGGATATAGTGAACGCTATGAACATTCCTTTCTCTAAACAATGTGAACTGCCTACGTTTTCAGATGTTTGAACGTATCAGACAAGCAAAAAAAAGTGTGTGTGTGGGGGGGGGGGGGGCGCTGAGATAACTAGATCTTATGCAAAGAAGCACAATAAATCTATAGACTTGATTTTATATACCCTAAGGGACTAAATGACCAACTAAACTTTAATCTAGGTATTGATGATTGATATGTATTTCTACTCCTTGATTGGGATTCATGTCTAATACCCCCCTATATACCACGTGAATGTGTATGTCATAATCTGTGAATGGATGGGCATGGGTTCCTATGGGTCTTTGGTATAAATACCTCTTTCAGTTATGGGTTGCACAGACCACTGGTTATTGTATTAGATATGTATATGTATATCTATATATATCTATAGTGGTATAAGTGTCTGAGTGCATTGATATCTGCTGCATGCTTTTTCTTATCTGCCTCATATATGATGGCTTTTCCGGTTGACTATGACTGTACCCCATAATATACATTTATACGATACACATCTTGATTGTTCCAGCATATTTTTAGATGTATACATCCTGTATATTCCACATCTGGAGTCCCCCCACATCTGGTTGTATCAATCTTGTACATATTTAAAATTGTGATCTTCTTTTCTGACTCACCATAGTATAACATCTCAATGCCCAATCTGTACTGAGTTGGGTATCCACTGGTACAGTAGTTATCAGTACATAAGTATAACACGATAGTTGTGAAAGGTCAAACACTGTTTCACCATAGACTACAATGAAAGTTACATGTGGCTGTGATCCACATCCTGTTTTTACTGTACAGTCTGTTTGGAGTAAGTTACAGAGAAGTTGAACTTGTCTGCCATTTCCTTTCGCATAACACATATTGTCCACTATAGTATTTTTTTTACTCTGTTTACTATAATTGACAATATAACTTTATTGGATCTTTATGATTTATTAAAACTAACTATGGCTATTTCCTTTAAAGGGAATGATGGTCCATTAATTAAAAAAAAAAAAATCACATTGAAATACCCCCCCTATTATCAAGGCAGCAGGAGAGGGGGAAATCCAATCACATACATGTGGATGCTACATACATGTAAGTGATAAAGTGGGGAACGGTTATAAGGACAGCAGACAAAAATCTTGAGAAGGAAGCAAAAGGATTTTTCACCGTATACATTTCATCCCATTTTGGCAGTTTTCATAAATGCCACATTTGTGTTGCTACCTTTTCATTTGTTCTCCTCCAGGATGGAACAGTTGTCAGGTACCTCATCTATTGGGGAGGTGATCAAAGGGCCCCTATTCTCCTTTATACCTGATAAGCAGTAGTTCCAGAGTTTGTTTCAGCAGCTAGTAGACATTTATGGTACTGTGTATTCTGTACTGTGTATTTTTTTGCCATAAATGTCAATGGTGGAAAAAATCTTTTGAATACATAGCTTTTTATTACATAGTATTGAAGGGTTTTAATAATAATAATAATAATAATAATAATAATAAATTTTATTTATATAGCGCCAACATATTCCGCAGCACTGTACAATTTGTAGGGTTCAAGTACTGACAAAAAAGATACATTACAAAGAAATAGTCATTTCACACACTGGGACTGAGGGCCCTGCTTGCAAGAGCTTACAATCTATGAGGTAGAGGGGGTGACACAGGAGGTAGCAGGGGCGGCATCAGAGGTAGCATTGCTTGTACAATGGTCAGACAATTTTGTAATAGAGGTTACTGTCATTACACATATATAAAGCTGTATGAGCCATCATCAGTCGTGTCCTTTAACGTGCAGATGGTGCCTGGACATATAAAGCTACTCTGATACGGCTTTTTTGTTGAAATCAAAATTTTTTTTGTTCTTTCAATAGTTTGTAATAAGTCTGAGCTTTGGCTATATTTTCAGATTAAAAGTGTTAAAAGTGCATACTGGTCAGAGGCTGAATGAAATTTGTTATGTTGCTGACACTTTGTTTTATGTATTATGAAACAGAAGAGATGAGTCAGTGACAGGAGCCTAGTACCAATAATGAGACCGCACCAATCACTTTCATAATTATCATGAAATATGGACACTTCACTTTGTACTGATTAGTCTCCTGGGCTGAAATATTGCAGCAAATGAATACATAAATACTTTACAGTTGTCTCCACATTAGCATCTTTTTTTCAACATGTTATTTGCTAAAAATGTTCCAGTTTAAAGAACTGTTCTTTAAAAATAATTGTAGACATTATATCACTGCCTGTGTTCAGAGATTTGTTGTATTATTATAATGGAGCACAGTAGAAAGTGAAGTTAATGGGAAAATGTTACATAGGCAAATGAAAAGAAATTTTGTTTTGCATAGCCATTGCATCAGAATTACTCAAACTGCAGAATGATGTAACATGTTAGCACGTCTCTACATTGTAATGCAACAAAGAATGTATAAGACTTGGAGGCAACTGATAATTGTGGGGTATAAAATCTTTCTAGCATATCAGATGCAGTTTTGTCATTTTCTTCAAGCACTTAAATTGTTTTATATTACATTAACTATCTCTATGAAAAAAAAACAAAAAAACTTGTGGCTGAAAATATATTCCTTGAAGTACAGTAATTTATGGGATGAGCAAGAATGAATCAATGAAAAGCATTCATGATTTTTATTATTAGGGCTTATGCTAAAATTGACTATTACTGTGTGGTCATGTATTATTACAGTGTAAAATTCATAACAGTAAAGTAAAGCACAGAGAAATAATATGCTACTCTGCTGAATGCTTTGTTTGACATCACTGTATAGTTCTTTGTGCCATGACATCAGCTTTACAGGGTGGTCATGCTAAGTGTAGAGCTTGCCGAAAACACAATGTATTTATTTTGTTTGCATGTTCCAGCACAGATCACTGGTAACAGCAAATTAATGGGCTGTTAAATGGAGGGGATACACAGAAAATTCAGGATTATAGATCATGTGTTCACTGCTATCTTGTGACCAAATACTATACAAAAAATTGTGAAATATAATAATAAATGTAATTAATAAAACATGAATAAACAAAGGAATCTACACAAATGCCAGGACCCAAGGTTTCCCAGTAGAACATTACCAGAGCATTTTACTGCTTCTGCTGGATTGCCTTCTTTTTAGAGTGCAAGTTGGTGCCATTTCATTCCCAGGTAAACAACACAAACATAAATATATTGTCCACTTGACAATATGTAAAAGACGAGACAAATTCTTCTATGGCTCCATGATTCATGCACACATGCCCATGGTAGGTGTTTTGGGCAGTGTACATCAGTGAGCCCTAGGCACCCATAAACCTGTCGCCAGTTGTCCTTCATTGTACCACTGTATGCAGTAACTGCAAAACAAATAGCACCAAAAAAAAAAAAAAAGTTGATTTGTTTAAAATTTAACTTTTAATAATGATATTTAAAATGGAATAAGCCACAAAAAAATTATTCAAATCCAAATTGAACCCAAACTATAGGTTCATCAAGATAATGTATCCAATCAAAAGGACAGTATAGGACTAATGTGCCATGTCCCCAAGATTTATAAGAGGAAACGTGTCCGTTAAATATAGGGTTAATGGGACCTAAGTCCATGCATATCAGTGTTTATGGTCCCACCCCAATCCAATGATTGGAAGGAATGTGATTCCTCTTAGGGATAAATAGACAAAAATGCCCAACCTCTGAACCCTTTTATAATTCACTTTTTGCATGAAAGAGTATCGGCTCAATATATATAAAAACCATAATAGATAAATAAAGCTTAACGTTCCCGTAAATGGTGGCAAAGATGAAAGGTAATGATATAACTGAACCTAACACCAATAAGTAAGCAAAATGCCGCGCAGTGTTAGTAACGCAGACTTCTGTTAATGTGTCAGTAATAATTATATGAAGCCTGCACACCATGGGCACAAATACCAATGTGATCTAATAAAAATAGAAGATCACAACCTCAAGCGAAACGTTTACCGTGGTAATATAGAATGCAGTGTCTTGTATAGCTATGTGAGGTAGTTTTATGCCCAAACATTAGCTAATCACTAGATAACCCACGGTAGAACTTTCCTAGGGTCACTATCTGATATATGCTGATCACCTAGGGCAGAATGTGCTCACCGGTACCGTCTATAAAATATAGACATATCGACGCCACCAATCTTAGGAATTCAATCTCCTAGTATGAAGCCGCCGTCGTTCACTGAGAGCAGCAGGTCTAAAATACCAAATGCCACACCCCTCGGTAATGCCCCCAACTCTGTCATCACCAACCAATCACAGTGTCGAGCTGGTCCCACCCCTTTGGAGGCTCGTCCAAGAGGAGGGCTCGTTCGCCGAGGGTGTAGTGACATGAACCGCTGTTAAATTATAAGCAGGATAGCAAGGAATATGTCGCACATAAAAAAGATGATATAGTTAAATAACCTATATGATGTAAACAAATCCCACCAATATATGTAAGGACAAACATCATACAGTCAAAAAGATATGATGGAATGATGTAATGCATAGAAGAAGGAAAGAGGAGCCAGACAATATTTATTCATTTATTCATATGATCCACATTATCTTTTTACAGAAAGGCACAATCAGCTTTCAAAAGGTCCAAAATCCATTAATACAGAGAAAAAAAAATTTCTCTAATAAATTAACAATATATTCAACATCTAAATGAACGATGTAAATGGAATTGAGTCATTCAGGCCGCCTAGTTTTGTACATTGGAGACGAATCCATTGATACAGAGGAAAAAAAAATAAATTTCTCTAATAAATTAACAATATATTCAATGGGGGTCTGAGGTTGGGCATTTTTGTCTATTTATCCCTAAGAGGAATCACATTCCTTTCAATCATTGGATTGGGGTGGGACCATGAACACTGATATGCATGGATTTAGGTCCCATTAACCCTATATTTAATGGACACGTTTCCTCTTATAAATCTTGGGGACATGGCACATTAGCCCTATACTGTCCTTTTGATTGGATACATTATCTAGATGAACCTATAGTTTGGGTTCAATTTGGATTTGAATCATTTTTTTGTGGCTTATTCCATTTTAAATATCATTATTAAAAGTTAAATTTTAAACAAATAAACTTTTTTTTTTTTGGTGCTTTTTGTTTTGCTTCTATATTGTAGTTTGAGCACTATTGTACATGTGTTTTGTTTTTGTATACAGTAACTATTGCATACCAGAAACACCCCACAAGACCTGTGGTTATAGAGGTGCTCTGACTCGATTGTCTAGCCACCACAGTTTGTTCCCTGTCAAAGTCTCCCAGATCCTTACTTTGCACCCTTTTTTTTGCTTTCAACAAATTAACTTCAAAGTAATATTTTCATTAAATAGGGTGATAACATTTTATATATGAATAATAACATTGAAGAGACACATTTGCATGTTATTATATTTCTTTGACTGTCTAGGTCTCTATTATTCTTGGTATAGTGTACAGCTTTTTTATAAGTCAATAGTAAAGCATCCATCTTAGTTTTGTGGCTCTATGATACATTATAATATATACTGCTCTTTTGACAAAACTTTTATTGACTTAATATGTGAACCCTACTGTTAAATGGGGTTTTCTAAGGGGTTTAAATGGGGGTTTCTAAGCTTTATAATTGATGATTTAGGTTAGCTTTTTGAAGAGGCTGCATTTCCTCTTCAGCACTTACCAAGCACAGCACCATACATTTGTGCAATGACTGTGCTTGGTATTGCAGCTCAGCCCATTCACTTGAATAGGCTGACGGCCAGCATACACTCCAATACTTATATATTGGAGTGTATAGTACTGCATTGTGACAAACCAAATGTAAAGAAAAAAAAATCACCAGTATTAAAATAAATAAATAGCCACCCTTAAAATGTCACTTTCCCATATATAGTTTAAAAAAATGAAAAAAGAAAAAAAAAACATTCTATAAAACAGCAAACATTTGATATGGCCACATATGTAACAAACTGTACAATAAAACTTACGGTGAAAGTAAAAAAAGCAAAAACAGAAGTAAAGATTTTTTGCCTTCTCACAAAAATATGAAATAAACAGTAATCAAAAAGTCATAAATAGCCCACAATGACACCAAAGTGATCTCCCAATTATATGAGCTACTGGGAAAATAATAGGGAATTTGGTGCCCCCAATGTACTCTGCACAGCTTACATATTCACTTTTTACCATCTGCTGTGCATCCACGTCTGGGAAAACGGATGATAAATTACTTTGAGGGGTGCAGTTTTAAAATGGGATCACTGCCTAGGGGATTCCACTTTACTGACATTTCAGGGGCTCCGCAAACGTGACATGCCGTCAAAATGCAAAACGACTAAATCTGCACTCCAAAAACCACATAGCGCTCCTTCACATCTATGCCCTGTTGTGTGCCCAAACTGTTAAATCTATTAAAAATAGTTTATACCCACATATGACATTGTTAAGTTATCCTGAGTACAACAGCGTTACATACAGTGGGTAAAAAAAGTATTTAGTCAGCCACCAATCTTGCAAGTTCTCCCACATAAAAAGATGAGGCCAGCCTGTAATTGACATCATAGGTAGACCTCAACTATGAGAGACAAAATGAGAAAACAAATCCAGAAAATCACATTGTCTGATTTTTTTAAGCATTTATTTGCAAATTATGATGGAAAATAAGTATTTGGTCACTTACAAACAAGAAAGATTTCTGGCTCTCACAGCCCTGTAACTTCTTCTTTAAGAGGCTCCTCTGTCCTCCACTCATTACCTGTAGTAATGGCACCTGTTTGACATTGTTATCAGTATAAAAGACACCTGTCCACAACCTGGACAGGACACCAGAAACAAAATTGTAGACTTGCACCAGGCTGGGAAGAGTGAATCTGAAATAGGCAAGCAGCTTGGTGTGAAGAAATCAACTGTGGGAGCAATAATTAGAAAATGGAAGACATACAAGACCACTGATAATCTCCCTCTATCAGGGGCTTCACGCAAGATCTCACCCCGTGGGGTCAAAATGATCACAAGAACAGTGAGCAAAAATCCCAGAACCACACGGGGAGACCTAGTGAATGACCTGCAGAAAGCTGGGACTAACGTAACAAAGGCTACCGTCAGTAACACACTACGCCGAGAGGAACAGCTAAAATAACAAAGGAGTGGCTTCAGAACAACTCTGTGACCATTCTTGACTGGCCCCGCCAGAGCCCTGACCTCAACCCAATTGAGCATCTCTGGAGAGACCTGAAAATGGCTGTTCACCAACGTTCACCATCCAACCTGATGGAACTGGAGAGGATCTGCAAGGAATAATGGCAGAGGATCCCCAAATCCAGATGTGAAAAACTTGTTGCATCATTCCCAAGAAGAATCATGGCTGTACTAGCTCAAAAGGGTGCTTCTACTCAATACTGAGCAGAGCATGTGATATTTCAGTTTTTCTTTTTTAATACATTTGCAAAATATCTACATTTCTGTTTTTTTCTGTCAAGATGGGGTGCCGAGTGTACATTAATGAGAAATAAAATGAACTTTTTTGCTTTTAGCAAATGGCTGCAATGAAACAGAGTGAAAAATTTAAAGGGGACTGAATACTTTCCGTACCCACTGTATAGTATAAATAGGCTAATTTGGCTAAATTGTTGTTTTTTCTTATCAGAAAGAGTTAATAAAAGTTAACCAATGAAGTATATCTACCCCAAAATAGTATCAGTAAACACTATCACTTGTCCCACATAAACCAAGTCCTCAGTTACATTGACAGAAAAAATAAAAATGCAAAAAATTGTTTGGTCATCAAGGCCTAAAACAGGCTAGTCACTAAAGGGTAAACAACATCTCTATAGATAATAGGCCTGAAACCAGATCTGATTGGATACCTTTCCATTCATGAGAGTCTGTAGAACCTAGTGATTATAACTTTGGTATCATTCCGCCAGCTAGGCTGGAAAACAATACATTGAGGAACAAATGGTTGTGACTGTGAAATAGACGGACTTTGTTGATGAAAATAGAGATCAATTTCAATAACCAAATGCTTAACAGCTTCTGCAGAAAAAAAAAGAAAACTCAAGTGTATCAGCAATTTAATGTTTTATAACAGCAAGAAATATGTGATGTTCACAAGGTGAGCTGTATAATTTTATTCAACTCTGTTATTACACCTATCACAGCACATTTGTAATGTTCATTCAAAGTATTGTATTTTTGTGTGATTTTTTCACAGAATAAACTTGCAATGATTATCACTTCTTGTGTAATATCTTAAAATCCCATTAGTAACTATTCACACAGAAGATAGAAATTTGTTTCATTTGTCGATATGTTTTGATACAACCTCTTGGACATGATTACAGTTATATATGATTTTTTTAGTATTTTTCCAGACACCCATTGACTGCCAGTGCACATAGGAAAAATAATATTTCAGCTTTGATATGTCACTACTAGTTTTGGTCAAAATGAGGTGATACAAGGTTGTTTTCTCTTTATAAGCTTATGAGAATGCAGAAAGAGCAAAATTACCTGTCCCTTTTCATCTGGAGAGAAACATTCACTACCTAATTTGTTTTTCTTTCTACTGAGTCTGACCATACTATCCTCTGGTATGCCGCTCAGATTCAAAGATAGATTTAGAGTTCATTAAGCTGCAGACAGACTCAACCATCCAGGAAATTATATTTCATATTGTGTTCATATTGTATAAAGTCCCACTGAATACTATTGAAGGTGTTCTATAAAATATGAAAATGAATAATTATTATGTGAGATATGTATGTATGCAAATAATATACATGCAGCTAGATATTGTTCATGGGGTAGAATCAAATTATTTTATTCATGTTGGCACAGATTTATTTTGGTGCCATTAGATTTCCAGCAGCTGAGAGGACAGACTCTTGTTTAATACCTACAATAATTTCAAAAACGTCCTTGACTTAAAAGAGGTTAAAAGGGGACTGAACTGGTATTTGATTAATGAAAAACTGTTCAGTCTTAAAGGAGTTGTCTGGGATAACTGGAAATCCCTACACTAATTTAAACATCCTCCCCCCTCCTACTTTCTAAATAACATAATTCATCAAAAATATATATTTACCTATATCACATGACCGCCCCAGGGACATTTTCTGATTATCCGGTGACGATCCGTTTCCCCATTTCCGTAAATGGATCGTCACTACTACTCACCCCCATCCACCCCATTATATTTACCTCTCTTCCTTCTTCCTGCGAGACGGCTCCTCCCTCTTCTCCAAGCGCTGCTCTGCGCATTGCTGCCGATAATCCACCTCTACTGCGCAGCTTCCACGCATGCGCAGTAGAGGTGGATCATCGCTGCAGAGAACAGAGCAGCGCTGGCGAAGAGTGGGCACCTGCAGAATCAGTAAAGAAGGAGGGGCCGTCCCCCAGGAAGAATCGTGGAAGCTAAGTATATAATGGGGTCAGGGGTTGGTCTGAGTAAGTAGGGAAGGGCGGGATAGCTAGAGAAACAGGGAGGGGGTGTATAGGAGGGAGGGAGAGAGAGAGAGAGAGGATGGAGGGAGAGAGGAATTAGGGGGGAGTGAGAAAGGAGGGGGAGTGAGGTGAGAGGGGTTAGTGTGGAAGTTACATAGCAGGAGGCTGAACCATGAAAACAAATGCAAAAGATACTAGGAGCTCCCAGAGACACCCAGAAATCAGTCAAAACACAACTAAAGGTATATGGGTGCATTTATTAACCCATTAATAGCACTAACAGACATTTTTAAAAAAAAAACATTTTTTGAAAAACCTCTTTAATGGTCAAACATGATAATTTCAGAGCATTTGGTCCCTAGGGCTAGAATGCAGTACTCCCTCCTCAACCAAGAGGCACCTGCTTTCCATATGTCACAAGTTCAATTGAATATACAGCTCTCCTGGCAACCACTCTGCAGGAGAAATTTTCTTTCCCTAGAATCCCTCTCTTTTTTGATTGTTCTTTTCCTCTATCACTTGGTTCCTTCTTCTTCCTCTCTTCTTTTTTTTATTTCCCTTGTTTTCTCCTAAAGTTTTCCGTAGTTTGATTTTGCTTGGTTACTAGGATGGCCAAACATACCCGAAGAAATATCACATATAGCAGAAGTTTGAGTTTACCTTAAAAATATCAATTATTTTATATAATGTTGCACAAAAATGACCAACCTATGACTTGTTTTCTGTGATGGCTTGTGTATTATAACAGAAAACAAGTTAATAAAAAACAAATACCTAACTTCATGTGATATATTGTCTTTTTTAAAATAAAAAAGTGTTATTTATACTATAAGTTTTGAATATTGGGAAAATGTTATTGCATAGTAAATACAAGAATAAAATCAACTATTGTTATAATAAGACTGCAATCAACTGAGGTACTATGCAAGATTTACCAGTGTCGGATGTTCTCCTACCAAACATGTTAGAGGTTTTTTTTTTTACTTTTTGGTAAAAGTCTGAACCAGTTTGTTGCAAACTAATAGTGCAAATTGCCTTAGAAATATTTGTATGACACCCTAAGGGCTCCTATCTAACCCCTATCTAGATCTTTAAAGTCAAAGTGACAGCAACAGATACAGTAGGGAAAAAAGTATTTAGTCAGCCACCAATTGTGCAAGTTCTCCCACTTAAAAAGATGAGAGAGGTCTGTAATTGTCATCATAGGTAGACCTCAACTATGAGAGACAAAATGAGAAAACATATCTAGAATATTGTCTGATTTTTTAAGAATTTATTTGCAAATTATGGTGGAAAATAAGTATTTGGTCAATAACAAAAGTTCATCTCAATACTTTGTTATATATTCTTTGTTGGCAATGACAGAGATCAAACGTTTTCTGTAAGTCTTCACAAGGTTGGCACACACTGTTGCTGGTATGTTGGCCCATTCCTCCATGCAGATCTCCTCTAGAGCAGTGATGTTTTGGGGCTGTCGCTGGGCAACCCAGACTTTCAACTCCCTCCAAAGGTTTTCTATGGGGTTGAGATCTGGAGACTGGCTAGGCCACTCCAGGTCCTTGAAATGCTTCTTACAACGTCACTCCTTCGTTGCCCTGGTGGTGTGTTTGGGATCATTGTCATGTCAAACAGAATTTTTGGTGTTTTTATTTTAGCTTTTACAGCATTCACTTTGTTGGATAAATAATACATTCTTTTTTATAGTAGAGGTCATTATAAATTCAGCTATAGTAAACATACATTCTTTCTACAACTTTTTATTTTTTTATAAAGCTTGTAACTGTACTTTACATTTAATTGTGAATCTTTTTATTTTTTGACCACGATAAAAAATTTTTTTATACTTTTGTAGTCCCATTGCGGTGCTAGCTGTGGGAACCTGAAAGCCTTGTTTTGTCCCCAGGTAGCCATAACAACACATCCCCCCCCCCCCCACAGAAGCACAGGGGAACTGATGAGAGTGGCCACAGTAATAAACAATCAGTTAGGTGTCATGGTCACTAGTGATCATGGTAAACATGAGGTATTAAACATCAGATGCTGCAATTGATTTGGCACCATACGTATAAGCCAATGAACTGAAGTAATCTGCAGCTGATTACCCAATGCACCAGGGGTACTGGGAAGAGTTGAGTAGTAACAGAACCAAACCACCTAAAGTGACTGCAGACTGATATTTTTGAGGTGAAAAGGGGCCAATTTTCTTAGACCTTACCACTCTGATAATAAAAGACTGTGACTGTTGATTGTATTTGGCTGATTAGAAGCAAAAAGAAATGACCTGTATAATTTTTAAAATTTTACATTTATATTGATAAATATAAAGGACTCCCGCCCTTTTTCTATAACCATATATATACAACCATCAACTGCAGTGTAGTAGGTTCATTCCCACTCTGATAAAATCAATCTGCAGCCACCCCAGGGTCCAGCCATCAATTCAACAGGCTGAGCTCTGCCAGCACCCAGATATTCACAATACCCCTTGGGCATTGATTAACTGGATAATAGTGAGGGATTGGTGCCAGACTAACACTAAGCCCCTAGTCTTAGTAATAGACAGCTGACAGTCCATTAATAAAGTATTTAAAAAAAAAAAGCACCCAACCACAGAAAAAAAACTTTAAACTTTATTGAAATAAAGAGTTCCCAAACCCATTTCTCAATGACCATTTCATTAAAAATTAAATCCAGGTCCAAAGGAGTCTGCATACTATAACCTGTAAAAGCACTCAAAAACACAATAGTAAAATTAAATCTACAAAGCAATTATTACATCCTTTCCTTGGGCCAGTGCAGGAGCCACAAATTTCTCTGACACATTAAACTAGTAACAATCCAGTGATCTTTTTTCATGCATAATGTACCTATTCCCCAACATAGAATTCAGCCAATGTTACCTTATTTAGTTATTACTTTCTATTCAAATCCTTCTCTTCAGTCAGGTCATGAGACTCTCACTCTGACCAGATAAAGTGTACAGGAGCTAATGCATAGATCTCTGACATTCTGTATAATGGACTGTTCCACACAGGCTTTCCACAGGGGAGACAAAACCCTCTGTCACTTACCACTGATTAGCAGATAGTTCCTGTCAAATAGCTATAATGAGGGAGATCACAGCTCAGCCTTCATAACTATATACTCAAAAGAAACACTCATTCTTAGCTAGCTCCTAGAGCTTTTATCATTTTAAGTAAGATAAGTAGGGAAGTTTCCTCAGAATGTTAGATCTGGTTTATTGAAAATATCAGCTGTTGGCTTTAACAGGTATATATATATATATATATATATATATATATATATATATATATTTATATATATGCATATATTTTGTATAGAACTTTGATTATGATGGTCATACAGTACATTACTTTTTTCTGCCATATCATATATGTTTTCGATCTTTTTTTAAACCCCTGAAGGTCTTTATTGTATACTTTACTGCTGACAAAAGTAGCTAGATCAATCCATTTGATGTTAGTGGGAATAGACAAAGCAATGAAAAACAGTGGATACTATTGTGTTTAGGTAAAAGAATTATATTGAAGAATTTTGTTAGGATTGACTTTATTGATCCTTCTCATCCAGGGACAGCAGCATACTGTATGTATTTTTGTGCTTATGGGACAACAAGATTACTTTTCTTAATGGAAGACGAAACACTGAGGGAAATAAATTGAGTGAACATGAGTAAAAGAATAATAACACCATTTTTTTAAGTATATAATGGCAAACCTATTATTAGGAATCTCAGTGTGTAGCACTGTTCACTGCTGCTGGCTTAAGGTTGTCATGACAAAATATGAGGCTTTCTGCAACTATCAGAGCTCTGTTATGCTAAACCAATTAACAGCTCAGGAGGGATATTTAAATTCTGTTTCCAATTCCCCATGTGCCTGCTATTAGTAAATACTTGCTAGTAAGGCTCCTGTGCTCTGATGGATTGCTGAACTTCTGACCTCGACTTGTTTTCTGGATAATTGCATGTTATTTTATTTGGACTTTGACATTGATTTGGACACATTTATCATGTTGGTTTCGCCCTCCTGATTTGACCTGAATTGTGATTATTTGTAATTGCAAGTAATTGTGAGATTTAGGTAACATGTTCTACTGCTCTCTGGAATCTGCCAGTTTCTGTACTTTTTGGAAATTGCTCCTCAGGCAATATCATAACACCTAGACTTAGTCTCCTAAAGCATGTTACTTTAAAGATAAACAAACAGTTGTACAGTAGTCCTGTGTCTCAATCTGTTTTTTATGCAGCATCTCTTGATATTCACCTTCACCTTGCTCCTTCATACCAAGGAAGCAGCTATTCTACTTTGAAATGTAATGTTATGTTGAAATTGCTATGGGTGCTATAATAAAATATCCAGGAACACTAGATCACATATGTAATCTCAGACTGAGATAGAGAAATAAAGACCACAATAGCACTTTATAAAGAATTGGGTGCAGGCAGGGCACAGTAGATTGGTAAAAGAGTTACACTTGCAATTTGATCCAATAAAATCACAGCACTGTAGCCTCTCTCACACAATATATCAATTATTGTTATTTTAAGAGGATAAGCTCTGAATCTCAAGTAAATTAGAATCAGCCATATGCTTCAATAGGAGATTCCTCTTGGCCTGGATCTTGGAACCTTAGTAGATCAGATGTATAAGATATAGTCTATCAAGTTACGAAGCTATTGTAGAGTATGACTATCTTAGGGAGGATTGTATGTAATCTGAATCCCTGGTGTAGTGATCATTCATTGGTCTTTGTGTTTAGGTTGTGCTTGTGTACTTCTGTGTGATTACTTGACATTTGTTGTGGCGGTCTTCTGTAAAAATAATTGTAAATAACATGGGAGTTATGGGTAATTTTATTGAGATATATGCCACTGCTTGTTTTGGAACTTGGGCAGGTGATGCATCAGTTTAATGAGTTTAAGAAGCAATGTGATGGGCAAAATAAAAGCAACAGAATTTAGATAAGGAAACAAAGAAAAGGATTATCCAACACAACTGTGATTTAGAGGATAGGTTGGGATGAGTAATAGGAAAGATGTAGGCTGAAAGAACATCAACTTGCATCTATAGAAGAGAGAGAAGCAAAAAATGATATCGCTTAAGGATCAGTTGCATAATGCTGGTGCACTGTTAAAACAGAAAAAAAGATTGTATTTTGGTTTTAAGCTCACAAGAGAATAAGAGAGTGGATAACCATTGTTGTTGTAGTCAAGACACAAGTGTTTAGTGACCAGTAGGAAAGACATTGGAAAATCAAGGAAAAGGAAGGAACATATATGTACTGCAGAGAATAAGGAATCAACCCCAAGTCAATGTTTCTCTCTCTTTACTCCCGTGTCAGAAGGAAGCAGTCAGTCTGCTGCTGCTGCATGTGGGAAGGTTGAGCTCATACATGTGCTGTACAGGATGATGGGAGTTGTAGTGGAGTCATGGGAAGCAGCTGGGTCATGTGCCATGTGAAAGGATGTTGTGTATCAACAGACGTGCTTTTCTGAGCTCCCATTGGCATCTCCGCAATCTGCAAATTATACCGGCATCCCAGCCTAATCCACCGTGCTAATGCCTCAAGGCTTTCCCCCGGGGTGACACATCTACGGGAAGAGAGGGTACCGGGGATCTGAGGCCTACCTTACCACCTGCCATCTTGAAAGGAGCGGCGCCAGCTTCTCCTGCCCGTTCTCTGCTCCGCAACCACTTCCTCTGGCTTTCCGCCCCGGTGGACTCTCTGGATCCTATAGCACCAGTGGGTCCTGAGCGTGGTCTCCCGCCTAGCTGTCAGAATACCGGCTGGACCACTCGCTACGCAGACAGAGCTGTATCTTACACCCTGCTCCTCTGGCGCCTCCATCCCTCTGACACCTTCCATCAGTCCGCAAACCGGCAGAGGAGGGAGGTGCAGCGTGGAGGACACCGGCGTTGCTATATAGCTACGGCCTCCTCTGTATCCTTGAGGCCACTGAACCAGCCTATACCTGCATACTCAGACAGCAAACCTCCAACCCTCCTATTGCTCCTCGTGGCACGGCTACATATCCATCCTACTACATTTACTACTGTGGCACAGGCTGGACTTGACGTCTTTTGGAGCACTTGAGAGCAGGAGTGAGTTAATGAAGTAACGGTACGTGTGGGCGCGTGCCAACCATCCTTCTTTCTACGTTTATTTCTTCTCTACTGTGTCCTGGTACCGTGATGCCAGAGTAGCTACCCCCTGATAGTGCCTAGTGCTGCGGCTTCACAGCTATACACCCCCACCAAGATGGTGAAGATTGGTAACTCAAGAGGGTCTGAGACTCCTTCCACCCCCAAGCTCCCTAAGCCCCAAGGTGACCTACAAAAATTTCTGAAGAAAAAATCTCCCGCAGACTCCCTCAGGATGTTGGAACTTTCAGGGGGAGCAACCTCCCCGGATGACACTGAAATGGACATGGCTGCAGATGGAGACATGGAGGACTCACAGCCCACACTTATTACCAAAGCCTTCCTACATAACACACTCGCCTCGACCAGCGCTTCGACCAGTTATGTCAAAACTGACAGCTATGCATGCTGAGGTACAGCTGGGAAGCAAATGGATACCTTGGAAGCTACTTGTAGTGATTTTACTTCAGATCTCGCAACATACAGAACACCTTAACAGAGCCTTCTCCCTCATTGAGGACCAGAAGAACCATAGCAGGCGTAAGAATATACGATTTAAAGGTATCCCGGAATCAGTGGCTCCGGAGACCCTACCTCATATTGCTATGTCACTTTTCGAGACTCTGCTGGGTGCAGACAGGGCTACACAAATCACTATTGAAAGAATCCACAGAGCCCTAAGACCTCGACCCAAGCCATCCGATCCGCCTTGAGACGTCATTTGTGGTCTTCTGTCCTATGTAGACACCTTCGCAATCTTAAAGGCGGCCAGGGACCATGGTCAACTGCTTCACAACGATGTGGAAATACATCTCTATCAAGATATAGCACCATCCACCCTTGCGAAGAGAAGGATCTTGAAACCAATCCTTGAGGCATTGAGAGCTAAGAATATTCCCATTTGGGCTGGCGCTATCTCATGGCAGTCGTCGCCTGGTCATTTCTTCACCTGCTGATCTGGAGAAGCTCTGGCCCATGCTGGATATGCATCCTATCGTGGTTCCCTCCTGGCTCCCTGCAGAGACATCTTTGCTCCATCCTCCGCAGCGGACCTTAGAGTCTGACACCACGAGGCCGGGCCCATCGACATCCAGACCTGCGGGGTCGAAGAAACTCCAACAGAGAGCTTTTGCTTCAGTCTCTTCCGTGATGGAAAAACTGTCTCCATGATCCCGTGGACTTGAGTCTTCCTAGAGATCTCTGGACTGCAAATTTGAACTCTCAGGTTCCATTTCTTCTTTTTTTTTTTACTGCCTTTCTCTTTTGTTGCATTACTTGTCTTCGTGCACCGGATGCTGGCCTATATTTCATCGGGTTTCTTGCACTTAGGTACTACGAGTACTAGCAGCTGGTCCACGGACCCTAAACTGATGGTGCGGTGGGCCTGGTGTTGATTTCGGGTTGATGGCCCATTGTTCCACTTCTTGGGACTAATTGTGTTTTTCTCATCTGCTTGCTCCTGGTGGGCGCCACTGGGTACTAGTTATATTTTAATTCTTTACAGTTACCTCTACTGTATGGTGCAACTGCCCACCCTTTCCATCCTCTATCCCTCTTTCTGTGTGACTTAGCACCGCGGACCGGGTGGTTGCGCCTTCCAGTAATACCTATTATTACATATTGTTGTGTTCTTCTTATCTATGTGTGTGTATTGATTGCTTGTTAGGTTCATTTGACACTTGCCACACAATTGTTACATATCCTGACTTTCCCCCAACGTCTATTGCTTTCCCCCCATTTTCCATTGCGGTACTTGCTCTGTATCTCCTTGCAGTAATCACACCCGTCCCTGTAAGTGTCATAGTGATGTCGGATATAACCGCAACCACTTATAATGTTAAGGGATAAAATTCCCCGAATAAACTTCATCATGTTCTTTTGCTATTGAAAACACTTAAAACTGATATCCTATTTCTGCAGGAGACTCATTTCAAAACAGACAGGGTCCCTAAATTGCAAACTCACTATTTTTCACAATGGTTCTATAGCTGTAGTAAAAACTCATCTTCTAGAGGGGTTACTATTGCTCTCCAACATGCCCTTCCATTCAAACTTAAAGCCGAATTTCGAGATGCTGAGGGTAGGGCCCTGTTTGTCAAGGGTGACCTGGCCTCTTCTAAGTTCACATTTGCAAACCTGTATGCCCCTAATACTGGCCAGGTTAGTTGGCTACTGGAACGCCTAGATGAGTTGAGGCTTTTTGCTGAGGGCCACGTCCTATTGGGCGGAGATTTTAATTTAGTGCTTAACCCCTTGTTGGACTCCTCCTCTCAGAAATCGACAATCTCATAGTCGGAACTGAGGAAGCTCCATATGAAACTGCAAGATTTAAACATTGTCGACAGCTGGAGACACTTACACCCTAGAGACAGAGACTACTCCTTCTATTCTACCCCACATAACACCTACGAGAGATTAGACTACTGGTTAATTTCTGCCCCTCTTTTAGCTCTCACTAGACAGGCTTCCATAGGGAATATTACGATCTCTGACCATGCCCCCTGCTCATTGCTCTTTACCTTACCGAGCCTAACCCCTAGAGACTCGCAGTGGTGCCTAAACGAGATCCTGCTCGAATGGCAAGAAGGTAGATACTCCAATCACATCTCGACCTCTTTTTTGCTACTAATGCTATCCCTGACTCCTATCCGCCTCCCCCACTGGTTTGGGAGGCCCACAAATCCTATATGCGCGGGATCTTCATCTTGTTACGCTCCCAGTTTAAGAAAAAGACACAGAAGGACATAGATAATCTCTTGACTCAGATCTCCTCCTTGGAGCGGGCTCATAAACTGTCCAAGGTAGCTGCAGGATTGGCCGATCTAACAGCTCTCAGAGAGAAATTGCGCTCTCTTCTTACTCTTAAATCTGCCAAATCACACTTATTATACCAGCATAGGATCTACGCCCATGGTAATAAGGGTGGCAGACTTATGTCCACTCTCATTAAAAAAGCCAAAGATAGATCCCATATACACCAGATTAAGACTAGTCATGATAACGTCCTGGTCACTGCCAACCACGACATAGCACGGGCCTTTAGAGATTTTTACTCAGATCTTTATAACCTTGAGTCCAGTCAGCAACCTACACCCTGTGCCTCTAAGGAAAGGACCATCCAGGACTTCCTGGAATCCCTAGCTTTGCCATGTGTGGACCCTCAAACAGCCTTCGATTTGATGTCCCCATTTACATCAGATGAAATTAGGGCGGCCATACTAAGTTTCCCATGGGAGGAGCCCGGGCCCTGATGGCTTGTCCCTCCCATATTATAGGAAGTTTTTAGTCACTCTGCTTCCTTTCCTGACGGATGCCTATAACTCTTTCTTAACAGGTCAGCAATGGCCCAAACGGTCTCAAGAGGCTCATATCTCCCTTGTTCCAAAAGAAGGGAAAGACCCTCTTAATTGTGGCAGCTACAGACCTATTTCCCTTTTAAATAATGATCTTAAGATTTGGGCTAAGCTCCTGGTGAAGAGACTCCAGAGGGTCCTCCCACAACTGATACACCATGAACAGTCCGGTTTTGTCCCAGTCTATTCACTTCGTGACCTCCGGTAAGCACCCTCTGGTTCTTCTTGGTATTGATGCCGAGAAGGCCTTTGAAAGGGTCTGTTGGAGTTTCATGCGAAGAACGCTCGCTCGCTTCGGTATACCTCATGGGTTTATTGACGCGATTTTTACCATGTACTCCCAGCCTTTTGCCAAGTTGAAGGTGAATGGGACTCTCTCCCCTCCCTTCGACATCAGAAATGGTACGCAGCATGGTTGTCCTCTATCCCCAACCCTTTTCATCCTAGTGATTGAAACATTACTACAAAGTGTTAGACAGGACGAACGGATACAAGGCCTCCAGATAGGCACGGAACACCTCCAGGCGACCGCGTTCGCAGATGACCTCTTGTTCCTTGTTATGAATCCTGAATTGGGTCTCCCAGCCCTTACCCGTAGATTAGAATATTTCAGTTCGCTTAGGAATTTTAAAGTTAATTTCGGGTAATCAGAGATGTTAAATATTACTCTATCACAGTCCGTTGTTTCTAGATTGAAACCACTCACCCCCTTTACATAGACTATGGGACCTCTGAAGTATCTTGGTATCTTGGTACCGTCCAAGCTATCGGATGTGTATCTTACTAATTACTCCCCCCTCCTCGAGTTCATTAAAAAGTTACTAGAGGAGTATGACATGCCTCTCCTTTCCTGGATGGGCCACATCAACTTGCTCAAGATGTACAGTGGGTAAAAAAAAGTATTTAGTCAGGCACCAATTGTGCAAGTTCTCCCACTTAAAAAGATGAGAGAGGCCTGTAATTGACATCATAGATAGACCTCAACTATGAGAGACAAAATGAGAAAACATATCTACAAAATCACATCGTCTGATTTTTAAAGAATTTATTTGCAAATTATGGTGGAAAATAAGTATTTGGTCAAAAAAAAAGTTCATCTCAATACTTTGTTGTATATCCTTTGTTGGCAATGACAGAGGTCAAACGTTTTCTGTAAGTCTTCACAAGGTTGGCACACACTGTTGCTGGTATGTTGGTCCATTCCTCCATGCAGATCTCCTCTAGAGCAGTGATGTTTTGGGGCTGTTGCTGGGAAACACAGACTTTCAACTCTCTCCAAAGGTTTTCTATGGGGTTGAGATCTGGAGACTGGCTAGGCCACTCCAAGACCTTGAAATGCTTCTTACGAAGCCACTCCTTCGTTGTCCTGGCGGTGTGCTTGGGATCGTTGTCATGCTGAAAGACCCAGCCACGTTTCATCTTCAATGTCCTTGCTGATGGAATGAGGTTTGCACTCAAAATCTCACGATACATGGCCCCATTCATTATTTCATGTACACAGATCAGTCGTCTTGGTCCCTTTGCAGAGAAACAGCCCGAAAGCATGATGTTGCCAGCCCCATGCTTCATAGTAGGTATGGTATTCTTTGGATGCAACTCAGCATTCACTCTCCTCCAAACACGACGAGTTTTGTTTCTACCAAACAGTTCTACTTTGGTTTGATCTGACCATATGATATTCTCCCAATACTCTTCTGGAACATCCAAATGCTCTCTAGAAAACTTCAGACAGGCCCGGATATGTACTGGCTTAAGCAGAGGGACACGTCTGGCACTGCAGGATCTGAGTCCCTGGCGGCGTAGTGTGTTATTGACGGTAGCCTTTGTTACGTTAGTCCCAGCTTTCTGCAGGTCATTCACTAGGTCCCCCCGTGTGGTTCTGGGATTTTTGCTCACCGTTCTTGTGATCATTTTGACCCCACGGGGTGAGATCTTGCGTGAAGCCCCTGATGGAGGGAGATCGGTAGTGGTCTTGTATTTCTTCCATTTTCTAATTCTTTCTCCCACAGTTGATTTCTTCACACCAAGCTGCTTGCCTATTGCAGATTCAGTCTTCCCAGCCTAGTGCAGGTCTACAATTTTGTTTCTGGTGTCCTTCAACAGCTCTTTGGTCTTCACCATAGTGGAGTTTGGAGTGTGACTGTTTGAGGTTGTGGACAGGTGTCTTTTATACTGATAACAATTTCAAACAGGTGCCATTACTACAGGTAATGAGTGGAGGACATAGAAGCCTCTTAAAGAAGAAGTTACAGGTCTGTGAGAGCCAGAAATCTTGCTTGTTTGTAGGTGACCAAACACTTATTTTCCACCATAATTTGCAAATAAATTCTTAAAAAATCAGACAATGTGATTTTCTAGATATGTTTTCTCATTTTGTCTCTCATAGTTAAGGTCTACCTATGGTGTCAATTACAGGTCTCTCTCATCTTTTTAAGTGGGAGAACTTGCACAATTGGTGGCTGACTAAATACTTTTTTTCCCCCACTGTAACTTGAATAACAGGGATGCGTGTGCTTTACTTCATGTGTGGCTCCCATCCCAGCTCTTTGAAACGTTATAGCATCCTGTGGGCACAAAGGAATTTCTGCTGATCTTAGCTCTAACTTGTTTTTGTGAATATTTTGAAAGACTGGATGTAGGGGAGTTGTCATGACAATAAGTCTTAAAAGCAGGTATCAGAGGTTCTAAAGAATGAGGGAAAAGCTAGAGTTCCTAGAAAATACTACAATTGTGAAAATACAGGCATAGTGGAAAGGATGAACAGAATTTTGAAGGAAAGACTAGAAAAAATGATGTTGCAATCAGGGAACAATTGACTATGCCACCTCCCTGCTATTTTGATGACAATATGGGGAACAGATGCAAGAGGAACAGAAATCACCCCATACCAGTTAATCATTGGTAGAGTTATAAATAGTGTTGTGCAAATCAGTTCGCAATGAAGTGGATTCGACCCAAATATTCCAAATTGTTTGTTTTTTAACGAAACCGAACAATTTGAGATTAATCCCGGATTAAATAAAATGGCCGCCGTGACATGATTTTCAGTAAATTATTAAATTATTAAATATTAGGCCCAAGGGAAGTGTAAAAAATAAAAAACATTTATGCTCACCTTCTCTCACCTCTATTGGACCTCCTCATGGCTTCAGGCACTCTGTGTCTTCTTCCTCTGGGTGCTCTGGTGCTCTTCTGTGATAGGGCCTCGGCAGTAACATGGGCATGCTGAGCGTCATGACCTTGGGGGCATGACGTCATAGAAGAGTGCCAGATGCCAGCTCTAATGTGATGTCTTGTGCCCAGAGAAGAAAGACATAGATCAGCGGATGCAGCGAGGAGGCTCAAAACCGGTGAGGGAAGATGCGTATAAATGTATAAATGTTTTTTATTTTTTACACTACCCTCGGGCCTCCATCTATTATGACCTGGTGTTTGAAGAGAGTACAATAATTTCATATCTGGTTCTATCTGAACAAGTTCAGACCAAACCGAACCAGAGGATTGCTTCGACCGAACATCAGACAAAACTACTCTTCAGAGGTTCGCCCATCCTTAGTTATAAACCTCTGCCACCTTACAATTCCAAAACTTAGTACTCTTATGACAGAAAGTGTGGAAAAAGAAAACTTCCTGGCTCAATTATAGGATCAGATACATAAATACTTGCACTTTCAAAGCCCATAAAATAGCAACAAAGGCCAAAGAAGAGCATGAGAAGCAACCAATAAAATTAAAAAATAAGAGACAGGATAATGGTGAAAAATTTTGTATCCAAGTACTCATTGGATGCAAATTGGATAGGTCTTTTTGTCATAGCAATGACACTAAGTGAACAGATTGTAAAAAGGGTAGACAATAAGAAAGGCATCAAGTGCATAAAAAGGAGATATAGGGAGAAATGGACTCATGCAGATCAACGAAAAAGGATATAACTAACAAGAATATGATGCTGCTCTTCTTGTTATTTTTCCAGGATCCCCGATGAAGCATGAATAAACAGCCTGACAATCTTGGATCCTAGATATAAAAATTGTTTACAATTACAATCACCTGTGCTATGGGAGCAGGTACTTTCTGAACATTCGGAGACAAGGATACAGAAATGTTTTCAAATGGAGAAGACAGTGATAAAGTTCTTCTACCACTGGATGTTACAAACATAAATGCAACTAATTAAAATAATGCTCAAGAAGTAGGAGTAGTAAAGTAAGGGGGCGTTCACACTACCGTTGGTGACTGTCAGACGTGTCCATTGCTATTGTCCGTTACAAGATTTTAGCATCGGACAATAGCTGAAGGTGGGTTCACACTTGCACCGGAGTCCATCCGCCGCGAATCCGCCTGAAAATCTCGGGAAACTGTATAGGGACTGGATAGTGACAGGTTAGCGACGCATTGCTTAAAAACCCATTCATTTGAATGGGTTTTTAAAGCAATGCGCGGATGTGCGCTTACAGCCTCTGCGCCGCAAATCCAGTTTTTTCGCTGGAAACAAAGTCAGACATGCAGGACTTCATTTCCAGTGAAAAAAACTGGATTCGCAGCACAGAGGGTGTAAGCGCACACCCACGCATTGCTTTAAAAACCCATTTAACCAAATCGTCGCTAACCTTTCGCAATCCAGTCCCTATACAGTTTCTGGAGATTTTCAGTCGGATTCGCAGAAGACGGACTCTGGCGCAAGTGTGAACCCACCCTGAACCGTCAGAAATCCGTTAAAATTTCCATTCATTTCAATGGGTTTTTATATTGTGTCTGTTAGTGTTCGTTTGTGTCCGTTTACACCCAATCCGTCAGAAGTCTGTTTTTGGAAAAACAGATTCTTGATGGACAGCAAGTGTCCGTGATTTTTTTAACATTGAAGTCTATGGGTAACGGATTTATAACGGACAGTAACTGATAGCCATCAGTTATTGTCCGTTATTTTATGTCGTTTTTTTTTTCTGCACATGCTTAGAAAACAGAAAAAAAAAACGGTCAGTGTTAAAAAACGGACACTAACTGATGCTAACTGATGCTAATGTGTCTGTTTTTTTAACTGATCCAATTAATTGCAACAAGAAGGAACAAAGGCTATGATACTCCTACATCATGACCAGAATAAACTTAAGTTAGTTACTTCTATAATTTTATCCCTGTTGCAGATTTACATGTGCTATATGACACAATATTTGTATAAGAAGATCCAGTAATACACACAATAATTCATTTTTAACTATTCAGTCACATTATCACTGTATTATTGAAACTATTGTTTATACACAAAAATAAGTGTATGCATATTTACTCGATATAAATTGGTCCTTTGCACTTATCTTTATATGCTGTTTGTCACATTTCATATGGTGTTTGATAAATCATGAAGATATTCTGTAAAGTTCACAGAAGATGTTGCTTGACTTTATGTTATACTGGATGCTTTTTTGCAAGGCAGTAAAGGTGTTAAGTGGCACAGGCAGCAAGAAGTTGAGTATCTTCAGAGACTTCAAGTCTCACATATAACCATTAGTTCCCCCTACCTGTAAGGATATAGGATGTGAAGAAATATGACTCACTGAAAGTGTGTGTCCACTTAAGACATCTCCTTATACTTGGAAAGTCTTTGTCCTGAAATGAGCCGGATATGATGTAAAAGTGACTAGTTACTTTATAAGTTCCAAACATTAATTTTGGGATCTCTTATTGAGTGGATTTTCACATGCACTCATGCTTTCTCTACTATGCTTTTGGGGGTGGGCACAAGAAAGAAATGAGCTAGCATGTTTTTATGCTATATCAAGGGATTATTTCTCATGTGGTGTCCCATTGTTGTAATCTGTAATAACACATTATTAAATATTTTGGTTGTAAAAAGTAAGAAGTGTAAACACTGTTTTCTCACTTAAGTTATCTTTTTTTTTTTTTTTTTTTTTTTTTTTTACTTTAAGTATTTTTCTGGACCTAGTGTCAGATGTAGAATATTTTTTTAACAGTAATATGCTTGGGCATTTATCTAATATTATGTTATTCTATATAAACTAAATGTATCTATTTGAGAATTGATAAATGTAATTCATTTAGCTTTTCAGTAATGTTGCCAAGAATACACACAATAAAAAAGAAATAACCTCACCAATATAAAACATATAAATATTTATTAGTATCCAATAAAAAACATGGGCATCTGCATGGTCTGAATAAGTAATCCTTTACATTTGCATATTATCCGAACAGTTAGAACCCCTGCTGGTTTTGGGCTTTATTTATCACTCTTAGATTCTCTTTTTATGGTTATAGCAAGTCTTTAGGTAGAACTAGTTTCACGTTGTCATATATTTATACCTTTAAGAGTTTCACATTTGTGATTTTAGGCTTTATATGCATATTGGTATACTGTTATTTACATACTTACCATGCTATATGTTTGATCACTGGTATCAATATTGGACTTTACAAGTCTTTCCCCATTTTGTATTTGTACTTGTATATGTATTGGTTGTTAATTATGTGTCCTGATTGATGTTTTTTATTGGATACTAATAAATATTTATATGTTTTATATTGGTGAGGTTATTCCTTCTTTATTGTTTTACTTAGGTATATTATCTCACTGTTTATGTCATTATCGCCTCTTTCTAGTTTTTTTTTCAAGAATACACACAGTATAATATACACAAGAGACCTCGCAATTTCCTTAACTTCCTCCAGAACTTTCAATTAAACAAATAATGGCACAGTATATATAGATAGATTTTATTTAATAAATGTATTATATTCTTTAAAAAAAACTAAAATATTGTTACATTAGAATTTATACTGCATCAAATGAATTTCCATTTTCAAAATAATTGTAGCTATCATTTTATTGAGAAAACATTAAATATTTAGTAAACTGTTTAGGCTGAACAAAATTTAATATTTATATAAAATACATTGAATACATTTTTCCAACACAAAAGTAAAAACATACATTAAGAGAAGCAAAATCATTGAGGAGCAATAATCTGTTGAATTTCCCTGTAACACATTTTACTGTATGCTGAAATGTCTATGAAAGGGCTTAGATACAAATTAAAGAGCATTTGAGAAATATAAAAAGCGACAAAGCATTCTAAGAAGGTTTGGTCTGCAGGCATTATTTGAAAAAGACACAAATAAATGGGACTGCCTATTGTTTAAGGCAATGTAAGTTCATTTTTGACATTTATGCATACACAAAAATGCTGCTCACAAGCCATTCTTGAACATGAATGAATGTTCTTGCCCTTTTCAGAAACCTTGCATCGCATCAATGTAATCTTTGTTATTGCATCTCATCGATGGCCATGGAACATTTTTATGTCATTCAGGTTGGAAAACTGGATGGAAATTAAGCTCATGATTTTAAGATTAGCCGAGAGAACTTTGACACTATAATGTACTATGCTTGTCACACTTATAAGAATTGTAGAGAAGGTAAAGGGATGGTATTATGTTATGATTAAATGTATTTAGAATTATAGCTTCACATAATGACTATAAAATCTAATGAAGAAGTTTGCATTGGAAACTTGAACTATAGCTGTCAACATTGCAGTAACATTTCCAGAGGCAAGCCTTTAGCTTGATGTTTCATATATTTCAGTATTTGGAACAGCCAAAATCATAACCCTGAATAAACTGCTTAAATTACCTCCAAACACTTCTGCCCCTAAACCCCCTCTTAATGATCCAACCAATTCACTTACTTACATAGTCGCTCACTCTCTCAGGCACTCTTAAAGAGGACCTTTCATGTCCTCAGGCACATGCGGTTTTATATACCGCTAGAAAGCCGTCAGTACACTGAATTCAGCGCGCTGTCGGCTTTCCCATTATGTGCCCCGGGGCTGGAGATATCGGTGCCATTAGTTTTCTGCCTATCGTCAGAAGGGCGTTCCTGACAGTCTAGCTGGGCTGTGAGGAACGCCCCCTCTGACAGTACAGTGATATGGATGAGTACAGTCGGGGGGGGGGGGCGTTCCTCACAACCCAGCTAAACTGTCAGGAACACCCTTCTGACAGTGGGCAGAGATTGGTGCCGAAACTAACAGCACAGATATCTCCAGCCCCGGGACACATAATGGGAAAGCTGACAGTGTGCTGAATTCAGCGCACTGTCGACTTTCTAGCGGTATATAAAACCGCATGTGCCTGAGGACATGAAAGGCCCTTTTTAAGCACACCCTGGCATCTACCAAGCAGTTCCCTCAATATCTAGTTACCATACACTATGCTTTTACACATTTTAACATCTTAAACTTGAGGAAAGGTGCTTGACCATGAATCTTTATACACACTCGGTTATATTGCAAAAAGCAATGGTTTTATATATAAATTAGCCCGTTTTGATGATTGCAAGTGCTACAGGTTTATTATTTGGGAGACAAATTTGTGGCTGTGTGCCTAGTTGAAAGTGTAGAAAAAAAATTGGCTTTCCAAAACAAAAAGCCATTAAAAATTATGTATGGGTGCATAATCCGCATATTTGCAGAATTTAAAAAAAAAAATTGTGACATGCAATCAGCGTGCCTGGCTTGCCAGCTGAAAAAAGCTAGAATATCTTTTAAATGAGCCCTGACCTAAATCCTATTGAGCATATTTGGAAGGAGCTGAAACATGCCGTCTGGAAAAGGCACCCTTCAAACCCGAGACAACTGAAGAAATTTGCTCATGAGGAGTGGTCAAAATACCTGTTGAGAGGTGCAGAAGTCTCATTGACAGTTACATGAATCGTTTGATTGCAGTGATTGCCTCAAAAGGTTGTGCAACAAAATATTAAGTTAAGGGTACCATCATTTCTGTCCAGGCCTGTTTCATGAGTTTTCTTTTTTAAAAAATTCTGCTGAAGCATGGTTGAAAAGCAATGTCTGACTTTCATTTGTTCATTTTTATAGAATTTTTATATATTATTACTTTTGTCAGATTCAAGTTATTTCTGTGACCATTGTGGGTTTTTCTTTCATTAAACGAGGGGTACCAACAATTTTGTCCACATGTGTGTGTATATATATATATATATATATATATATATATATATATATATATATATATATATATATATATATATATATATATATATATATATATATATATATATATATATATATATATATATATATATATATATATATATATATATATATATACAGTGAAGGAAATAAGTATTTGATCCCTTGCTGATTTTGTATGCTTGCCCGCTGCCAAAGACATGAACAGTCTATAATTTTAAGGGTAGGTTAATTTTAACAGTGAGAGATAGAATATCAAAAATAAAATCCAGAAAATCACATTGTATAAATTTTATAAATTTATTTGCATTTTGCAGAGAGAAATAAGTATTTGATCCCCTACCAACCATTAAGAGTTCTGGCTCCTACAGACCAGTTAGATGCTCCTAATCAACTTGTTACCTGCATTAAAGACAGGTCTTATATTGTCACCTGTATAAAAGACTCCTGTCCACAGACTCAATGAATCAGTCAGACTCTAACCTCATCAACATGGGCAAGGCCAAAGAGCTTTGTAAGGATGTCAGGGACAAGATCATAGACCTGCACAAGGCTGGAATGGGCTACAAAACCATAAGTAAGATGCTGGGTGAGAAGGAGACAACTGTTGGTGCAATAGTAAGAAAATGGAAGAAATAAAAAATGACTGTCAATCGACATCGATCTTGGACTCCATGCAAAATCTCACCTCGTGCGATATCCTTGATCATGAGGAAGATGAGAGATCAGCCTAAAACTACACGGGGGAAACTTGTTAATGATCTCAAGGCAGCTGGGACCACAGTCACTAAGAAAACCATTGGTAACACATTATGCCGCAATGGATTAAAATCCTGCAGTGCCCGCAAGGTCTCCCTGCTCAAGAAGGCACATGTACAGGCCCGTCTGAAGTTTGTCAATGAACACCTGGATGATTCTGCTAGTGAATGGGAGAAGGTGCTGTGGTCAGATGAGACAAAAATTGAGCTCTTTGGCATGAACTCAACTCGCCGTGTTTGGAGGAAGAGAAATGCTGCCTATGACCCAAAGAATACCGTCCCCACTGTCAAGCATGGAGTTGTAAACATTATCTTTTGGGAGTGTTTCTCTGCTAAGGGCACAGGACTACTTCACCGCATCAATGGGAGAATGGATGTAGCTATGTATCGTAAAATCCTGAGTTACAACCTTCTTCCCTCCGCCAGGAAATTAAAAATGGGTCGTGACTGGGTATTCCAGCAGGACAATGACCCAAAACATACAGCCAAGGCAACAAAGTAGTGGCTCAAAAAGAAGCACATTAAGGTCATGGAGTGGCCTAGCCAGTCTCCAGACCTTAATCCCATAGAAAACTTATGGAGGGAGATGAGGCTCCAAGTTGCCAAGTGACAGCCTCAAAATCTTAATGATTTAGAGATGATCTGAAAAGAGGAGTTTACCAAAATTCCTCCTGACATTTTTGCAAACCTCATCATCAACTACAAAAAACGTCTGACTGCTGTGTTTGCCAACAAAGGTTTTGCCACAAAGTATTAAGTCTTGTTTGCCAGAGGGAACAAATACGTATTTCTCTCTGTAAAATGCAAATAAATTTGTAAAATTTATACAATGTGATTTTCTGGATTTTATTTTTGATATTCTATCTCTTACTGTTAAAATTCACCTACCCTTAAAATTATAGACTGTTCACGTCTTTGTCAGTGGGCAAACTTACAAAATCAGCAAGGGATCAAATACTTATTTCCTTCACTGTATATATATATATATATATATATATATATATATATATATATATATATCATAGAATACTACTAGTCTATATAATGCATACTGCTGCTCAAACTCAGATGATCCACCATGTACCACAGTGTTTGCAATGTGCACTTCACCTTACAGCCATGAAATGAGGGAGGGGAAGTATAAGCAATGGCTTGCCCTGGTGAAAATGGCTGTCCACCAACGTTCACCATCCAACCTGATGGAACTAGAGAGGATCTGCAAGGACGAATGGCAGAGGATCCCCAAATCCAGATGTGAAAAACTTGTTGCATCATTCCCAAGAAGACTCATGGCTGTACTATCTCAAAAGGGTGCTTCTACTCAATACTGAGCAAAGGGTCTTAATACTTATGACCATGTGATATTTCAGTTTTTCTTTTTTAATAAATTTGCAAAAATATCTACATTTATGGTTTTTTTTCTGTCAAGATGGGGTGCTGAGTGTACATTAATGAGAAATAAAATTAATTTTTTTTTTCTTTTAGCAAATGGCTGCAATAAAACAAAGAGTGAAAAATTTAAAGGGGTCTGAATACTTTCCATACCCACTGTATGTCCCCAAATGGGTTTTTGGTCTGCAAAATTAGTAATGCGTAAAAAAAAACAATATACATTAAGTAATGCTGTAATCATACCGACCCATAGAATAAAGTTAACATGTTACTTATGTTGTATGCTGCACGACAAAATATTTAAAAGCTAAAAAGCAATGCCAGAATCAATGTTTGTTTGTTTTTTTAATCCACCAAGAAAGAGTTACTAAAATGTAGTCAGTAAGTTATAGGCACCCAAAATGGTGTCATTACAAAATGCATCTTATCTCACAAAACAAAAGCCCTCATATGGCTAGATCACCGGAAAAATTAAAAAAAAATATATCTGCCACAATGTGAAGACACAAAACCCCAAAATTGCCAAATCATTAGAACAAAATTGGCT
The DNA here is from genome assembly GCA_947044405.1 of Leptodactylus fallax. Lineage (NCBI taxonomy): Eukaryota > Metazoa > Chordata > Amphibia > Anura > Leptodactylidae > Leptodactylus > Leptodactylus fallax. The sequence continues at coordinate 1,335,135 of CAMRHE010000458.1, forward strand.
GTGGCAAGAAGGGAATGTATAAGCTGTGCTAGCATATATCAGGGTATACCACAGATTAAGAGGGAAAAGACACCAGAAGTGACCCCTCAATTATAGGAGCTACTGGAAATTTGATGTTCCTAATTTACTCCACACAGCTTACATTACACTTTTCACATCCGCTGTGCATTCATGTCTGGGAAACTAATGCTCACTACATCCATTGATAAATTCTTTGAGGGGTGCAGATTTCAAAATGGGGTCACTCCCTAGGGGATTCCACTTTATTGGAACCTCTGCAAACATGAGATGGCATTCAGATACCAAACATCTAAATCTGTGCTCCAAAAGCCACCTATTGCTCCTTCACAACTGCGCCCTGCTGTGTGTCATTAAATGTGGGCATAAACTGCTGTTTGAGCAGACAGCAAGGTGCAGATGTGAAGAAGCGCTATGTGCTTTTAGAGAGCAGATTTAGATTTTTGGATGCCATGTTATGTTTTCCTGGACCCTAAAATTGCCTCTACAAAATGGGGTCATCTCTTGGGTAATTCCAATTTACTGGTACCTTCAAAGCTCTGCAAAAAACAACATAGCGTACAGAAAATCCCTCGAAAGCTATACTCCAAAAGCTAAAAAACGCTGTACTCCTTCCCTTCTGAGGCCTACTGTGTGCCTAAGCAGCAGTTTACATGTACATATACTTTTTCGTAACCAGGAAAACCTGCTTAAAAGTTTTAGGAGTGCATGTCTCTGTTGACACAAAGTGGGCAGAACATATTGGGCACTGAAATGGCATATTTCTTTAAAAATTTCAATTTTCACTTTGTACATATTTTTTGGGAAGCACACTTGAGCTCAAAATGATTAATACCCCTTGAGAAATTCCTTGAGGGGTTACTCTTGGGGGATCTGCAAATGCAACATGACACTCAAAAACTATTCCAGCTAAATCTGCTCTCCAAAATCCAATTGATGCTCTTTCCATTCCAAGCCCCACCATGTACCCATACAGCAGATTACAATTACATATGGGTTATTGTTGTGTTTATTTAACAAACTATGGGATTTAATAAAATATGTGAAACAGCTGTGGGGTAAAAATCCTCACTATGTCCCTTGATAAATTCCTTGAGGAGTGTAGTTTCCAAAATGGTCACTATTGGGGGTGTATTGGTACTCTATGGGCTCTGCAAATGAGACATGGCACCAGAAAATTATTCCATCAAAATCTGCTTTTCAAACGCCAAATGGCGCTCCTTCCATTTCATGTGCTGCCATGTGCCCAAACATCAGTTTACATTTACATGTTGGGTATTTCCATGGTCAGAAGAAATTGTATAACAAACTTTATGATGCATGTTTTCCTTTAACCCCTTGTAAATATGGTAATTTAAAGGCTAGATGTACGTGTTACTGAAAAAATGAAATGTCTAAATTTCACCTCCATGTTGTTTTAACTCCCATGAAATGCTTAAAGGGTTTAAAAAAAATTCCCAAATGCAGTTATGAATTATTTGAGAACTGAAGCGGTCCCTAACAAATACGTTTGGGAAATTTTGCAGTAAATCTGGAAGATTGGTGTTACAATTATAAGCCATTACGCATCCAAAATAAATTGAAGGACGATTAAAATATGATGCTAAAATAAAGCAGAGATATGGTAGATAATATTTATTAATGTATTTTTGTGGTATGACTATCTGTCTCAAAATGTACTATTTTTTTTAATAAATACAAAAAATATTGATCAATGTTTACCACTAACATATAGTACAATCTGTTACGAAAAAAACACAAGTCTCAAAATCACTTGGGTGAGTTAAAGTGTCTAAAAGTTATTGCCATATAAAGTTACAAATGTCTGTTTTGAAAAATGGGGCCTGGTCCTTAAAGCAGGTTTTAACCATGTCTTTAAGGGGGTTAAACATCAATTTCTGGTGTACAATGAATTATGAATTCCCACCATAGACTACATCCCCTTTACCTACTTTATAGATTTTATAGTACTCCTCTTTTCCTGTGCCACATGGGGCTAACATGAATTTACCTATGTTGCTCTATTTATTCTCTTACTTTCCAATGTATACCTGCTTGTAAAAGGTCTGATAGGACTAAATGCATCATGGGCTAATAAAGTCATTTATGCTGTCTATTTTTGGAGGGCTGACCTTGTTTATTTTTTAGCATTCATTTTTAACATACTATTTGGGGTGAATTGGCTATTGACTTGAGGTCCTGCACCTAATATTGGAGTTACTAGTGCTCCTCTTCTGTTTTCTTTATTTAAAACTTCAAATAGCTGTATCTTTGGTTTTATAAAACCCCAATTCCAGTTAAGTTGGTACATTGTGTAAAACATAAATAAAAACAGAATATGATGATTTGCAAATCCTTTTCATCCTATATTCAATCGAATACACTACAAAGACAAGATATTTAATGTTCAAACGGATAAACATTATTTTTTTTTTTCAAATATTCACTAATTTTGAATTTGATGCCTGCAATATGTTCCAAAAAAGCTGGGACAGCGGCAACAAAAGACTGGGAAAGTTGAGGAATGCTCAAAAAACACCAGTTTGGAGCATTCCAGAGGTGAACAGGTTAATTGGAAACAGGTGAGTGTCATGATTGCGTATAAAGGGAGCATCCCCGAAAGGCTCAGTCATTCACAAGCAAGGATGGGACGAGATTCACCACTTTGTGAACAACTGCATGAGAAAATAGTCCAACAGTTTAAGAACAATGTTTCTCAACATACAATTGCAAGGAAGTTAGGGATTTCATCATCTACAGTCCATAATATCAGCAAAAGATTCAGAGAATCTGAACAAGTCTCTGCAAGTAAGCAGCAAGGCCGAAAACCAACATTGAATGCCCATGACTTTGATCCCGTCTCTGATGGTATAGGGGTGTGTTAGTGCCCTGGACATGGGTAACTTGCACATCTGTGAAGGCACCATTAATGCTGAAAGGTACATACAGGTTTTGGAACAACATATACTGCCATCCAAGCGACATCTTTTTCAGGGACGTCCATGTTTATTTCAGCAAGACAATGCCAAGCCACATTCTGCACGTGTTACAACAGTGTGGCTTTGTAGTAAAAGAGTGCGGGTACTAGAATGGCCTGCCTGCAGTCCAGACCTGTCTCCCATTGAAAACTGTAGTTGTACATCAAGCAAGAATGGGAAAGAATTCCACCTACAAAGCTCCAACAATTCGTGTCCTCAGTTCCCAAACCCTTACTGAGCGTTGTTAAAAGGAAAGATGATATAACACAGTGGTAAACATGCCCCTGTCCCAGCTTTTTTGGAATTGGGGTTGTACTTAAAAAAGCCTTTCTGGTATCACATGAGAACAGAGATTCTCTGTTTTCACAAGCTGCCACATGTAAAATCTGAGAAACCACTAATTAAAAACACAGGAAAGTGATTTTTATATGCAGCATATTCTGTTTTAAACTAGTGATTCTGTTTTGTCATAGCTACCAAGCTGGTCTTAGCTCTTTCATATGGAACCAGAAACACTTTTCTATAAAACCAGAGATACAGCTATTTGAAATGACCACTCCCCTTTAACAACTGTCATATCGGTACAATTTGGAAATACACAGTAAATAGGGGATGGACTTCCATGCCAATACTTAGAGCATTGCTAAGGAGAATTTTGTCAGTTATAGTGAGACAAAACCAGGCATTGAGACTACACCGAGGTAAGACATTATGGAAAGCCCACTCCGTATTTTGTCTTACATTGTCTTGTTGAGCCAGTTCCTACAAGGGCATCCTGATTCCTGTTTGATTCACCGTCCATTGACCTTGGCCTGCTTATTGACTCTGATCTTTCTGCTGTGATCCTGATCTACTGATTTTCTGTGTATGCCATTTTGGCTATTTGTTCCACTCCAAGAGGTAGCAACCAGGTAGTTTCCCCCAACAAAAACCAGATCAATGGTTAAAGGGTGAAAAGAAAACTGGGGAGGCTAATTAGATAATGCTCTTGGAAGTGGCACAAAGTCAAACCATTTAGGTGGCACAGTAGGTCCACAATCCACTGTCTGTTTTAAAATCAAAGATACATGGAGATTAAACAAGTTGTGCTACAAGTTTGTTATGGTGTATGTAGATCACAACCCTGATTCTGATAAATTTACATTTTTAAAGGGGTTTTCCCATCTCCCTCTCTCACCAATTTGCCTGCTGTTTCTTCTACTCATTTCCTGTATTCTTCAACAAGCTGGTAGACAGGCTTTGACTGTTTGATGGACAGGACACTATGAAGTGCCTCAGTAAATATAAATTTGTCTTTACCTTGTGAGATTATTATTATTATTATAATTAATAGAAATGTAACAAATGCAGATCAATTATGCACTGTAAATGTATATTACATTACACAGGGTTGAAGAACACTTACATGCTCCATGCTGGCAATAGCCTTGCAGTAAACTCAATGTTATCTTTGTGTTTTCATCTAGCGTTAAAAACATAGTCCAAGACTTTATCAGCAAACTGCAATTAGCTGTCCCGATTGTCTGGATCAAAGAGCAGTGTGTCACTTCATCCAACCTAAAACCAGATAACAGGCTGGGTGCCTTGACAACAATGTGTAAACAATTTCACATAGCAGGCAAACAAAGCAACATTGCTAAAGCAATGTATTTTGGAAATTTACATAAGGCTAGGTTTACTCTAGCGCTTGGTTTCTGTCCTTTTGAAGGATAGAAGCACTGTCCGCCTAAAAAAGTGGCTACCTATGGAAACCCAAGGACCCCATAAACTATAATGGGGTCCACCAGATTTCCGCCCCATTTCCACCAATTTTATACTGAAAGCAGGATTTGTCTCTCCACTGATTTAAGCAGAATCTCGCGTGGATTTGCCCAAACACTAGTGTGAACCTTTCATAAGCTAGCAGTATAGATAGAATCATTGTGATGGGAATACCCCTTTAAGTATACCTAATTCTACAAAGAATATCCATGTTGTTATGAATTTAAAAGCATGTATTTGAATTCTAGTCTACTCATCCATTGATATGTCCTTTCAACTTATTATGAGATTTATGCCTGTAGGCTTTGACTGTGTTCTTATGAGTGACTGAAGACTACAATGTTGCTGTGACTTGCAGTGAAATTAATTTAATTTCTCATTTGCCTTGTCACAAGTAATTATCCTATCCTCTAGTTATTAAATATGAAGTCCCAGGATATAGCCAAATGGAAGAGCTAAAAGGGAGAAATGAATGATTCAAATGGCAAAACTGATGTCAATTGCATTTTACAAAACAATTGGATTTTTGAAAATGACTTTTTCTCCCCTCTGGCATACATAGGATTTAAGTTAAATGGCAAAGAAGTGAAACATGTACATTAATTACAGCAAATTAATAACTGAATGACTATTCCGCTTGATACTGTACATAAGCAAACTATATTGTAGCGCAAATGACAAAGAATAGGTTACTGAGAAAAGGGAAATGAAGAAATAACAAATGGAAATAGTGTTTACAACAAACATAATCAATAAATTCAATAAAACTGTATTTATATGCATCTGGAGTACAGCAAATGTATTAGAAAGAATTATAAAACATACACCCAATAAAATTTGTATAACATAACGTACCATTATTATGTAAAATAGTTAAATCACTTTGTAAACCAAAAACGTCTGAACAATATTAAAAAAGCATTTAAGTTTCCAAAATACCATAAAAATTTGTCTAAAAAGCATGAACAGGACACTATCCTAAGGTCATGTATACTGTCATAACACCAAAGAAGGCTTGAGTGAACAACATGATCCACAATGTACTAAAGTACTAAAGTGCTCAAAGTCCTATCACAGAGACCACTAGAATGAGATCCACTTCTGTGTAGTGATGGAACTACCGTCATAACAGCAATAGCAGCTACTATGGTGCCTTGACTTTAGGGCAGCTGGTTGTCCCCTGCTGTTTTTTTTTTAATTGACCAATACCTGTTGGTATCTGGTCCAACTGCTATTTACTTACTGATTCCTGCTCCTACCTATGGAAGCCTCCATTTACCCTTCAGCCTTGAGCCTCCAGGACGCACCATGAGGCACACTCAATAGCATTGGTGATGTTCTGACATGATGTGTGACACATGTGGCACCTTGAGGGCTGAAGACTGAAGGGGAAGGCGAGGAGACTGTGAGCAGGAGAGGCGATGAATAAGTGACTAGGGGCCATTACTTGCCGGAGTAATACAGCAGGTAGCTGTCTAAACTCATTATAGGAGACACATACTGTATAGGTGTCCATGAAATGGGGCACTTACTGCAATGGGGCAAATAAAGGGGAAGTTGACTGTGTGGGGGGGGCAGTAAAGGGGGCATTTACTGTGTGGAGGCCAGTAAAGGAGGCAGAACAATATATGAGGGACAATAAGGAAGGTAATATATCATGTGGGGATAAGTAATGGGGGCTTTATAGTATGTGGGGGCCGGTAAAGGGGGCATTATACTGTGTGGGAGCCAATACAAGGGAGCATTATACTGTGCAGATGCCCGTAAAGAGGGCTTTATACTGTAAGAGCCCTGGTAAATGGTGTATTATACCGTTGAGGGGACAGGAAAGGGGCATTATACTGTGTGGGGGCCAAGAAAGGGGGCTTTGTACCATGTGGGAGCCAGTAAAGGGGGTTTTATATAATGTGGATGCCAGTAAAGGGGGCTCTATGTCAAGTGGGGCCGAGGGAGCTCAGTCAAAAATGAAAAATGACAAGAACCAATTAATTTCTAAACTTTGTGCTGCATAACAAAAATTGAATATTGAATCCTTTATGGCATGATGCAACACACTTCTCTTACCAAATATTCTCAGTTGGGCATCACGAGACACCAGATACTGGAATGTATGCTTCCATGATCATATGATGCATAATGGTGTATAAGCTGTATGCAGTCTTTTTAGAGCAAATCAGCCTCAGCCCTTTACTTTCTGTAAACTCACCTTTTAACACTGCATTTACTCAGGCTATGAATTAAATTTCAGTGGGGTAACCAGTTAATTCTTGAATTTGGTGATTAATTACCTGGTCTAATATAGCACTTAGAAAATGAAAACAGATAATTCATCCGGAGTAATTTCATCACCCCAGCACACATACAGTTGTGCGAAAAAGTTTACATACCCCGACAGATTTTTTGGTCTTTTGTCCTTTTTTCAGAGAATATGAATGATACCACAAAAACTTTTTCTCCACTCATGGTTAATGGTTAGTTGAGGCCATTTATTGTCAAACTTCTGTGTTTTCTCTTTTTAAATCATAATGACAACCAAAAACATCAAAATGACCCTGTTCAAAAGTTCACATACCCTGGTGATTTTGGCCTGATAGCATGCCCAGAAGTTGACACAAAGGGTTTTGAATGGCTACTAAAGGTAACATCCTCACCTGTGACCTGTTTGCTTGTAATCAGTGAGTGTGCATAAAAGCTGAGTGAGTTTCTGGGATCCAGACAGACTGTTGCATCTTTCCTCCAGCCACTGACGTTTCTGGATTGTGAGTCATGGGGAAAGCAAAAGAATTGTCCACGGATCTACGGGAAAAGATAGTTGAACTGTATAAAGCAGGAAAGGGATACAAAAAGATATCCAAGGAATTGATAATGCCAGTCAGCAGTGTTCAAACTGTGATTAGCAAATGGAAACTCAGGGGCTCTGTAAAAACCAGGTCAGGTAGAACAACCAAAATTTTGGCCACAACTGCCCGGAAAATTGTTTGGGATGCAAAGGAAAACCCACACATAACATCAGCTGAAATACAGGACTCTCTGAAAACTATCGGTGTGGCTGTTTCAAGATGCACAATAAGGAGGCACTTGAAGAAAAATGGGCTGCATGGTCGAGTTGCCAGAAGAAAGACATTATTGCGCAAATGCCACAAAGAATCTTGCCTTCAATATGCCAAACAGCACAGAGACAAGCCTCAAAACTTCTGGAACAAGGTAATTTGGAGTGATGAGACAAAAATCGGACTTTTTGGCCACAACCATGAACAATACGTTTGGAGAGGTGTCAACAAAGGCCTATGATGAAACAAACACCATTCCTACTGTAAAGCATGGAGGTGGATCACTGATGATGTGGGGATGTGTGAGCTTCAAAGGCACAGGAAACTTGGTCAAAGTTGAAGGAAAGATGAATGCAACACGTTATCAGCAAATACTGGAGGCAAATTTGCACTCATCAGCCAGGAAGCTGCGCATTGTATGTACTTGAATGTTCCAACATGACAACGATCCAAAACACAAGGCCAAGTCGACCTGTCATTGGCTACAGCAGAAGAAAGTGAAGGTTCTGGAGTGGCCACCTCAGTCTCCTGACCTCAATATCATTGAGCCACTCTGGGGAGATCTCAAGCGCGCAGTACATGCAAGACAGCCCAGGAATTTACAGGAACTGGAGAATTTTTGCCAAGAAGAATGGGCAGTTTTACCATCTAAGAAAATAAAGAGCCTCATCCGCAATGACTTCAAGCTGTCATTGATGTTAGAGGGGGCAATACACGGTATTAAGAACTGGGGTATGTGAACTTTTGAACAGGGTCATTTTGATATTTGCGGTTGTCATTATGATTTAAAAAGAGAAAACACAGAAGTTTGACAATAAATGGCTTCAACCAACCACTAACCATGAGTGGAGAAAAAGGACGGCTTATATCGATAGTATTCTGAATTATACCCAATTGTGAACCTAGCCTCTTTGCTGCCTGAGGTGGACTATAGAAAGATGACCCCCCCCCCCCAAAAAAAAAAAGAAAAATTTAATTTACATGGTACTAGCTTCACACGCTGTTATTGACGCACAATATACACAAAGTTATAAAACAGTTTTTAAGAATTCTTCTTCCTGTATTACTTCAGTATCAGATCAACAACACGGCATTAACAATGAAAGTAACTTCACACATCTTCTGCTTGGTGGATGGACGAGCCCACATTGCCCCCATTCTCTATAATAGGAGCGCTGCAGATAGCTGAGTACTGTACTTCGGCTATCTTTGGCACTCCGATTGAAGTGAATGAGAGCCACGCGGGTTCGTCCATCCACCAAGTGACATGCCTATATTCAGCCGCAGCCAGGCTGAATTCCCACCCAGTGGGGGAAAAAAACCATTTTCAGGCTCAGTGGGGGTCTCAGGAGACAAACCCCCATCAATCAGGTATTTATCCTCTATCATTTAGGTGAATACAGGGCAGTAACATTTTGTGACTTACAGGTGACGTCTCTGACTAATCCTTCACATTTCCCTTCTCTTCCCTCTGGACTGCCATGGCCACTTCTTCCAGCTGTGACTTGTCTCTGTAAAGTTTGCAACACAAACATCTTTGGCTCCTCACTTTTCCAGACATCCAACCCACATTGTCCTCTCCTGCACACCCATCCTGCTGCTACCCCCAATTCTAAAATATATAATATAACACCCCATAATGAATAATACTCCCAAGTGCATATTTATATTAATAATGTCCGTGTGTACCCTGTATAAATAGTGTCCCTTATTAATAATGCCCCAGGTGTTAACTAATTAAAAGGTTTTCCAGGAAGCTGCGCAGTAGAGGTGTATTATCAGCAGCAGTGAGCAGAGTAGCACTTGGAGAAGAGGGCGCGCCTGCAGAATCAATAAAGAAAGAGGAGCTGTCTCGCAGGAAGAAGGAAGAGAAGTAAGTATGATGGAGTGGATGGGGGGGGAGCAGTAGTGACGATCCGATGCCATAAATGGGGAAACGGATCATCACCGGATAATCAAAACATTTATATTTACCCATATGGGTAAATATACATGTGAAGGATCTCGTCCTACCAAAACCCGCATTCAGTACACCTGAGATCGCTTCAATTACCTCACACCCACCTCCAGTGAGTGTTCTGGGCCCATAGGATAATACGAAAGACAAGCCTTCTAAATTTTATATATGTATTAACCCTTAAAAGGATCGGTACTAGACACTTAACACATACAGAGAATGCATGTAGCGGTTAGCAAGCAAATACAAGTGGAAAGCAACATGACACGGTACACAAAATAAAAATGGGAATAAACAGAAGAAAAAGAAATATTACCATCACAAGCCTGTGATTGGTTCTCAGCTCAGGGTGCGTACTTAAAGCAGTCCAAAAGCATGCGTCCGGGCATGCTATTCCAGTGGCATTCCTTGGCTCTCAGCAGTGCTATCCAGGTGGCTTTCAGTAGAAGAAAACCATGTGGAAAATTACCAGAACAAGTAGATAGTCCGTTTCTCTGATGTCCATGTGGTAGGCTTCAGGGTTCTTCCTTAAGCAAGTTGCAGAGCATGTGTCTCCTACATGCTGTTACATCTCTTCCAGGATAACAAAGAGTCTCAGGCCTCAATCCTAGGCTGCATTTTTAGGCCACATGGTTGGAGTCTGCACCATAACCTCCCCTCCCATCTCATCCAGGAACAACAAATACAAAAGACAAAAGACACCCCTGTTCCTGGTCTGAGAACTTTTAACTAAAAAGGTCTCCTGCCTAAGTGATGTCACCAGGAGGAGGAGCCCCCTCCTTTCCAAATTCCTCAGAAGGGTCGGGCTGGAGGTATGATAGGGTTCGTGGTGAGACCCCCATTGTGTAGACCCCAAGGATGACACCCCAATCCCCTTTGGGTAAGGAGATCAGTGTCTGGACCTTTTCCGGGCTTTGAACCGTGACTAGTTTGACTTTAAAACGTGCCCCTTGAACCGACGCATCTGAGGAATTTATCTGGGCACCTGTAAGAGGTTTCCCAGGGCAGATATTGCGATAAAACCATAATCCTTTTAATGTGTAGCTGGCTCCAACTTGTCTGTGGACGGTGTGCAGAGAGCTCTCCCAGCACATCTTTTCTGCAGGACCCGCTGCCGGGTTAATGAGTGTAGTACTGTTATGTAAACAAAGGCCTGTATTAGTGACTCTCTGGGGATCAAAGGGTTGTTGAGAACAGAGTCCCCGGACCACATTCCTCAAGCCTATGATCAAATGGCTGATAACAGACAGGAACCACACAATATGAGCGAGTAATAGTTCAAGAAATACATATCTGGGGCTCTTATCATCACAATACATTTTTGAGTAATTATTTTATTTAGGCGGGTGTTTAGATTAGTGTAGGGATTTGCAGTTACCCCAGACAACCCCTTTAAGAGAATATGGGTCATGCAGCAAGACAATGACCCTAGACTCACAAATCTTTCTACCAAAGAAAGGTTAAAAAGGAATAAAGTTAAAGTTTTGGAAAGGCCAATTCATACTCCTGACCTTAAAAAGGTTGATGATGGTCCTTGAATTTTTAAGTAAATTGGAGATGAGCTGTATTATTGGCGCCTTGCCACTATAACAGTGTTTGCAGCACCATGAACTGTAATAACATACAAGCTTTTCTGTGAAAGGTCTGGCTTTCAGTCTCCCCACTGATCAGATATTTATGCTCTTTTGCACAAATAGATCATAAAACAAGTTATTATGGATAACCCCTTTAATCCAATAGAAATTTTGTGGAAGGACTTGAACTGAGCAGTTCATGGCAGGAAACGCAACAAAATAATAGAGTTGAAGCTGTTTTGTACAGAGAAATAGGCTAAAATTTACCCCAAAACAATGTTCAGCACTAATAAAAAAGGAAACAATTAGATGCAGTTAATGCTACACAAGGGGGGTCCCACCAGATATTGAACGCAAAGGTTCACATACTTTAGCTACTGACAGATATGTGATATTGGATCATTTTCTTTTAAAAATAAATAACTAAGTCTAATATTTTTGATTCAACTGTTTGATTTGGTTCTTCTTGTCTACTTTTAGGACTTTGATGGGTTCACAAACTTTCAAGACCATAGAGTGAGCTGAAAAATGTTCTTTTCCTCTTCTAAAATAACAATACTTAAAACATACTTAAAATCACAGATGGGTACTTGTTAGCCCTGTAACATGCTGCAATTATTGCTATTTTAAGACTTAATAAATCAATCGTGAAATAACTTACACGTAAAGAGAAATAGTCTATTTTACAAATCACTGCACCTAGTTCATTGCTTATTAATGTCAGTTTATAGAATAGATTATACGTTTTTTTTCAGGGTTTCTACAATATGTAGATGTGCGACACCTGATATTGTAGCTTTAGTGTCAACTTAACTTGCTTCACTTGTTGCAAAGTTCTAAATGTTTTAAGCACACTTTAGAGATGGTACAGCTTTTTTTAGCCCTATGTAATTACTACTATTATTACAATAGCCTTTACGAAATTAGAGTCGTTAATGCTTTCTTTAGCTCTATGCAGTGACTACTATTATTACAATAGTCAAACTAGATGACAGTTAAGCTTTATTTATTTAAAATATCTTTTCACTCAAAATACTAATGTTTTTAAGACTATTATATTCGCTAAATCGATATATGCATAAAATATTTATTTAATTTTTTCTACTGGGATTTCAGTTTTATGCCATAAAACAAAATGGGAGGAATTTATTAGTTTTAGATAGGTGATAATGTTGTGCATCTTTGGCACATGACCCTTTTTTGCACAAAAGATACTCCATATTCCCCGTTCTGCACCTCGCTCAACACCTTCTTCCTCAGCCCAACATATTCATTGTAACTCACTTAATTTTTTCTGGTGTGAACTTTATAGATTCCTTTACAGTTCCTGATGTGAATCTGACTCAATAATTCAGGCATGCCTTGCGCAAGTCAGGGATTTTATTAAGACTGGCTTAGGAAATGCCAGCCTTAATAAATTCCCCTAATTATTTATAGTGATATTTAATGATAATGGTTAACATGTGCAGAGGAAGAAAATTATTGGAAAGAATGTGCTCTGTGATGGAACCACTTATTTCAGTGTAAATAGGTTGATCCTCAGTTTTTCCTCACAACATTAGGATACTTAACAAAACCAAATAGGGTCAGGATGATGAGTGTATGATGGAATTAACCTTAGGCGAGGGTCACACTCAACTGGGATAGCTGGCCATCTGGAGGACTGGAGCCATTGGTATATATATATATATATATATATATATATATATATATATATATATATACAATTGGACCTATAAGTTCCTAAAAAGCTCAGGATTTGTGCTCCTCAAAACCAAACCACGGAAATGACAGAGGATAGGAATAGTTCAGGCTTTATTTAGATAACGCGTTTCGGGGTTTACAACGTTCAGGAGAACGCACCCCTTCGTCAGATCTACATAGATAATAATAGAAAAATAATACAAAAAAAAAACATATATTTAATTTAAAAGAAGTGAAATTACAGTAAAATTCATTGCAAGAAAAGGTAATAGACAACCTTAATATTACTGTGCCTATAGTTTGTTATAATCATCAGAAATCATGCTATTTTCTTACAAACCAGACAAAATAGTTTCAATAAAAAACTCATTAGCTTTATATGTTACAAATGTGACAAATGTTAGAGTGGATCAACTTTAAGACAGTACTTGATATTGTATTACACATTATCTTTTTATGTATATCATTATGTTTGTCTAGATATTTCTTCTCATATTACAAAAAAGGACTTAAACATTGACTTGTGAGTATAAGGGAGAGCTATTTGTATTTCTCTTCCATATATAAATATGGCTTCAGTAGTTAAAACAATATAAAACAATATAAAAAATATGGTCAAGACAAGGAGCTTACCTCGGTAGCGCTGTGTGTATAGCATACTAGTGGTGAACGCGGGGAGTGGGAGGTCTTATAAAGGTACAGTATGCCATCGCTCTTGGAGTTTCATTATTCCACTGTGGTAGAATGTTCCATCCTTCTCCTCCAAAAAGTCCTTTACGGAGTCCGTCCATGACGGCTTCATCAGAAGGAAAATGACTTCCACCAAGGTGCCTTTTCATCTGTGGCAGAGGCGTAGCTAGCGGAGGGGGGCAGAGGGGGCGGCTGCCCTGGGCCCAGTGACGTTTTGGGGCCCAACCTGGGGCCGCCATTAATACATCCTTTATTTCTAACTAAATCACAGAGGGTGCATATCCATTCCCCTACAGGCATATGTCACAGAATTGGAGTGGAATTCAAAAAAATAATATAATAAAACTTAACATTTATTATAATCTAATAAAAGTTATATAAATAACCTCCCCTCTTGTATTCATAATACCCCGTAATAACCCTTATATAAATGACCCCCCCATCGTCATAATGATAATGCCCCCTAATGAATCCTCCCTTTATAGTTATAATTCCCCCTCCTATCCACCCCTTATACTATTAATATACACACAACTGCACTAAAAAAAAGAAAAAAAAAGTCATACTCTCCTGCGATGCTGATGAATGGAGCCACCGCTTCCTCCCAGTCCACACACAGGACGTCTGTGTCTGAGCGCGGGCGGCGCGATGTTGCACCGCCTGTGTGAGAAGCAGACATCGTCTGTGGTCTCGGGAACTTGTAAACCGCAAGCCCCATGTGGCTTGCGGTTTACAATACTGTGAAGTTGCAGGATACGTTTTAACTAGATCGGTGTCTGCAAACTCATAAATAGAACAAATCTGATTCCAGCCCAATACTTGCATCCCATATAGATTACCCAAAGCTATAATTAACACATCAGCTGAATGTCTGGTGTCAGAGCAGTATGTGCAACTCCAAGATCACCTAGTCTGATATACACACAGCAGTGCTGAGAGTCATTTATCCCAGCACCACTTAATAAGCTAATGCCTGGTGTAAGAGCAGTAATGCAGCTCCAAAATCACCTCTAATAAAAGTGGACAAGCCACTGTTTATGTGAGTGTCTAAAAAATATATCGTATTGTGATGACGATCACTGGAAACTCATAAACTGAACAAATCTAATTCCAGCCCACTACTCGCATCCCATATAGATTACCCAAAGCTATAATTAATACATCAGCTGAATATCTGGTGGCAGAGCAGTATGTGCAGCTCCAAGATCACCTAGGCTGGTATACAAACAGCAGTGCTGAGAGTCATTTATCCCAGCACCACTTAATAAGCAAAAGCCTTGTGTAAGAGCAATAGTGCAGCTCCAAAATCACCTAAGCTGCTATACAAACAAAGTGTTAAGAGTAATAAATCACAGCACCAACTTGCAAGCTCTAAACAGCTAAGCAAACAAACAGCGCTGAGAACAATGGATCCCAGTGCCGATTTAAAATCTCAACGCGTTTCTCTCATTAGAATATTTAAATGAGTTCATCAGGAGCACATAGAAGTGATTATATATACCACATAGCAGGACCTATAATCTCCAAATGCTACCCCTGCCTCTAGAACCTGGCAGTGATAAAGCTAGATCCCAGCGTTAGAGTCCATCCCCCTATGCCTAACTCCCCTCTGATTCTCAGGCAATTAGGTACAATCACAACATTCAGAAAGCAGTAAAAACTGCAGTTCCCGGGTCTGACGAAGTTAATTCAGCTAAGTGGCTAGAGGAGGCTAAAGCAGTATTCTCAGAAAGAGAATTTACACATACAGAACAGTTGGGATCCCTAAGGGATACCTTTAAATATCTAACTAAAATTTATAGAGATCATGTAAGGATTTGGTGGGAAGTACAGGGTCTCACCAATTATTTGGAACACAAAATTATTCCCAGTGGACTTAGAAATCCAATACAGCCCTCAAAAAGGGTTAGAACCCCACAATTGTGTGGTCTGTGGGAGAAAGAAATTACAGAGTCTTCCCTGCGACTTATCTCACTGTTACTAGACGAGGAAAAGAATAATCTGATTAAATCCACCAACACTCTGAAAGAAACTATTGATCATTCTCAGGCGACCCTAAGTTCTTGAAAAAAGAACGTGAATTACAAATGAATATTGATAAATATACACACTACATTAAACAAAGAAAACATCAACAATTTCAGAGAGACCTTTTAGAATTTAGGGAGAATAGAGCCTATTTGGGATTAGCTAGACCCCTGGGTACGAATGATCCCTCCTCCTCAGAATACGATATATCTGATACGGAGAGACCAGTACGCTCCGCAGGGAAAAATAAGGGTAGAGTCCCTACAAACACTTTGAGAGGTAGGGGGAGGAGGAATAGAGAGGCTGACTCTACAGGCTCAAGAAATCCAGTATCGGGGGTTTTTTTAGCACAAGGGACCCCATTACACAATATCTACTGAGGGGCCGCCCCGAGAGTCAACCCCAAACATCGTCCCAGAGCTAAATCAGGAGAGTATGGGGGATGAATTACAGATAATTAATTTATCGGATCGTTTGCTAACAGAGGATGAGAGAATGGTATTGGAAAAGGGATTGTCGTTTGTTGCGACCAATAAATTCAATTTATTTACATGGGTCAAGGACCTAACACTTTTTACGAGAAAGCTACGTTGGTCTAAATATATGACCATCATGAGACAAGATAAGGCTGTTGAGCTAGGAGTTGAAGTAGAAGATCCTCAGGGGTTAGAGGTGTTAGAGGATCTCCTGGATAAGGGACAGGGATTAAGAGGCCCAGGGCCTTTCACTGATTTACATGTGAAAAGTACGGCCACTCCTCCACCATGTGATAAGGCCCATACGGCACATTTTTGAAAAAATGGTCATAGATGAATTTACTAAGATCGCACAATTACCATTATCTCATAAAATTAATCTATCAGGGACACAACTTAGGGCGCTGTTGACTCTTGAGGGTGACGACACAATAGTCATCAAACCGTCTGATAAAGGGGGTAATGTCGTCATCCTCGAGAGACAGGCCTATATTAGGATGTGTAGAGATATTTTGGACAAAGGGGATAACTAGAGAGTGTTACCAGAGGATCCCACTATATGTTTTTCACGTGAATTACAGGATATCCTTGATCAGGCAAGAGTTGATGATCTGATTAATAGGAAAGAATGGGAATACATGAGCCCACGTTTTCCAAGGATTGCCACATTTTACAGTTTGCCAAAGGTACATAAGGGGTATGATCCCCTTAAAGGACGTCCTATTGGCTCGGGCATCGACGGCATTACACAGGGGGTCAGTGCATATTTAGATCAAGTACTGCGCCCGTTCGTAACATCTTTACCGTCGTATGTCCGAGACACTATGGACGTCCTGAGGCATCTGGAGGATATCAATGTGCCTAGGGGAACGTTTTTGGCATCCTTGGACGTGGAGGCGCTTTAAAGCTCCATACCCCATGATAAGGGGCGTGGGGCTGTGGTGCATTTTCTTAAGTCACGTGCTCTTCATCTGAGTTCCCATAATGAGCTGATCATGACCTTACTCCATTTCATCCTGACACACAATTATTTTGTGTTTGACCGGCGCTTCTTCCACCAGCTGCAGGGTACTGCCATGGGCAGCCCTGCAGCCCCTACTTATGCCAACTTGTTTTTAGGATGGTGGGAGGAGCACCGTGTCTTTACTGAGTCACACGGGGAGTGGACATCTAACATCCTCGTGTGGCTTAGATATATAGATGATATCCTGATTCTTTGGACGGGAACTGTGGAATCCTTCTGGAGCTTTGTAGACGGACTTAACTGTAATGACCTTAACTTGAAATTCACGGCATGTATTGATGCTCCGTCCATTACATTTTTGGACCTTAAGATCTATATTAGGGAAGGTGGGATCATTGAGACCACACTATTTCGCAAGGACACAGCGACAAATAGTCTGCTGAGGTGGGACAGACTATTGGCACATCCTGCCCCCCTCAGGAGAAGTATCCCCAAAGGACAGTTCCTGCGGGTATGCAGGAACTGTTCTAACTTTCAGGATTATCAGACACAGGCCCAAGCCTTGGAGCGGCGCTTTATTAATCGAGGTTATCCAAGGAATGTTCTGCATGAGGCACTGGACTTTGCCACTAGATGTGATAGAAAATCTCTTTTAGCACCCAAACCGAGGGATGAGAATAAGGGGTTGATTAGGATGATAGGGACCTTTGATCAAGCCTTGGGAGAGGTTATTAAGGCCCTTCGGTTTTTTTGGGACATTTTAAGGCAGGACCCAATGATTAGGGACACTATTACCACACAAGCGTCAGTTACTTACCGTCGTGGCCGTAATTTAAGGGATAGACTAATACATGGTCATCTCGAACCTGTTAAATCGACTCTCACGTGTTTGGGAAGTAATCGGCCAGTAGGGACACATAAGTGCGGTAACTGTAGAGCGTGTGACTACATTAAAGGTGGTAAAGTAGTGAAGGCGTCAGCTACGGGGGCAGAGTTTCAGATTAGAGATTTTGCCAATTGCAGGACGATGGGAGTTGTGTATGTTGCGACGTGTACATGCCCACTCAATTATGTGGGGAAGACGAAGAGGGAATTACGACGGAGAATCCTTGATCATGCCGGGAATATTACGCGTAGGGAAGAACGCCCTCTTAGTCTTCATGTGTGGCAACAACATGGAGGTGACCCTATGTCGATTAAATTTCAAGTTATAGAAGTTATCCGTAAACCGACCCGGGGTGGTGATTGGGACCGGAGGATACTTCAAAAGGAAGCACAATGGATCTTCCGCTTTAACAGTGTAAGGCCAAAGGGTCTCAATGATGGGATCTCTTTTGCTCCATTTATTTAAGAACATTCTATCCCTTGTGAATATAAGAGGGGCGATTTATATTCTGGTTTAAGATCAAAGTATGGACATTAGGGGAGGTAGCATGTTGTAATAATATAAAAGAGGGTATTTACCTATTTAGTATAGGGGTAGGAACTGGTTAAGATGACTCTTTTATCTGTCCATCTATAGAATATGCGCCAGTAATCAGGTTTATATCATTTGTCTATTCTATAGGGGGTTGTGTAGTATCTTTTGGTGGTTACCTAGTTTCTATAACATATGTTTCTGCATAGTTGATAGTGTAGATCTGGATGTAATAATACATTCATTCTTTAATATATGTCTGTGACATCTGAGATTGTTGGTGGTGACATGTGTGTTGTTAGATACACTGCTATCCTCCCCCCTTGCTTTTAGAAGCAATCGCTCTTTGATATACATTACAATAAGATCAGTTGTTCCTTTTATCTATGTGATCGTTTATCTAGGATAACTCTGTTTTAGTCTCCACATGACCATTGTTTATTATGGCAACAGGCCATGCCCCCTAGTGACGAGACGGAGCTGGGCGAGCATTATCATTTTATTGGCTCATTTTCAGTGTACGCCCCTCAGGTGGGTGGAGCCTGTACCAGGCGCTTTGGCTTAAAACTACATCCGAGTGCAGTGTGAGCGTCGGATATCCAGGGCTCACCATTAGAGCCCCGGGAACTGCAGTTTTTACTGCTTTCTGAATGTTGTGATTGTACCTAATTGCCTGAGAATCAGAGGGGAGTTAGGCATAGGGGGATGGACTCTAACGCTAGGATCTAGCTTTATCACTGCCAGGTTCTAGAGGCAGGGGTAGCGTTTGGAGATATTATAGGTCCTGCTATGTGGTATATATAATCACTTCTATGTGCTCCTGATGAACTCATTTCAATATTCTAATGAGGGAAACGCGTTGAGATTTTAAATCGGCACTGGGATCCATTGTTCTCAGCGCTGTTTGTTTGCTTAGCTGTTTAGAGCTTGCAAGTTGGTGCTGTGATTTATTACTGTTAATGCTTTGTTTGTATAGCAGCTTAGGTGATTTTGGAGCTGCACTATTGCTCTTACACAAGGCTTTTGCTTATTAAGTGGTGCTGGGATAAATGACTCTCAGCACTGCTGTTTGTATACCAGCCTAGGTGATCTTGGAGCTGCACATACTGCTCTGCCACCAGATATTCAGCTGATGTATTAATTATAGCTTTGGGTAATCTATATGGGATGCGAGTAGTGGGCTGGAATCAGATTTGTTCAGTTTATGAGTTTCCAGTGATCCTCATCACAATACGATATATTTTTTAGACACTCACATAAACAGTGGCTTGTCCACTTTTATTAGAGGTGATTTTGGAGCTGCATTACTGCTCTTACACCAGGCATTAGCTTATTAAGTGGTGCTGGGATAAATGACTCTCAGCACTGCTGAGTGTATATCAGCCTAGGTGATCTTGGAGTTGCACATAGGGCTCTGACACCAGACATTCAGCTGATGTGTTAATTATAGCTTTGAGTAATCTATATGGGATGCAAGTATTGGGCTGGAATCAGATTTGTTCTATTTATGAGTTTCCAGTGATCTTCATCACAGTACCATATATATTTTTAGACACTCACATTAATAGTGGCTAATCCACTTTTATTAGATTATAATAAATGTTAAGTTTTATTATATTATTTTTTTGAATTCCACTTTATTTCAAACTGGATCGATGTCTGCAGACACCGATCTAGTTAAAACGTATCCTGCAACTTCACAGTATTGTAAACCGCAAGCCACATGAGGCTTGCGGTTTACAAGTTCCCGAGACCACAGACGATGTCTGCTTCTCACACAGGCGGCGCAACATCGCGCCTCCCGCGCTCAGACACAGACGTCCTGTGCGTGGACTGAGAGGAAGCGGTGGCTCCATTCATCAGCATCGCAGGTGAATATGACTTTTTTTTTCTTTTTTTTTAGTGCAGTTGTGTGTATATTAATAGTATAAGGGGGAATTATAACTATAAAGGGAGGATTCATTAAGGGGCATTATCATTATGACGATGGGGGGTCATTTATATAAGGGTTATTACGGGGTATTATAAATACAAGAGGGGGAGGTTATTTATATAAGGAGCCATTAGGGGGCATCATTTATATTACGAGGCATTATGAACATAAGGGGGTGGTCATTGATATAAGGAGCCGCAACGGTTTTGGAAATCGCAGTGCGTCTGCTGCACGTATTTTTCCACAATGTGTGGATGGGATTTGCTAGAATGCCACAGTTTTTTTCTGTGGGTTTTCGCCACATGGGGCCCCATCCCATCCCCACTTTGCAGTAAAATACATGCAGCGGATACGCTGCGATTTCCAAAACAGTCGCAGTTTTGGAAATCGCAGCATGTCAATTATACCTATGGAAATGCCAGCGGTTTCCCTATAGATATAATTGAAGCAGAAAGTCCGCAGAGGAAACCTCTGCAAACATTCTGTGCAAAGTGCTTCAGGAAGAACTGCGATTCGTCGCCGTCACTTTTTTTCCCACAGCTGTTTTTTGCTGTGGGACGCCACGAGGGGCCTTGGCCTTAAGGCATTTTCCAGCTCATTTTTATTGATGACCTATCCTCAGAATAAATCATCAATAAGAAAGAAGTGATTCCCCACTGATAAGCTGTAAGAAGGGGCTATGATGCCTGTTTATAGTGACCGTGTGATGTCATTCCAGTCTTGTCACATAGACGTGTATAGGACAAGGCTGTAGTTACATTACATGGCCGCTATAAAAAGAATGACACTATATAAACAGAGAAGTTGTCACGGCACTTACACAGGTACCACGGTTCATTCAAACAGCTGATCCTCGGGGTCCCGGGTATTGGAACCCCAATCATTTTTTTTCCCTTGCGTTTTTTTTTTCTTTTTAATTACGAAACACCTGTGGCATTATTAATAAGTGTCACTATTTAAAGGGGTGCACAGGGAAGTTATTAATTTAAAGATGCACTTGGGGGTATTATTCATTATGAGGTGGTATATTATATATTTTATAATTGGGGGTAGCAGCAGGATTGGGGCTTTGTGTAGGTGAGGACAATATGGGTCAGGTGCCTGGAAAAGTGAGGAGCCAAAGATGTCTGTGTTGCAAACTTTACAGAGACTGGAAGAAGTGGTCATGGCCATCCAGATAAAAGATGGGGAATGTGAACGATTAGTCAGAGACGTCACCAGTAAGTCACTAAATGTTACTGCACTGTATTCACCTAAATCGTCCGCAGAGCCCTGTGTAGAGCCGCTATATACCACTATACGCTCACCGTATACTCATAGTATCGGTATACGAACATGTCCAAGTTGGGGGCCCACTTGGACATGTTCACCCCCCTGTGCTGAACCCCTAGCTACGCCTCTGATCTGTGGGAATAGGTGGTAGTCCGAGGGAGCCAAATCAGGGGAATAGGGTGGGTGCTGAAGCAGTTGGAAACCACAGGAGTGAATTGCAGCCATTGCAACAGCCGATGTGTGATCTTCTCCATTTCCATATTTCAGCTTCACTACCTAACTTTAAAATGCTGTACCTGAAACAAAAAAAAATCAAAATAAATCTAGATTGCTCATGAGACCTTGCAAATAACTAAATAACATATTGCAGTGCAAAACAAGACCATGTGAAGAAGATTTCATGGGTGGGCTATGAACTTTTCAGGCGCCCCTCGTATATGCATGAGAAAATGCCGTGTTGGAGTACAAAAACTGGAAAGAGAGTTTTGTTCATAAGTTATTTTATTTAGTGGTCTAAAGTAAACTAGATAATAGTATTTGTACAGAATGCTGTACATTGTTTCTCTATATGTGGAACAAATAAGCATTACAATCACTAAGAGTAATATGCACATACTGAAAAATCTACAGAGCATTAAACTTGCATTCTGGGAGAAGTATGAAGTCATATATCATATAATGGAGGTCCACAACTTTTTATACATTGTGAGTCACATTCAGCTATGGTGGGAACTATATTCCACTGAGAAATGAAGGATAGACATATCAAATATGGAGACATAAAAAAACAATGAAATGGAAAACATTTACAGATAAATATTTTAGTGTGAAATTTGGCACACATCATGCCCACAAGACCTTGGAGGTCCAGGGTTTCAGGTATTATCTTTTTAATCAGAGACCGGCTGAGGTGAAAAAAGCGATCGTTACAATACTAAATGGCTGTTAGAAACCTATCTTTCCACACTCTACCAAAGATTATTTATCCGCCCAACAGCCATTGTTCTGGTCTGTGCAGTGGTGCTGGGGGAGATTGTGTACATACCACTAACACTCCTTTAACAAGTCCACATGACAGGGACCTTCACATTATAACATGAACATCTACAAACAAGCAAATGAAGGAGAAAATGTCCAATACAGGTTTGTGAACCCTTCAAAAATTTCAGTTTTCAAAATTTTGACCTAAATCTACATTAGAAGTCCTAAATGTAGTTAAAGAGAACCAGATCAAAAACATGAGTCTAAAATATTCAGTCCAGTGAATGGCAAAAGAGTGGGAACCTTTGCTTTCAATATCTTGTGTGAACCTTTGTATAGCAATAACTGCATCTAAACCTTTACGATAATTGTTGATTAATCCTGCACATCAGTTTCCTAAATTTTTAGCCCATACTTCCATACAAAACAGCTTAGCCTTTCCAAAACTTTAACTTTATTTTTCTTTAAACATTCTTTGGTAGAACAACATGTGTACTTAAGGTAATAGTCTTGCTCCTTGACCCATATTTTCTTGAGATTCAGCTCACAAACTGATGTTCTGCCATTTTCCTTTAGAATTTTCTGGTATAATTCAAAATTCATTAATGATAGCAACCTGCCTGGGCCAAGATGGAGCATAACACGCCCAAACACTGATACTAACACCATGTTCCTTTCTCCAAAAATAAAACTTCTTATTTGGACTAAAGGGCACTATTGTGGTGACACTGATCAATGCTTGTCACTGCCAGAGGCGTAACTTGAAGCTTATGAGTTCCAATGCAAAATATGCAATGAAGCCCCCACTTACCAAGTGCTGTCTATAATACTAGTGTCTTCTTCCTGTTGTAGAGAAAGTAGACCCATGGATGGTATCCATGTGCTGTACTGCCCAAAACAAAACATTTCAATGAATGAGTCTGGACTGCAAAACAGACAGGAATAGGACTTTTCCTGAGTTTTGCCTTTGGGGTCATGGACCCCCACACGAACCTGTGTTAATAAACAGTCTTGTGTATCGGACCATAGAAAAGAATGGGTCAGTGTGTTATCCATTAAACATATGGATAACACACTTAAAAAGCACAAGGCCGTGTGTTTGTAGCCCTATAAGATCATACACTATTGTTCATTTAGTAGGAATTAAGATGTATGCAAAATGAAGAGCCAATGTCAGATCCTGACAGATAGTTTAGCAAATATGGACAAAATCACAAGAGGCAGATAGGGTGTGTGACTTTATTAGGAAACCGAGTGACTTAAATATGAAAAAATGTGACAAACTGCACCTCAATTGTGGCTAAAAATTGTGGCCCAATATGAGCCAACTAATAGGTGGTGTAAATACAGACTAGACAGTCTAAAGAGATTTTTATCCAGCATAAGCCACTGTGAGAAACCTGGCACATTTTTAGACTGCCTAAGTTTGCACTATTAGTAACTGCATGCCTATACTAACTTTAGGACTTTTAATACAGTAGGTTATGTCTCTGCAGAACATATGGGGGCAGACTTAATAATCCAAACCAAGATTTATATAGTGAAAACTCAGACTTGACAGTTTTCAGCTGTGCCAGCTTGTCACAGTGGATGTGGGTGGAAAATAAATCCTTTCAGTGGCTTAACGATCGCGGTCGCAGCAGATGCAACTGTGACTGGACCTGGAGGGGTATGGGGCCCACAGCCAGCTGGAGATGGCCGGGGCCCCGGACCACCATGATAGCGGTTGAGGAAAGCCTGGTTCCCCCTACCTTTATACATATTGTTAATGGAAAGGGGCCCAAGGTAGGTGACTAAAAATAAGAAATACTTATAGTCACCTCTCCTGGCCTTCTGACAGTCTTCATCATCCTCTCCTGGACTCTTCTGGCCTGTGAGGTCACACGCCTCAGACATCACTGCTGGGGTTTGTGATTGGGACCCAGAGATCACATGTACTTTAGTTGCAGGCAGAGGAGGACCAAAGAAGATGCTAACGAGAGCCAGACGGAGCAAGGATGCCCTGGAGAGGTGAGGTAAGGTGAGTATAAGTGTTTGTTATTTTTAATCCCCAAAGTATAAATAATAGCACCCAAGCGGAGGGCCAAACCTCACGAATATTCATCGAATTTTGTGGGGTTCTCCTGAAGCAGCGATAGGGGGGCTCTTGGGAGCATTTTATATTGTGTGGGGACACTGTGGGGAGCATATTATACTGTGTGGGGGCTATTGTGGAGCATATTATACTGTGTGGGGCCCCTTCACTATTTACATCACACGCCATCTGTTTTATAGCAGCCATGCACTATTATTACAGACTGTAATAACATTGCATGGTGATTATAAAACAGATACTGTGCAATGTAAATAGCAAAGGAGTCACAGTGCTCGCAAAAGCACCACAGTACCTTCAAACAGTTGATCAGCAGGGGCCCGAAAGTTGGATCCCCACTGATCTCTTACATCTCTTAGACTGTTAGGACCCTCCAGATCAGCTACCAGTATTGTTTACATGCCGGGCGCTGCGCGGCTCACTCACTATATTCTTGATAACTGCAGTTGTGGGTAGTAAAGCTGCATCCCTTTCAAGTATCTGAGATACCGCTGCCGCACCCATAACTGTCACTATCAAGAATTCTCTGTAGGGAGGGGGGTAGGGGGCCCTGGACAAAAGCTTGCATCGGTCCCACAAGACTTTAGTTACACTACTGAATCCGGTTCATCTTTAGGCTAAGGCCCCATGTTGCGGAAAATCTGCTATTTTGGTTGCAGATTTTGCAGCAGTTTTTTGAGCCAAAGCCCATAGCCTTAGGATATATTCACGTATGTATGTACATATGCCATCCGCATTTATTGGGTTTATTTACGTCTGTTATTTTTCATGGACTGTAGGTTTGCAAAAAAATTATGGAGACCAATTCATTTTTTTTCCAATGATAGAGATACACTTGACCAGTTTGTTACAGGTGTGAAAAACAAATTAACCACGAACAGCACACCATACATAAAAAAGCAGTATGGAGTGCTATCCGGGAATAGCACAGACTGTACACATCTGCAAATGCGGACATGTGAACACAGCCTACATGTAGCGAGCCGCAGCCAAATAACGATGCAGCAAAGACCACAGCAGGAAACACATCGCGTTTTTTTTTTCCACAGCGTTTTCACAGAAAGTCTGCAGCGTTTTCCTCTGTGGATTTTCTATCTCTATTATACCTATATGGAAAATACCAGTGTTTCTATAGGTATGATTGACATTCTGCAATTTACAAATACTCATCGATTTTTGAAATTGCCGCATTTCCGCTGTTGATTTTTTTTTCCGCAATGTGTAGATGGGATTAGCCAGAATCCCATTCACTTTGCAGGTACTGTAATATACAGCGTTTTTTGCCGTGGCATTTCTGCCGTTGCCAAAACGCTGCATATTTGTGGGGGCCCGACCTTAGACTGTTCTTTAAAATCAACCAAAAAACCCCCCAACACACACAGCTTGTCAACCAACAGAGCAATCTCCCCTCCCTTACTCCAATAATGGCTTATCTTATCCCTACAACCAGAGATGTAGCTGACTCTGACTTTGGAAGGCCCACACTTGTTACCCTCACACATCAACTGCATTGGCGTCTACACGACACCGATACAGTTGAAATACATAGTAGAGAAGGAAGTCACTAGGCTTACTTCTCTACTAGTAAGTAGCCCGTATGCCACAAGCCACTTCAGGTCTGTGGCATATGAGCTGCCCTAAGACCTCTGCATCCTGGCACAGATGTCTTCACGATGATGTCACTGTCCTGAGCCGTCCTCGCCAGAACGCTGAAGTCCTGCTGCTTTCCAGTAAGCAACTGCAGTGTTGGCAGCAGAGGCTCATTCTTGGGGGATCGGAGGTAGGTGAGCATCATCAACTTTTTTTTTTACTCACTTTGGGCATTTTAATTGGGGGTGGATGGGGGGAGGGGTAATACATATAAAAGGTCAATTGGGAGCATTGGGAATTTAGGAAGAGAAGAGACCATAACTAATATAAGGGGTATTAGGGGGTTCTAATAAAAGAGGATATAAATTATAGAGAAAGGTCAGTGGGGGCTGTATGAATAAGGGGAAATAATATTAGGGTAGCATTGGGGCAGTATTAAAGGGGTTTTTCTAGGGAATAATAAAGTTTACTGGTAAGGACTGTATTGGACAAATTGGACAGGAGGCAGGGAAGGTGAAACATAAAAAAAAAATACTCACTTGTCCTTGGTGTCTGCAGCCCTCTGCTGCTGTCTGTTCAGGCACACACACGCCGCTTCCCTGCTACAAGTTCTGATTGGCCTCATAGGTAGACCTCAACTAGGAGAGACAAAATGAGAAAATAAATCCAGAAAATCACATCGTCTGATTTTTAAATAATTTATTTGCAAATTATGGTGGAAAATAAGTATTTGGTCAATAACAAAAGTTCATCTCAATACTTTGTTATATATCCTTTGTTGGCAATAACAGAGGTCAAATGTTTTCTGTAAGTCTTCACAAGATTGCTGGTATGTTGGCCCATTCCTCCATGCAGATCTCCTCTAGAGCAGTGATGTTTTGGGGCTGTCGCTGGGCAACACGGACTTTCAACTCCCTCCAAAGGTTTTCTATGGGGTTGAGATCTGGAGACTGGCTGGGCCACTCCAGGACCTTGAAATGCTTCTTACGAAGCCACTCCTTCGTTGCCCTGGCGGTGTGCTTGGATCATTGTCATGCTGAAAGACCCAGCCATGTTTCATCTTCAATGCCCTTGCTGGTGGAAGGAGGTTTGCACTCAAAATCTCACGATACATGGCCCCATTCATTCTTTCATGTACATGGATCAGTCGTCCTAGTCCCTTTGCAGAGAAACAGGCCCAAAGCATGATGTTGCCACCCCCATGCTTCACAGTAGGTATAGTGTTCTTTGGATGCAACTCAGCATTCACTCTCCTCCAAACACGACGAGTTGTGTTTCTACCAAACAGTTCTACTTTGGTTTCATCTGACCATATGACATTCTCCCAATACTCTTCTGTAACATCCAAATGCTCTCTAGCAAACTTCAGATGGCCCAGATATGTACTGGCTTAAGCAGGGGGACACGTCTGGCACTGCAGGATCTGAGTCCCTGGCGGTGTAGTGTGTTACTGATGTTAGCCTTTGTTACGTTAGTCCCAACTTTCTGCAGGTCATTCACTATGTCCCCCCGTGTGGTTCTGGGATTTTTGCTCACCGTTCTTGTGATCATTTTGACCCCACGGGGTGAGATTATCAGTGGTCTTGTATGTCTTCCATTTTCTAATTATTGCTCCCAAAGTTGATTTATTCACACCAAGCTGCTTGCCTATTGCAGATTCAGTCTCCCAGCCTGGTGCAGGTCTACAATTTTGTTTCTGGTGTCCTTCCACAGCTCTTTGGTCTTCACCATAGTGGAGTTTAGAGTGTGACTGTTTGAGGTTGTGGACAGGTGTCTTTTATACTGATAACAATTTCAAACAGGTGCCATTACTACAGGAAATGAGTGGAGGACAGAGGAGCCTCTTAAAGAAGAAGTTACAGGTCTGTGAGAGCCGGAAATCTTGCTTGTTTGTAGGTGACCAAATACTTGTTTTCCACTATAATTTGCAAATAAATTCTTAAAAAATCAGACAATCCTCTTTCAAACATGCAAATCACAGGATTGGGTTTTCACAAATATAATATGTAAGATAAAATGTAACCTTTAATGATATAGATTAAAATGAATGCCAAACATACAGCTACATTACACTGAGATACCCATAGTCCCTATAAATACCCCATAGATAAATATGGACTTTAGAGACTTTAGAGACCAATAAATATACTCTTATATACTCTTATATTGGAACTGATAGCATTCATCAGTCCCCCACTGAAAAGGAGCAAATACATAAATGTTCTCTTAAAGATTGCTAATACCCTTACTAGTCCTATAAATGAAAGTGGAATATAGCTCGCTAGATAATAAGCTAATAAACAGATAATACTGCAGATATAAATAAGCGGCAAACACAATATAATGTAAATAACTTGAAATCCCCACATAAAATTAGTAGATGACATTATACATAGGCCTAAAAAGGGGACTATATTGCAATCACACCATAAACTGCATATGTATTACTTACTGTATACTCATAATGACATCACCCGGCTACACATAAGTCAAATGAGTGGGACAAAAGAAATGGCCTCATTCAAGCCCAGAGGTTTAATGGACTTGAATTTAAATATCCATTGGGCTTCTTTGCATAATATAGCCCTGTCCCAGTCCCCACCTCGTATTGACTTATGTACTCGCTCCAGACCTTGAAATTTGATCGAAAAAACGTCACCGCCATGATACTCCCATATGGGATTAGCAACTGGGGTATCCCTTCTATGTACGATGTCTCCGACGTGGTCCAAGATGTGCCTCCGTAATTGTCTCTTAGTCTTGCCCACATAATTTAGTGGGCAAGAACAGGACACAACATAGACCACGCCTTTGGTTGAACAGTTTATGAACTCTAATATTAAAGTCCTGTCCAGTGGCATGAGCCCTAACCGAAGATCCCTTCAATATATACACACAGGCCCTGCAAGTACCACACTTAAAGGTGCCAGGTATGCGGGCCGCTCCCAGCCAAGTAAGGGAAGACTTCATAGGTGACAAATGGCTATGTGTAATCCAGTCACCAAGATTCCTCCCTCTACGGTAGGTGATCGACGGTCTTGAATGAATGACATCATATAGGTCTGGATCTTGTCTAAGTATGTCCAATACATATGGAACACATCCAAGATCTCTATAGATTTGGTGTCATAAGTCCCAATCATGCATATTGATTTTGAAGACCGATCCCGTCGTCTGGGTATCAACAAGGACTCTCTTGGAGTAGTTCTAGCCAACTCACAGGCTTCAGTCAATAAAGTCCTAGGGTACCCCCTGGCACTAAATCTCTCAATAAGAAGTTTGCTTTGAGTTTCATAATCATTGTCCAAGGAGCAGTTCCTCCTAACACGGAGGAACTGCCCCTTAGGGATACCCCTTTGCAATGATGGGAGATGGTGACTATCCCACCTTAAACGGGAGTTCGTGGCGGTCTCTTTCCTGTATAAGGTGGTACTGCGTGTCCCCTCATCAGTAATATTAATGACCACATCCAAAAATGGAACAGATCTCGGGTGAATAAAGGACTTAAAGCGGAGATTAAGATCATTGGTATTGAGAGCAATAGTGAATTCTTAAAACAAATTGGAGGGACCCGACCATACAATTAGTATGTCATCAATGTATCTTAGCCAAACTATGATACATGATGTAAATTTCTCATAGCGGTCACTAAAAACTAGGCGCTTCTCCCACCACCCCAAAAAAATGTTAGCATAAGTCGGTGCGGCGGGGCTCCCCATTGCAGTGCTCCGCCGCTGGTGGAAGAAGCGCCCGTTAAACAAAAAGGAATTGTGGGTCAAAGTGAATTGTAATAATTCCATAACAAATGCGTTGTTTCAAACATGCTGTTATAAACCCTCTATTGAAGAAATCCTCCCTTGACCCGTCCTGTGCTGATAACTATCGACCTGTCTTTAACCTCGCTTTCATCTCCAAAATCTTGGAATGCTTGGTCTATTCTCGTTTAATCCGCTATCTTTCTGCTAACTCTCCTCTTGACCCCTTACAATCTGGCTTCCGCACTCTGGACTCTACTGAAACGGCCCTCACAAAAGTCTCCAATGATCTCCTGACGGCTAAATCCAAAGGTGACTTCTCTCTTCTCATTCTTCTAGATCTCTCAGCAGCATTTGACACTGTTGACCATAAACTCCTCCTCACTATGCTCCGCTCTGTCGGCCTCACGGACACTGTGCTCTCCTGGTTCTCCTCTTATCTCTCTGACCGCACTTTCTGTGTATCATTTGCGGGCTCTGTTTCTTCCCCTTTCCGTTGGGGTTCTTCAGGGCTCGGCCCTAAGCCCCCTACTCTTCTCTTTCTACACAGCCCCCATTGGACAAACCATCACCAGATTTGGCTTTGGGTAACATCTTTATGCTGATGACACCTAATTATATATGTCATCCCATGACATCACCCCTGCACTAATACAGAACACCAGTGACTGTCTCTTTGCTGTCTCAAATATCATGTCTTCACTCTATCTGAAACTGAATCTCTCAAAGACTGAACTACTGCTGTTTCCAGATCTTTGCCTGATATCTCCTTTGCAGTCTCTGGCCTTACCATAACTCCTAGGCAGTATGCCTGCTGCTTCAGGGTTATGTTTGACTCAGACCTTTCCTTCACCCCCCATATCCAATCACTCGCACGCTCATGTCATCTCCACCTCAAAAACATCTCCAGAATCTGACCTTTCCTTACCACAGATACACTAAAGACACTTATTGTTGCTCTCATTCACTCTCGCCTTGACTACTGTAACTCCTGACTAATCGGTCTTCCCCTTACTAAAGTCTCCCCTCTACAATCTATTCTGAATGCGGCAGCCAGGCTCATCTATCAGTCTAGATGCTACAGCGATGCCTCTAGTCTGTGTCGGTCACTACATTGGCTGCCTATTCAATACAGTATACAATATAAACTTATCACCCTCATCCACAAGGCTCTCCAGAATGCGGCACCTCCCTACATTTCCTTCTGTTTATCACCCAACCCGTGCTCTCCATTCACTCAATGCCCTAAGGCTAACATTCTCTATTAAATCAGAACCTCACATGCTCGTATACAAGACTTCTACCGAGTTGCACCACTTCTCTGGAATGCCCTATCCCGGACTATCAGATTAACCCCCAATTTCCACAGCTTTAAGCGTAAACTAAAGACATATCTTTTCAGACAGGCCTATCACAACTCCTAATGTAAACCCTTCCGTAGTTAGAAATCCTAAAATGAACCCTCCTTTGTTCACGCTCCCGCATTACCTCACAGGATATGATGCCATATCAGACTAACTTTACATGTCCAGGCACCGTCTGCACATTAAAAGACATGACTGGTGACGGCTCATACAGCTTTATATATGTGTAATGACAGTAAACTCTATTACAAAATGTCTGACCATTGTATAAGCAATGCTACCCCTGCTACCTCTTGTGTCACCTCCTCTACCTCATAGATTGTAAGCTCTTGCCCTCAGTCCCAGTGTGTGAATTGAATATTTCTTTGTAATGTATCTTTTTTGTCTGTACTTGAACCCTACAAATTGTACAGTGCTGCGGAATATGTTGGCGTTATATAAATAAGATGTATTATTATTATTATTATTATTATTATTATTAAATCTGCCCTCTTTGTTATTGCTATATGGACAAGGTTTACTATGCATTTAAAGAAATCTGACTGTTTTTACATTGTATTTAGTATCCCAGGATTGATTTGCAATAATATGCACATGGACCCTAGATCATTTTTATCTTCTTGAGATAAATGTCAGGGACAGAGTAACTTCATCTTTATCTATCAAGCTTTTATTTTTCTGTCCAGTGTCCAGAATTTTATTTCTGATATCATTATCAAGTAGTTTGTGTCTTATTAAAAAAACATTAATTCCAGCTGTGATCCAATTACCTCTGTCAATTGATTTACTACTTTATTGTGAGTTATGAGACTAGAGAGAATTTACTATATTAGGTGCCTAATTTAATTGCACTTGGCTTTATATAAAGATGTGTGGAATAAACATAATTATAAGTGGCAATAAAGATATTATTGTCACCTTGGGACTTGACAAATGGTGGTCCCACACTGACAAAATTTATTGTAACCAAAAAATATTAATGTTCATCATTAAATTATTAATTTGTACAGAAATGTAGTTATTTTAACAAAACAGTTCATGTACACAAATTGACAGTGCTATTTTGATCAGAAGAAACACATTTTTGTGAACTTATGAAAGCAAATAGCCAGAAGTCTGCTGTACCTGACATGCCTTTAACAATATGACACCTATCATACACATATTTATTTATTCATACTAAACAGCCAGATTTGTCCCATTGTCTTTTGAAGTCAAATCCAGGTGTGGATCATAAAGGGTAAGAACCTATAAAGAACAGATAGTTTTGAAAAACAGAATAAAAAACCTGAACATATATCATTACCCTAACATGTTTTTTTTAAAGCTTTTAAGCCTTATTCACATTACATGTGTCCATTGACATGGCCTATCTGTCCATTTTTAAGTGGTATCCCTTTTGGATATGTTTTTAATGGGCTGTTAAAAAACTGATTTTCATTGGTCATTTTTTTACCCAACCTTCTGATTCATTTTAACAAACATAACTTGGACATTGATACGATTCTAAATTTGTTAAAAATGGACCTATTGAAATCTGTTAGGCTCATGTGTACATCAAAACTTTCTATTAAAGTTTTAACAATCATATGTAGCATGCCCACAAAAAAATCATACACACGTTGACAAAATTGTTGGTACCCCTTGTTTAATGAAAGAAAAACACACAATGGTCACAGAAATAACTTGAATCTGACAGACTGGAATTTGTCAAACTACATGTTGACAAGCCACAAAGCTTCTGGGAGAATGTCCTATGGACAGATGAGACAAAAATCGAAATTTTTGGCAAGGCACATCAGCTCTATGTTCACAGATGGAAAAATTAAGCATATCTTGAAAAGAACACTGTGCCTACTGTGAAACATGGAAGAGGCACTGTTATGTTCTGGGGCTGCTTTGCTGCATCTGGCACAGGGTGTCTTGAATCTGTGCAGGGTACAATGAAATCTGAAGACTATCAAAGGATTCTAGAGAGAAATGTGCTGCCCAGTGTCAGAAAGCTTGGTCTCAGTCGCAGGTCATGGGCCGTGCAACTGGATAATGACCCAAAACACACAGCTAAAAACACCCACAAATGGCTAAGAGGAAAACCTTGGACTATTCTGAAGTGGCCTTCTATGAGCCCTGACCTAAATCCTATTGAGTATCTTTGGAAGGAGCTGAAACATGCCGTCTGGAAAAGGCACCCTTCAAACCCGAGACAACTGGAGCAGTTTGTTCATGAGGAGTGGGCCAAAATACCTGTTGAGAGATGCAGAAGTCTCATTGACAGTTACAGGAATCATTTGATTGCAGTGATTGCCTCAGCAGTTTTCTTTTTTAAAAAAATTCTGTTGAAGCATGGTTGAAAAACAATGTCTGACTTTCATTTGTTAATTTTCATAGAATTTTTATATATTATTACTTTTGTCAGATTCAAGTTATTTCTGTGACCATTGTGGGTTTTTCTTTCATTAAACGAGGGGTACCAACAATTTTGTTCATGTGTGTATATAATATATTACTATAACAGTAATTTTCCCCTATCCCAATATTACAACTTAAATACTCATAATAGCAAACCAAGAAAACCGTGGCACAATAACTTTTCTTTTTTTCCTATATCTCTAGCCAGTATCTCTTCCATCCTCATCAAATAATTAATCTTATCTATATATTCTTGTTTGGTAAGGTTTATTGTAGATTTGCAATGTCTAGGAATTATTGATATAACAAATGTAAAAAAAAAAAATAAGAAAAAAATACCCTTCTTTATGCTTGAAATAGCAGGCTTATCTTTGGACATGTCCTCATTGAGGTAAATTGTACAGATAAAAAGTACTTTCCCATAAGTGATAAAGCAACTGTCACTCCTGCTAAATATGTAACATAGATCCATTGGTTGTATTACACCTCCAATGTAAACAAAGTATTGGAATCCTAGAGGTCCAGTTTGAACCAAGGTTTAACCACAAAGCAGTCCTATATGAACAGAGACTAAGGTTCTAATCCCATAAAATATAACGTTTAATACAGATTCACTAAATATTTATACTGGTGAACGTGGTGAGATTAACCACTTCCGTACCGCCCATAGACTATATACGTCCAGAAGGAATTCAGCAACTGCACAAAATTGTGCAGCTGCTGAAACGGGGAGCCAGCTGTAACTTCAGCCGGAGCTCCCATAGAGAAGGCAGGGAAGGTTTATTACCTTCCCTGCCATCCCGATCGCCGTGTATGCAGTGCTCAATGAGCGCTGTATACAGTGCTATGGGCACCGCCATCTTGCAGCTCCCCTCTGACCCGGCAGACATGTGATCCGCTGGGATCAGCATTTGTTAGAGCTGCTGGGTCCTACAGGACCCAGATCAGCTCTATAGTTATGTGAAAGCAACGTGCAGGAGGCTGCATTCCTCCTGCAACTGGGGCTAAAAGTACCAGCCCCAGTTACAGGGAAAATCAGCCTCCCCAACCCAAAAAAAAAGTCATCAGATGTCCCCAAAGGTCTATTATGACCTTATGGGGACACAATGTAAAAAAAATAAATAAAAAAAAATGTATAGAAAAGTAAAAAAAAAAATTGTAAATAAAATAATTAAAAAAATAAATAAAATAATACGCCAATAAAACGCCCTTATTACAGGTTATAGCCCCACCCCCGACGACACTATAAAAAATAAAAATCACCGTAACGGAGAGGAAAAACTATTTTATAAAGTTTTTTAGTAGCACTTTGTGTTATTAAATAAAAAAAAAAATGAAAAGTGAAAAACAGACACGTTTTCCCTCTTCTTTTGTTTATATTTTCCCGGATATAAAAAAAAACACATGCAGAAATCAAAACAACATAAAAATAAAGCCCTATGTGTCACCGAAAAAAGACGCAGAAATTAGCTGAATAACGCAAATTATAAAAATGTTATAGCCTTCCAAAACCGCACATACAAAAAACTTGAAAATGTGTCTGGTATGGAAGTGGTTAAAAACCCAGTAACTATTCTCTAATTTGTAAACAGAGGGAACAAAATAGTGATTCTCTCTCATGGAAGATATCTCTCTTTATCCCTTAGGGGGCTTTCACACTACCGTTGGTGACCGTCAGTAGTGTCCATTGCTATTGTCCGTTACAAGATTTTAGCATCGGACACTAGCTGAACCGTCAGAAATCCGTTAAAATTTTCATTCATTTCAATGGGTTTTTATATTGTGTCCGTTAGTGTCCGTTAGTGTCGGTTTGTGTCCGTTTACACCCAATCCGTCAGAAGTCCATTATTTTTTCGCGGACAAAAAATCCTACATGCAGGACTTTTTGTCCGTTTGAAAAAACGGATTCTTGACAGACAGCAAGTGTCCGTTATTTTTTTAACATTGAAGTCTATGGGTAACAGACTTATAACGGACAGTAACTGATAGCCATCACTTACTGTCCGTTATTTTATGTCCGTTTTTTTCCTGCGCATGATCAGAAAGCAGAAAAAAAAAGGACAGTGTTAAAAAAACGGACACTAACTGATGCTAATGTGTCCGTTTTTTTTAACTAATCCATTAATTGGATCAGTTAAAAAAACGGACACATTAACATCAGTTAGTGTCCGTTAATGTCTGTTATGATAGGTGTCCGTTTTTTTTTGTTTTTCTCTTTTTTAACGGACACTATCAGAACGGGCATCAACGGTAGTGTGAACCCTGCCTTACTATCATTATATTCAAGCTGTCTACAATTGTAGCAGTGTCTATTTATTTTGCATTGTGGTTACACCTCCAACATATTTCAGATTATGATGCTAACATTCTGTGAAACAGTAAATGGCAAATATACCAACAAGACAAGTTTTTACAGTTCTTTTTTTGTCTAGAGCATTGGCAATTTATGTGTAAATAAAAAAGTTTTACACCAGTCTGCATCAGAAATGTATATTCCGGGGGCGTGGTCTAGCTGCCGAGTGGAATGGTCGCAGTTTGAGAGATCTCTTGGTCACCATACCGACTTCACAGCGACAGCACCTCGCGAACGTTTAGTACTGGTTCTGGTCCTATACAGTATTTACCCCAGCATGGTCCAGAAGCGTAAGAACACGACTGGCCCATCCAAACTACTGGATTTTTTCTTTCGAACTCCCTCGGAGTCCAGCCAAGATGGCGCCGGCTTCCAACTCTTGGCCTCAGATCAAGGCGACGCGCCTGAGGCCTTGTCGGGAAGACGTGCTAGGTCAGTGCCGCCTGCGACTCGTCACTCCGGTTCCACTGCCCGCAACTCCTCTCCCTCCAGTCCTGCGTCTGATGGTGAGACCTCCGCGGCGTGTGCACTTACCTCAGGGAGGCCTGCGCGCGCTGGCAGCTCCCCGGCCTCACCTGACTCTGGAAGCTTGCGCAAACAGCGCCAATGTCTCTCCTCGGGGCTCTCTCCTGCTGGACAAGTAGGCCACGGTTCTCCTGACCCTTTGCATCCCTCATCTCCTCCTGATTTTTTAGAGGGTCTGCCGACTTCAGATGCCCCGCTCACAGAATCGTCTATGAAAGCTATGTTACAGACCCTGCATCGATCTCTGCAGCAAAGCTTTGCCTCCTTAGTGGCTCCTATTCATTCCTCCATACAAGATCTAGGGGGTAGAGTTCATCATATTGTAACTAAATTTGGTGACTTTGTCTCATCCCATAACCAACTTATTGATGCTCATTATGACCATGAGGACGCCATTACTCAACTTCGACTGAAAGTGGCTGACCTAGAAGATCGCTTCAGGTGGAATAATGTGAAACTTAGAGGGCTGCCTGAATCCGTCCCTAATGCGGATCTTGCATCCTACCTGCAGGACTTTATCAGAGCTGTCTTGCCTAACTCTGCCCCAAGAGATCTTATTATAGATAGAGCACATCGGCTTCCCAAACTGATGATATTCCTCGAGATGTTATTGCAAAAATACACTTTTTCCATATTAAAGATATGTTCATGCAGGCTACTAGGAAGAAAGATTCCCTCCCGGACCCATATAAGGATATTTCAGTCTATGCGGACTTGTCGACTGCTACTCTACAACAACGGCGACTCTTGGCCCCGATCACAGCCATATTGAGAGATAACCAGATCAAGTACAGATGGGGCTTTCCAGTCTGTCTTCTCGTTTCGCATGAAGAAGATCTTTATGTGTTGAAATCCCTAGAAGATGGCTGTAAATTTCTTAAAAGATGGAATCTTCGACTCCCGGATCTGGAAAGTGTTCCTAAAGCTGCTCCTTCCCGTGTTAAGGAACTGTGGAACAAGGTTGACAAGCGGGGGAAGATTGCCCGCCCATAAACGTAGTTTATGGACAATGTATTTTCACCTTTGGTTCTTGTCTCTTGTCTTGTGTCTTCCCTCCCTCTGTGTTTCTACCCTTTCTTTTCTTTGGAGGTCATGTATTATCTCTTGCTCCTTGGGCAGGTGGTTAATGGCTGTTCCTCTGTTGCAGAACGTTGCGGGCTCGCCTCTCTTCGTGGGGGTGGTAAGTCGGTTTTGAGCTTGCAGCTCTGTGGGCGTCATGGCTATCACCTTTGTTTCCCTTAATGTTAGGGGCCTAAACTGCCCTAGCAAATGCTCCTTTTTATGGTCTGAGGCTAGGTCTCTCTCCTGCGACGTCCTTTGTGTCCAGGAGACTCACCTATTTAGCAAGGACGCACATAGGGTCCATAACTCCAGCTTTCCCAGAATATTTCAGTCACATTATTCCTCTAAATCTAGGGGTGTTTTAATTGCTTTTAAACATATGGTATGTTTCCAATTGATAGAGGAGAGGATCGATCCTAAGGGTCGATACGTAATTCTAGTGGGTCATCTTAATAACGTTCTCTGCACTTTGGTTTCAGTTTACGCACCTAACACTCACCAACTTAGATTCCTTAATAGGACTATGCGCCTAGTGTCTCGGGTTAGGCAGTTGGTCTCCTCCTCTGCGGAGATTTCAATTTGACGGTGGACCAGTCTATGGATTCATCTTCCTTGTCCCGCAGGGGGGCCCCTCACTGCAGACCTTTCTAGACCTTAATGATTTATATGATGTTTGGAGAGCTCACCACAGTGCCGAGAGGGATTACTCCTACCACTCACATGTACATAACAGTTATTCTAGAATTGATATGTTTTTGGTAGATAGATTCTGGCTCTCAGCGGCCTCTCGGTCCGCGATTGATACGATAAAGTGGTCTGATCACGCTCTGGTCACCCTTACGGTGGATGAGCCTGGCCATTCCTCCCCGACCTACCTTTGGAGATGTAATTCTTTTCACCAATCCCACTCATAGAGCTTCTATTGAGGGGGACCTTCGAGACTATTTTGCAAATAATGACAACCCTGAAGTTGGGATCGTCCCCTTATGGAATGCGCATAAAGCCTACATACGGGGATCGTTCATCAGACTGGGATATGTAGTTAAGAAGTCTCGGCAGGCCCAGCTCTCTAGCCTCCTGGGGGACCTTAAGTCTAAGGAACATCTTAATAAATCCACTCCCTCCCCGTATAATGCGGAGCAGCTCTTCCTCGCTAGGCAGTGTCTATGCGACTTATTGTTATTTGATTATGAAAAGTCCTTGAAAAAACTGAAGATTAGATACTACTCTCAGGAAAATCGTGCGGGTAGACTGTTGGCGACTAAACTAAAGAAAAAACACCTTAGGTCTTGCATCCCTTTCATTCTTGCACTGGTCTCTAAAGGTAAATTGGTCAGTCCCTCAGACATTGCAGATCAGTTTAGTAGATATTATGCTGGCCTCTATAACCTTTGTGATGACCCTTCCACTCCACAACCCACTAATGTAGCTATTTCAGCTTTCTTGGACTCTCTTCATCTACCTTCCCTTTCCTCCTTGCAGGCGCAGCATCTTGACAGGCCCATCTCCGCAGAGGAGATAGCTGAAGTAGTTGCTTCTCTCCCCAGTAGGAAATCTCCTGGACCAGGCAGCATGACAAATGACTACTATAAAACCTTCTCCCCTATCCTACTTCCCCACTTGACGAAATTCTTTAACTCGGCGATGTCATCGGGCTCGATTCCCAAGGAGAATCAGGAGGCTCTGATCATCACGATCCCTAAACCAGGGGAATCTACAGATTCTCCCCAAAACTTCTGCCCCATCTCTTTATTGAATATAGATGTTAAGATATACGTAAAACTTTTAGCTAGAAGACTGGCCTCACTGATCCCCCTTTTAGTTTTTCCTGATCAGGTGGGCTTTGTCGCTGGTCGACAGGCCCCTGATAACACTAGGAGAGTACTGAACCTTTTGCATCACATAGAGAGAGGTAGGTTTCCAGCGGTGATATTGGCACTTGACGCTGAGAAGGCGTTCGATCGCATTCACTGGTTGTTCGCCTTCTCGGCTTTAAGACAGATGGGTATGGGTGGTCCGTTTCTATTGGCCATAACTGCCCTGTATTCCACACCCTCCGTGAGAGTTTTTGTTACTGGAGCCTTATCTACTCATTTTGCTATCAACAATGGTACCCGACAGGGTTGCCCCTTGTCCCCACTAATATTTATCCTCTCTATTGAAGATCTAGCATGTGCTCTTAGAGCACATCCTGGTGTTGGTGGGGTGATGGTGGCGGGCCATTCTCATGTCATCTCACTCTATGCTGACGAGGTTATCTTGTCTCTCACTGACCCGGGTCCGTCCCTTTCGGCCTCTCTTGAATTAATTGAATTATTTAGTGCTTTATCCTACTACAAATTAAATATATCCAAGACCCAAATCCTTCTATTAAATCTTACCAAACTGGAAATTTCCCATCTGCAGCAAAACTATCCTTTTGACTGGTGATTTGACAATATTCAATACTTGGGGGTCTCACTCACTCCTGCCCATTCCTCACTATATCTAGCGAACTACTCCCCCCTCCTTCAGACCTTACAGACTGAGACGGACCGGATGGGCTTGACGGAGATTTCCTGGCTGGGTAGAATCGCGGCCTTTAAGATGTTTCTCCTTCCCCGTCTTTTATACCTCTTCTGCACCTTGCCTATTGCCTTACCCCCTTCCTTTTTTAAATTGGTCAACGGTCTGCTCACTAGATTTTTATCTGGGTGGGCAAGAAACCCCGCCCAGCTTGCCCGATTTTGACTAGAGCTGGCAACCTTGGCGGTCTAGGTGTTCCTGACATACATGGGTACTATATTGCTACTTTGGTCTCCTCGGTAGCGAATGGCTTGGCTAGGGAGGAAGAGCTCCACTGGATCCATATTGAAAAGTCTTATTTTCCTGCTACGGAGTATCGAGAAATACTTTTTGCCTCTTTCTGGATTAGTGTGGATAGCTACAGTTGTTCGCCTTTTACTAGATACTCTGTCACAGCCTGGAAATATGCTTACTCTCACGCGTGTAGTTCAGAGTTGCTAGATAGATCCAATATTCCGTTCAGAGTGTTCTCTATATGATCCCTTCCTTGAGGCTGGAGAGCTGGATCGCAAAGGGTGTGCATTTTGTTTCTCAACTATTTCAAGATGGGAACCTAAGAGATTTCGCATCATTGTCTGCAGAATTTGAATTGCCTAAGAACGACTTTTATAAATTCCTTCAAGTGCGTCATTGCCTACAAAAACATGACTTTTTCCAAGTAAGATACAACCCTGATGTCTTTTTCCTACTACGTTCATCTCGGAAAGGTCTTAGGTCGATTTATTATTCTATTGACCCTCGATCCTCCTTCCAGAAGACTGATCCTATCCATCTTTGGGAGAGAGCTCTCGATAAGTCCTGGACTCCTAAGGAGTGCCAGAAGGCCTTTGCTTTATTCCGTACTTCCCTAGCTTGTAGCTCTCATGTGGAGACAGCATATAAGGTGGTTCTCAGGTGGTATCTTCCCCCGGCTCGAATTCATCGAATGTTTCCTAATTCTTCTTCTCTTTGCTGGAGGCTATGTGGGGGAGTGGGTACATTGTTGCACACCTTTTGGGCTTGTCCTCATCTTGCTAAATATTGGAAGGAGGTTTTTGACCTTCTGGATGGCCTTCTGGGGTGCTCTATGCTCTGGACTCCCCAGCTGGCTATGCTTAATTTAGAGATGGACATGCTCCCTCCTCCCCATCGCAAACTGGGCTGTAAGATTTTGGTGATGGCCAAATTGGTTGTTGCTCGAAAATGGAAACAACCTTTGCCCCCTTCCTTGCAAGACCTGTTGACACTTATTGATACCACTCACTCGTATGAACGTGTTATTGCATAGGGAAATCTCTCCTTTCCTAAATATAAAATAATGTGGGAGAAGTGGTTGGTGAGTCCGCATTGCTCCCCCTTGGTTAACTAGTTGGTAGCTGGTTGGTTTGCTAATTAGCCCAACTGTTCCATGGACGATCTATTCGGCTGACCAGGGGGACGCATTCCTCCTCAAATGGATCTTTGCTCTGTGTCATTACTGCTACACTTTGAGGCATGAGTGTCAGCTCTCCGACCTGACCCTTGGCTGTTTCCCGTATCTAGAGTACCTGGTTCAGTCCAGTTAACGGCTAATCCCATCTTACCAAATAAACAAGTAAGTAAATAAATAAATTGTGGATGTTTATTCCTGCTTTTGTTAGACCTGCATTACCCCCCCCCCCCCCACTTCCTCCTCCTTTCCTTATGTGGCTTGTTTTGTCTGTGTACTTTCTCCTTATTTTTCATACGAATGTTGTATTTTACAAGTTTTGATGTTTGAGATGGAAAGTTCAAATATTTTCTATTGTCATATTTTTGAAAATTTAATAAAAAATTATTGAAACAGAAATGTATATTCCCATCTTTACCTCATTGCATAAAAAGAAAGCTGAGGAAACATAAAAGATGATAAAATATCTTATAACGTTAACACAAATTATGAAGCATTTCCTATTTTTGTCCACATTTGCGGCACAGACAAATATAGGGGATTATACAAGTTTTTTTTGCTGATCTGTGATTGAGGATGACATACTGATATGTTTTTTGCAGATCAGTATTTGCGGACAGTAAAAACTACTACAGTCATATGAAAAAAGCCTCAGAATATATCAAGAAAAC
Source organism: Leptodactylus fallax (assembly GCA_947044405.1). Taxonomy (NCBI): domain Eukaryota; kingdom Metazoa; phylum Chordata; class Amphibia; order Anura; family Leptodactylidae; genus Leptodactylus; species Leptodactylus fallax. The sequence continues at coordinate 1,377,732 of CAMRHE010000458.1, forward strand.
TATACTCCAGCTGCTGGTGGGAAATCTCCTTTTTATCCTACAAAATCAAGAACTGTTGAGTTAGGAAAGATAATACCTCCTGTTTTCTTTGATCATGATTCAAGCAGGGTATATATTTAATGGAAAATGTTTAGGTTAAGGTTTCTTTTCAAACCTATTATTAAGTGGATAAATATGTAAATCAATCCTCAAATTTTAAAAGTAGGTAACCATATTCAAAATCTACTGACTGCCTTAGTTAGCCATCTATAGCACAATAGGAACTGGATGATAAAAGAATAATACTTAGGGTAGAATATCCATTATAACAACATTGATTCTATCAAACCATGATATCCAGTGAACATTATAATCTATAAGGTCCTGCGTAGTACATTGTAACAGTGACGTATGATTAAAATCACTCGAGTTGCACTTTTTAGTCAGGAGGTCTCCCTTGATCCCCTTGTTTACCTTTTTGGCCACCCCCCTAGACCCCTGGGTAGAAGGGCGTCTAGGCTTTTCCTATACTTGTGCACGGCAGCTAAGACTCTCGTAGCTAAACATTGGAAAAGTGTAGCCCCCCCTACTGGTCCTGAATTACTGGCCAGGATGAAGGCTGTGTGGAGCCTTGAGTTTCTGACTGCGAGTCTTAATAATACCATTGATGCCTTCCAGTCTATTTGGGCCCCATGGGACACTTACTGCACCCTGCAGGGATTCTGATCCTGGACCTACCTCCCCCATTTCCTCCTCCTCCCCCCCCCCCCCCCCTGTACTTTTCCCTTGTCTCATGTTTGTCTTCCCCCCCCCCCCTCTCTTTTTGTTTGTTTCTTTTCTTTTCCTTTCTCTCTCTTTTTAGTTGCCCCTTGGGCTTTGATTATGTGATTGCACTTCACTCTGTTTGGGGCTGTGGGTATCTGCCCCTCCCCTTCTGTTTCTATGTTTCCTTTTTTTGTATTTTTGTATTGAAAATATCTTTAATAAAAATTACAGTTGAAAAAAAAAATCATTCAAGTTCTTTAAATCACATGGTATTAATACCCCAAGTTACTTCAGTGAATCTTGTTGTTACATCTAGATGATCTACCACTACTAACTCCAGAGACACATTTAAAGCCTCAAATTTAGAGTAATATACTTTAAAATTACTCATCTTACCCAAGTGCTCAAACCCTTCTATAATTTTAGTATATTAATTTGTCAGGCTAGTAACATAAAATAGTAGATAGTCTGCATAGAATGCCAGTTTCCACTGTAAAGAACCTCAAAGCAAGACCATGAATGTTTGTTTTCCTCCACAGTGCCACAGCCAGATGTTCAATAACTAACACCTATAACAAGGGCAATAAAGGACATCCTTTCCGCAATCCATTAAAAAGGTGTTCAATATGCCAGTCTTAATAAAATAAATTGAATCGATTACATTCAAATTTCCACAAAAACAGAAGGTAACTGAAATTGTTTATGTTTCATCTCAAGATCTCTAATCTGCACTAACAGTGTCTTATTTTCCATCTCTTTCTCGTTATAAATGTGATCCCTGCTTAATAAATATCCCCCACAACACAAATTTAAGTGTTTCCCATTGTATAGAGATGGCTGATTGTCCTAGTGAACTTCCAAAAAGATCTTAAAGAGGACCTTTCATGTCCTCCAGCCCCGTTATGTGTCCCGGGGCTGGAGATATCGTTGCCATTAGTTTTCTGCCCATCGTCAGAAGGAATGCTCCCCCACCCTGGACTGTACTCGTCCATAGCCCTGTACTGTCAGAGGGGGCGTTCCTTACTGAACAGCGATGACGCTGAGCTGTGAGGAATGCCCCCCCAGTAGGGAAGTGAGATCTGAAGGTCTCATAAATTTGCAGGTCTCAATTCCCGACAGTATGCGCTCTCATAAACTTGCTAATTACTCTGAATCTGAACGAGATATCATCATGATCAAGGCCTGGGTGTTGCATCCATAATATAGGTACAAGAAAAAACAAACACTATTACACACTATTATGTGAAAGCTGCCAAATACTGATTTGTTTATGGTGACAGTCAATGGGTGAAACTGTCTTATTTGACTGAGGGGATGCTTTCCACCTTTCAGAAATGTACTAGACATTCATCTCTAGTGATAATGGCTATCGCTATTACTGTAGCTGGTAAAGTATATTGCTAGAACAGCAGTCAGCATATTTTAGTCTATAAAGTTAAGGTACAGACAGGACAGGGACAATGTCAAATGTGAACTTTATTGATGTATGTGGGCATGTGGTGTAAGTGTTTGGTGCAACTCTTTTGGCGCTGTTATCTGGGCTCTGGTAAATGTCTGGATCACAGCATCAATAAACAGAGGGGGATATTACATATAAATATTATCCTTATATGTGACAAACAGAGAGAAAAAGTAAAGTATGCTTTCTGATTGATAGGAGAGGTGATAAAATGGACATAATTCTATATTATCCCCTCCCCCAGGATCACTTACATTTTATGCAGAGAAGAGGGTCTATTTTCCTTCTCTCTGTAGCCTGTCAGCTCCTCCACTTGCCCACACTGCTTGATGCTGTGATGCTGGAAGGATAGGACACTTTAAGGCTAAAGCCCCACCTAGCGGGCTGGGAAACACATCACGGTTTTTCCCTCAGCGATTTCACAGAAAGTCTGCAGAGCTTTCCTCTGCAGGCTTTCTGCTTCAATTATACCTATAGGGAAATCAACGGTGTTTCCGCAGGTATAATTGACATACTGCAATTTCCAAAAATGCGACAGTTTTGGAAATTGCAGCGTTTCCTGCAATGTGTGGATGGGATTCACTAGACTGTAAAATGCCGTGGTTTTTCCGGGACTAAGACAATTTTTACTATTCCTCATATTTTCAGGTTCATGCAATACTTCCTAGCAGTTTTTCATTCACGTCCAGTATACTTACTTATGTATGTGTATAGATATATTAAGTTGTGCTAAAAAGTTTACATACCCCGGCAGATATTTTGGTTTTTTGGCCTATTTTCAGAGAATATGAATAATAACACAAAAACTTTTTCTCCACTCATGATTAGTGGTTTTTTGAAGCCATTTATTGTCAAACGTCTGTGTTTTCTCTTTTTAAATCATAATGACAACCAAAAACATCAAAATGACCCTGTTCAAAAGTTCACATACCCCAGTTCTTAATACCGTGTATTGCCCCCTCTAACATCAGTGACAGCTTGAAGTGTTTTGTGGTAGTTGTGGATGAGGTCAGGAGACTGAGATGGCCACTCCAGAACCTTCACTTTCTTCTGCTGTAGCCAGTGACAGGTCGACTTAGCCTTGTGTTTTGGATCGTTGTCATGTTGGAACGTCTAAGTATGTCCCATGTGCAACTTCCTGGCTGATGAGTGCAAATTTGAATCCAGTATTTGCTGATAACGTGCTGCATTCATCTTTCCTTCAACTTTGACCAAGTTTCATGTGCCTTTGAAGTTCACACATCCCCACATCATCAGTAATCCACCTTCGTGTTTTACAGTAGGAATAGTGTTCCTTTCATCATAGGCCTTGTTGACACCTCTCCAAATGTAATGTTTATGGTTGTGACCAAAAAGTTCGATTTTTGTCTCCTCACTCCAAATTACCTTGTTCCAGAAGTTTTGAGGATTGTCTCTGTGCTGTTTGGCGTATTGAAGACGACATTCTTTGTGTCATTTGCGCAGTAATGGCTTTCTTCTGGCAACTCGACTATGCAGCCCCTTTTTCTTCAAGTGCCTCCTTATTGTGCATCTTGAAACAGCCACACCGATAGTTTTCAGAGAGTCCTGTATTTTAGCTGATGTTATGTGTGAGTTTTTCTTCGCATCCAGAACAATTTTCCGGGCAGTTGTGATCGAAATTTTGGTCGGTCTACCTGACCGTGGTTTGGTTTCTGGGCATGTTATCAGGCCAAAATCACCAAGGTATGTGAACTTTTAAACAGGGTCATTTTGATGTTTTTGGTTGTCATTATGATTTAAAAAGAGAAAACACGGAAGTTTGACAATAAATGGCTTCAACCAACCACTAACCATGAGTGGAGAAAAAGTTTTTGTGTTATCATTCATATTCTATGAAAAAAGGCCAAAAAAACAAAATCTTCTGGGGTATGTACACTTTTTAGCACAACTGTATATATAGGTGCATCTCAATAAATTAGAATATCTTTGAAATGTTCATTCATTTCAGTAATTCAGTAATACAGTTCATAATCAGCATCTTCCATGATTGTGTGTCCTACTGATCCAGACAGAGAAAATAAATGGTTTCAAACGATAAAACTTAACTTTTAATATTTTAATATAAAAAATACACAAAGAACGTCCACTAATCTACTAAAAGACAGATCAATGTGGTCTGTGCCTGCCTATTCAAAGTTTATACAGGATTTAAATGTTAGACAGTATTCACACTCTCCAACTTTCCACTGGACCTAGGGTGTAATTAGATACTTTCACCACCCTTAGACTAAGGTTATAGTATCACGGCTGCATCATACAACAGGTCAGTATTTTGTCAGTTGCTCTTAGTGCTAGGAAAACAAAAACACCTGGTCCCCACACACATAATTTGTAAAGCATCACTGACTAGACTCCTGCACAGCCATGATATACCTCCACAACCCTAGTCTGTAGTATGTACATATGCCAGTAATCTAGGTACAGGTCACAGTAACTTCATTTCCTGTCATTAAAATGTTATAACCATAAGGGAAACTATGATATTCTGACCCTTATACTCAATAAACACCTATATTGCAGCCATTACTGATATCCCCTATGTTGACTCCAGGGATATACAGCTAGCATTTCCATTAGTGACTCAAATTCCACCAACTAATCTCCAGGCTACTCAGACTGCCCCAGTCTCCTGTCAGTCCTTCATGCCCCCAAGTGGTATGGCTTGTGGTCAACTAACTCAAAAATAGAAAATAGAAAATAAACTTGCTCTACGCGTTTCCCCTGTGTTATCTATATCAGGTTCATCAGGAGCCAATGCTAATAAACTTATCAGTTGGTCTAAGCTGCTATAAATATTTATCAAAAATGCAGTTACAACTGCAGTTCCTGGAGCACTGATGGTGTGCTCCAGTGTATAGAGTAGCCGACGCCACACTGAGCCTTGCCTGCTTTATAAAGGTCAGCCCATTCATTCGGTGCCACCCCCCTTTCCTAATGCTGTCTACAGTGAGCCAATAGAAAGCACTAGCTCACTCCACCTATCACGCCTCCTAGGGGGTGTGTCCACCTCAGTCCTCTACTGGGTTCATGTGACTGCCGATCATGTGACCACGGTCTGGGGTTATACCTAACCTCCGACTCCTTTAGAGTACGGTTGTGATAGGATAATATGGATCCGGATTGAACTCTGTTTTGGATATCTCCCCTCTGGTTTTATGACCTTGTATATGGAGGAATGGAGGTTAAGTATACAAAATTACCAGTTGGCTCTTGATCATCGGAATGGCTGAGACGCAGCGGCCTCATGATCAGCAGCTTATGTAGATTAGGTGAAAATCAAATGTGAATCAGTAGATTCACTGTCTAGCGCTGGATCACTGGAATTGTTTACATTCAGTGGTCACATGATCGGCAGTCACATGAACCCAGTAGAGGACTGAGGTGGACACACCTCCTAGGAGGCGTGATAGGTGGAGTGAGCTAGTGATTTCTATTGGCTCACTGCAGACAGCATTAGGAAAGGGGGTGGCACCGAATGAATGGGCTGACCTTTATAAAGCAGGCAAGGCTCAGTGTGGCATCGGCTACTCTATACACTGGAGCACACCATCAGTGCTCCAGGAACTGCAGTTGTAACTGCATTTTTGAAAAATATTTATAGCAGCTTAGACCAATTGATAAGTTTATTAGCATTGGCTCCTGATGAACCGGATACAGATAACACAGGGGAAACGCGTAGAGCAAGTTTATTTTCTATTTTCTATTTTTGAGTTAGTTGACCACAAGCCATACCACTTGGGGGCATGAAGGACTGACAGGAGACTGGGGCAGTCTGAGTAGCCTGGAGATTAGTTGGTGGAATTTGAGTCACTAATGGAAATGCTAGCTGTATATCCCTGGAGTCAACATAGGGGATATCAGTAATGGCTGCAATATAGGTGTTTATTGAGTATAAGGGTCAGAATATCATAGTTTCCCTTATGGTTATAACATTTTAATGACAGGAAATGAAGTTACTGTGACCTGTACCTAGATTACTGGCATATGTACATACTACAGACTAGGGTTGTGGAGGTATATCATGGCTGTGCAGGAGTCTAGTCAGTGATGCTTTACAAATTATGTGTGTGGGGACCAGGTGTTTGGGTTTTCCTAGCACTAAGAGCAACTGACAAAATACTGACCTGTTGTATGATGCAGCCGTGATACTATAACCTTAGTCTAAGGGTGGTGAAAGTATCTAATTACACCCTAGGTCCAGTGGAAAGTTGGAGAGTGTGAATACTGTCTAACATTTAAATCCTGAATAAACTTTGAATAGGCAGGCACAGACCACATTGATCTGTCTTTTAGTAGATTAGTGGACGTCCTTTGTGTATTTTTTATATTAAAATATTAAAAGTTAAGTTTTATCGTTTGAAACCATTTATTTTCTGTGAGATATGAAGTAATAGGGAATGGTGTAGAACCCGCTGTGAGACTGATCCAGACTGAGGGACCATTTAAATGCTTAGGAAACCTTGGCAGGTGACACACTGAATTTACAATACTGAACTTTTTTACAATATTCTAATTTTCTTAGATTTGGTTTTTCATTACCTGTAATCCATAATCAACATTACACAAGACTGTCTGTCTTGCCCATACACAACAGATCATGGCAGACTGACGGCAGAAAAAAATCCAACACGGCAGATTTTGGTTCTGACCTCTCGGCCATTACATTTGAGGCCAGACAAATACCACCACACATGGTGATCTAAAGCAGGGCCAGCTTTCCTAGAGAAGTAATGGTGGCTAAGAGGAGCAACGCACAGATATCTGACTCAAGATCCTATCATTCTCAGATGCAGTATTTTCCCGTGACTGAGATGTGCAAGCTAAGTAATCAAAAACTTCATCTTCGTTCTCAGGAAGTACAACAAACTTGTGGCTATTAGCGTTGCCACCAAAGCCAGAAGCAATGTTGCTGTTGCCACCCACTTTTTATTGTTAGTAGTACTTGCATTCGTGTTTCCTTCTTTCTCTCTTTTTGACTATCCCCTGCCCTGTTTTTTACCAGTCATTTTTTTACAGCACTCTCTACAAAAAAACATTGATTGGCAACAATTCTGGCACTATGTGTTTCTCTTTTTTTTGTTGCTATTTTTCTTGTTTGTTTTTTTACAAAGAAGTATTTCAAGAAAAGTCAGCTTTAAGGCAGGGTTCACACTACCATTTATGTCCGTTCTGATAGTGTCCGTTAAAAAACAAAACAAAACAAAAAAAATTGGACACCTATCATAACAGACATTAATGGACACTAACTGATGTTAATGTGTCCGTTTTTTAACTGATCCAATTAATGGATTAGTTAAAAAAAAACGGACACATTAACATCAGTTAGCATCAGTTAGTGTCTGTTATCATCAGTTAGTGTCCGTTTTTTAACACTGTTCGTTTTTTTTTTTTTTTCTTTTTCTGCTTTCTGAGCATGTGCAGAAAAAAATCGGACATAAAATAATGAACAATAACTGATGGCTATCAGTTACCGTCCGTTATAAGTCCGTTACCAATAGACTTCAATGTTAAAAAAATAACGGACACTTGCTGTCCGTCAAGAATCCGTTATTTCAAACAGACAAAAAAGTCCTGCATGTAGGATTTTTTGTCTGCGAAAAAAATGGACTTCTGACGGATTGGGTGTAAACGGACACAAACCGACACTAACGGACACTAACGGACACAAATTTTAACGGATTTCTGACGGTTCAGCTAGTGTCTGATGCTAAAATCTTGTAACGGACAATAGCAACAGACACTACTGACGATCACCAATGGTAGTGTGAACGCCCCCTAAATAATTGAGATTTTTCTCAGATTAGCACAGGCTACAATACTGTATACATGAACAGTAAAAAAACAAAAGCAATAATTTGAATATTTGTTTCAGATTAACAATGCTCCGCCACACTGTTTGTTTGGAGGGCAGAGTAGAAAATAAAAAACTCATTAAATAATGAGATTTTTTTTTAAGATTAGCGCAGGTTAAACTGTATATTGGGTGAACTAAATACAGCAACACAAAAGCTTAAATAACTGAAGAAATTACTTGAATATTTTTTTCAGATTAACAACATTCCATCATACTGTTTATTTGGTGGTTAGCAAAGTTAAAAAAATTAAAAAAAACAATTAAATAAGTTTTTTTTTTCAGATTAGCACAGGCTAACAGTTGCTATATATTTAATGAAAACATTTAAGCTGTTCCCCCAAAAAGCTCTTAACAAAAGACTTTTCACTAACATTTAAAAAAATTATATTATTGGTAATGACAGGTTTAACTGTCATGTCTGTGTGTCTGTTTTTCTTATTACTTATGTAGGGAACTACTGGGATGTAGTGTATTTGGCCTCTCTGCCCCTGCTGCTTGGCCTCAGAAACCCCAAGGATTCAATACAAGGTTTGTTTTGTAAATAAGTGTGAGTCAGAACCATGAGGGACTTCCTGGAGTGAGGAAGCTTTTCCTAAGCAGGGACAGTCTAATTCAAGTGGCTGGTGTAATCTTTGCAACTAGAAGGAATATATAAGCAGATCTTTGAGTATCTATAGCCTTAAGATCAGCTAGTGAAGCTGGAGTGTATATGACTAGATCGCCACCTGTCCCACTTTATCTCCCTCATACAGAGCTAGTAGTTCTGCTCTGTGTTACCTATATACTCACAGGCTCTATCTAGTAATTGTAGTTAGGGATCAGTATATAGTTCAGGGTAGTGATAGGTTAGGCTTCCGACGGCCCACTAGATAGTTAGAGGCCCGGTTGCACTGGTAGATTAGTTGGCAGGTTAAAGACTCAGTGCCAGGGTAGTCAGTCCTGCATCTACTACCGTTGTTGTGGTCCTGTTTGCTTTCCTCAAGCATCATCATCCTCATCTCCTGATCGGCTGTCTGTTATCTCCTGGACGAATCCGAGGATCCACAGTCATCCACAGGGGCCCCTGAACCTGGATCATCTGTTCTGTTGCCTGGAGGTATTGTGCACAGGACTCTAGCTTATATATATATATATATATATATATATATATATATATATATATATCCGGGTATACGACTTAAGACTGTTGCAGAATTGCTGCTTGTTCTCAGTATACTGCATTATCCTTTTGACTCTTATAAAGCTACTGTTATAACCTTATGTGGTATCTGTATGTATTCTTCAGACTGTGAGATTAGTACAGTAATCCTTGTTAAGGCTACTAACTGTACTTCATGGGTAAGTCCCAGGAAGAGATCCTCCCTGTAATACAGAGGCTCTATCATGGGTGGAGGCACTGATATATTTCATATATGTTCCCACTCTTCCCTTCAGCGAAGGCTTCAGGTCCCATTATACACACAGGTCAGCGTCAGAGTCTGTTGTGGGAGGGATAATACTCATACCCCCCCCCAAATAGGGCTACACTTATTATACTTATTAATAGAGTAGGAATGCAGCAGTCTCAATCTCAAACAGCAGCAGATATGCCCTCAATCCTATCTATTGATTTCTATCACTAATCTGCCTGTGTAATTACTTGAATCTGACTAAATTTCTATTGCTTGTAAACTTTTCAGAACTGTGCTTTGTATGATGCAGTGAGATGAATCACAGATCCCTCACTATCTTCACCTTTACTGCATCTAGCTATTACTTCTGGCGATGCTTGGAGCATGTTATATACTGTATATGACATCAGTACTGTAAGGTGTTCACCTACTGTCTATTGGCTGAGAGGCTGTCAGCTGATGTCATGTGGTGCTAGTATGTCACACAGTGTGTTAGTGACTCAAACACATGTCTTTCTTCTGTATTTCCTGCTCAAACATGTGGTGACGGGCATTTTAGTTCGTCTGAGACAAATCAGCATTTGTTCGGTTTCGTTAAAAACCGTACAAGTCTGAATATTCAGTTTGAACCCAGTTTGTGACGAATCCAATTGCCCATCTCTAGTTATTGACCTTTATGCAGGATGCAACCAGACCCTGTTATATTTGTTTGGCGGGTGCTAGTGGGGTTCCCATATGGAGTTGTTTAATAGCCTGTCTAATCTAATAGTATGGATGTCGCTAATTGGCTGTTTTTTGGCACTGTGTAACTCACATTATCATGTGACTGGTACCTAGCTTTATCTGTGTGCATTCGAAATGCTGACATCCACCCCCTTCATGGACTGTAAGCAGGGTCGGACTGGCCCACCGGGGAACCGGTGAATCCCCTGGTGGGCCCCGACTATTAGTCCACATTTTACCAATGTAAATGCATTGGTCAGGGGCCCGATCTGGATGGTCAGGGGCCCGATCAGGCCCCTGACCATCCAGATCGGGCCCCTGACCAATGCAATTACATTGACAAAATGTGGATTAGTAATGGTCAGGGGCGGGATTTTATTACCATAAAGATGGCCGCTGCCGGCGGAGCGCAGCGGCGGGAGACTGTCCCTACCTTGTCATGGGCCCGCCTCCTGAAGCCTGCATCCTGATTGATAGCTGCTGGAGCCAATCAAATTGCAGCGCATTGCTGCACGCATCAATGACGTCATAACGCTGTGTGCGGCGGCGGGATTCAGCAGAGGAGCCCAGAACAACAGTGTGAAGGTAAGTACAAGTTACCACACACACAAAACAACTTTCCCCCCTATTTTGCCCCCAAATCTTTCAGCTTCACTGACTCCTCTGAGAACTACAACCCCCAGCAGCTCCAGATGCTCTGGATCTGTTGAGAGTTGTAGTCCCCCCCCCCCAAAAAAAAAAAAAAAAACGAATATTCCATTGTACTGTTATGCTGGTGCCTGCTCTAGGGCTCCAGCATGACAATACCTAAGTTGCAGAAACCGCTGAGGACTTTTCTGTCCGTCACTTTCAGTTTGAATATGGCGGACACCGGCGGACCTCATTATAATGGGGTCTGCCAGTGTCTGTGTGTAACCGCCATGTTAACAGTCCGCCTCTGTCATTCGGGTCCCATGGCGGACCTGTATGACAGAGAGCTTGCTGCGGATTTGAACCTAGCATAAGGCTATGGCTACACTACAACTTCCGTCATGGAACCAAAGATCGCCGTGTCGCCTTGGGACTCTTTCACACATTAGTGAATGGAGTCGCGTTGGGACCCTCAGGTTGCAATGCGACTCCATTCACTAACATAAGTGAAGGAGTTACAAGGCGACACGGTGATCCACATGACAGGAGTCACGGCTTATTCATCAAAAACAATGTTTTCCACCTGCCGGAGTTTTGCGCCTAATTTATAATGAGGTGAGCACATAAATTAGTCGCGTCTTCCGGAGTCCGTGCACCTAAACAGAGCTCCACACCAGCTCCTTGCTGATGTAGATCTCTGGCATCATTAACACTAGAAAACTGAAGTAAATGATGATAAAATGACAGGGCCAGAAAAGTGGTGAAAAACTCAAAAAGTCTTTTTTTTTTTTTTGCAAAAATTTTCACTTGCGCAAAATAATTGTTACTTTTTTAATGGCTTGTACATCACTTTTTTTTAGCACACAAGCTGTGTTATATCAGCTCCATTTATTTATTTATTTATTCTGCTTACTTGTATAGCGCCATCATATTCCGCAGCACTTTACAGACATTGACAGTCATATGTAGATTGTGAGTCCTATATGGGAGAATGACTGACAATGTCTGTAAAGCGCTGCGGAATATGATGGCGCTATATAAGTAAGAAAAATAAATAAATAGTATTTACACTGTACAAATAGGATGCATGATGTTAAAAAAAAAAAATGCATCCTATTTAATGTCATGCATCCTATTCATACAGTGTAAATACTATGGGGCTGATTTAACACGGCTTATTTATTTATATGGCAGATATAACCTTTTTAACCAACCCCCAATACAATATAATTTTGTCAATATGTTGTTTTTTTTTTTTTTTTTTTATGCCAGGGGAGGTGAAAAACAACAAAAAAATACCCTACTCACCTGTCTCTGATGCTGCAGTGTCCTCCCAGTGCAGTCCGATCCTGCTACTTGGCTGTCTTCTGGCGGTGACGTCCCGGCTCCCTTCCGCTGAGGCCGTCACGTGACTACTTAGGTCAATCAGCAGCCTACAGAAGGGACCCAGGGACGTCACAGATAGTGAGGTCCCTTCGCCGTGGCTGTGGATTGGCCTTAGCAGTCATGTGTGGTGGGGACATGCGCCAACAGAGCTGCAGGACTGGGGAACACACGCGCATCGGGGACAGGTGAATGTGTTTTTTTTTTTTTTTTTTCTTTATTTTCACCTCTCCCACTCTAATTAAAAAATATATTTTTGCCTGGACAACCCCTTTAAAGGGATTATCCACATTCTAATATTGTTATACCACCTGCAGGGTACCAACACGCAGGACCCCCTGAAGATCAGCTGCATTGGAATAGCATGGCTCTCAGTAATGTTACCATACCAGGAGCCACGCTGCTCACTAGCCGTATAAAGTGTTGTGGTGGCTTTAGGTACTGCAGCACTGTTCCATTGAAGTCTATGAGGCAGCACTACAGTACCAAAAGCCGCAGCTGCACTTTTTACAGTGAGTGAGCAGTGTGGCTCCTGGTATGTAATCATTACTGGGAGTCACGCTGTCCTGGTGCAGCTGATCCAGGTTGTCAGACTTCCACAGATCTAAGGGCTCATTCACACAACAGGATTCCAAGGCTGTGTGCTGGCTGTTGTATTAGCAGCACACGGTCCGATAGATTTTAGTGGATCTATTCGCATGACCATTGTTTCAACCGTCTGTGTGAATGATCCAAGAAAGAAATAGAACAGGCTATTTTTGGTGATTTTATGGATCCCTCAATAGACTCATGTCATGTGACTCTGGCCTCGTAATAATCCTGGAGCATGTAAGGGATTCAGATGCAGGAAGTATAGGTCAGTGGGGACTTGTGTCACCACATTTCAAGAGCCATAGTCGGGGCACTTCTCTGTCCTTAAGGCTGGGGCCCCACGTGGTGTAAACGCCGCGGTTCACCTGCGGCGTAAACGCCGTGGGAAAAAAAGTGGCATTTTACAGTCACAGCAAAGTGGATGGGATTCTAGTAATTCCTATCCCCACTTTGCGTTAATATACGTGTTGCAGACATGCGGCGATTTCCAAAACCATTGTGGTTTTGGAAATCGCAGCATGTCAATTATACCTACGGAAATGCCGGCGGTTTCCCTATAGCTATAATGGAAGTAGAAAGTTCACAGAGGAAACCTCTGTGAACTTTCTATCAAAAGCGCTGCAGGAAGAACTGCAATGCGTTGCTGTCGTGGTTTTTCCAGCAGAGCTTTTTTGCTGCAGGACACCATGTGGGGCTTAGCTTAAAGGGATTTTCCAGGGCTTTCCTTTTTTTTTTTTTAATTGCTGACCTATCCTTAGAAATATCATCAATTGGAGATCTGTTGGGGTCTGACACCTTGTCCCCCTGTGGTTCAGCTGGTTAAAGAGGCAGTGGCCCTCTCTGAGAGCTGCTTCTGCTTCACAGGACATGTGACATTATGTTCATTGATCACATGGTCTGATCACAGCTCAGTCCCATTCAAGTGAATGGGCTGAGCTGTGATACCAAGCACAGTCACTATGGAGCTGTGCTTGGTAAGTACTGAAGAGGCTGCAGCACACACATCACGTGAACAGGTGCTGATCCCTTTCCAATTTTTAATTGATGATTGCATAGGTCATCAATTACTCAGCCTTAGAAAACCCCTTTAACCCCTTAATGACCGGGTCATTTTTTGTTTTTGCATTTTCATTTTTCCCTCCCCACATTCCAAGAGCCATAACTTTTTCATTTTTCAATTCACAGAGTCACATGATGGCTTATTGTTTGCGAAACAAATTGTACTTTGTAATGGCACCATTCAATATGCTGTGCAATGTACTGGGAAGCTGGAAAAAAATTCAGAATGAGGTGCAATTGGAGAAAAACTGCATTTGCGCCAAATTCATATGGGTTTATTTTTTACAGCATTCACTGTGTGGTAAAAATGACATGTTACCTGTATTCTGCGGGTCAGTACGAACACGGCGATACCAAATTTATATAGTATTTGTAATGTTTGGATACCTTTTAAAAAATTAAAAACTTTGCTAAATAGAAAAACATTTTTGTGTCGCCATATTGTGTCATCTGTAACTTTTTCATATTTACATGTATGGAGCTGGGTAAGGCGTCTTTTTATGCGGGACAACATGACGTTTTTATTGATACCATTTGGGGAAAGATATGATGGTTTGATCACTTTTTATTCAATTTTTTATAGGAGGCAAAGTGTTAAAACGCTATTTGGCCATTTTGATTTTTTTTCCCCGCTACGCCGTTCACCGTATGGGATAAATATTTTAATATTTTAATAGTTAGGGCCAAAAACTGGATGGGTGATGCCAAAAACTGGATGGGCGATATTTCATATAGCAGTAGGGTGGGTCCCTAGAATCAATCCCACTGGTGGGCCCTAGGCACCCCAGTCCGACCGTGACTGTAAGTGTGTGAGTGGTTGCTTCATCAGCATTATGCACCTGGGACGTTTTCATCATATATTACATGGGCCTGCATCCTGCACAGAACCATGGTTTAATCTAGCAATAGTTAAATGTGGCTTTTTTCAGTGATATATGTCACAACTGTGTTATACATATAGAACATACCACTTTAGAACAAGGATTTTATTTTACTACACAATGATAAATCTGTTTTATATTTAGATTCAAAGAGCATAACCAGAAAAAGCAGATTTAAACGATATAAATGGAAACAAAACATGTCACGTAATATGCAATTTTATTATTGAAACTGCATCTATGCGTAAAGATGAGAGTCTCAAGACCCCTGTAGAGACTATAGTAATGGGTAAATATGGATTTTGTCAATTAATACTCATAAAATATAAAGCTATCCACTGCTTACTCAGATAACTGGGCCCTTTTCCAATCTTCTAATGGAAGGCCTGAGACAGAATCCAAACCTTGAATTGCCAGTTCCAGTTATTCTTCTTTCCTTTTCTAATTGTGTGATTCATGCATCTAGTGTTTCTTTTATTTTTGCTATAAATAACCAATTTTGTTATAACCAGACCCATTACAATTTTCACATTCTGTTTTCCTTCAGCCAAGACATCTTTCTCACTTTTTCATGTGTAAATAGCTATGGTTAAATCATTTATTTGTATAATTTGAGAATTTATACCATGTATTTAAGTATCTGGTGCTCCATTTATTTACTACAGAAACCTGATCCATGATTGCTAATATACTAGGTCATGGTCATATGTCACTCATTAAAACTTAAAAGGATTGTCCAGTTTAGTGCTATTGTAAAGAAATGTAGGTTGATTATAAGTATTGTAGTATATGCTTTTTTGAAATTGTGTTCTGTTTTTTACATTCCTAAAGTCACAACCCCTTGGTCAGCCAGACGTCTGCCCTATCCAGATGGTGTAAGAGGGGGAAACAGCCCTCATGTTATGAATGTACCTGTTTCTATAAATAAGTTTTTTTGTTTTTTTTTTTATAAACTGACATTTGTTTGTTTGACCACAAGAGGCCACTGTTACCTCAGAAATGGAAAGGACTGTAATTCTGTAATTCCCTGGAGTAGTGACGTGGAGACCCAGTTCTGCAGAGGTGGTACAAGATGGAACAGAGTGTGGGTGGCAGCCATCTTAGGAGTGTGCTTTTGAGCTTTTAGAAGAAGAAGGGCTGAAGTTAGAGAAAAAGGATTCCTAAGGGATCAGAGATATAACAAGGGAGTGCTGAAGCAGAGACTCTTCCAGGGTTTGTTCAGACAGCATCCTAAGTTGAAGATTGCTATCGAGGACCCGGCTGAGAAGTGGCCCTGTCAGTGAGAACACATGTTTTCTGGATGAGCCCCGCTTCCAGCTGTTCCAGATCAAGGCTAAAAGGTACACAACAAAGCTGGATCAGTAAGAGAAGTAATCGTGCACACACAGCATTACATTGTTTTGCTTGGGACTGAGTAAGGGCCTGTAGTTAGAATAGTTAGGCATCCTCATCTTCACAGGCCACACTACTGGTGAATTATCTACCTATTCGGTAGTAAGGACTAAGACTCAGAGAGTTCTATAGACTTGTAACTCCCTGAGAGGAGCTTCTGAGAAAGTCTAGAAGCGACATCTTATACATTGTCACATTTCTTTGGCTTACAAGGTGACCTACTATTATATTTACTAGGTTGTACTTTGTTTGTGGGGAATAGGGGTATTTTGATAAGTTTGTAAGCTCTTGTGTTATACCGCCGGTGCCCCTATCACACTCACTGAATTGTTCTTGTGACTAGGGTGATAAAAAAGTAACAAGCGGCTGGTTAGTTGCAGCCTGCAGATAAGTAAAAGCTTGGAGTGTATTGGAGGCATACATGAGAGGGCACCGTGCTGTACAACACCAGGGCCTCAGCTTCCTGGCTGAGTGTATGTAAATAATTGGGAGTGTTTTTTTTGGTAAAGAGGTGTTACTACTGAAAGTAAAATCTTGTTTTTAACTAAATTGATTTGGAGTCGCTTCCTTTGTTCGTGACTTCGCTGTATCCTGGGGAGCCCACCCCGGTACACAGCTTACAATGGTACACCTATGTATAAGTTGTCTGCAGATGGAGGCACATGTGATGAACCATCTTATTTTCCCTCTTCCATAGTAACGCACTGCACACAAACTATCACAGCAACAGTTGAAGAGACTCCTCACATTCGCCTCCATCTGTAGACCTCCATCTGAAATATAGAAAACAGGGTACAACTTAAAAAAAAAACCTGTTAGTGAGTGGTATAAAATCATCATTAACTTACATGGTCTACAATAGCAATCAAGTGGCTAACCTGCAATCTCTCTGATAACTTTCTAGTGATCTCTGTTAGGACTGCCAACTGGACTCAATTACTCCTTCGAAGCATAGAAATTACAGAGAAATAAATGCATAAATTACAATTTATACATATTTTTTTCCCACAAAATGATATATCAATCAGCTGAACGCCTGCTTTTTGATATGATACCTACAGATTTGACGGTCTTCCTGACCATTAGTTTAGTGCATCTGTGGCATCCCAGAGCTGGCTATGGCTGGGCTGAGGATGATCTCTGTGCATTGTATTATTTCCTGTTGCTTCATAGCCTGTGTGACATAGCAGGGGGTCCTGAGTCTCACACAACACAGCGCCACCTAGTGAGCCTCACACATGCATTACACCTCCCATAGGATTGAATAGTAACCAAATGTCCAATGGGAGGACATCGCCTTGGAAAAGGGGAGGAGTCAGCTGATCACTGGGTCCCCATGGTAACACCCCTGCAGGAAGGTCCTGCGTGTGAGGAGTTAGAAGTGTGGAGTGTTAGGAGGAGGAGGTGAGGAGATAAGTGTGATGTCCTGTGAAGAAAGCAGTGAGTTTAGTGCAGGAATCTCAAGTCCTAGACAGGCCCAGGAAGGATGGAGAGCTGACATACTCCAGCTATTCACAAGATCCTGTCCCCTGTCTGCCTAGCCATCGCCCTGAAGGAAGTCAAGCATCATTATCTTGTCAGCATGAGACTGTGGAGAGAACATTCTGGAACACGGGCTCCATAGCCAGTATCACAGGATCCAGGGGCCAAGGCCAGACCTGTGGAATATCCTGCCACCCTGACTATTGCACCCCGAAACTCTGAGCTATCAGGACCACATAACGTGAGTGGGGAATATTATGTACTAGTATCATGGTGGGCATCCTCCTATGAGCCAAATAGGAGCCCAGACGCACCTTAGGGCTGTAACACTGAAGTATAAGGGGCTAGGAACACCTTTCATCAAGTCTACCCTGCACCCCAGGACTTTGCTGTGTCACCAGGCTTACCCCGTTGTTTTGTATTGAAGAAACTGTTTAAGCATTAGTGCCTCCACACCCATGGAAGTAAAAGTTCAACTTTACAACCGTTTCTGTGTCTGACTCTGTACCGACAACATCAGGGTGCCCCAAACACCACCAGTCGGCACAGTATAGGGGAAGCGCCCCGGGGGAACAATCACCACCAACATTTGTGCAGCCCCCTCATCACCGGTACCAGTGGTGGTAACGTGGGACAGCACCAGCGCTGCGCCCTCGTGCCCAGAGACCGTGACAAGTCTGCGCTGTTTGCACCCCACAATCCCAACTGCAGCGTTACCTTCCATCTGGTCACCGCAAGAAAAACTGGCGTCACGAACAGGATACGGGTGTGTGCCATTTTGAGAAAGTCGCCACGAAAAGTGCGCCAAATTGTCTCCAGAGCATCGGTCTTTATTGTGGACTTTGCTAAGATCAAGTTTATTCCCTGAGAGTGCTTGCCACAAAGAGGGGGGAGCCCTATACCCCTGAAGTAAGCCCTAAAGACTGTCCTCTCAGTGTGTTACAGCCCTGGAAGAGTTAAAACGCCCAGGACTTGTTTGCTGCGCCACATCGCTGTGTAAGAACGCCCACAAAGGGTTAACTGTACCTTGCAAAAGTGCGGGAGATTTTTAGCACTGCCCATGAGGCCAAGAGACCCATCTGCTGCCATCTTAGGAGAGCCCAGAATGCTGAGCGCAATGCTCCAGTGCACCCATACAAGAAAGTGAAAGGCGAACGTGCCAGCGCCATTTCTGACTCTCCGGTGCCGCATCACCGTCCCTGCTGTGCACCGCTGATCTCTGGTCCACGCTGCAGTTGCTGTCAGTGAGTACTGTGCCTCCCTGTACTTGTCTTCAGTCCTCCCACGGCCCCAGCGAGTGTTTTCCGTGTACAGTGTCCGTGGGGAGTGCCACCATTAAAGAGGGGGAGCACACCGTTAGCCTGCATCACAGTGACTCTGTTAATAGCTACAGCATTCTTAAAGGGACAGCATTTCAAGTTGTAGTCTCCATTTCCTGCCAGCAAGCAGTTGAGTTTCTTAAAGAGACGGCGACCTAATTTCAGTCATACCTGCAAACAACATGACTGAGCAAAGTGACATTGTGCCATCTGTTTCTAGTGATCCAGCAGTGCCCATGGTGAGCAGCCTACCATTCTCCATGCCATTTTACCCTGGCGCACCATGGCTGCCGCGCTACAAAGGGGAGGCGCATACCCTAAGGGAGTTTCGTGAGAAGATGCTGTCTCTCTTCCAGTTCTATCCTCTGAATACAGAACAGCAGATACAGATCCTCCTGGGCCAGCTTGAGGGTGCTGCAGCTAGGGAGGTCAAATCCTGGCCGGCCTCTGACAAAAGAACCCCTGGGCAAATTCTGGACAAACTCCAGGTGAACTTTGAGGTGCGATCTGTCTCCGAGGTAAAGATGCGCTTCTTTTCCAGACGACAACTACCTGGTGAGACCCTGCGGGACTATGCTTTATCCCTCCAAGAGGCGTTCAGAGCTGTGGTGCAAGTGGATCCACGTGAAAATGTGGACTCTGATAAAATCTTGCTTGACCGCTTCATAGAAGGGGCGGGTACCACATTGCTCCAGAGTCAGTTGCGAATGCTTGCTGCACAACATCCCAGCATCACGTTTGCTGACTTCAAGGCCCTTGCCATCCAGGTCTTGAGACAGGAGCAGCCCCAGCCGAGCCCAGTCATCTGTGCTCCCTCACCTGGACCCTCAACAAGCATTGCTCCAGTTGTCCTGCCACTACCTCTGGGTACCTCACCTGCTGCCCAAACTGCGCAGACTACACCAGCAGACTCCAGAGATGACCTTCTGGCCCGAGTGGATCATCTGACCCGTGCCATGGAACAGATCACTGTCCGTCTAGATCGTCTGACCCAGCCGTCTTCATCGTCCAGTGATCCTTTGCGAAGTCTCAACATCTCACCTGAGTCGCCACCCAGACGTCCGTCTTCAGTGAAACCTCCGCAGAGTAAGAGGCCATACTGTACCTATTGCCATAGATATGGACACACCAGGCCTCAGTGTTTTCAGTTAAACGGGCCACCCCCGAGGCAGCGGGCCGCCCCTCGGGAGAAAAGAAGAAGGGCCCAGGTGAATCTTCAGTGCCATTGTCAAGCTTCGTCTCAGCCTGCCCACACATCACAATCCGGGTGAACGGCGTCCCTCTGACAGCGTTGGTGGACACTGGATCTCAGGTAACAACCCTGCGCAAGCAGGTGTTCCTTGAACATTGGGACTTAGGTGTGTTGAATAGAACACCTGACACATGGATAAATCTGTGTGCCAGCAATGGACAGCCCATACCACAGCAGGGTTATTGGGAACCCACTATCCAGATTGGGGACTTGAAACTGCCTAGACAGGGTGTAATTGTCACTGATGTAGAGGATGATAGGTTTGCAGTTGTAATATTAGGCATGAATGTTTTACGCCATTGCTTTGCAGAAGTGTTGGATGCCTTGCATGCCTCTCTCCTTACAGCTTCTCCCAGTGACCAGCAGACCATTCAGCGGGCCATTCGTGTACTCAATGCCCAGCACAAGTTCGCCAACAAACAAGGGGAAATTGGTTGAGTCCGGATCCAAGATACCCGTCCAGTAACCCTACAGCCTGGAACAGAAACTATGGTGTGGTGCCGTGCCCGTCCGGGCATAGAAAATCAGGACTACGAGGCCTTGCTACAACCCATACAGGTAGATGGCCAACCACTTGTCATGACTGCCCGCAGCCTTGTCACAGTTTCCAATGGACGTGTTCCTGTCCGCTTAGTCAACTTGGGCGATGCTCCCGTGAACCTCCACAAGTTCCACTCTGTGGCCCTGCTACACCGGTTAGCACCAGAAGACATTCTCTCTGGTGATTCTACCGCCACACAGCGTTCCACCCAAGCTGCTGAGAACATTCAGAATGGAGCCATGAAGTCCTGGTGGGATGAATTGCACGTGGGAGACGCCAATACCCCTATAGAGCACATCAATGGGGTTCGCAATGTGGCCAAGCGTTACCAACAGGCATTCAGCAAACACCCATTGGACTTTGGTAAGACCACGACCATACAACATCGCATTCTGACTGGCGACCACCATCCAATCAAGGAGCCTCACCGTCCAATACCACCAACGATGTACCAACCGGTGAAAAAGTTGATCCAAGAGATGCGAGATGCTGATGTCATCCGGGAGAGTAACAGCCCCTGGGCAGCCCCGCTAGTCCTTGTCAAGAAGAAAGACGGAACCCTACGATTTTGTGTGGACTATCATAAACTCAACAACGTCACGCACAAAGACGCATACCCATTGCCGCGGATTGAGGAATCTCTAACGGCTTTGGGATCAGCTACCTGTTTCTCGACCCTGGACTTAACCAGTGGATACTGGCAAGTCCCTATGGCGCCTAAAGATCGTGAAAAGACTGCGTTTACGACCCCGATGGGACTCTTTGAATTCAATAGTATGCCATTTGGGCTATGTAATGCCCCAGCCACATTCCAACGGCTTATGGAGAGGTGCCTCGGCCATGAGAATTTCCAGAGTGTGCTACTGTACCTGGACGATGTTATTGTATTCTCCCCGGACATACCAAGAACACCTTCGTCACCTGTCCGAGGTATTCAAGGTACTTATACAGCACGGCCTAAAGGTGAAGCCCTCCAAGTGCTACCTGTTGAAACCCCAAGTTCACTACCTTGGGCATGTCGTGAGCGCACAAGGCGTCCAACCTGATCCTGAAAAGATCACTGCAGTCCAGAACTGGCGAAGACCAACTACCGTCAAAGAAGTCCGAAGCTTCCTTGGATTCGCAGGTTACTACCGGCATTTCATACCACACTTCGCCCAAGTAGCCGAGCCTCTGAACGAGTTGTTGCGCGGTTGTTCCAAAAAAAAACTACAACCGAAAGCTTCCGGTAGACTGGACAGCGCGTCAAGAGGAAGCCTTTCAAGCGCTTAAAGCACTTCTGACGCAACCACCAATTCTAGCCTATCCCGACTACAGTCAGCCATTCTGCTTGTACACAGATGCAAGTCACCAAGGTTTTGGTGCAGTGTTGTCCCAGGTTCAGGACAACAAAGAGCGAGTCATCGCCTACGCCAGCAGGAGTCTGAGAGGCGCGGAGAAGAACGACCAGAACTATAGTTCTTTCAAACCCGAACTTCTGGAGCTTGTCTGGGCCGTGACAGAGAAGTTTAAAGACTACCTGGCTGCCACACCCTTTACCGTGTACACAGATAACAATCCGTTGGCGCATCTGGACACTGCTCGACTGGGAGCCCTTGAACAACGGTGAGCCTCAAGACTTGCGAATTACAAGTTCTCTGTCAAGTATCGCAGTGGCAAGTCCAACGCTAACGCTGATGCACTCTCAAGGTTGCCTGTGGGAGAAGAACCACCCCGAGAAGACATCTGGGAAGAGGTGGAGATGCCACCATTTTACAACAAGTTTGCCCAACAGGTTGCTATTGGTGTCCCTGTAGAAGGAGAATCTCTGGCGAAAACAGCTGCCGAATCCCTCCAGGAGCCATCTCTGTGGAAAACGTTCCAAGAAGAGAGCAGAGTTTTAGGAGAATTGTCAGATTTCCTGCTTACAGGAATAATACCAACCCGTGTAAAGAGAGGTCTTCATGACGTGGAATTAAAACGCCTTTGGCGACAGAGGAAGCGCCTGTTTGTCCAACGAGGCCTTCTACTTAGAAACACTCTTGATCCTGTCACAGGTGAAAGGCTTCATCAGATCCTCGTACCAAGAAGAGACGCACAGATGATACTTGAGGCGTATCATGACAGATCCGATCACTTCGGGGTACAAAAGACCGAAGCTACCATCCGTCGTCGCTTCTATTGGGTTGGGATGAGGAGTGACATTGAGAGTTGGTGCCGAGAGTGTCCCGCCTGTAGTATCACCAAGGAAGGTCGAAGAGATCAGAAGGCCCCTCTACATCCAATTAAGACTCAAAAGCCATGTGAAATTGTTGCTCTGGACCATGTGAAGTTGGGTCCCACACGTTCCGGCTACAGCTACGCTCTGACAATGGTGGATCATTACTCCAAGTTCCTTGTCATCGTGCCTGTCAGAGATCTTACAGCAAGAACTACGGCTGAGACCTTCTACGCAGAGTTTGTCCGCCATTACGGTTGTCCTGAGCATATCCTCACCGACCGTGGATCGGCGTTTGAATCCCAATTGTTCCGTGAGCTGTGTCAGTTCCAAGACTGCAAGAAGTTGCGAACCACATTGTATCAGCCTCAAGGGAATGGTATGTGCGAGAAGGCAAATCAAGTGATCATCGGCATGCTAAGAACAGCCGCAGTTACACCTGGTGTTGAGTGGCCTGAGCGTATCAAGGACTTGGCCTATATTTACAACAACACACCCCAAACATCTACGGGATACACACCATTTTATCTAATGTTTGGAAGACAAGGTCAACTTCCTTCAGACTTAACCCTTGGTGTGAAGGTCCCTGACACCATCAATCCACTACCCATAACAGAGTG